>CM073469.1:15155000-16355000 GCA_037074535.1 Gleditsia sinensis | reverse complement strand
GCATATATAATCTGTTTGTAAATGAACTAAATTTAATTGATATATGTTGGTAGTTAATAGTTGAATAAAGTAATAACTTTAATTTGGCAATTTTATAAACTAATATTTTTAATACTTATCTAAAATAGTATGGAAGACTCCATTGGTAAGGAGTGAACAAAACATCTTCTAATTTAAATTTGAAAGCCATAGGTGAAAAGTGGATGTTATAACTAAGTTAGCATAAATAGCTTAGGTAAAATGCCTAAAAAAATTTTTTTTTTACAAAGATAAAGTCAAAAGATGGAATTATAAGAAAATCCTTAGTTAGGTATGAATTTAACCCTTGACAAAGGGTTTTAGTGTCTAATTCAAGGCTTAGACTATTCCCTTGGAAGTTGAAATCTTAATGGTCGAGCCTATTTATTTTGGGCTTACATTAAACTCACTTAGAGGACCTTATACAGTCAAATAATTGGAAAGATTAATAATTAAGGCCATAATTTAGCAATGTAAAGGCAAAAAGTAGAGGACAAGGAATAACCTCTCTAATCTCTTATCTTGTTTGGCCTTCCACTAGAAGCATACTATAGATAAAGTCAAGGGGCCTTAAAGTATTTAAAAATTCACAGTTTAGGATACTAATTGGTTTACATTTGATTTATTGTCCCTATGTTAGAAAAATTCTAAGTGGGTCAACTAAAAATGGCACCAAAAAAACTTTTAATACAACTTACATGATGGTTATAGATTTTTACAAAATAGTGATGGAGATATTGAAATCAAATTCCTACCCATTAAAGAACCTACAAAGAAAAGCCTATATGACCAAGGAAGATCAAACCACTCTAGAAAATATATGATTTGTTTTTCATATTGTAGCCTGAACAGAAAAATGAACAAAAAATCCTCTTGAAATTGTTTTGGGTGTCCTATCGAGAATGTGCAGCTTTCATCAGGTTCATGGAAAGTTCAAAAAAGAGGAAAAGTCATCCTTTATTAATTTTATTCTCCATGCTGCTTTCTCTGAGAAATTAAATTTAGGTTAATAAGAATAGCAGGTGATGATTTGATTGCTGGGTTTATACCTCCTCAACTAAAATCAAATTTGATTATGTGAGGGGAAAAACTGTCTTGAGTGGGCTGTTTATTCAAATGTAAGCCTCCAAGACCTATGCGCACCTACAGGCTACAATTGGGCCCACATAGTTATCAGCCAGCCTCTGTTTAGTTTTTTTTCATATAAAAGTACTGACACTTGTTCAAGGATTTGTTTTTCATATTTTCTAATGGAAACATGTATGCCAAAAAAAATCTTAATAGAACCTTCGTTGTGCTTTCCTGCTAGTTTACCAAAAATAACTCAATGATTGATGCTTTTTCTTCTCGCATTACTGACCCTTGTTTAATTTATCAAAAGGGTGTCTAGAAACTACACCCACTTCCTCTTTTTCAGCCATTTTTGCATAAGTTAAGATCTACCTTCTTGACTCCATAAGAGAAGAAGTACTACTACTCATTCTAGGAAGCCCTATGCGTAGGGTTACAGTCACAGTTCTATCTTCATCTACTGTTGCTTTTGTTTCGAATTCTCTTATTACTTATTCTTTTCAATTGTGGCATAATAGGTTAGGCTACCTCTTCCATTTTAAGATTTGTTCTCAACTATTATAACTTGTCTACTATAAATAAAAATGGTTTTGAAGTTTATCATGCATGCTATCATGCTATCTCAATACACGATCAAAGCAGCTTTTGTTTCCAATTCTCTTAGTACTTATTCTTTTCAATTGTGGCATAATAGGTTAGGCTACCTCTTCCATTTTAAAATTTGTTCTCAACTACTACTACTTATCTACTATAAATAAAAATGGTTTTGAAGTTTAGCATGCATGCTATCTTGCAAAAGCACACAAATTACCCTAAGCCTCATCCACTACTACTTACACCCCTTGAACTTGTCTATAATGACTTATAGGGTCCTGCTCTAATCAAAACCATTTCATGGCTTCTCTTATTATATCAATTTTTTGGGTGCATATTCCTAGTTTACGTGGGTTTACTTACTCAAAAGCAAACTTGGTGCATTTCAAGATTTTCTTAAGTTCAAACACATGGCAGAACTTGAATTTCACCCCAAAGTTAAAGCCCTTTAAATACAATGAGGGAGTTTTGTGTCTTTACTAATTACCTAAGTTAGAATGGCATTCTTCATAGGGTAAGATATCCATATACTCTCATCAAAATTGAATTTTAGAATGCAAGCACAGACATATCACAGAGGTTGGCTTTAAAATTTTAGCAAATTTCTCTGTCTGTGTCTTATAGGGATGATGCCTTTCTTACAACAACATATCTCATCAATTTACTTCCTACTCTCAATTTAAATAGTCCAACAACCTTTTAGAATACTTTATTTTGCTCCTCCTCAATATAATTATTCGAAAATAATTGGTCATTCTTGCTTTTTATACCTTAGGCCATATAATAAACATAAACTTCAATTTAGACCACTTTAATGTGCTTTCATGGACTACAGTGACAAACATAAAGGTTACAAGTGTTTAAGTCCTTATGGTAGAATGTTTATTTCTAGTGATGTTATCTTCAATGAGATTCACTTCCCTTTTTCCTCTAATCCTTTTTTTAAGGCCCAAACACTTAATTTTGTTCCTTCTTTGTCTTCTTCTATCTCTTCATTTATTCCTACTATTATTCCCTCATCTAATGCCTAATATTTTGCTAATGTTTACGAGCTACAAGATATTCCTAATGTCCCAAACATTATCACTTACTTACTTGTGCATTTGATTGAGAATACTGACGTTGAATTAGCATATATTCATAATGATAGTTTACAACATTTGTCATCATCAGTTTCAACCTTTAAGTTGTCAGATCCTAATGGTGATACTTTAGCCAGATCATTAAAGTTTCAGCCTTACCATCCTATGACAACAAGAGCTAAGGATGGAATATTTAAGCCTAAGGTTTTTTTAGCTGAATTAAAACCCAAAATTGTCAAGGAAGCATTAACACATCCACCATAGAAAAATGCTATGAAGGAAGAGTGCAGAGTTCCTATAAACAAACAAATATGGGACTTAGTAGAGTTAACATAAAATAGAGTAGCAGTTGGTTATAAATGGGTGTTTCAAATTAAACAATATGTTGATGGCTCTATTCAAAGGTTTAAAGCAAGACTAATAGTTAAAGGATTTCATCAAAGAGAGGAGTTTGATTTTAATAAAACTTTTAGCCTGGTCATTAAACTTACAACAATTAAGGTTGTACTTACAATGTCTTTATTAAAAGGATAGCATATGCACCAACTAGATATAAACAATTTGTTTTTAAATGGAGTGTTACATAAGGAGATTTACATGGCATAACCACGAAGGTTTGAGAGTGGAGATAAGAGTCTGGTGTACAAAGGCTCTCTTTGGGCTAAAGTAAACCTCAAGAGCCTAGTTCGAAAAGTTTACTACAACACTTACTCATTTGGGGTTTAAGTCAAGTAAGTGTGAAACCTCATTGTTTAAGAGGATTACACAACAACATTCACTATTTGTTCTTGTGCATGTGGATGATATATTGATAAATTGTTGTTCTAATGTTGCAATTGCTACCTTGATATCATATTTGAATAAAGCACTTTCTTACATTAGGCCATATAATAAACTTAAACTTCAATTTAGATCACTTGACTGTGTTTTCATGGACTATAGTGACAAACAAGAAGTAATGGTAGAATGTTTATTTCTAGTGACGTCATCTTCAATGTTTAAGTCCTATTATAACAGGTCTTTTAACTTTCAAAAGAAGGCAAAAAACTAATTCAAAATTCTGTCTTGTCCAGGTCCATTATTGGTGCCTTACAATACCTTGTTGTAACTCAACTAAAGATTTCATTTAGTGTAAACAAGCTCTGCCAGTTCATGCACAACCTATTAAAGGCTTATTGAAAGGCAAGAAATAGGGCATTTAGGTATCTAAGTGGAACTATATTGTAAGGCCTTCATCTCACAAAATCCAAAACCTAAACATTGTTGGATTCTCATATGCAAAATGGGGTTTAGACCTAGAAAACATAAATTCCATTTCAGGTTCTTATGTTTACCTTGCTTCTAACTTGGTATTTTGGTATGGTAAGAAGAAACATATAATTTCTCAATCAAGTACTAAAACAGAGTATAGAGGTCTTGCAAACATTGTTGCAGAATTCATATAGCTTAAATCCCTTTTGCAAGAATAGCAGCTTTGAATAGAAAAGACTTTCATAACCTTAGCATAGTTCAACTCTCTACCAACTTACAAAGCATATAGAGCTGAGTTTGTTATTTATTAGATCAAAGTGATTAATAACTAAGTTATAGTCAAGTATATTCTTTCATTCGAGCAAAATACAGATATCCTCACCATAGTACTTTTAAGTACCAACTTTAATTTCTTTAGAAACAAACTTAAAGTAAAAGATGTATCTACCTTAAGTTTGTAGGGGAGTGATAAACCAAGTGACTAACACATGAATTTAGTTATGATTATGTTGTAGAGATTATCAGAAGTAGTTGTGTTAAACTCTATATACATGTTTGTACTTATATGTTATAACCATATGAATGAAAGTGTTGCATTATGTCTCATTCTTCTTCTTTCTTTACTTATGCTTCTTTCCTTTCATCAGTTAGGTCGATAATAGAGATGGTTGTAATGTTTTACTAATGTTTCTTGTATTGTTTTTCTCTTTGCTTCATTTTTTTGTTGAAAAAAAAGGTATGTTGAAAATTATGTGAAATTAATTGTTGTTAGTCTAAATTTAAACAAGTAAAAGCTAAGAATATGACCAATTCAAATTCCTGTTGCACTATAAAACTTGTGTGTAAACAACTAAATATATAATTATCTCTTTGAAGAAAACCCAAGTGTTAAAACCAAAATTTCTTTGAAGATAAGCTAAAAAGAAGTGAATCCAACAAAACCCAAAACCCAAATCCCAAAATATTGAACTTGAACCCAACCAAAGTGTAGTTCCTAAATTTTCTCAACATTTTATTGAGAAACAGGGACATGTATGAAACACAAAATTCCATTTAGGCTAAGAAAATTCAATCCAACAAACCTATGTCCAAAAATCTAAGCTTGAAACCAATTTCCCATCATTTCAGTGGCGAAGATAGATCATGTTTTTTTTATGGATAAGTGCGAAGGCAGATTTAACCAAAGATTGATAGCTTACAAGCCCAAGAGGAACCAAAACTGGGAAGGGGAAACAGGGTAATTTTTGATTTTCTGTTTAGAAACTTTGAAAACCCAGCATTTGATAGTTAGTATAAGTGGTTATAAGTGGAGAGAACTTGGTTACCAACTTGCTTGAGTTGTGTGGTTGTAGTGGCTCACAAGTACATATGTTAAACTTGTGGTTTATAGTAAAAATATTAAGTTATAGCTTTAGAAGCTTTGGGATTGTACTGAATCAAGATAAATCTTAAGTTACAGCTTTAGAACTAGTTTTATTGGCATATATGGAACCAAATGGCTTAGATATCTAAACTTTGTTATGAGTTTTAGGTTAATAATAGGTGGAAGTGAGTGTGGAAAAATAAATAGAAATGTTGGGTAACTTTTTGACACCTTATAGACATCGTGTAAATTAGGGAAGGAATAAAAATAAAAGATACCTAAATGGACTAAATTCAAGGATGGAAGGAGAATGAGAGTTGCCAAATGAATAATAACTTTTACCATTTTTGTGGGTGAATTGCTACTTGAATATTCACACTAATACTTAAATTGCTACTTGAGTACTCACACTAATACTTAAGAGAAGGGAAGGTTTCCTAGCTTAATTTTAAATAAGACCAATGGATGTGAAACAAGAAAATTTGAATTTGTAAGGATGATAGTAATGGCACTAAAATTTCCAATAGTTGACTAATATGGAAAACTGAACAATTCCTTGATTAAAAAGAGTTGCATTAGTAATAATTGATATAAAAATAGATCTAATTTTACATGGTAAGTGACAAAGGGTCTAATATTAAAGAAGTGGTAAGTGGAACCCTAATGAGATAATAAGGATGTTTATAAGAAAAATTATGTAGACTTAACTTGGAAGACCCATTTGATATTTCAACTTGAGGATAATTGTAATAACCCTCAACTAATAAAATCTTTGAAATCTTTGAAGATTAAGTACAAATCATTTGAAACAAAGAAAGTTGAGAACAATGTAAAATTTTAGAGCGTTTCTGACCTTTTCTACTGACCTTTTGTAACTCATATAAGTATAACTCTCTCATATGAAATCTAAATTAAGTGATTCCAATTTCTAATGAACGATAAGACATATATCTACAACTTTTATGTTGGGAACTTTTGCTAATTCCGTGAATATTATAGTGATAAGAGGAAAAAACCGAAGCATAGTGTGGTCTGGACCTTTGCTCACTATTTTATGCATAACTCCTTTATATGAACTCCAAATTAGGTGATTCAAGTGGCTACAGAAATCTAAGAGAAAGGGCTACAACTTTCATGTTGGACATTTTGTCAAATTCGGCGAAATGAAGTTTGCTGTGGTGAGAATAAGTTCGCCACGACGAGCATGCTGCAGCATTTTCCCGAGAGCATGAAATTTCTAGTTTCCAAACTCGCCGCGGCGAGATTCGTCAGATAGGCATTTTTAGCGGTCCCCCCCTCCCTTTTTCCTTCATTTCCTCCATAACTGAACCTTCCTCTCTCTCTCTAGAATTTTCTCTACCTTCGCTCTAAGATATTTCTTCATCCGGACGTCCGATTTGAGCAAGCAAGGTACCGTTGGACTCGTGGGAAGGAGAGCTACAAACCCCACCGATCAATTTTGTCGGAAAGTCGCTGGAAAATCGCATGAATAATAACCTCCAAGGTAAATTCCGTCTAATCGCGTTTTAGGCTTCGTTTTACCGAATTTCTTTCCGTAGGTAGTCTTAAAATTAGTTTCTATGCTAGAATATAGGGTTTTTAGGTTTCTGCGTGAATAGTATTTCCGGCGAGTGAATAGTGTTTTTCGGCTTGAATAGTGACATTTAGAGTTTTTTAATTTTCATGTTATGTCTATATTTTCTAGGTTGTTGAGCCATCACGAGGTGAAATTCTCGTTGTTGGACTCCTAGTAAGGTGAGTGGGGTTTTCATACTATAGCGCATTTTTGTTTTACGAATTCAGTTTATAACTCTTTCATATGATTTTAACTAGTTGGAATGTATGCTAAATTGTTTTACCGCTTTGAAAACCATATGTTCCAACCATGTTAGAAATTGTAAATTTCAATCCTAGTTGAACCCTAGATATGCAGGGCAAGCATCTAAGACTAATAATTCTCCATTTGAGCTAGATTTATAGAAATGTGAACTTAGTCATAGAAATGAACTAAGTTAGCTATGAAATGATTTGATGCATGATGAGCATCTATGTAACGTCTACGGACGATTTAAAAGGGAAAGTTTATGATTATAAAGGTCTCCATGGGAATTCATGGATGAGATATATTTTAGAACGGAATTTTATGCGTGAAAAGAGCTAGATGGAGAATTATAGCTTTATTGTAATGTTATTGAAATGTTTTACTTTAAACTCTTTGAATAGCATATTTCAAATGTTTTCTATTGGAGGGACCCTTTTAAATCACTGTTAGCTAGCCGCAGGTAGTGCTAGCCCTGGTGCACCATGATCATGTTAAGGCTTCGGCCTAGGATACTGTGACGGGCATATGACTGCCTAAGACACAGGGATTTAGGGTAGACTTATGTCTACGCCTACAGTGATTGCCATACCCTTGCTATGTGCTTGGGGAAATTTAGGGTGGACTTATGTCTACGCCTACAGTGATTACCCTACCCTTGTTGTGTGCTTGGGAGAGATGATAGATCTGTTAGGAAAGACCTCCAATAAACTAGTGCATTTTTCTTAAAGATTAAATATTTCTAAATATCTCATTCATCATTGTTATTGCATAAATAACTCCATTTATTACCTACCATGCATAATTGATTTGTTTTGCGATTATTGATTTAAACCATGTTTTATCTTTTGAATATACATTTGAACTGTTTAGCTTTTCTTTCAATAAATTATGGTTAAATGCTTAAATGTTTCGATTATTATCTTTATATTTGGATTTCAATTATTAAACCCATTGCGAAACACTCGTGCTTGGTTTGCCCTGTTTCTGTTATAGCATGATTTACCCATTCACTGGGATGTGGTAATCTCACCCCTCTTCTGTTTCCTCCCCATAGGTAGTCAAAGAAACTTTGATCTAGCTACAGCTCCGTAGGAGGCTGAATATAGCATTGGTGAGCCCCATTTTGGGCAAGGCTCCGTTGTACTGGTTGTTTAGTTTAGTTATGTCTAGTGTATCTCCATGAACTTACAGGCAGGATCCTTGCTTTCTTGCGTATTTTGATGTGTTGTTTGAAAAATGGTTTTAAGTTTTACAACGATGTTTGTATTATGAGGCCATGGGCCAAGTTGAATCAAGGATGTTGGATTCATAAGAGAGAGAGAGAGAGAGAGATATATATATATATATATATACAGTATTTTCTTATATTGGATGTGGCACATGTGGCCAATTATATTTATTATGTACTCTGGATTGTGTGCTGATTGTTTGTGCATGCTATGTGTTAGGCTTACGGCTAGGGGGAAACCCTTATGCCGTGCCGGTCATGTGTTCCATCATTTGGGGCCGTGACAATAATAAATTAGATATCGAATATGGAATTAAGGATATAGCAAAACTCATTAGGAAGGAAAAATGTAAATGTGAATAAAGCCATAGCTGAATTGGGATAAAGAAATAAGGAAGAAATTAACCAAAAAAATACTAAGAATTAACTATTTCTCTAAGAGAGTTTAACTAAAAGAAATTTATAAATACAAATTGTTTCCTAAGGTTGGCCGAAATAGTAACTATAAAGAAAATTATATTAATTTGAATAAGTCTATAAATACGAAATGTAATCTAAGAATAAAGTATAATAAAGCCATATCCCACTATTTCAGCACCTTGAATACTGCTACTTTTACACAACTTATGCTATTTTTACACAACTAGCTTCCTTTATATTCATAATTTCAAGTAGTGGTTGAACCTTGGTGATACCAATGCCTTTGTCAACATATCTGTTGAATTTTTTCTAGTATCTACCTTTTCCAATTTGACTTTTCCACTAGCAATGTGATGTCTCTTATGAAAAATAAACTTACATTTTTGTGCTTTATTTTTTCATGTTCAACATTATTCTTGGTGAAGTGTATGGCACTTTGGCTATCACACCCCATTTCTACAACCACTCCACTTACTACCAAGCTAGCTGCCATGCATTTAGTCCACCTTGTCTCTCTTTTACAACTTTTTTCAAAGCTATGAACTTAGCTTTTGTTGTTGAAAGGGAAACTAGCTATGAACATCTCTAAATCTCTAAATTAGATTCTAAAGATATTCAATTTTTCTAGTGATATAAAGCTCATAACATCTCTAAATCAAAGACTAAGGCATTTTCATTAATGGTGTTTTGGAAAAGAGTATTATTAGTTGTTTTATAGATAGTGACAAGTGAGATGCTTGGAGTGTATAAAAATTGATAAAAATGTATGTGAACTCAACAAATTTTCACACACATGATGCTTTTTTAGCTCGGAAATAGCTACTCTCAACACAAACATGAATTGAAAATTATGTCATGCAGCCAAGAAAAAGAGCAAAAAAAAACATCTGTTAATCAAAAAATTGATTTCTATTCACATTATGTCTTTGATGTTGGTATTGCTTCAATATGTTATTATAATTTGTGCTATATTGAATTAAGATGTTTGTTTTGATTCATGTATGCCTAAAAACAAGATGGAAGTTCCTGAACATCGTAAGTGGATGGATAATAGGGTGGATCCTGATAAGAGAACAATTACAGATGAGTTTATGGCAGGAGTTGTTGAGTTTTTAGAGTTTGCTTGTAGTCAGGATCATTTTAAAAGTGTAGGAAAGTTGAGGTGTCCTTGTAAAAAATGCAAGTGTCAGAAGTATTTTTCAGTTGATGAAGTGAAAACCCACCTTTGTATGAAGGGATTTATGAGTAATTATTATTATTGGACCAACCATGATGAACCAATACCTCTCTTTCCACCAATGGTTTCAAGAAACTCATATTATGGAAGTAGTGACTTTCAGGCATGCTTCAATGATCAGGAACAAATGGTAATGGATGTTGCTGGACCATCTATTGGTAATTATATAGAGCATCAAGGTTTTGGTCATTGCAAATAGAGGGATGAAGATCCTAACCTGGAAGCCAAATTTTTTTTAGTATGTTAGAAGCTGAACATGCTCCTTTGTATGACGGTTGTCAAAATTATTCTGAATTGTCAGCTGCAGTGGAAGCTTTGGGTATCAAGTCAGACTTCAACATATCTGAAAATTGTTTCAATCGGTGGGTACAATTTATGAAAAATGCATTGCCAAATGAAAATCGTATGCCTAAAAACCTCTACCGTGCAAAGAAATCAGTGGAGCAATTAGGATTAGGTCGTATGAAAATTCACTGTTGTCGAAATGGATGCATAATTTATCATAGTCCTCTTGATAAGGAGCTTCGTCATTGTAAATTTTGTGGTGAAGATCGTTACAAAAGGGTCATCAGAAATGGCAAAGGAAGAGAGCTTCCAGTGAAAAAAATGTGGTATTTTCCACTTATTCCAAGGCTGCAAAGACTTTATTCCTCAATGTCAATCGCAAGTCAAATGAGATGGCATTAGGAAACTGTGAGGATGACAGGCTCTTTGTCTCATCCATCTAATGGTGAAGCCTGGAAAAAATTCGATGAAAAATATCCTAAATTTGCAATGGACCCTTGAACTGTGAGGTTAGGTTTGTGTGCTGATGGATTTGCTCCATTTGATAAAATAGGTCAGACTTATTGATGTTGGCCAGTTATTGTTACCCCTTACAATCTTCCCCCTTGGATGTGTATGAAAAGAGAGTTCTTGTTCTTGACCATTATAATCCCTGGTCCTTCCAATCCAAAGAATAGAATTGATGTGTATTTGCAACCACTTATAGATGACCTCAAACTTTTATGGAATACTGGTGTCACGACTTATGATGTCTCACTAAAACAGAACTTCAACATGAAAGCTTGTTTGTTGTGGACCATTAATGATTCCTGCATATGGGATGTTTTTAGGTTGGATGAAAATGGGAAAACTTGCTTGTCTAATATGTATGGAGTGTTCAAAGGCATTCACCCTTTGACATAGTCGGAAGACATCTTTCTTTGATTGTCATCGACAATTCTTGCCACTTGATCATAGTTACAGAAAGAATAAGAATGCTTTTCGAAAGAAACATACTAAGACATCTTTACCTCCGCCTCGGTTAATAGGTGAAGAAGTGTTGGAAAGGGTTAGACATATGCCTAGCATAACTAAAGAGACATATGATAATATCCCAGGGTATGGAGTTATTCACAACTGGACGAAGTAATCTATATTTTGGGAGTTACCATATTGAAAAACAAATCTTCTTCCACACAATCTAGATGTTATGCATATTCAGAGAAATGTATTTTTGAATATTTTATACATAGTGATGGACACTAAAGGTAAGACAAAAGACAATTTTAATGCAAGGCTCGACTTGGTGGAAATTTTTAGACAGAATGAATTAGAGCTGCAGGATGGAAGAGATGGTAAACTAATTAAACCCAAAGAAAAATACACATTAACTAAGCAACAAAGATTAGCTGTGTGTGAATGGGTCAAAAAATTGAAACTGCCAGACGGATATGCCTCTACATTATCAAGATGTGTTGACATGAGAGAAGCAAAGTTGTTTGGTATGAAAAGTCATTATTGTCATGTGTTTATGCAATGCTTGCTCCCAATTGCATTCAAAGTATTACCAAAGCCTATTTGGAACACACTCACAGAATTTAGTTAGTTCTTTCGAGAATTAACTTTGCCATTGTTGCGAGAGGATACTTTACATGTGATGGAGCAAAACATTCCAGTCATTCTTTGCAAATTAGAACAAATTTTTTCTCCAAGTTTTTTTGACTCAATGGAACACCTTCCAATTCATTTGCCATACGAAGCAAGGGTTGGAGGTCCAATGCAATATCGATGGATGTATCCATTTGAAAGGTAGAGTTAAGTATCCTTTTTTTTAAATTATGGAATCATATTCATAGTGCTAAATATATCAATTAAGTGTATTAGGTTTATTCGCACACTAAAAGACAAGGTGAAGAACACAGCTGCAGTTGAAGGATCAATTTGTGAAGCTTATTTGGTATAAGAGACCTCTACATTTGCATTCTACTATTATCCACCTGATGTTCCATGTAGAAGGACTCAAGTACCACGAAATGATGATGGAGGTGAAGGTTTTTCAATTATACCACCGCTATCTATCTTTAATTATCCTGGCCGTCCAACCGAAAGATGCATATCCTTCATGTTGGAAGAAAAGGACTTGCAAACTGCACATTTATATGTTTTTCTAAATTGTCTTGAAGTGGAGCCATTTTTAATGTAAGTGTATAAAATGCTCATTTAAGTGTTATATATATATATATATATATATATATATATATATATATATATATATATATATATATATATCACTATAAATTGTTCTTACATGTTTTCTAAATATAGCACATATACTAATATGTTACAAGAATATGGGATGAGTGACTCGGAAGTGGACAGACAAATCTCCACAATGTTTCCTATTTGGTTTAAAGAATACGTATGTTGCACAAATTCTCCTTAATTCTTTATTTTCTAACATTTTGCTTCTTATCTGAGACTGACTTAAATATTTGATGACTAGGTGTTAAATAATAATGTCGAAGATGTCCTTCTAAAGATTTTGGCATGGGGTCCTCAAAGAAAAGCCAACAAATGGCCATCATATTATGTAAATGGTTATAAATTTAATACAAAAGATCATGACCAAGGTATGGGTACAACAAATTTTGGTGTATGTTGTCAAGGTGGTACGGATGAAACAACAGAAAACTGTTATGGGGTTTTAACAGACATTATTGAAGTACACTATACAGGATGGCCTATAAAGATATTAGTTCTATTCAAATGTGATTGGTTTGATCCCACCTTAAATCATGGAACAAAGGTAGATAACTATGGGATTGTTGAGGTTAAAATATCCAGGAGATATAAAAATTATGATCCCTTTATATTTGCACAACAAGCAACACAAGTATATTATAAACAATATCCTAAAGGGCAACGTGATTGGTTAGTAGTGATCAAAACTAAGGCACGAACCACAATACAAACCGCAGTACAAACTAAAATGCCTGAAAGTGATGCTCCATACCAAGAAGAGTCATCAATGCAATTGCCTGTAATAGTTGCAAATGACAATCTTGAGCAGAGTCTTGTTGATATTGAAGGCCTTGTGGATGAAGTATATGGTTCTTCTTTGAACCTACATGAAGTAGATACAGATATAGATATTGAAATAGAAGATGTGGATGAAGAAGATATTGAGGAAGAAGGAGAATGGGAAGATGAAGAAGCAGAGAAAGAAAATGATAATGATGAAGATGTTTAGGTATTATTAGGTTTCTTCATTTTACTAAGTGTATTATGTAGATCGTATATTATGTATTTTTGAAGTAGGTTATAAATCTATGGTAGTATGGTTATGAGTTTCATTATCATTGTCTTTTGTAATTATTTGTATTTTTTATTAGTAAATTGTCATCAAATTTAATCGGAATAGATGATTATCTTTTTGTCTGCAGATGACAGGTAGAGGAAGAGGTAGAGGTAGAGGGCGGGGACGGGCTATCTCTCAACCATATTCACAGCCAAACACATCACCTGTTGCTGACATAGCTCAACTTGAACAGATCCACACTGGACATACACCTTTTCTCAGACTTGTCATACTTCTACCCTATCTTCCCATTCACAAGCAGTGCATTCCAGTGTCTCATCTCCTCATCTTTCTAGTACAATTACCCCTACCCCACCTACATATACCATATGTGCCCCATCTCCTAATCCATCCGCATGTCCAAATGTTAAGCCAGTTCCTTTCACACCACAAACTATTCAATGGGGAACAAGGGACATAGATGGTCGAATTTGGATTAAATCTGCATCTGGGAACACGTAAGTAATATGTGTGTGTGTTTTTTGTCAGTATATTTATTTAAATTGATATCTATACTTTTAGCTTTTATCCTGACATCTTAACAAGAGGTGTCATCACAACAATTTTCAAGAAAAAATTTTAAGGTGCTTGGTCCAGTTGGGGAAAAGTAGACAACAATACCATTAAAATGTGGTTCGAGGAGTTCAAGGTAATATGTAACATTTCCTATCATATTTATTGATATCGTTTTAAAAAATATGTAAATGTTATGTTAATTTGTTTACTTTTTTTGTTTAGGTAAATTTTAAGTGGTTGGACAATGATGAGCACAATATTAAAAGGTCATTTGATAGTAGGGGATCAACAGCCCTAAAAAATGCATTGTTTAAGGTGCGTAGTGGTGAGGACAAGGGTGCTTGGATTCCACTAGAGAAGCTACAACAATTAAGGGCTGAATGGGATAGTGAAGGCTGGCAAGATAAAGCCAAAAAAAATAAACAAAATAGACTTTCCAAAGAAGGACTTAATGTACATAGTGAAGGGTCTATATTTGTACGAGAGCATGCCAAAAGAATGGTGAATAATTTCTGTCAAATATATAGTGATTTAAGTTCTTACTTCAATATTACTTAACTTTTTATTATTTTAGAGGGTGCAAATGAATAAAGAACCGAAATGTTTTGAGTTGTATGAGTGGCTTTACTAGCCCAAAGGGAAGCCATCGGGGTGGTTCAACGACCAGCAAGGAAGAATTGTTGTATGTAGTCACTACTCTTTTATTTTCATTTCTTTACAAATATTCATTTTGTTTAATAATTTTATTTTTTAGGAAATGTATCGAACAAAAATATATGAGAGACAGTCCAAATCTCAGAGCGATGAGGGTTCTAGCCAACACTCTACCCAACATTTAGACAATGTTGTTTATTTGGATGTGGTTGGCGGTATGAACAATAAAGGACGGATATATGGACTGGGATCTCAAGCACATAATGTATTGGAAGCAAGTTCCTCTTCTAGGTCTTCCGCTTCTGATGAAGTCTCAGCAAGTTCCTCTTCTGTTATGAATGCAAAAATCGAGGCTCTATTTGCACGGCTCAAACAGAGTGAAGATGAAAATTTTGTTAAAGCAAAATGTTGAAAAATGGGATCAAATGTTTCGGCGCCTCATGATAGATGGTAGTATAATAATGTCTTCGTCTCCACCTAGATAAGAAGAGAATAATAACAATGAGCAAAATAGTAATTCTGGTGATGGATCATGATAGTTTGTGTTATTTATGACTTTGTGTTATGTATTAATGATGCAAAAGTGTTTGATTGCTGATATTTTCATGTCATGTAATTATTTATATGATAATAAGTATTGGATTATTAAAAATTTATGTTGATATGTTTCTGAATGATAAGAGGTTTGACATTATTTAAAATTTATGTTGATATTTCTGAAATGTTTGGTTTTTGACTGTTGGCTTATATTGGTTGCTGGTTGATAGGTTTGAGATTTTTTAAAATATATTTTAATATATTACTGATATTAGAGATAGAATTTTTTCCGTCTCTAAAATGAATTCGTCTCTGGAATCTGAGACGGAATATTCTGTCTCTGATTCCGTATCTGGGTTAGAGATGGAAAAATCTGTCTCTGACTCCAGGGAGGGACAGAGACGGAATTTCTAACCAAATTTAGAGACGGATATATTACTTTTAGAGACAGAAATATTCTGTCTCTAAAATTTAGCGATCGCGTTTTTAGAGACAAAATTATTTCTGTCTCTGATTCCATCTCTAACTACATTAGAGACAGAATTTTTCATGTTTAGAGACCGAAAAATTTCATCTCTAAATAGGATTTTTCTAGTAGTGAACTTGTGTACGAGCTCACTATGTTGAAAACTCATGATATTGAATACACAGATGATTAAATTTTCCTTTCAGTCTATCCACACTATAATTTGTCCCACAATCCTTGCAAGTTTGTTATTTATCTCTTCCCAAATTGATTGCTTAAAGGTTGATGTCTTCATCTATTTCCTCTTCACTCAATCATAAATTATTTTAATAAATAATTTTGTATTTTGGGTTTACCATCCAATTTGAATTTCTCATTTTTTATTTTTTCCTCCCATTTTATACTAGTAACATCAATATTTGTCAATTATATATGTAGGATTATAAAATAATCGTAAAATGTGATATATAAAAAATTAAGAAAAGTCGTATGCTCTTTCGGAGAGTAATCATGCAAACTAATCACACTTGACGCTAATAAGGAAAAGAAGATAGAATTTTTTTTGCAAAAGTTGATATTAAAGGTGGTAACAAAGAAAAAATTGAATCATTATTGTTAGAGTGTCATAGTAGTTAAGCATTAATTGAAATACTTAAGAGTTGTTCCAATAAGTTTTAGAGTGGTTGCCTTTATGTCAGTCGTTGCAGCCTATAACTTGCTAGATGCTTCTAATAGAACTTTATGTTCCATCAAATCCATCCCCCCCCCCCTTATTGATAAGGAAAGAGTAAAGAGATCACGGATTCAAAAAAACTAGATTTTTACTGATTTCAAGTTCCAAAAAATACAATAAACTTTTAGCAAGGCCACAAATCTGCAAATTTCAGAATTAGATGGAGCCTCTTTTGTAACTAATGGGTCCAATAATTGATGGAAAGCATATGATTCTAAGTTCTCAAATGTGACGTCAATGTGATTTCAACAAGAAGATAACCAAGATGCTTTGAATCTTCAAACAAACAAATACAAGAAGCTAGCAGTTCCAAAATTCCCAATAATCTTCCATAGTCTAATTCACATTCTCCAAAAGTCATGAAAAATCTTTATCCATTATGGAAATTGCACAACATCTCTACAACACTTATATTCATACATGTCAGAAAGTTTCCACAATCTTAACACAACATTTGGGCCGCTCAAAGGCAGATCAAAGCTGCAATGTCTACTGCATTGATTTTCTCCAATGCCTAATCTTGAATTCAATCAAGCTTAATAATATACAATCAGTCGTTTTCATTATCGACTGGTCCCCTCTTTTTTTTTTTTTCTTATTCTGCTAGTCTTCTTCACTAGCTAAAGCCTAAACGTTAATAATAACATGTTGGAGCTTCTCCTACAGTATGGTGCAGAGACATAACCTTGAATTTTCTTTCTTCACTAGCTAAAGCCTAAAGCCTAAAGCCTTGCAGGTTATAAGCACAATCTAGAGGCTCGGATTGCAAAATGCTATCATATTCCATGACATTATGACAGAGGAAGAGGTGGACATCAGACTCTTCAAATTCTCCAACTACTTGCTTCTAGAGGTGCAGATTCTATACCTACCCTCCTTAACTTCTTATTATAATACTATCACTTGCTTCCCTCTTGTTTTAATAAAAAGTAATAATGAAATTAGATCTCAGTACCGGATATTTACTTACAATTGCTTTGGAATGCATCCTTAAACCAAAATATATTTACAAAACTTTAAAAATAAGAAGGCAGAAATATTTTGCCAAAGACGAAACACTTTGTCGAAGAAATAGTAGAACACACACAAAAATCATAAACAGCTTGTCAAATACGAATAATCAAACTAGAGGGTAAGAGAAACATACCCATTTTTGCCGCTAACCAAGATGAACAAATGTTGCGTCAACGAATAACCAAGCAAATATGAACACAGAACAATCAGAAAATCAACCAAAGAAACAAATGCCTATTGGTTTTGATAATTACAAAGCTGCCACCGCAATTTCATTATGTTTTCATCATATTTTCAAAACTGCCATCACCTTTTCGTTTTAGTCTTTTCAATTTCTTACACTCTGAGGAAAATGCTAAAAATCTCTTCCCAAATTTATTGCTTAAAGGTTGATGTCTTCATCTATTTCCTCTTCACTCAATCATAAATTATTTCAATAAATAATTTTATATTTTGGGTTTACCATCCCATTTGAATTTCTCATTTTTTACTTTTTCCTTCCATCTTATACTAATAACATCAATATTTGTCAATTATATATGTAAGATAATAAAATAATTGTAAAATTATATATAAAAAAATTAAGAAAAGTCGTATGCTCTTTAGGAGTGTAATCATGCAAACTAATCACACTGGACGCTAAGAACAAAAAGAAGATAGAATTTTTTTGCAAAAGTTGATATTAAAGGTGGTAAAAAAGAAAAAATTGAATCATTATTGTTGGAGTGTCATAGTAGTTCAGCATTAATGGAAATACTTAAGAGTTGTTCCAATAAGTTTTAGAGTAGTTGCCTTTTATGTCAGTAGTAGTAGTTGCAGCATATAACTTGCAAGATGCTTCTAATAGAACTTTATGTTCCATCAAATCCCTCCCTCCCTTTATGGATAAGGAAAGAGTAAAGAGATCACGGATTCAAAAAACTAGATTTTTGCTGATTTCAAGTCCCAATAAATACAAGAAACTTTTAGCAAGGCCACAAATCTGCAAATTTCAGAATTAGATGGATCCTCTTTTGTAACTAATGGGTCCAATAAGTTATGGAAAGCATATGATTCTAAGTTCTCAAATGTGACGTCAATGTGATTTCAACAAGAAAATAATATGTAGGATAATAAAATAATCGTAAAATGATATATAAAAAAATTAAGAAAAGTCGTATGCTCTTTAGGAGAGTAATCATGCAAACTAATCACACTTGACGCTAAGAAGGAAAATAAGATAGATTTTTTTTGCAAAAGTTGATATTAAATGTGGTAACAAAGAAAAAATTGAATCATTATTGTTAGTGTCATAGTAGTTAAGCATTAATTGAAATACTTAAGAGTTGTTCCAATAAGTTTTAGAGTAGTTGCCTGTATGTCAGTAATTGCAGCCTATAACTTGCAAGATGCTTCTAATAGAACTTTATGTTCCATCAAATCCATCCCTCCCTTTATGGATAAGGAAAGAGTAAAGAGATCACGGTTTCAAAAAAAAAAAAACTAGATTTTTGCTGATTTCAAGTCCCAATAAATACAAGAAACTTTTAGCAAGGCCACAAATCTGCAAATTTCAGAATTAGATAGAGCCTCTTTTGTAACTAATGGGTCGAATAATTTATGGAAAGCATATGATTCTAAGTTCTCAAATGTGACGTCAATGTGATTTCAACAAGAAGATAACCAAGATGCTTTGAATCTTCAAACAAACAAATACAAGAATCTAGCACTTCCAAAATTCCCAATAATCTTCCATAGTCTAATTCACATTCTCCAAAAGCCATGAAAAATCTTTATCCATTATGGAAATTGTACAACATCTTTACAACACTTATATTCATACATGTCAGAAAGTTTCCACAATCTTAACACAACATTTGGGCCGCTCAAAGGCAGATCAAAGCTGCAATTTCTACTGCATTGATTTTCTCCAATGCCTAATCTTGATGCACTTATCTTGTATTCAATCAAGCTTAATAATATTCAATCAGTCGTTTTCATTATCTCTTGGTCCCCTCTTTCTTTCTTGTCTTATTCTGCTAGTCTTCTTCACTAGCTAAAGCCTAAAGCCTTCATAATAACATGTTGGAGCTTCTCCTACAGTATGGTGCAGAGACATAACCTTGAATTTTCTTTCTTCACTAGCTAAAGCCTAAAGCCTTGCAGGTTAAAAGCACAATCTAGAGGCTCGATCGGATGGCAAAATACTATAATATCCATGACATTATGAAAGAGGAAGAGGTGGACATCAGACTCTTCAAATTCTCCAACTACTTGCTTCTAGAGGTGCAGATTCTATACCTACCCTCCTTAACTTCTTATTCTAATACTATAACTTGCTTCCCTCTTGTTTTAATAAAAAGTAATAATGAAATTAGATCCCAGTACAGGATATTTACTTACAATTACTTTGGAATGCATCCTTAAAGCAAAATATATTTACAAAACCTTAAAAATAAGAAAGCAGAAATATTTTGCCAAAGACGAAACACTTTGTCGAAGAAATAGTAGAACACACACAAAAAACATAAACGGCTTGTCAAAGAAGAATAATCAACTAGTGGGTAAGAGAAACATACCCATTTTTGCCGCTAACCAAGATGAACAAATGTTGCGTCAACGAAAAACCAAGCAACTATGAACACAGAACAATCAGAAAATCAACCAAAGAAACAAATGCCTATTGGTTTTGATAATTACAATGCTGCCACCGCAATTTCATTTTGTTTTCATCATATTTTCAAAACTGCCATCACCTTTTCGTTTCAATTTCTTACATTCTGAGAGGAAAATGCTAAAAATGTCATTTTGTAATTTTTCATATTTCCGCCTCTTTTAAAATCCATTTTCAAAAAATTGTTTTAAAAAATTTCAAGCAAACAAGATTTCGACCCCATTTTTAGTTTTCATTGAAGTGAAAATAGAAACCAGGACTACCAACAACCTCTTAAATTGTGACATAAGTTGTTTTTAATTTATTTTTATTTATTTTAAGTTTTCATAAATATTAATTTGACCTTTTAATAATCTATGTTATATTGAATTAATATATTTATAATTTTTTTAAAAAATACATAAAATATAACTTTTATTAACAGTATTGTAAAAAGAAAAAAGAGAGTTTCATATAAATTAAAATAAACAAGACCGCAAATGAAAATCTTAAAAAAAAAATATAAGTGATTTGATAAAAGTTGCTGGTAAAGATAATGTGAGAAGATGAGTTTACTACGTAGTACACCTAGTTGGAAGTGATATTATTATTCTTAGTTGGGCAGTTGGAGTTGGGGATGCCTGGCAGTGGTATATATAGGATGCCTTGTTGAAGGAAAATAACATCGCAGAAGAAAGAGGAATTGAGAGGGTCGGATCAGACTAGAATGTGGAGGTTGAAGATAGGAGAGGGTGAGAAGGACCCATACATCTTCAGCACCAACAACTTTGTGGGGAGGCAAACATGGGAGTTTCAGGCTGAGGCAGGCACCCCGGAGGAGCGAGCACAGGTTGAAGCCGCTCGTCTCAATTTCTATAACAATCGCTTCCATACCAAGCCTTGTGCCGACCTCCTTTGGCGCTTTCAGGTCTTTTTCTCTCCTTTCTTATACTATATACCTCTCGATCTTAAACAAAACCAAGCAGACAAATTTGAGGGACTAAGATTAAACGGTTCTTTCTTAATATATTTTCATAGAATACTCAGTCTAAAATATCAGAATATTTAAAATTTAGACTCAGTATTCTATGACAATGTATATATATATATATATATATATATATATATATATATATATATATATATAATACATAATATATTAAATATCAGCATATCAAATGAAAGTATTTTAAAAAACATTTTACCTTTGAAATACTAAGATGAAAATGAAAATAGTCTTCTAAAGATTTTTAATAATCATTTTAATTATATCCAATTCTATAATTTTTTTTTTGGGTTTAGGACCTAATAAAGATAGAAAGTATGAGACTTCGGTAGAGATATCATTTAAATTTTGAGCCTTGAGCTCCTTCATCCAAAATAATTTTTTTTGACTCTAAGTTCAAGTCCAAGTTTATTTTATTTTACCTTCAATAAAAAAAATCAATGTTTGAACCTGAACAGAAACTCCTCTAATTTGCAAAATTTCTATAATTGAATGAACTCAGCTTGAATAAAATTTATAGATCTGAACCTAGATTTAGGCACAATACAATTTCAGAATTTATATTTTGGCTCAAATATGAATTTTTGAATTTAAGCACAAGCCTTGTCTCATTTCATGAATTCGTATTGAGGCCAAACTCATTTCATTGTGTAAAAATATTGTGACGATGACCCACAATGATTTGTGGAAGTGGATTGAGGAAAATATTGAATTTTTTTTATTATTATTTATTGTCGAAAACTATGGGAGTTAAACTATCAAGTATTATGTGTAGTGATATACGAGTTATACTCTTAAGTTGAAGACTCAAGTTTGATATTTGGAGTAGACACTTGTTGGAAAAACCTTGTCGTCACAACAGAGTCAGTCCTACAGTACTAGTAATCTGTAGGGATACTCTGAGAAACCAAAAAAGAACTATGAATATGAAAATTAAATGATTGTGAAGGAGTGGTGGACATGTTAATTAAGAATATGTTGATGCTTTAATGCAACATGCATGATCAATAGTGCAACAGAATGATATGTCTTACATTGATAGCCATTAACAGTTTTAAATTTTAAGTTATGAGACTCTTCCTCTTAACATAATAGTCTTTTGAGATGTATTTCCATCATAGATTAAATCATATCAATTAGTGCTTTCAATAAAAACCAACTGACGCAGAAGGAGTGAGTAGAGTTGTTAATCGGTTTGGTTTATATACATATGCCATCTAAATAGATTAAATTGGTTTGCAAGAAATTTCATCCAATTAATCCTATTAAAATGAACTAAATCAATATAATTCAGCCTTAATTGGAGTGGATGGTCAATTTAATTTTGAAAAAAAAACAAGTAAAATATTTTTAAAATTAAGCATTTTACATTTATTCAATCTTTATTTTGGAATTAAATATTTCAAATATCACATTACAACAAAAACCACTCATAATTCATTTAAAGAGTATTTCTTGGATTTTTGGTGCTGTGGTTTATGGATTAAAATTTAGATTTTAGGGTTTATGTTTCTATGTTTAAGGTTTAGAGTTTTATTAGAATTCAGGATTTCAAGCTTTAGAATTTAATGTTTAAGGGTTATGATTTTATATTTTAATGATTTTGAGTTTACAATTTAGGGTTTAAGATTTTAAGATTAAGTTGTTAAGTTTTTTTTTATTGAAATAAAAATTTATTTTAAATTAGTAAGCGGTTGTATTTTTTTTTTTTTAATAAAAGATATTGTACTGAGAGGGAAAAGTGAAGAATCGGACCCATATCCATTAGGACTTCTAACACTTATAGTCAAGCAAGTACTCCTTCAGTTAGGTTTGTTGTGGTTAAAATAGTATAGAATATTTCAAAAGCTACTAAATGTGACAGTAAATAAAATTTTTGAAGCAAGACCCTGAGATAGATAATTTAATGAGATTTTGGAACATAATATAATTTTCCTATTAGACTACACTTTACTTGCTTCTATGTCTGCTTTGAACAAGAGAAACATCAATTTTTTAATGTCTAAATTTGAATTCAATTCACTCTTTTTAAGTAGAAAGAACCGAGAAAATTGTACAATATTCCCTTGATGTACGTTGATGATAATTTATTTTTTTAGTAAGAAATTAGAGCCTATTTGTTTTTTTTTTAATTCTTTTGTTACTGAAAATGAAAGACATAAGGTTCGAGTTTGTCTAAAAATCTATTTTTTTAAAATAAAGGTTGAAACTTAAAAGTAGAAAATTTCCAAATTTTTTTTAGCAATTTGACCGAAAAGATGGGAGGCGTTTTTGTAACTTTATTCGTTTAATTTTTCTTTACATCTAACAAGTTCTGTGTCAACGACGCCTCTTCTATCTTAATTCTATCAACTATCTCTAACTTTCAGGATTAGCGTTTGGAGACTAGAGTTGGGTTAAGTTGGTCTATAACTATACTTAGTTTAATAGAGCGGAACGAATTTAAATTTAACTTTATCTTATTAGAATATTTATGCATTTTAAGATTCAGTTGGATTGAGTTGACTGAGCTGGTCCAAAAATAAAATTTATTAATTTTTTTACTATTTAAATTTTGTATTATATTTATTATTTATATTATATTTGATTATTTCTCTTCTTCTTTTTTATTTTATAAATTTAATTTTTTTAATAAATTAAATATGAAAAAAATGTGACTATTTGAACAAAAATAGCTTCATTTATGAAAGTGTTATTAAATTGAAAATAAATTAGTTTTTTTAAATCATTTTTTAGATAAAAATGTTATTAGACCGAAATAATTAATGAATGTCAACACATTGAATTACTAAGAGAAAATTAAACTTATTTTATATTCGACCTAGAATCATGTGCAGCAAATTAAAATTTTTTTTTTTATCAATTTTTTTTCTAATAATTTAGTTATCAAATTCTGAATGAAAAGTAATAAAAATAATAATTTCAAAATAAAGAGAGGATTTTATCTCTTAAAGATTGATAAAGCTATTAAAATGAGTTAGGCAGACTGATGCATTTAATCTTATGGTCAAGTTTATGAAATAGTATCTCAGTTTTAAAAATGGCATTTTAGCCCAACCCTATTAAATCCTAGGACTAATTGGGGCTAGGCCAAGCTAGGCCCTTAGGGACTGAACAAATTTTTCTTTTTTCTTTTTTGTAAAAAATGTATAATTTAAGTAAAAATAGAGAAATAAAATTGAAGAAATAATAAACTATTTATTATAAAAAAAAGTTAGTATTTTTTTCTCAATCCTTATATTGATTTCTTCTTTTTTGAAAAGTTTTATATATTGTTTCACTGTAAAAAAAAAAAATTAAAAAATTCTAGAGATTATTATGTCTAACTTTTAGAGTAATATATAGATAAGGCTAACTCTTAAAGTTAAAATTTTAAAGTCAACGTATAGAATCAGTTCTAAGCCCTTATAAAACTAGGCCAGTTAGTTAAATGACCTCGCCTTTTATAAAAAAGACTTTTTGATCTGGCTAAATTTAACTCGAAGACTGACCAAGGTGGGGCCGGACTAGCCCTAGTTGTCAGCTCTAAAGGTTGAGCTCTTTCTCTCACCTTCTCTGTTGGTGACCTCGTCATTTTCTCTTGTAGCCCATTCTTCTAATGAGCATCCATAGTGGAGCTTTCAAACATTCTCTCGCATTCTAGAATTGCTAATGAGAGCAGCTTTGCTACACTTTCTCTCCCTTCTTTGTCTGCTATAAGATAATGCCACTCGAATGCTGCACAAGTCCTTGAAAGCTTCCGATTTTAATCTCGTATGGAATGGCCCGTAGAGAGGTGCAGGGAGAACATAAAAAAGATTTTGAATTAATTCTGAGTGACAATTTGGCTGAATGAAATTTGAAAACAGAGATAGAAAAGTTCAAACTGTCTAAATAATTAAAATATTAGAAAATAAAAATCGAGAACTAAAATTAAACATATTTTCAACCTGATTTCATTTGGAAAAAAGATTTCAATTCTTCTGATGAAAAACAAAACAGTAGTAATATAGTAACAGAAAGCTGAGGTAACATGGTGAAATGTGCTTGTTATTAATTCTGCGTGGCATGTGCTTTGTATTATTAAATGTTTATGTTGATTTATCAATGAGTGACACTCGAGTTGTCTTTAAGATTGAAGGTTTCAATGGAGCTAATTGAAAAAAAAAATGTTGATTTATTTGATGCAGTTGCTGAGAGAAAAAAATTTCAAACAAACAATACCTTGTGTGAAGATAGAGGATGGCGAGAAAATGACGTATGAAAAAGCCACAAGCACAGTGAGAAGAGCGGTACAATACCTATCGTCATTGCAGGCGTGGGATGGACACTGGCCTGCTCAATTTGCTGGACCCCTCTTTTTTGTTCCGCCATTGGTGAGTGCACAACTATAGTTCAATTAAAGTCTCTGTATGAATATGCCTTTGTTTCTTGCTAATTGAAGGATCCGAAATGGTGTGTGAATGGTGCAGGTGTTTTGTATGTACATTACAGGGCATCTTGACAGGGTATTCCCAGAAGAGTACCGGAAAGAGATCCTTCGCTACATTTACTATCACCAGGTTCCTACATTTGAATTTCAGAATCTTATTTAATTAAAATTAGAAAAAATGGATATATTTCTTTTAACTTTACGTCATTTACAAATAACTCCTTCAATTTTAGAAGTCAGAAATTACCTCCCTCAATTATCACCAGCAACAATTTAACACAATTCCTTCATTCCTATTAACAAAATTAATGAAACATAGATTTAAATGCTTGCTATTGAAAGTTGAGAGAGTAACTTTTGAATTTTAAAATTAAAAGGAGTTTTTGCAAATTTATATTTTTCCCTTGAAATTATAAAGTGAAGTTTGAATTGAAATTAATAAATGTTGAGTGGTGGTATAATATTGAAGAACGAAGACGGAGGGTGGGGACTACACATAGAGTGTCACAGCAGCATGTTTTGTACTGCACTCAATTACATATGTATGCGTATACTTGGGGAAGGACCTGATGGAGGTCAAGACCATGCCTGTGCTCGAGCACGAAACTGGATTCTTGATCATGGTGGCGTCACCCATATACCCTCTTGGGGAAAGACCTGGCTTTCAGTACGTCTTTAATTTATATTCTTATTTTTAATTAAGGCTTAAATTGAATTTTTGATTCTCCAATATTGTAAATATTTTAATTTGATCTCTCTGGTTCAAAACAAAACAATGTTCCTTTCATTTTTAAAAACGTTGCATTCAAATACTTCATTTATAGTTTTGTCATTGTTTCGATAGAAAATGCACACAAAACCACCAACGTGGCCTATTTTTTCTTTTTTTTAGAAAGTGCACTATCTAGATAACACTCGAGCAACCAAATTCACATTTCATCCATGTGATACTGCTCCTTCACACTATTTCCCTCAACTAAATACATTTGACTTCAATTGCTTAGGCGTCATCCAAATAGTCCATGTGAAGAAAAAGGCTAATATGTGATTTATCTTTCACATTAATGTTTTCTATTAAAGAGTGTGAATAAATCATTTAATTGTAACTTTCTAAAAATTAAAGAATGGTGCCACGGAAAGTTCCACTTCATGAAAGATTGAGGGCTTTCACCAGTGGATAACCATTTTTTCTTCATATTCTCAGCTGTCATAAAAAATAGCACACATCTCTAGGGGGGAAAAATGATCCAATTGTAATTAAAAGGACTCAACATCTCGGGAGGTTGTGCTTTACATAGTCATACGCTTTAAAAAATATAAGGGTAAAATTGCTTCTCTTTAAGCTAGATGGACCAAATTGAAACATTTACAACACCAAAGAAATCAAAAGTTAATTTAAGCTAAGTTGCTAGGTTTGGTCTGGTGGTGTGGGGTTTGGTTAGTCAGCAAGAGGCCATAGATTTAAACCTCTGCTTTGACATATAACAAAAAAAAAGGAGTTAATTTAAGCTTCTAATAAATTATATATACCGTAAAACTGCTTCTGTCCTATGTTATTCATATATATCCTACAATTGCTGTCGCTGCAGATACTTGGTGTATTTGAATGGTCTGGCTGCAACCCAATGCCTCCCGAGTTTTGGCTCCTTCCTTCATTTCTTCCTACGCATCCAGCTAAAATGTTGTGTCATTGTCGGTTAACTTACTTGGCTATGTCTTACTTATATGGGAAAAGGTTTGTGGGTCCAGTCACACCACTCATTCTTCAGTTGAGACAAGAACTCTTTATTCAACCTTACCATGAAATTAATTGGAAGAAAGCTCGTAACCTCTGTGCAAAGGTGAGACTCACACTACGCATGTTGATTTCTCATCTCATCTTTAATGATCATAGGTTGTCTGATATATCATTCACAGGAAGATCTTTACTATCCCCATCCCTTAATACAAGATCTGATATGGGATAGTCTATACATGTTAACGGAGCCACTTCTTACACGTTGGCCCTTCAACAAGTTGGTTAGAGAGAAGGCCCTTCAAGTAACAATGAAGCATATCCACTATGAAGATGAGAATAGTCGATACATAACCATTGGGTGTGTCGAAAAGGTATTTCACATTTAATTAGTTAGCCATAAAATGAATTGATACTTGAGGTAAGAGGAAAATTCTAACGTTCAAGTGCCCTTAGGTTTTATGTATGCTTGCTTGTTGGGTTGAAGATCCAAATGGAGATGCCTTCAAGAAGCATCTTGCCAGGCTTCCTGATTACCTTTGGGTTTCAGAAGATGGAATGACCATGCAGGTGAAATTAAGAGTTCAGTAATAGAAAATTAAAGAGTAAACTAACACATCTTGATTTGCAGTACTATTAAAGTGGATCGAGGCTCGCAGGTCAGCATGTTTAGACTGTAAATTAGAAGTGTTTGGATTTGTAAACCTGTTTAGCGCATAAGTATAGATGGTTTGTGGAATAAATAAGTAAAACAAACTAAACATGTTATAAATGGACTGGCATGTTTAACTCAAAAATTCAACTTTTTTTATTATATAAATGCGCAGATAAGAATTTTTTATTTCACCGGCCAACCCATTTCACAGTACTTTTAATTTGTAGACCAACATGACTTTAGTCTATGAATTTTCTGGTGTGTACGAGTTCATTCCTAAATTATCAAACATGTTGCATGTAAGTCCTTTTTAAGTCCCTGAAAAAAATAAAACATGTTGCCTATTAGTCCTTAATTAGAAGAATTAATATGCGATGGGTTTAATATATTTGAGGATGTTCAAGCAAATTCAAGAACTAAAACCAAACAGGACTACAAATTCATAGGCCAAATTGCCAAATGATGATATCAGTTACTAATGACAAAGATGATTCACAAGTAAATTTTAATTTTTTGGCTTGACTCGATATACGCCATTTCTATGCAGAGTTTTGGTAGCCAGCAATGGGATGCTGGCTTTGCCATCCAAGCTTTACTTGCCACTAACCTAAATGAGGAAATTGCTCCTTCGCTTGCAAAAGGACATGATTTCATCAAGAAATCTCAGGTCTGCTTTTTATTCTAATTAAGAAACATATTCATAAAAAATAAAAAAAGCGGAAAATTAGTTATCTAAAGAGAGATTTCTATATGTATATGTGTGCGCGCATAATGCTCAACAGTACTAACGAAGAATTATAA
Organism: Gleditsia sinensis; assembly: GCA_037074535.1. Taxonomy (NCBI): domain Eukaryota; kingdom Viridiplantae; phylum Streptophyta; class Magnoliopsida; order Fabales; family Fabaceae; genus Gleditsia; species Gleditsia sinensis. Next base: position 16,326,132 of record CM073469.1, on the reverse strand, counting down.
ATTTTTCCATGACAATCAACAATGTTATCAGGTTAAGGACAATCCTTCTGGTGACTTTAAGAGTATGCATCGTCACATTTCTAAAGGGTCATGGACCTTATCTGATCAGGACCATGGATGGCAAGTTTCTGATTGCACTGCAGAAGGTCTGAAGGTGATTAACTAGTTACGTAAACAAGTTCGATGGTTCAAGTTGATCACCTTCACCTTTTCTGTTACCAAATAATTTTCTTCTTTGGTTCAGTGTTGCCTTCTTTTATCAATGCTGCCACCAGAGCTTGTGGGCGAAAAGATGGAACGTGAAAGGTTGTATGATTCCGTCAATCTCCTATTGTCATTTCAGGCAAGTACTTTTAAAACGTTCTCTTCTTTGTTAAATTGGTTGATGTTTTTTCGCTTGTGATTTACTGACAAATCTCCAATTTGACATAATGGCAGGGTAAAAAAGGAGGTTTAGCAGCCTGGGAGCCAAACAGAGCTCAAGAGTGGATAGAAGTAAGTGCTACAGTACAATAATAGTCTCATAGTTGGATTCAGCCTAAATCAAGTGGGGTCAAGTGGTCCCATTAATTTTTTTAAACTAGTTTTATGACATATAATAAAATTTGAAAATTCTCTAACTTTCTTATCCCCAAAGCACCATTGCCCGTATTCATTGGCATAATGGTGTGAGAAATTGAGACTTAAATTTATACGGTATATTCTCTTACTTTAGACTCTTAATTCATCAATTAAATACTTAAAAGCATTTGAATTGGATCAATTTATTTTTTTCACATAAAATGCTGGAGTTGAAATGTTCCATTATTTTATATTAAATTATTTGAAATTAAAATTGAAAGTCAAGTACTGATTCTAATATGTATACTCAATAATTTTAATCGCCCAATTTAATATTGATGTAATTTTTTATTTTATTAATATTGATGCACTTGCGATACTTTAACTTAATTTTTATTATTTATGGTTTAAATTATTATTTTTATTTTATTATTATATTATAGAGGAAACAATTCACCTGACAAAAATTATGAATCAGCCACTGATTAGTATATGTATTTTAGACATTTGAAGGGAAGTAAATAAATGAATGTAATTTTTCATTTACATGTTTGCATCAGGTTCTAAATCCAACAGAATTTTTTGAGGACATTGTAGTTGAGCGTGAATATGTTGAGTGTACTGGGTCGGTAATTCAGGCATTAGTTTTATTTACGGAGCTATATCCTGAGCATAGGAAGAAAGAGATCGAAAATGTCATTGCCAAAGCTGTACGATTCATTGAAGATACACAAACAGAGGATGGTTCATGGTATGGGAATTGGGGGGTTTGCTTCACTTATGCTTCTTGGTTTGCGCTTCGTGGGCTAACTGCGGCTGGGAAGACTTACAGCAATTGCGCGGCCATTGGCAAAGCTGTGAATTTTCTACTGAAAACTCAGAGAGACGATGGTGGGTGGGGGGAGAGCTACCTTTCAAGCCCAAAAAAGGTTAATGACTTGGAAATCAATACTATTTTAATTTAAGCACCATTAGTTAATTTTTTCCACTTTGATTTTTTCTCCCGCTTATAATTTTTTTCTTAGTCTATTAATTTTTTAAAATTAACTCTCTAGTTCATTTATCCCATTGTAGTGATCTCCTGCTCTCTAAATTAAACATTAATTTTAATAATTAGTTATACGAAATTATCAAAATATCATTCTCATTTAATGCAGTAGGGTATTAAGTAAATGAAATGTATTTTGATATTTTTCGTAGCTGTCTTTATAGTTAACATTTAATTTTAGAATAGAAGTCTAAATGCAAGGAGGACAAATAAATTAGAAAGTCAATTTCAAAATTTAATATATTAGAAGAAAAATTATTAAGGTTTTATAAGTATGATTTCCCTAGTAAATTTTCTCAACCTATGGTTTTATGAATGATCTAGATGTATGTACCTCTTGAAGGAAGCCAATCAAATGTAGTACAAACAGCATGGGCTATGATGGGCCTCATTCATGCTGGGCAGGTTAGTTAACACGATCTGAAATTATATAAATGTTAATTAGAATGCTTATTTATAATTACCAAAACTTCCAGCCAATGAATATAAATTATTTGTTTCCTATTGGCTTGGATAGGCAGACAGAGACCCTACTCCTCTTCATCGCGCAGCGAAGTTACTCATCAATTCTCAGCTGGAAGATGGGGATTGGCCACAGCAGGTGAGTGTCTGTCACCCACTGGCGCGGGATGTTTGGTTTGTTGAATTAAAGATTTTTGGAAATGATATATTTCTGAGAATGTGATTCTCAGGAATCATATTCTCAATCAAATGACTTGAACCAAAAATAATCAAAACTAACAAGAGAAGAATTGAGATAGGAAGATGATGACACACTTAAATTTACCCAGGTTCAGAAACTCAATGTGAGTTTCCTAAGTCCTGCATCAAATCGGTCCACTATTGAAGAATGTAGTTACAAAGAGCATAACAAGAAAACACAACCTCCAAAGATCACTCACTGCTTCTCTTGGCTTGCAGCTTCTTTTTTCTCCTCTTCTAACCAATTCTCTCAATTACAAAGTCTAAAAATACTCTTCTAACACAACTTATCTATACATACAGTCAGACAACTTAATAAGCTATGCACATCTTTAACTCAAAATACAAAAGGAAAGCACATGTCACAATTAGAAAATTGGTTTTCCTAACTGTGACCTGTGCAATATTGCATAACACACTGCATCACTACCTACAGTGATTGCTCAAGCATTCTTGCTATCGTTAAAGGCAATTGCTCATCACCTTTGTTGACTGAGACAATTTGATGCATATATACTACAAACCTCCACCTTGCATCTAAGTTGTATCAAAGTCTAACCTTGTTAGTCATAGTGAACTCCCACCAACTATTTTTTCTAGTTGGAGAATGTGGTGACATTAATCAAAGTCCAAATGGTGTTTCAACTTGAGTGCAGTCACTAGTTTGGTTAGCATGTTTGTAGGGTTTTCATTAGTATGAATTTTCTTCATTGACACAACCACTTTTGACACAAAGTCTCTAATGAAGTGAAGCTTGAAGTCGATATGCTTTATTCTTTCATGATACATTGGATTCTTTGTCAACTGTATTGAGCTCTGTTTATCACAGAAGATCTCAACCTCATTTTGCAGAATGCCAAGTTCACTGACCAATCCCTTTAGCCACAAAGTTTCCTTAAACCCTTCATTAGTTGCTATATATGTTTCCTTTGTTGTTGACAGAACAACTACTAGTTGTAGTTATGCCTTCTAGCTTACTACACAACCGAATAGTGTAAAGATATAACCAGTCAATGACCTCCTTCTTTCTAAATATCTTGCAAAGTCTATATCTACATACCCTTTTAGCTTTTCTTCTTCACTATAAGATTTCTTGTAAAGTAGTCCCAGGTTCATTGCCCCATATAAATACCCGAACACCCACTTTACAGCTTCCCAGTGTTTCCCTCCTAGATTTGCCATGAACTGGCTTACTAGACTAGTAGAGTATGCAAGGTTAGGTCTAGTGTATACCATTACATACATTAGGCTGCCAACTGCACTAGCATATGGGATTTTGTCTTCCTTGGCCTTTTCTTCTTTTGACTTAGGGATAAATCTACAGATAAACTGAAATGTCCTTCTAATGGGATTTGTACAGCTTTCGCATTTTTCATGCCAAATTTATCTAGAATTTTCTGAAAGTGAGCACCTTGAGACACCGGTAGTTTTCCTTGCGTTCTATCTCTTATGATTTCCATTCCCACAATGTTCTTGGCTGGACCCAAATCCTTCATCTCAAATTCATGAACCAGCTGTAGCTTCAATTTTTGTATTTCCCTTTTGTCTTTTGAGGCTATCAACATATCATCCACAAAAAGGAGTAGAAACACCCCAAAACCTTCTCTAATCCATTTGATGTGGACACAACTATCACAATTACTTCCGTAGAACTATTTTCTCATGATAAGATACCATTGTCTAGGTGAATGCTTAAATCCGTATAGGGATTTCTTTAATAAGCAAACTTTAATCTCATTTCCTTACTTTACATATCCTTTAGGTTGAGCAATGATTATTATTTCCTTGAGATTGCCATGTAAGAAGGCTGTCTTTACATCCATTTGCTCAAGTTCCATGCCACACTAATTTACATAGGCCAACAGAACCCAAATGGAGGTGTGTTTTATTACTGGTGAGTATATCTCATCGAAATCTAGCTCCTCTTACTGTGTAAACCCCTTGACCACTAGCCTAGCTTTGTATCTAGGCTTATTTAACACTTCATTTCCTTCCTTTCCTTTGAACACCCATCTACAGCCAACTATTTTCTAATCATTTGGCTTGTTCACTAGAATCAAAGTTTTATTTTTCTCTAGCATGACTCAATTTCCTCTTGCATGGCCTTTTCCCATTATTTTTTGTCTTTTATCTTTACTGCCTCTATGTAACTTTTTGGTTCTAAACCATTTAGTTCATTAGCAGCAATTAATGCATATGCCACTAAGTCAGCAAAACCCTACCTCTTTGGTACCTTTCTCACCTTTCTTGCCAGATCTTTTGTCAGTTGGTAGGAGTCAAGATCAATGTCATCACCTTGAATCTCTTTTTCAAGTTCATTTCTTACATTTTTTTGAATCACTATCCGTTGAGTTTATGGTTTAAGAATCAGGCTACTCTACCTCAATTGTGGTGTAATGCCTATTAGTGTGTTCTTCCTTGGAGCCATTGTGTTTTGCTGCTATAGGGTGGTAGAATTCAGTTTCTTTGGTTTGGTTTCCTTCACTATACTAGATTTTGAACCCTTTCACGCCATCTCGATATCCCACCAGTGTCTCAGCCTTTGGTGGCCCCCATAGATTGAGTGTATATATGCTAGTTTTTCGGTGGTTGGATTTGTTGATCTATTGAACTTTACCCTTGTTGCCTTGCCAAAGATACAATTCTCACACAATTCCATACCATCAAGCTGCCTTTCTCCCAGTAGCTCTTGTTTGTTGAGTTCTTGTAGCCCCCTCTCACTGACATGCCCCATTCTTTGGTGCCATAGGGTTGTTAGTGAGCATCCTTTATCTTTATTTACTACTACAACTACACCAATTACTGTAATACCTTGGAGGGATTATAAACTTTTGTGTTTAATGCTTTTCATTACCACAAGTGACCCCTTTGTGACCTTCAAGCAATCTTTCTCACCCTTCCAACTAAAATTGTGTTGTGCCAAAAGTCCTAGTAAGATGAGATTTCTTCTTAGGTTAGGGACATGTCTCAACTTAGTGAAAATTCTTTCTCCTCCATCATGGAACTTGATTCTAACTGAGCATATGCCAATCACTTTGCAAGGCTTGTTGTTTCCTATTTGAACTTCTCTTTTAACAGTTTCTTTATAGGTCTCAAACCAAGGGTGTCATGTGGAAAGAACACCTAGACTCCAAGATCCAGCTTTTGTTATACTGGCTTATGGTGGCGATAAGGACATATGCACTTTCATAGCCATCAGAATATTGTTGTACAAGTGCAGCTTCACCTTCCCTCCTTTGCATTTTTTCATTTTTCTTTCTTCTATGGCAATCTTTCTTGATGTATCCAGCTTTATGGCAGAAGAACTTAATCTTCTTGCCATTTCTTGATTTTGATCTTCCTTTCTTTCTTCCCTTTGTCGTCTTTCTTTTCTGGTCTTCTCCTTACCATTAAACTATCTCCAACACTTTCATCTACCTTAATTTTCCTTTTCTTCTCCTTAGAACTCAAAGCACCTACCACGTCTTCTAATTGGATTGTCTCTCTGCCATGTTGTATTATATCTACAAAATTCTCATAGGACTTTGGAAAAGAGTCAGTAAAACTAACGCCTTGTCTTCATCCTTAGACACCACTCCAACATTTTCCAAATCCAAGATCAATTTCTTGAATTCACCAATGTGTGCTAGTATGTCTTAACCTTCTGTCATTTTGAAAGTGAAGAGCTACGCTTTGAGCTATAATCGGTTGGATAGATTTTAGTCATCTATAGGGATCCTAGGTTCAACCAAATTTCAGTTGCTAATTTCATCTTGAGATCTCCGATGGTACTTTGTCACCGAGGCTCAAGATCAAGGTGTTGTAGGCTCTTTCAAGGACTTTTTTCTTCTTCTCAGCACTCCAGTTTTCTGGGAGCTTTGATGCTCCTCTTAGATCCTTTATAAGGCTCTTCTTCCCCAAGTGAGCTAGAGTTTTCATCCTCCATAGCCTAAAGTCATTTGATCCATCGAACTTCTCAACATCAATCTTGGAGGTTGAAGCCATTGTAAAAGAAATCTTCAAGTTTTTCTTTACCCCTCGCTGACAATGATTTACAGAAGGACTCTATAGTCTTTAGTTGCAAGGACCTTGATTAATTCTCTCAAGAGCCATGAACCATTAGCTCTTATACCAGTTTAAAATGACTTGAACCCAAATTAATGAAAACTAGCACGAACAAAGTTGAGATAGGAAGATGATGACACACTAGAATTTACCCAGGTTCAGGAACTCAATGTGAGTTCACTACATCCTACGTCAAATCAATATACTATTGAATCAAGAATTTAGTTACAAATAGCATAACAAGAAAACACAGCCTCACAAGATCACTCATTGCTTCTCTTGGCTTGCAGCCTCTTTTCTCTCCTCTTCTAACCAATTCTCTCAATTACAGAGTCTAAAAGTACTCTTCTAATGCAACTTATCTATATCTATAGGCAGACAACTTAATAATCTATGCACATATTTAACTCAAAATACAAAGGAAAGCATGTGCCATAGTTATCAAAACTAGTTTTGCTAATTGTCACCTCTGTAGTACTGCATAACACACTACATAACTGCCTGCAGTGGTTGTTCGAGCCTTCTTCCTATTGCCAAAGGCTGCTGCTCATCCCCTTTGTGGACATCGAGACAATTTGATGCATATATACTACACTTAAAAAATATAACATTCCCATATTTAGTTAAACACAAAGATGTTTTAGAATATTTTACTATAATTTTGGAAATTTAGAATTCAAATTTTTGGTCTATATCAATATCCTTAGAATTTTTTTAAAATTTTCTAAAATTATTTCAAGTAGTTTTTAACATATAAAAAAAATAAAATATATGTGTAATTAAATAAAATATGAAAAAAAGCATAAAATAGGTGTTAAGGTTTTAGGTTTAAGATTTAGGATTTAGGATTTTGAGGTTTAGGGTTTAGGGTTTTAGAGTTTTGGTTTTGGGGTTTAGGGTTTGATATTTAGATTTTGGAGTTTGAAATATTAAGGTTTGAGGTTTATAGTTTTGGGTTTTGAAATTTGGGGTTTGGGGTATGGAGATTTGGGTTTGGGTTTGGGGTTCTGGTTTTGAGGTTTTGAGTTTAAGATTTTGTAGTTTAAAGTTTGGAGTTAGATATGAAAGTTGTAGGGTAAGAGGGCAAAGATAATTTTAAACTTTAGCCCATAGGAATGTTACATTCTCACCTCCCCCTATAGAAATAAAACGTGGAAATATATAACAATATATTCCCACATTTTATTCTTCAAATTTATTTTTTGAATCTTGAGCTTGACATGGAAATACATTTTATTTCCAAAAAATAGGTTTTCAACTCATGAACCAAATACCTCGTCAGAGGTGTTAATATGGGTAGCTCTATAAGTGAGAATATTAAAATTATAGGGTCAGATTAGTAAAATGACAATACAATTTTTTTAAGGGATTTTTTAGCCTAACCCTTAAGACCAAACAAAAATATTAAAAAATTGATAATTAAGAATGACTAGAGCAGGGATAGTGCGACAGGCTAAGCTGGATCGGGTCGAATCCTAAGAGTTCAATATTTTTTTTATATAAAAGATAAGTTATGTAGCATTATATAATAATATTTAAAATTGGAATAAGGATAATTGTGATTAATGTATTCATAAATATTAAAGTTTTTATTATATATTAACATACGTTCAAGATTGGCCTTTAAGATCAGGACTACAACCCATTAGGCCAACCTGGAATTTTTAAAGACTTAGGTTGTACTAACATTTTCATAGCCCATATTTTTATAGGACTTTCTTGACCTAGCCCAAAAATGCCTATGGTCTTTTTGGGCTAGGCCGGCGAGCCCTAACTAACACCTGACTGACTCATTTGATAATTATTTAACTCAATAAATTAAATTGTGATACACTAATTTAATCCCTAAAAGAAACGATTGTCATCAATTAATTTATTTCAAATATATTTCATCATTTTAGTTTCAATTTTCTAAACAAAAGTGCATTATTTTAATCTCTCACACATCAAGTCTATTATAAAATGTTAACAAACCACCGTGGACTAATTTTGTTCAACTTGGAATGTCAACTGCTAATGGAGATTGTTAAAAATTAGATGGAAGCAAAATGCACGGTTTATTTAATAAAATTGAGGCCAATTTTTCATAAATTAGAATTAACTCTGTCTTCAATTTTATTATAAAAAAACGGTGCATTTTCCTTCCATCTAGATTCTCCTTCAATACCTAGTGTTTTATATTGGATAAAACTATTCCATGTGGATAACTTTTGTAGCATTTTTTTTATAAACTTGACATCAAGAATAAAATAATGTGATTTTCAAAATGTTAGGATTAAAATTGTGATAGTTATCTTTAAAGGATCAAATTAATAGCACCAATTTTTTTAGAGACTAGCATGAATATTTACTCATAAGTTAATTAGTTGTGGAATTGAATGTTTGTGACCTATTTCCAGGAAATCGTAGGAGTATTCATGAAGAATTGCATGGTACATTATCCAATGTATAGGAATATTTTTCCAATGTGGGCTCTGGCTGAATATCGGATGCGCTGTTCATTGCCTTCCGTAACTGTTTGAAAAAAAGGTTATAAAAGGTTTTTGTTTTCTTAATAATGTAATACAAGGCTCAGTTCAGTGTGCTGTATGAGATAAGCCCGACTAGCATTACATAAAATAAGATTAAATTTAATAAATATTTGATACAATACAGTTTCGTATATCAATGCATAACTCGTAGGACTATAGAACATGCAATCATATTTTGGTGCTCGACAACATAATATTGTATAAGATAAAAAATTATTATTTTGACAAAAATGTCCCTTTAACATAATAGTTTATTACAGACACCCCTTACACAATATTTTTTCTATTCTTTTATACTAAGAAATTTCTAACTATATTTGTCAACAAAAATATCATCCCTTGTATAAAATTATCAAATGTATGTCATATAAATTATTATTATTATCAAATAGCACCAAATACACTTGAGATATAGTACGATAAATGTAACTTTACTTCTTTCTTTAATTTATAAAATTTTCTTCACAATAAAATTCAACCAAAAATTTCATAAAATCCTAATATTCTTCAAACAAACACAGCATAGAAAATGAAGGATAAAAAAATTAGTAACCATAAATAAAATATATAACATAGTCATGAAGTAGCTGAAAAACAAATTGAAACATAACAATACCAACAATTATGAAGAAGTTAAGTTTTATCATTAGAATAAAGCAAGTATTCGACATGTTTTTGTTTTTTGTTTTTTTTTTCACAAATTCTAAAACAATTTTTTCAAACTAACTTAATGAACATATCTTCATGCAAGTCTTTTACAAATTGCAGTCTGTATATTCTCATCCTTGAAACCCCAAAATAGATGAACTTGTTGAGGATTTTGCAAAAGCAATCTGCCAATCTTATTGCACTCTCTTAGGAATATGGGCCATCCTCATTAATTCATTAGGAACAGCTCTAGAGCCATATGGTAGAAGTCTTTTATAAACTCGGCACTATTAGTCACAGCTGCCAATCTACCAGCACTATCAGTTATGGCTTGAACCATATCCTGGCCAAATTCTTATATGCTGCTTGGAAGCACATCTCCTCCTCTAATTCCCTTGCACGTCGCCGGGCTGTGTTTTTTTAGCTAAAAAAATGTCTATAATTGTCTCTAGAAAAAGAAATTTGTTCGAACATCAAATATCTTAACATCTTAACATGTCATTAAAGAACTCATTAGGGTCATTAATTAAGCCATATTTTTGGATGAAGCAATGTGTTAGGATCCATAGCACCTAAATTTAACGTAAAAACTATTAATTTGGATTTCCCCGAACCCAAGCTACATTTTGAGTTCAGTGGTTGATTTCTAAATGTCAAGTTTAGAAGCCAAGTTAGGGGGTTGAGTTCTACCTTCGGGCTAGGTTTTGGATTTGGTTTAGTGGTTGAATTTGGGCCAAGAGTCAACTCTATTGTTCGATGACCAAATCTTGGAGTCTAGTTAGAGGTTCAGGTCCAACGGTTGGGTCTGGATTAACAGATACAGATTGAGTTTAGAGTTCAAGTTCAATCTGATCGTAGAGTTAGGGGCCGAAACCAATCCATGGATGGGTTCGGTCAGAGATTCATGATTTGAGCTTAGTCAAGAGATGAGGGTAAGTTGTTTAGAGACCAACTAGTAGAAAGAATATATAAGAAAATTTTGAAATTCTACCAGTGAAATATTCAAATCTTTTTATTTTTGACAAAAGAATTTTATGATAAAATTATTTGAAAAAAATTTGAAAGTATTTTATTAGTTATACAAACAAAACATTTTGTTTTATAAAATTTTAAATACTATATAAAATTATTATTTTGAGATAAGCTTGAGTTTTAATTTAATGGGCGAAGCCAAGCTCAACCTAGTCCATTTTCTTGTAGTTTAGTTTCTTATAAAGACATTTTGCATAACACCATCTTGACTCTAATATTTTAAATATTAAACAACATCTAAGATGTTTCCGTTTGGTGCTCTCATATTCAAGTGGTTTGGTCATAAAAGAATTTTATTTTAGGTGATATCTATTATCAAAATATGATAGTGAGTGATTATTCAGAGGATTGTCTGGACAGATTTCAACCACTTTGGGCTTACTTATTCGGCTTTTGAATATACAGACCATTGACAAAAGAACAGAACAAATTTTAGCCCAATTAGGCTCTGTAGACATTTACATATAATCTGCTCATAGTAGCTACATTATTTAATTTATTCTTTGTCAAGTGGATACGTATGAGAAGTTTTATTACACGATTACTTTATTATAAAATATCTATAAATTTATTTTAAAAATAAAAATAAAATATTATTTTTTTAATTAAATTTTTTATTACATTGCACTCTTTACTATTAAGACACCATCTTCTCTATTATAAATATATATATAAATCTCCTTAAAAAAGATATGTTATAATTTAACTTAAATGTCTTTTACAAAAGAGAAACATATATATAAAAAAAATTTCTCAATTTTTTTTCTACTTTTCAATTTTCAACAAAGTTTAAAAAGGTAATGAAATTAGTATTTTGATAAGTCAAACCTAATTTACAATACATTTTCATATGTACTGTACATTTTCATATGTTTTAAGTACATTTTCTCAATTACTGAAATACATTATTTTTATCTTTGGCTCATCATTTATATTTGTAAGAACATTATTTTAATATTTTTCATGAATTTTGTATAATTTTCAAAAATATCTTTGAAATTTTTATACATAATTTTTTAATGTATTATTATATTTTTATTATTCATAATATTACATATTATTATATTTTAATATTACATTTATTATTTTATATATTAAAAATTAAATTTTATATTATATTTTTCTCCAAAACCCTAAACACCAATCTCTAAATTTCAAAAGGTCAAATTTCCAAACTCCAAAACCTTAAACACCAAAATCTAAATTTTAAAACTCCAAGTAATAAATCTCAATAACTAATCACTAAAACTCCAAACCTAAAAACCTTAAATGTTGAACTCCTAAACCCCAAATAACAAACACCAAAATTTGAAACCCTAAATACCAAACAACAAACTCCAAAAACCCAATTCTTTAAACATTAAAACTCCAAACCCTAAACTTCAAAACCCAAAATCCTAATTTCTAAACTCTAAACCACGTACACTAAAATACCAAATCTCAAAACTCGAACATCAAAACTCCAAACCCACACCAAAACCCCAAACCTCAAATTTCAAATATGAAGACCTCAAACATTAAACCCTAATCCCAAAAACCCCAAACATGAAAACCTCAAACCCCAAAACTCTAAATTGTAAATCGTAATCTCTAAATTTCAAATAACTAAATCCAAAACCTAAAACCCTAAACACCAAATTCTAAACCCCAACCCCTAAACTCTAAAACCTCAAATCTCAAATCTCAAACCTCCAAAATCCAAACCCCAAAGCCAAAAATCAAATATCAAACTCAAAAGCCCAAAGCAACAAACTTCAAACTGTAAAACTCCAAACCCTTAATCTTAAAATTATATACACCAAAACTAAAAATTCAAAACCACAAACCTGTGACGACCCCCATTTTGGGAGTACATGACCAGCACTGATAATGTGAGTAGTCACATCTCGTAAACCTCAAATAGAGAGATTTGCATACATACAAATAGAATTATAAATAGAACATTTAATGCAATATTTCATCATGTCACATTATAGTCCTCTTTAGAAGTTTATGTGTAAATATCATAATTCATATCCATTTTTCACCATATCATTATTTACAAATCAAGCTTATAACTATATATACATAAGACATATCAGATACATAAAGGAAGTGTAACCCTACTTGTGATATGTGGAGCAGACTCTAGAGTACGATATATATCAACTTCAAATATAACATCATGAGCCTCGGTTCAAAGTGGCTTACCACAGAGGATTAACCTGTCAATTAGGTGAGAGACCATACTCATTATCTTAATCTGAAAAATATTATAACACAAGAAGCGAGTTGACAACTCCGTGAGTAGATAAGATGTATTATAACATTCCAGTAACTAATGTTCAAGAACTATAGTATAGAAAATTATATATATAACTATAATCAAACAAACAAGTTTCAATATGTTCATACATATTTCATATGATAGTGATCTATAATTTGAAATGCTAGACAATTTTGTCCTTTTGTCTTATTTCCTCGAACTGTAGTTAAAAATATGCAATGTCTTTCATTAAATGATTCGTGGTACATTAATTATCAACTAATCATGACATATTACTGAGCTAAATCACAGAATTATACATTGAAAAAATCTCCAAAATGGTGCTCAAAAAACTGACAACTATTGCGAGTCCCTACACTAAATTTCCATGGCGCGCCACTTCTCATCTCTCAGTTCTCTCCACCGCAATTTCTGACAAATGTTAGGAAGACCATCGTTTCCCTTTTCTCCTAAACACATTCAATCCTACCTCTTTCTTCTACTGGTAAATCCCGTCACATTATCGCCGCCTTAATCTAATTCCAAACAATACAAATACTCCTTCCTTAAAATAAACTAAAGCAGTGACTATTTGAGCTGCAAGCTTTGGTCGAGCAAGACAGCAAAAGGAGCAGAGGAAGATGATTCATGATGCTGATAGGCTTTTCCTTATAAGATATTGATTGAGGTGGTGTGCCCTTCCCACCCCCGTGTAGAATAGCTTACCTCTGCTCCTCTCCCATTTTGATTCCCTTCTCACTCTCCTAGTTCTTAAAGCAACCAAGCAACAATGCTTCGATTTACACGGATGTGTAACAAAAATGAAAGTAACAGATTTAGCTAAGCATTCTTTTGGGAAACAAAGATTGTCTTGGGAAAAAGCAATCGATTAATGTAACTATTTAATAAAGCCATTTTTGCTATTTTCTTCAAGAATAAGTGCTTTATTTTTTTTTTACAAATATTTGGGCTTCTAAATAAAAGAAGCAAAGGGAATCATTCCAATTTGGTTCTCTCTTAAATCCAAAGGACCATAAGGGCGACAGATATTTCGTTCCTTTTGTTTTGGTTCCTTGGCATTTTGGTCTACATGTCATTTTACGCTAACGTTACATATGATCACTGTGCATTGGTCGTTGACGGCAAGCCTATTCATTACCCTCGTAGGATGCCAGACTTGTCTCTCTGTCTATGTATGTTTGAATTTCCAAATACGTGCCTTCTCCTTCTGTGTCTTGTACTTAACTATGACGAGACTGTGACGGGATTTAATAGTAGAAGAAAGAGGAAGGATTGAATGTGTTTAGGAGCACAGGGAAGCGGTGATCTTCCTAATATTTGTCAAAAATTGTGGTGGAGAGAACTGAGAGATGAGATGCAACGAGTCATGGAAATGTAGTGTAGGGACTTGCAACTGTGTTGGTTCTTTGAGGCATCATTTTGGGAATTTTTTTTTATTATACAGTTCAAGACTTACATTCAGGATATAATTAGTTCACAATTAACATATCAAGTAATCATTTAATAGGTTATGTCAATATATTTTTAACTTAACTGCAGTTAAAAGAATATGACGAGAGAACTAAATTATCTAATGCTTAAAAAATTTAAAACGGTGGTCTTCCTAATATTTGTCAGAAATTGTGGTGGAGAGAACTGAGAGATGAGAAGTGATGAGTCATGAAAATATAGTGTAGGGACTCACAACCGTGTTGGTTTTTTGAAGCATCATTTTGGGAATTTTTTATATATAGTTCAAGACTTAAGTTTAGCGATATAATTAGTTGACACTTAATGTATCAAGTGATCATTTAACAGGTTATGTCAACATATTTTTAACTTAACTACAGTTAAAAAAATATGACGAGAGAACTTAATTATCTAATGCTTAAAAAATTAAGTTGTATAAAGACTTAATAAATTTAAAAATTAAATTGTATGATTATTTAAATTATATCTATTTAGTGTTGACAATCTAGAATATCCATACACTTAATCAGCTAAACAACTCCTCCACGTCTAGAGCCTTCCCTTTTAATTTAATCCTTTACAGTTTCTTTTCACAGTATATGGACTCTCTAGTATATTTTCCAAATCCCACATCTTCCTTAAGCCTATCCTATTCTCCGCATATGGAAATAGCTCTGAGAATTTCCAAGGATAAACAATTTCGTTTTGTTGTATGAATATCTTTCCCAGTACAAATAAGATGTTAATTGAACCTCTCAGATAGAAGCAACAGAGTGGAACTGTTACATCTGAGACGCACTTGACGAGCTTATAGTTGCCAAAGAGAGATTTTTTCAAAAGTTGGGTCCCCCCTTTTCCTCCAGGTACGGTGTTATAAAATTCAGAGAAGGGCATATTTATAATAGTTATGCGAATAGGCCGGGTATTATTAGAACAACTATGTGAATGATTGATGGATATCAGCCAAAAATTAAAGGTAAAAAAAAATTTCAAAAATGACGGCAAGCATGTATATGTACAGTAATTATGACTGTGACCCATATTAAACACATAAAGAGCATAAGATAAGATATCACCAGAAATTTGTCTTTTTCTTGTTGTCTTTGATGAAGCATTGATGTTTTGATTCTTGTAGAAAAGTTGTAGGTGATAGCCGTCATTGTAAAAAAAAAAAGTAAAAATGCAAACAAATGATTTATTTTGTATTCTCAATGTTTTTGCCAGTCGACTATCAGTATTATTAAGTCGACTAGCTATTTTGAGAAATTTTAATTTGGACTGGTTATTTTACAATTGATTGATTACATCTATTTTGAAGCAATCAACTGCATCCTACCAGTTAACTACATATTCTTTGATTTTCACAGACTTTTATAAGCTCAGAAATGTTTCTTTTTACATGTGATATCTTTCCACCGAATACCAATAGATTTAAAGTAGATTCTGACACATATATTCAAAATTTGCGGCCACCGATTTTTGCTGAAATCATAGATAGATTTTGTTTACAGATTTTCAAGAATTACGGCCACCAATTTTAATATTTTTCAATGCTTTGTCGAAATTTTTGACTTTCGCTTTTGGCATCATTCTCTATTATGCTTTTCGTCTGTTTCACTCATTAATGGTTGGCATTAAATGCAAGGTTATTTTCCCTCATTACAACGAAAGATAATTTCTTTTCTTTGAAACTCGGTTATTATGGTGTCTAAGTTGTTAATAGGTTAAAGTAATGAAAAGTTTGAAAAGAATGGATGGATGATAGTCTTATGGTGTTTTGATGAATGTAATCAAGAGAATTAGTGGCGTTGAAGTTATTGAGGAATAAAATATAGGAAGTAGGATTTAAATTAGCCTTTGAACTCTTAATTTGGAAATATAGAGAATATTCAGAGAACCATGTCCGAAAATAATGTAAGTGATCAAGATATTTGTGTTAAAGGATTATATCATGCTAAATTGAGTCTAGTATCGAGGATGTAAATTATGTTGGAATTGAGAATTCATGTATGAGTAATTGTTAGGAAAAATCTTCTTGAAATGATTAGGTGAATTAAATGGGATTGACATAAGTTAGATTAAGGTGCTTTTGGATATGATAAAAGAAATAATTGAAATTTTTGACAATGAGTTTAATGGTGTTAATAAGTTGGTATAGAATTACTATGATGAGGTAAGTTGGAATTATTAGACATGTATCAATGGTACATAAATGTTATTAAAGGTTTGAAGGATTTAGTGCAACGTATGTTTAACATATTGATTAAAGGATTTGAAGATAAAAATAGATGATACATTAAGACGATGATATTCAGGGGATGATATTGATATATGAAAAAAAAATGATGACTTGATAGAAGTTTAGAATAAGAAAAGATAGTTACCCAATATGAAGGTGAATGTATTCCTTTATGTGTGTGTTTTCTTATATCGACCCATAGATATATCCATGCGGGCTAGAGGATATCAATTGAAGAACTTATGAGTGAAAGAAATTCTTATGGTTAAGTTATATGACAAAATCACTCAAGTGAATAGACATATTAAAAAGTAAAGATGTTATACAGAAAAGATATCCCTAATTATTTAGGTAATAAGGTTGGTAACTCTGAATAATGCCTTAATTTCATTCCCTATATGTGGTAGGATGGATTGAAATTCGGGGACCGAATTTCTTAAGGGGGGAAGAATGTAACATCCCATAATTTTTATATATTTTCCTTAGAAATTCTTCACCTTACATATATGCATAGAAATGTTCTAATATTAATGGACTAGGTAAAGAAAGAAAACCTAAGAGGAAATATTAGAAATAAACATGCTAAAGAAAGGTGAAATTCTTAGGTAAAGAAAGATAAATTTTTGTGAAGTAAGTAAAGGTCTTAAAATTTCAAGAAGATCGGATTAGGGTAATTTTTCTTAATTACTAAGTTTAGTATCTCCACCTATAATTGGGCTTTAACCTATGGACACTTCATATAGAGTTTTTCTACTTCACATGAATTTTTAGCAAGCCAATAGGATAGCCCAAGGGTGAAATAAAACATAGACTTGGACTAGGATATAGAAATTGGACCGGTAGCCCAAAAATCATGAAAATGTGACCAAGTCCATTATGAAAGGAAGAATTTTAACCAAAGTAAAGAAAATAGGCAAGAATGAGCCCAAACCCAAGAGGAAAAATAAAAATAAAAATAAAATTAAAGTGATGAAATAATGGTGTAATCAAGATTAGGTGACATAGAATTAAGACAAAAATTTAGCAAGTGCTATGATTCTACATTCATCATTTTGGCAAGTGGCATAATAATACAAGGCTTTAGGACAAAAACATCTATATCCTACACTCACAATTCTAGCAAGTGGTATGATAAGACATAGTATTAGGACAAAACATCTCTATCCCACATAAATAATTTCAACCAAATAATGGAGATTGAAGGGTTAGAAATTTGCTACTTAAAAAGGCAACCTATCATAATTGATTTAGACAAAAGAAAAAGTAAATGAATCCCTAAATCAAAGGGACCTTGTCCCATATCTTAAGAACATATTATCATAATTTTCAAAATACAAATCTCCTTTTCCTATGCATATCTTGACTAACGAAGAGGAAGACAGGAATATAAGTTGTTTGTTTTCCAAAAATTCAACAAAGTGTATCCTAATTGTGATAAGGTAGACCTATGATCATGAAAGGTAAATTATTTGGTGGTCTATATAAGAAAACCCAACCTTACAATATTAGAATTTCGTCCAAGTGAGGGAGAGGAAAAAATAGAAGCAAGGTAGAGTGAGGAAAGGAGAGGAAGAAAGGAAGAAAGATGAAGGAGAAGTCTAGGAGATTAACTGCTCCAGGTAAGTTTAACAATATTTCTTTTTGAAGAAATTTTTTGAAACTTATAATATTTATATGAGATTTTGATCTAAGAACTTTGATGATTGGTCATGGATGTTGCTATATCATGTTACATATTGAGCTTGCATGTGATGTATGTTTGAATACTTAGGTTGTTGTAGATAGTTCTGCATGGGTATGGCTATGGTTGGCAGAATTTTAAGCTTCGGTATTTTAATTTCTGGGAACAATATATAAGGAATTAAAATAAATTGTTAACATAAGACATAAATATATATGTGTCATGGATTTGTAGGCACTGGAATCATTCCATTTGAAGTCCATATGAGGGAGATATGAGCCGATTAGTAGGCAAAGGTCAGAAAATGGGTCATCAGGGAAAAATATGTTAGGATAGCTTCGGTATTTTAATTTCTGGGAAGTATATGTAGGGAATTAAAATAAATGGTTAACATAATAATTAAAGATATATGTGTCATGGATATTTAGGCACTTGAATCATTCAATTTGGAGTCCATATGAGGGAGATATGAGCCGATTAGTAGTCAAAGGTCAGAAAATGGTTCATCGGGGAAGAATATGTTAGGATAGTTTCTGTATGTTAATTTCTGGGCATTATCTATAGGGAATTAAAGTAAAAGGTTAACATAAGAATTAAAGATATATGTGTCATTGATTTTTAGGCACTGGAATCATTCAATTTAGAGTCCATATGAGGGAGTTATGCTCTGATTAGTAAGAGAATGTTAGATGTGATGAAAACCTGCATCAAGAAAATAAAGAAGTAAAAGTAATATTTAAAAAAGAAGATGAATCTTATAAATGAAAATAATAAATGACTAGTATAGCCATAGCCATTGCCATTGTATGAACTTCTTACCATCTTAAGTGTGAAATTTTGACATGGAAATATTTTATAAAGTGATATTTGAAATGGTTATGTTCATGGCATGATTACCAATGATTTATGGTAATAGTTATATTTCGATGAACATACTTGTTTTTGAAAGCATATTTTTGGCTATCATTGTGAAAAGGAAAGAAATGAGCACGGTCACATGGCAATCCGTGTGGTGCACCAGTAGGGGGCGCCCTACCAACGGTTATGATCATGATAATGAGAAACGAAATAGAAAGTGGGCCATGTCGGACGGAGCGAGAAAAGCCCGTACCGGAGAGTAGATGATACTCACCCTGACCGGGGTAGCTTGAAATGAAAATAAGTTGATGGCCATCATATGATATTTTGAAAATAGTTAATCCTGTCATACATATCATTACAGTATGATTCTTATGTGCATAGATATAATGCATTCATGTGACCAAAGATATTTTCTGTAGTTTATACAGCTAAACATGATGTGATGAGCTTTACTGATGATAATTTATTGTTGAACTTACTGGGATTTAATTCTCACTATATTTCCATATCATGTTCAGAAAATTATTTATGCAGCTTTTGTTTCTAAGGCTCTGGCTTTTAGTGCACATTGGATCGAGTTACTTTATGTTGGACAGATTTCAGAATCAAATAAGATGTTTGTGGTCGAGTTGGCTCTGATCCCGGTGAAGGTGCAACCACCTGCACCTGTATCTCCGGAATTGGTCAACCAAAATAAACAAGATGTATATATCTATGTGTTTGATATGTTATACATATGTTTTGATTAATGACATGTATGTGAACTCAATATTGTATAATAATAAAGGAAAAAAAAAGAGGTTGTTACACGTGACAATATATAGATACACAAACATACTATATACTTCATAATTATTTTTACAAACTAAGCGGAACTTAAATTTTTTTTCTAACGCTGATTATATATATAATCATCGTTGGAGAAAAAATTTAAGTCCAGCTTAATTTGTAAAAATAAGTTGATGGAATGGAAATCAAGATTCCCTTACATTAATTTATTGTGTTCAGTTGATATAATTGGCTATAATTTTTATTCCCACGATATACAGATTCTTTTCTATATAGGAGACGATTTTATCTTGAAAAACTTATAAAAAAGAAAAAAGTGAAATGAAATAAAAAAAGAGGTTAAAATAGATAAATGATGAGTAGATATATTTTATTGTAGAAATTTTTCATAATTACTTTAATTTAACAGTTTTCAGAATTGATGAATAGATATATTTTATTAATATTATGAGAAGTGATTTAATAATTTCAAAAAGAAATAAGCATTTATGAAAAACAAAGACTTTTCTTCCCAATAAATATATGTACGCTTAATTTTGGATGTAATATAATTTTGATCAATATATATATATATATATATATATATATATATATATATATATATATATTTGTGTGTGTGTGTATTGGTGTTTATTATTTGAAAATTAAAAATATGAGGTTAAAAGAGGTAAATGAAATTTTCTATGAAATATAAGTGTGTTTTAAATCATATTTTTTATATTTTATGTCATAGAATACTATTAAGAAATTATAGAAATATTATTTTATCTGTAATTACCATTCCAAGAAAAAAAGATGTTCATGCCAGAATTTCTTTCAGTCTTATTTTTATATAGAAAAAAAATTTATAAATAAATTTTTTTTTTGAAAATTTGGATTATTTTCTTTTTGAATTTATTGTAATATATTTTTAAATTTTAATATTTTGAAAAAATTATTTAAAAAATTATATTATCTTTAAAAATTGAAAAGAAAATAAACTTAAGAAATATAAAGATTTGTTAAAATTCAGAAATTTTCTTTTAAATATTTTAAAAAATATATTTATAAAAGGTCATTTAAAATATTTATTTTATAAAATAAAATTTAAAATAAATAAGTGAAAATACTTCAAAATACAGCAAAAAAATGCTGTTTTTTGAATCAAGCCTCGTATCCTTACAAAGAAATTAGTATGTGAACCAAATAAAAAAATATTGAATCAGATATATCATATAGAAATCTATCTTTAAATTTATATTTAAAAATATAATAAATTTAAGATTTTAAAATACTCAAACTTAAATTTATTTATTTAAAAAATTTTAAATAAGAATTTTTTTTCACGTTGAGATTGTTAACACGAAATTTATTCATATAATGTCAAAATAAAACTTAACAAGTCAAATCACTTAAAAGGTGGAGTTTTTGCTTTAGTTGATTTACATGAGGTGACACCTAAAATTGCTGTATACAAGAAGCCTTGCGCCTACCAAAGTGGCGTGAAATAAAATAGATTGCAAAATGAAGCGACCCTCTTGACCTATTGTCAGTATTGTATAACATTATGATCAACCTTACTTATTTTTACAGCCAAGTAAAATAATTATTTTACAAAAAAAATTATAAAAAATCTAATTCATAATCAAGTAGACCCCCTTAATCTTAGAGCTTATTTAGGTGAATAAATTTTACATGTTTTCATGAGATTTTTTTTTGGATTGATTTTTTTGCCTAGGTGAATGAATGTTGATTTGTTTTTTTGGAAAAAAGGCCGAAGCCCATTCACTAAACATATAAAAAGTCTAAATTGGAAGATATAAGACTAGTGCAAAAAAAAAGATATAAAAAACTCAATCACTAAAAGAACATAAAGTCTAAATTAAAAGATACCAGATCAGTAAAAAAATACAAACAATGAGGCCCACTTCAGGACTGGATTGCGGGCTGGACATGGAAGAGTCTAGGCCCGCTGCACTGCACTACGAATGCATTTGGCCCCTTGCCCATCACATTGTGTCACTTTGCCTCTCGAGAACTCCCCTTCGCCTCTTCCAGAATCTCATCGTGCCCTACCATATCGTGCCCTAGCATCGTCTTTTCCAGGTCTCTGCCGTTGCTGCGAGACTCACCGTGAAAACTTAGGCCTTCGTTGACCTCCCTGTCTTTACTTTTTGGCCCTCATAGACTGAAGTTTACAAATTTCTAAGGTAAGTTAATTTTTTTCATTGGACTTGATTGTGGTTACTCCCTATCCTACCCAGTGTTCAATGTCTCAATTTCTCGGCCCTCATGAATCCTCCCATGTTAGAGTAATTTGTTTTTAACTTTTCTTTCTAGTGTCTCCATTTCTGGTTCCATCTAGTCCCTATCTTCGCCTATCACCGTAATCTACAAATTTCAACCTCCCTGTCACTAGTTTCAACCCCTTGAGTGAATCCTCTGACGTAACTAGGTAAGTGAACGATTTCTACTTCAAGTCCCTGTCACTGGTTCCTGGTTTCCTGGTTGCTTAAAAGCTAAAGCAGCAAATCTTGCTGAATGTAATTGTGATGGAAATAATTGTAAAATATTTTCCATAATTTATGATGGGTTTTGTTCCTGCATATATTTGTTAATGAAACCAAATGCTTATGCTATCTGTTCTTGCATGTAATTGAGTGACCGTGAATTTTCCTGGCTCATGACTGCCATATATTTGGATTGTTTTCCTGCATTTTGTCATTGGTTTTCCTGCATATATTTGTGGAGACATGATCTCTCTATAAGCATGACTAATGATAGATCATTGTGGTTTAATTAATTTATTAATTGTCATTTTCAAAGAGCTAGCTATTGTGTGTCGATCATATAAGGTAAAAGCATAGAAAATGTGTCAAAGCAGCATTAGGAGATGAGAGGCTAATATGATGATATGGATGGGTCATTTTCTTTTTTTCTTTAATTACTGTATTTAACCGTATATCTCAGTCCTCAATTATGGCTTTGTCTTAAACATCATTAATAAATATTTTCAAGTCCTGAATAGTGGTCATGGTGGGCCAAAATTAAAACTTGTAGATATGATTATGTCTTGGTTTGAAGAAACAAGTTAAGCTTTAATGTCACTAGAGTATGTCTAAAAGCCTTGTCACTTTAATTCAGATACATAAACCTATGTAAGTGGGATTACTTTATTGACTGAGGGAGGGTACAACATATTGCATACACTCAGTACTGTTATTTAATAGGAGAAAGAGGGAATTCATTAGCATTGGGTAGTCATCTTTTTTACTTTGTTTTCTCCTTAAGAGTTTGAAATTAATGCCTGGGATTGGAATGAATGCGTATAATTAATTTAAAAGGCTTATAAATATATTTTAGTTAAAAAGAAAATACCAAATGATTGACAGTATATGTCTGCGAAGACTATTCGAGAGTAAAGACTAAAGGCCGACAAGTCATTATTGTTTTGCTGGCTGATTCAAACTGAAATAGATACTTTAGAATTGAAAATAGTTACAATTAGTTTATGTTTTTGCTGTTATGCCTGGCTGCTGCTACTGCTTCTGAATGTTTTTCTTGTTTTGCTTTTAAATACAATATTTCCTTGCTTTTTGGCTAAAAAAAGAAGAGGAAAATCTTGTGGTTTATAGACTTGCTTGAGTAAAGACTATTCGTGGACAATATTTCCCTACTTCTGAATGTTTTTCTTGTTTTGCGAAGACTATTCGAGAGTAAAGACTTGCTTGAGTTGTGTGGTTGTAGTGGCTCACAAGTACATATGTTAAACTTGTGGTTTATAGTGAAAATCTTAAGTTACAGTTTTAGAAGCTTTGTGATTGTACTGAACCAAGATAAATCTTAAGTTACAGCTTTAGAACTAGTTTTATTGGCATATATAATCTGTTTGTAAATGAACTAAATTTAATTGATATATGTTGGTAGTTAATAGTTGAATAAAGTAATAACTTTAATTTGGCAATTTTATAAACTAATATTTTTAATACTTATCTAAAATAGTATGGAAGATGGAGTTATAAGAAAGCCATAGGTGAAAAGTGGATGTTATAACTAAGTTAGCATAAATAGCTTAGGTAAAATGCCTAAAAAAATAAATTTTTTTACAAAGATAAAGTCAAAAGATGGAGTTATAAGAAAATCCTTAGTTAGGAATGAATTTAACCCTTGACAAAGGGTTTTAGTGTCTAATTCAAGGCTTAGACTATTCCCTTGGAAGTTGAAATCTTAATGGTCGAGCCTATTTATTTTGGGCTTACATTAAACTCACTTAGAGGACCTTATACAGTCAAATAATTGGAAAGATTAATAATTAAGGCCATAATTTAGCAATGTAAAGGCAAAAAGTAGAGGACAAGGAATAACCTCTCTAATCTCTTATCTTGTTTGGCCTTCCACTAGAAGCATACTATAGATAAAGTCAAGGGGCCTTAAAGTATTTAAAAATTCACAGTTTAGGATACTAATTGGTTTACATTTGATTTATTGTCCCTATGTTAGAAAAATTCTAAGTGGGTCAACTAAAAATGGCACCAAAAAAACTTTTAATACAACTTACATGATGGTTATAGATTTTTACAAAATAGTGATGGAGATATTGAAATCAAATTCCTACCCATTAAAGAACCAACAAAGAAAAGCCTATATGACCAAGGAAGATCAAACCACTCTAGAAAATATATGATTTGTTTTTCATATTGTAGCCTGAACAGAAAAATGAACAAAAAATCCTCTTGAAATTATTTTGGGTGTCCTATCGAGAATGTGCAGCTTTCATCAGGTTCATGGAAAGTTCAAAAAAGAGGAAAAGTCATCCTTTATTAATTTTATTCTCCATGCTGCTTTCTCTGAGAAATTAAATTTAGGTTAATAAGAATAGCAGGTGATGATTTGATTGCTGGGTTTATACCTCCTCAACTAAAATCAAATTTGATTATGTGAGGGGAAAAACTGTCTTGAGTGGGCTGTTTATTCAAATGTAAGCCTCCAAGACCTATGCGCACCTACAGGCTACAATTGGGCCCACATAGTTATCAGCCAGCCTCTGTTTAGTTTTTTTTCATATAAAAGTACTGACACTTGTTCAAGGATTTGTTTTTCATATTTTCTAATGGAAACATGTATGCCAAAAAAAATCTTAATAGAACCTTCGTTGTGCTTTCCTGCTAGTTTACCAAAAATAACTCAATGATTGATGCTTTTTCTTCTCGCATTACTGACCCTTGTTTAATTTATCAAAAGGGTGTCTAGAAACTACACCCACTTCCTCTTTTTCAGCCATTTTTGCATAAGTTAAGATCTACCTTCTTGACTCCATAAGAGAAGAAGTACTACTACTCATTCTAGGAAGCCCTATGCGTAGGGTTACAGTCACAGTTCTATCTTCATCTACTGTTGCTTTTGTTTCGAATTCTCTTATTACTTATTCTTTTCAATTGTGGCATAATAGGTTAGGCTACCTCTTCCATTTTAAGATTTGTTCTCAACTATTATAACTTGTCTACTATAAATAAAAATGGTTTTGAAGTTTATCATGCATGCTATCATGCTATCTCAATACACGATCAAAGCAACTTTTGTTTCCAATTCTCTTAGTACTTATTCTTTTCAATTGTGGCATAATAGGTTAGGCTACCTCTTCCATTTTAAAATTTGTTCTCAACTACTACTACTTATCTACTATAAATAAAAATGGTTTTGAAGTTTAGCATGCATGCTATCTTGCAAAAGCACACAAATTACCCTAAGCCTCATCCACTACTACTTACACCCCTTGAACTTGTCTATAATGACTTATAGGGTCCTGCTCTAATCAAAACCATTTCATGGCTTCTCTTATTATATCAATTTTTTGGGTGCATATTCCTAGTTTACGTGGGTTTACTTACTCAAAAGCAAACTTGGTGCATTTCAAGATTTTCTTAAGTTCAAACACATGGCAGAACTTGAATTTCACCCCAAAGTTAAAGCCCTTTAAATACAATGAGGGAGTTTTGTGTCTTTACTAATTACCTAAGTTAGAATGGCATTCTTCATAGGGTAAGATATCCATATACTCTCATCAAAATTGAATTTTAGAATGCAAGCACAGACATATCACAGAGGTTGGCTTTAAAATTTTAGCAAATTTCTCTGTCTGTGTCTTATAGGGATGATGCCTTTCTTACAACAACATATCTCATCAATTTACTTCCTACTCTCAATTTAAATAGTCCAACAACCTTTTAGAATACTTTATTTTGCTCCTCCTCAATATAATTAGTCGAAAATAATTGGTCATTCTTGCTTTTTATACCTTAGGCCATATAATAAACATAAACTTCAATTTAGACCACTTTAATGTGCTTTCATGGACTACAGTGACAAACATAAAGGTTACAAGTGTTTAAGTCCTTATGGTAGAATGTTTATTTCTAGTGATGTTATCTTCAATGAGATTCACTTCCCTTTTTCCTCTAATCCTTTTTTTAAGGCCCAAACACTTAATTTTGTTCCTTCTTTGTCTTCTTCTATCTCTTCATTTATTCCTACTATTATTCCCTCATCTAATGCCTAATATTTTGCTAATGTTTACGAGCTACAAGATATTCCTAATGTCCCAAACATTATCACTTACTTACTTGTGCATTTGATTGAGAATACTGACGTTGAATTAGCATATATTCATAATGATAGTTTACAACATTTGTCATCATTAGTTTCAACCTTTAAGTTGTCAGATCCTAATGGTGATACTTTAGCCAGATCATTAAAGTTTCAGCCGTACCATCCTATGACAACAAGAGCTAAGGATGGAATATTTAAGCCTAAGGTTTTTTTAGCTGAATTAAAACCCAAAATTGTCAAGGAAGCATTAACACATCCACCATAGAAAAATGCTATGAAGGAAGAGTGCAGAGTTCCTATAAACAAACAAATATGGGACTTAGTAGAGTTAACATAAAATAGAGTAGCAGTTGGTTATAAATGGGTGTTTCAAATTAAACAATATGTTGATGGCTCTATTCAAAGGTTTAAAGCAAGACTAATAGTTAAAGGATTTCATCAAAGAGAGGAGTTTGATTTTAATAAAACTTTTAGCCTGGTCATTAAACTTACAACAATTAAGGTTGTACTTACAATGTCTTTATTAAAAGGATAGCATATGCACCAACTAGATATAAACAATTTGTTTTTAAATGGAGTGTTACATAAGGAGATTTACATGGCATAACCACGAAGGTTTGAGAGTGGAGATAAGAGTCTGGTGTACAAAGGCTCTCTTTGGGCTAAAGTAAACCTCAAGAGCCTAGTTCAAACAGTTTACTACAACACTTACTCATTTGGGGTTTAAGTCAAGTAAGTGTGAAACCTGATTGTTTAAGAGGATTACACAACAACATTCACTATTTGTGCTTGTGCATGTGGATGATATATTGATAAATTGTTGTTCTAATGTTGCAATTGCTACCTTGATATCATATTTGAATAAAGCACTTTCTTACATTAGGCCATATAATAAACTTAAACTTCAATTTAGATCACTTGATTGTGTTTTCATGGACTATAGTGACAAACAAGAAGTAATGGTAGAATGTTTATTTCTAGTGACGTCATCTTCAATGTTTAAGTCCTATTATAACATGTCTTTTAACTTTCAAAAGAAGGCAAAAAACTAATTCAAAATTCTGTCTTGTCCAGGTCCATTATTGGTGCCTTACAATACCTTGTTGTAACTCAACTAAAGATTTCATTTAGTGTAAACAATCTCTGCCAGTTCATGCACAACCTATTAAAGGCTTATTGAAAGGCAAGAAATAGGGCATTTAGGTATCTAAGTGGAACTATATTGTAAGGCCTTCATCTCACAAAATCCAAAACCTAAACATTGTTGGATTTTGATATGCAAAATGGGGTTTAGACCTAGAAAACATAAATTCCATTTCAGGTTCTTATGTTTACCTTGCTTCTAACTTGGTATTTTGGTATGGTAAGAAGAAACATATAATTTCTCAATCAAGTACTAAAACAGAGTATAGAGGTCTTGCAAACATTGTTGCAGAATTCATATATAGCTTAAATCCCTTTTGCAAGAATAGCAGCTTTGAATAGAAAAGACTTTCATAACCTTAGCATAGTTCAACTCTCTACCAACTTACAAAGCATATAGAGCTGAGTTTGTTATTTATTAGATCAAAGTGATTAATAACTAAGTTATAGTCAAGTATATTCTTTCATTCGAGCAAAATACAGATATCCTCACCATAGTACTTTTAAGTACCAACTTTAATTTCTTTAGAAACAAACTTAAAGTAAAAGATGTATCTACCTTAAGTTTGTAGGGGAGTGATAAACCAAGTGACTAACACATGAATTTAGTTATGATTATGTTGTAGAGATTATCAGAAGTAGTTGTGTTAAACTCTATATACATGTTTGTACTTATATGTTATAACCATATGAATGAAAGTGTTGCATTATGTCTCATTCTTCTTCTTTCTTTACTTATGCTTCTTTCCTTTCATCAGTTAGGTCGATAATAGAGATGGTTGTAATGTTTTACTAATGTTTCTTGTATTGTTTTTCTCTTTGCTTCATTTTTTTGTTGAAAAAAAAGGTATGTTGAAAATTATGTGAAATTAATTGTTGTTAGTCTAAATTTAAACAAGTAAAAACTAAGAATATGACCAATTCAAATTCCTGTTGCACTATAAAACTTGTGTGTAAACAACTAAATATATAATTATCTCTTTGAAGAAAACCCAAGTGTTAAAACCAAAATTTCTTTGAAGATAAGCTAAAAAGAAGTGAATCCAACAAAACCCAAAACCCAAATCCCAAAATATTGAACTTGAACCCAACCAAAGTGTAGTTCCTAAATTTTCTCAACATTTTATTGAGAAACAGGGACATGTATGAAACACAAAATTCCATTTAGGCTAAGAAAATTCAATCCAACAAACCTATGTCCAAAAATCTAAGCTTGAAACCAATTTCCCATCATTTCAGTGGCGAAGATAGATCATGTTTTTTTTATGGATAAGTGCGAAGGCAGATTTAACCAAAGATTGATAGCTTACAAGCCCAAGAGGAACCAAAACTGGGAAGGGGAAACAGGGTAATTTTTGACTTTCTGTTTAGAAACTTTGAAAACCCAGCATTTGATAGTTAGTATAAGTGGTTATAAGTGGAGAGAACTTGGTTACCAACTTGCTTGAGTTGTGTGGTTGTAGTGGCTCACAAGTACATATGTTAAACTTGTGGTTTATAGTAAAAATATTAAGTTATAGCTTTAGAAGCTTTGGGATTGTACTGAACCAAGATAAATCTTAAGTTACAGCTTTAGAACTAGTTTTATTGGCATATATGGAACCAAATGGCTTAGATATCTAAACTTTGTTATGAGTTTTAGGTTAGTAATAGGTGGAAGTGAGTGTGGAAAAATAAATAGAAATGTTGGGTAACTTTTTGACACCTTATAGACATCGTGTAAATTAGGGAAGGAATAAAAATAAAAGATACCTAAATGGACTAAATTCAAGGATGGAAGGAGAATGAGAGTTGCCAAATGAATAATAACTTTTACGATTTTTGTGGGTGAATTGCTACTTGAATATTCACACTAATACTTAAATTGCTACTTGAGTACTCACACTAATACTTAAGAGAAGGGAAGGTTTCCTAGCTTAATTTTAAATAAGACCAATGGATGTGAAACAAGAAAATTTGAATTTGTAAGGATGATAGTAATGGCACTAAAATTTCCAATAGTTGACTAATATGGAAAACTGAACAATTCCTTGATTAAAAAGAGTTGCATTAGTAATAATTGATATAAAAATAGATCTAATTTTACATGGTAAGTGACAAAGGGTCTAATATTAAAGAAGTGGTAAGTGGAACCCTAATGAGATAATAAGGATGTTTATAAGAAAAATTATGTAGACTTAACTTGGAAGACCCATTTGATATTTCAACTTGAGGATAATTGTAATAACCCTCAACTAATAAAATCTTTGAAATCTTTGAAGATTAAGTACAAATCATTTGAAACAAAGAAAGTTGAGAACAATGTAAAATTTTAGAGCGTTTCTGACCTTTTCTACTGACCTTTCGTAACTCATATAAGTATAACTCTCTCATATGAAATCTAAATTAAGTGATTCCAATTTCTAATGAACGATAAGACATATATCTACAACTTTTATGTTGGGAACTTTTGCTAATTCTGTGAATATTATAGTGATAAGAGGTAAAAACCGAAGCATAGTGTGGTCTGGACCTTTGCTCACTATTTTATGCATAACTCCTTTATATGAACTCTAAATTAGGTGATTCAAGTGGCTAAGGAAAGCTAAGAGAAAGGGCTACAACTTTCATGTTGGACATTTTGTCAAATTCGGCGAAATGAAGTTTGTTGCGGTGAGAATAAGTTCGCCACGGCGAGCATGCTGCAGCATTTTCCCGAGAGCATGAAATTTCTGGTTTCCAAACTCGCCGCGGCGAGATTCGTCAGATAGGCATTTTTAGCAGTCCCTCCCTCCCTTTTTCCTTCATTTCCTCCATAACTGAACCTTCCTCTCTCTCTCTAGAATTTTCTCTACCTTCTCTCTAAGATATTTCATCATCCGGACGTCCGATTTGAGCAAGCAAGGTACCGTTGGACTCGTGGGAAGGAGAGCTACAAACCCCACCGATCAATTTTGTCGCAAAGTCGCCGGATTGTCGCTGGAAAATTGCATGAATAATAACCTCCAAGGTAAATTCTGTCTAATCGCATTTTAGGCTTCGTTTTACCGAATTTCTTTCCGTAGGTAGACTTAGAATTAGTTTCTATGCTAGAATATAGGGTTTTCAGGTTTCTGCGTGAATAGTATTTCCGGCGAGTGAATAGTGTTTTCCGGCTTGAATAGTGACATTTAGAGTTTTCTAATTTTCATTTTATGTCTATGTTTTCTAGGTTGTTGAGCCATCACGAGGTGAAATTCTCGTTGTTGGACTCCTAGTAAGGTGAGTGGGGTTTTCATACTATAGCGCATTTTTGTTTTACGAATTCAGTTTATAACTCTTTCATATGATTTTAACTAGTTGGAATGTATGCTAAATTGTTTTACCGCTTTGAAAACCATATGTTCCAACCATGTTAGAAATTGTAAATTTCAATCCTAGTTGAACCCTAGATATGCAGGGCAAGCATCTAAGACTAATAATTCTCCATTTGAGCTAGATTTATAGAAATGTGAACTTAGTCATAGAAATGAACTAAGTTAGCTATGAAATGATTTGATGCATGATGAGCATCTATGTAACGTCTACGGACGATCTATGTTTAAAAGGGAAAGTTTATGATTATAAAGGTCTCCATGGGAATTCATGGATGAGATATATTTTAGAACGGAATTTTATGCGTGAAAAGAGCTAGATGGAGAATTATAGCTTTATTGTAATGTTATTGAAATGTTTTACTTTAAACTCTTTGAATAGCATATTTCAAATGTTTTCTATTGGAGGGACCCTTTTAAATCACTGTTAGCTAGCCGCAGGTAGTGCTAGCCCTGGTGCACCATGATCATGTTAAGGCTTCGGCCTAGGATACTGTGACGGGCATATGACTGCCTAAGACACAGGGATTTAGGGTAGACTTATGTCTACGCCTACAGTGATTGCCATACCCTTGCTATGTGCTTGGGGAAATTTAGGGTGGACTTATGTCTACGCCTACAGTGATTACCCTACCCTTGCTGTGTGCTTGGGAGAGATGATAGATCTGTTAGGAAAGACCTCCAATAAACTAGTGCATTTTTCTTAAAGATTAAATATTTCTAAATATCTCATTCATCATTGTTATTGCATAAATAACTCCATTTATTACCTACCATGCATAATTGATTTGTTTTGCGATTATTGATTTAAACCATGTTTTATCTTTTGAATATACATTTGAACTGTTTAACTTTTCTTTCAATAAATTATGGTTAAATGCTTAAATGTTTCGATTATTATCTTTATATTTGGATTTCAATTATTAAACCCATTGCGAAACACTCGTGCTTGGTTTGCCCTGTTTCTGTTATAGCATGATTTACCCATTCACTGGGATGTGGTAATCTCACCCCTCTTCTGTTTCCTCCCCATAGGTAGTCAAAAAAACTTTGATCTAGCTACAGCTCCGTAGGAGGCTGAATATAGCATTGGTGAGCCCCAGTTTGGGCAAGGCTCCGTTGTACTGGTTGTTTAGTTTAGTTATGTCTAGTGTATCTCCATGAACTTACAGGCAGGATCCTTGCTTTCTTGCGTATTTTGATGTGTTGTTTGAAAAATGGTTTTAAGTTTTACAACGATGTTTGTATTATGAGGCCATGGGCCAAGTTGAATCAAGGATGTTGGATTCATAAGAGAGAGAGAGAGAGAGAGAGATATATATATATATATATATATATATATATATATATATATATATATATATATATATATACAGTATTTTCTTATATTGGATGTGGCACATGTGGCCAATTATATTTATTATGTACTCTGGATTGTGTGCTGATTGTTTGTGCATGCTATGTGTTAGGCTTACGGCTAGGGGGAAACCCTTATGCCGTGCCGGTCATGTGTTCCATCATTTGGGGCCGTGACAATAATAAATTAGATATCGAATATGGAATTAAGGATATAGCAAAACTCATTAGGAAGGAAAAATGTAAATGTGAATAAAGCCATAGCTGAATTGGGATAAAGAAATAAGGAAGAAATTAACCAAAAAAATACTAAGAATTAACTATTTCTCTAAGAGAGTTTAACTAAAAGAAATTTATAAATACAAATTGTTTCCTAAGGTTGGCCGAAATAGTAACTATAAAGAAAATTATATTAATTTGAATAAGTCTATAAATACGAAATGTAATCTAAGAATAAAGTATAATAAAGCCATATCCCACTATTTCAGCACCTTGAATACTGCTACTTTTACACAACTTATGCTATTTTTACACAACTAGCTTCCTTTATATTCATAATTTCAAGTAGTGGTTGAACCTTGGTGATACCAATGCCTTTGTCAACATATCTGTTGAATTTTTTCTAGTATCTACCTTTTCCAATTTGACTTTTCCACTAGCAATGTGATGTCTCTTATGAAAAATAAACTTACATTTTTGTGCTTTATTTTTTCATGTTCAACATTATTCTTGGTGAAGTGTATGGCACTTTGGCTATCACACCCCATTTCTACAACCACTCCACTTACTACCAAGCTAGCTGCCATGCATTTAGTCCACCTTGTCTCTCTTTTACAGCTTTTTTCAAAGCTATGAACTTAGCTTTTGTTGTTGAAAGGGAAACTAGCTATGAACATCTCTAAATCTCTAAATTAGATTCTAAAGATATTCAATTTTTCTAGTGATATAAAGCTCATAACATCTCTAAATCAAAGACTAAGGCATTTTCATTAATGGTGTTTTGGAAAAGAGTATTATTAGTTGTTTTATAGATAGTGACAAGTGAGATGCTTGGAGTGTATAAAAATTGATAAAAATGTATGTGAACTCAACAAATTTTCACACACATGATGCTTTTTTAGCTCGGAAATAGCTACTCTCAACACAAACATGAATTGAAAATTATGTCATGCAGCCAAGAAAAAGAGCAAAAAAAAACATCTGTTAATCAAAAAATTGATTTCTATTCACATTATGTCTTTGATGTTGGTATTGCTTCAATATGTTATTATAATTTGTGCTATATTGAATTAAGATGTTTGTTTTGATTCATGTATGCCTAAAAACAAGATGGAAGTTCCTGAACATCGTAAGTGGATGGATAATAGGGTGGATCCTGATAAGAGAACAATTACAGATGAGTTTATGGCAGGAGTTGTTGAGTTTTTAGAGTTTGCTTGTAGTCAGGATCATTTTAAAAGTGTAGGAAAGTTGAGGTGTCCTTGTAAAAAATGCAAGTGTCAGAAGTATTTTTCAGTTGATGAAGTGAAAACCCACCTTTGTATGAAGGGATTTATGAGTAATTATTATTATTGGACCAACCATGATGAACCAATACCTCTCTTTCCACCAATGGTTTCAAGAAACTCATATTATGGAAGTAGTGACTTTCAGGCATGCTTCAATGATCAGGAACAAATGGTAATGGATGTTGCTGGACCATCTATTGGTAATTATATAGAGCATCAAGGTTTTGGTCATTGCAAATAGAGGGATGAAGATCCTAACCTAGAAGCCAAATTTTTTTTAGTATGTTAGAAGCTGAACATGCTCCTTTGTATGACGGTTGTCAAAATTATTCTGAATTGTCAGCTGCAGTGGAAGCTTTGGGTATCAAGTCAGACTTCAACATATCTGAAAATTGTTTCAATCGGTGGGTACAATTTATGAAAAATGCATTGCCAAATGAAAATTGTATGCCTAAAAACCTCTACCGTGCAAAGAAATCAGTGGAGCAATTAGGATTAGGTTGTATGAAAATTCACTGTTGTCGAAATGGATGCATAATTTATCATAGTCCTCTTGATAAGGAGCTTCGTCATTGTAAATTTTGTGGTGAAGAGTGTTACAAAAGGGTCATCAGAAATGGCAAAGGAAGAGAGCTTCCAGTGAAAAAAATGTGGTATTTTCCACTTATTCCAAGGCTGCAAAGACTTTATTCCTCAATGTCAATCTCAAGTCAAATGAGATGGCATTAGGAAACTGTGAGGATGACAGGCTCTTTGTCTCATCCATCTAATGGTGAAGCCTG
Organism: Gleditsia sinensis; assembly: GCA_037074535.1. NCBI lineage: Eukaryota > Viridiplantae > Streptophyta > Magnoliopsida > Fabales > Fabaceae > Gleditsia > Gleditsia sinensis. Next base: position 16,291,575 of record CM073469.1, on the reverse strand, counting down.
GAAAAAATTCGATGAAAAATATCCTGAATTTGCAATGGACACTTGAACTGTGAGGTTAGGTTTGTGTGCTGATGGATTTGCTCCATTTGATAAAATAGGTCAGACTTATTGATGTTGGCCAGTTATTGTTACCCCTTACAATCTTCCCCCTTGGATGTGTATGAAAAGAGAGTTCTTGTTCTTGACCATTATAATCCCTGGTCCTTCCAATCCAAAGAATAGAATTGATGTGTATTTGCAACCACTTATAGATGACCTCAAACTTTTATGGAATACTGGTGTCACGACTTATGATGTCTCACTAAAACAGAACTTCAACATGAAAGCTTGTTTGTTGTGGACCATTAATGATTCCTGCATATGGGATGTTTTCAGGTTGGATGAAAATGGGAAAACTTGCTTGTCTAATATGTATGGAGTGTTCAAAGGCATTCACCCTTTGACATAGTCGGAAGACATCTTTCTTTGATTGTCATCGACAATTCTTGCCACTTGATCATAGTTACAGAAAGAATAAGAATGCTTTTCGAAAGAGACATACTAAGACATCTTTACCTCCGCCTCGGTTAATAGGTGAAGAAGTGTTGGAAAGGGTTAGACATATGCCTAGCATAACTAAAGAGACATATGATAATATCCCAGGGTATGGAGTTATTCACAACTGGACGAAGTAATCTATATTTTGGGAGTTACCATATTGAAAAACAAATCTTCTTCCACACAATCTAGATGTTATGCATATTCAGAGAAATGTATTTTTGAATATTTTATACATAGTGATGGACACTAAAGGTAAGACAAAAGACAATTTTAATGCAAGGCTCGACTTGGTGGAAATTTTTAGACAGAATGAATTAGAGCTGCAGGATGGAAGAGATGGTAAACTAATTAAACCCAAAGAAAAATACACATTAACTAAGCAACAAAGATTAGCTGTGTGTGAATGGGTCAAAAAATTGAAACTGCAAGACGGATATGCCTCTACATTATCAAGATGTGTTGACATGAGAGAAGCAAAGTTGTTTGGTATGAAAAGTCATGATTGTCATGTGTTTATGCAATGCTTGCTCCCAATTGCATTCAAAGTATTACCAAAGCCTATTTAGAACACACTCACAGAATTTAGTTAGTTCTTTCGAGAATTAACTTTGCCATTGTTGCGAGAGGATACTTTACATGTGATGGAGCAAAACATTCCAGTCATTCTTTGCAAATTAGAACAAATTTTTTCTCCAAGTTTTTTTGACTCAATGGAACACCTTCCAATTCATTTGCCATACGAAGCAAGGGTTGGAGGTCCAATGCAATATCGATGGATGTATCCATTTGAAAGGTAGAGTTAAGTATCCTTTTTTTTTAAATTATGGAATCATATTCATAGTGCTAAATATATCAATTAAGTGTATTAGGTTTATTCGCACACTAAAAGACAAGGTGAAGAACACAACTGCAGTTGAAGGATCAATTTGTGAAGCTTATTTGGTATAAGAGACCTCTACATTTGCATTCTACTATTATCCACCTGATGTTCCATGTAGAAGGACTCAAGTACCACGAAATGATGATGGAGGTGAAGGTTGTTCAATTATACCACCGCTATCTATCTTTAATTATCCTGGCCGTCCAACCGAAAGATGCATATCCTTCATGTATATATATATATATATATATATATATATATATATATATATATATATATATATATATATATATATATATCACTATAAATTGTTCTTACATGTTTTCTAAATATAGCACATATACTAATATGTTACAAGAATATGGGATGAGTGACTCGGAAGTGGACAGACAAATCTCCACAATGTTTCCTATTTGGTTTAAAGAATACGTATGTTGCACAAATTCTCCTTAATTCTTTATTTTCTAACATTTTGCTTCTTATCTGAGACTGACTTAAATATTTGATGACTAGGTGTTAAATAATAATGTCGAAGATGTCCTTCTAAAGATTTTGGTATGGGGTCCTCAAAGAAAAGCCAACAAATGGCCATCATATTATGTAAATGGTTATAAATTTAATACAAAAGATCATGACCAAGGTATGGGTACAACAAATTTTGGTGTATGTTGTCAAGGTGGTACGGATGAAACAACAGAAAACTGTTATGGGGTTTTAACAGACATTATTGAAGTACACTATACAGGATGGCCTATAAAGATATTAGTTCTATTCAAATGTGATTGGTTTGATCCCACCTTAAATCATGGAACAAAGGTAGATAACTATGGGATTGTTGAGGTTAAAATATCCAGGAGATATAAAAATTATGATCCCTTTATATTTGCACAACAAGCAACACAAGTATATTATAAACAATATCCTAAAGGGCAACGTGATTGGTTAGTAGTGATCAAAACTAAGGCACGAACCACAATACAAACCGCAGTACAAACTAAAATGCCTGAAAGTGATGCTCCATACCAAGAAGAGTCATCAATGCAATTGCCTGTAATAGTTGCAAATGACAATCTTGAGCAGAGTCTTGTTGATATTGAAGGCCTTGTGGATGAAGTATATGGTTCTTCTTTGAACCTACATGAAGTAGATACAGATATAGATATTGAAATAGAAGATGTGGATGAAGAAGATATTGAGGAAGAAGGAGAATGGGAAGATGAAGAAGCAGAGGAAGAAAATGATAATGATGAAGATGTTTAGGTATTATTAGGTTTCTTCATTTTATTAAGTGTATTATGTAGATCGTATATTATGTATTTTTGAAGTAGGTTATAAATCTATGGTAGTATGGTTATGAGTTTCATTATCATTGTCTTTTGTAATTATTTGTATTTTTTATTAGTAAATTGTCATCAAATTTAATCGGAATAGATGATTATCTTTTTGTCTGCAGATGACAGGTAGAGGAAGAGGTAGAGGTAGAAGGCGGGGACGGGCTATCTCTCAACCATATTCACAGCCAAACACATCACCTGTTGCTGACATAGCTCAACTTGAACAGATCCACACTGGACATACACCTTTTCTCAGACTTGTCATACTTCTACCCTATCTTCCCATTCACAAGCAGCGCATTCCAGTGTCTCATCTCCTCATCTTTCTAGTACAATTACCCCTACCCCACCTACATATACCATATGTGCCCCATCTCCTAATCCATCCGCATGTCCAAATGTTAAGCCAGTTCCTTTCACACCACAGACTATTCAATGGGGAACAAGGGACATAGATGGTCGAATTTGGATTAAATCTGCATCTGGGAACACGTAAGTAATATGTGTGTGTGTTTTTTGTCAGTATATTTATTTAAATTGATATCTATACTTTCAGCTTTTATCCTGACATCTTAACAAGAGGTGTCATCACAACGATTTTCAAGAAAAAATTTTAAGGTGCTTGGTCCAGTTGGGGAAAAGTAGACAACAATACCATTAAAATGTGGTTCGAGGAGTTCAAGGTAATATGTAACATTTCCTATCATATTTATTGATATCGTTTTAAAAAATATGTAAATGTTATGTTAATTTGTTTACTTTTTTTGTTTAGGTAAATTTTAAGTGGTTGGACAATGATGAGCACAATATTAAAAGGTCATTTGATAGTAGGGGATCAACAGCCCTAAAAAATGCATTGTTTAAGGTGCGTAGTGGTGAGGACAAGGGTGCTTGGATTCCACTAGAGAAGCTACAACAATTAAGGGCTGAATGGGATAGTGAAGGCTGGCAAGATAAAGCCAAAAAAAATAAACAAAATAGACTTTCCAAAGAAGGACTTAATGTACATAGTGGAGGGTCTATATTTGCACGAGAGCATGCCAAAAGAATGGTGAGTAATTTCTGTCAAATATATAGTGATTTAAGTTCTTACTTCAATATTACTTAACTTTTTATTATTTTAGAGGGTGCAAATGAATAAAGAACCGACATGTTTTGAGTTGTATGAGTGGCTTTACTAGCCCAAAGGGAAGCCATCGGGGTGGTTCAACGACCAGCAATGAAGAATTGTTGTATGTAGTCACTACTCTTTTATTTTCATTTCTTTACAAATATTCATTTTGTTTAATAATTTTATTTTTCAAGAAATATATCAAACAAAAATAGATGAGAGACAGTCCAAATCTCAGAGCGATGAGGGTTCTAGCCAACACTCTACCCAACATTTAGACAATGTTGTTTATTTGGATGTGGTTGGCGGTATGAACAATAAAGGACGGATATATGGACTGGGATCTCAAGCACATAATGTATTGGAAGCAAGTTCCTCTTCTAGGTCTTCCGCTTCTGATGAAGTCTCAGCAAGTTCCTCTTCTGTTATGAATGCAAAAATCGAGGCTCTATTTGCACGGCTCAAACAGAGTGAAGATGAAAATTTTGTTAAAGCAAAAGGTTGAAAAATGGGATCAAATGTTTTGGCGCCTCATGATAGATGGTAGTATAATAATGTCTTCGTCTCCACCTAGATAAGAAGAGAATAATAACAATGAGCAAAATAGTAATTCTGGTGATGGATCATGATAGTTTGTGTTATTTATGACTTTGTGTTATGTATTAATGATGCAAAAGTGTTTGATTGCTGATATTTTCATGTCATGTAATTATTTATATGATAATAAGTATTGGATTATTAAAAATTTATGTTGATATGTTTCTGAATGATAAGAGGTTTGACATTATTTAAAATTTATGTTGATATTTCTAAAATGTTTGGTTTTTGACTGTTGGCTTATATTGGTTGCTGGTTGATAGGTTTGAGATTTTTAAAAATATATTTTAATATATTACTGATATTAGAGATAGAATTTTTTCCGTCTCTAAAATGAATTCGTCTCTGGAATCAGAGACGGAATATTCTGTCTCTGATTCCGTATCTGGGTTAGAGATGGAAAAATCTGTCTCTGACTCCAGGGAGGGACAGAGACGGAATTTCTAACCAAATTTAGAGACGGATATATTACTTTTAGAGACAGAAATATTCTGTCTCTAAAATTTAGCGATCGCGTTTTTAGAGACAAAATTATTTCTGTCTCTGATTCCATCTCTAACTACATTAGATACAGAATTTTTCATGTTTAGAGACCGAAAAATTTCATCTCTAAATAGGATTTTTCTAGTAGTGAACTTGTGTACGAGCTCACTATGTTGAAAACTCATGATATTGAATACACAGATGATTAAATTTTCCTTTCAGTCTATCCACACTATAATTTGTCCCACAATCCTTGCAAGTTTGTTATTTATCTCTTCCCAAATTGATTGCTTAAAGGTTGATGTCTTCATCTATTTCCTCTTCACTCAATCATAAATTATTTTAATAAATAATTTTGTATTTTGGGTTTACCATCCAATTTGAATTTCTCATTTTTTTATTTTTTCCTCCCATTTTATACTAGTAACATCAATATTTGTCAATTATATATGTAGGATTATAAAATAATCGTAAAATGTGATATATAAAAAATTAAGAAAAGTCGTATGCTCTTTCGGAGAGTAATCATGCAAACTAATCACACTTGACGCTAATAAGGAAAAGAAGATAGAATTTTTTTGCAAAAGTTGATATTAAAGGTGGTAACAAAGAAAAAATTGAATCATTATTGTTAGAGTGTCATAGTAGTTAAGCATTAATTGAAATACTTAAGAGTTGTTCCAATAAGTTTTAGAGTGGTTGCCTTTATGTCAGTCGTTGCAGCCTATAACTTGCTAGATGCTTCTAATAGAACTTTATGTTCCATCAAATCCATCCCCCCCCCCCTTATTGATAAGGAAAGAGTAAAGAGATCACGGATTCAAAAAAACTAGATTTTTACTGATTTCAAGTTCCAAAAAATACAATAAACTTTTAGCAAGGCCACAAATCTGCAAATTTCAGAATTAGATAGAGCCTCTTTTGTAACTAATGGGTCCAATAATTTATGGAAAGCATATGATTCTAAGTTCTCAAATGTGACGTCAATGTGATTTCAACAAGAAGATAACCAAGATGCTTTGAATCTTCAAACAAACAAATACAAGAAGCTAGCACTTCCAAAATTCCCAATAATCTTCCATAGTCTAATTCACATTCTCCAAAAGTCATGAAAAATCTTTATCCATTATGGAAATTGCACAACATCTCTACAACACTTATATTCATACATGTCAGAAAGTTTCCACAATCTTAACACAACATTTGGGCCACTCAAAGGCAGATCAAAGCTGCAATGTCTACTGCATTGATTTTCTCCAATGCCTAATCTTGAATTCAATCAAGCTTAATAATATACAATCAGTCGTTTTCATTATCGACTGGTCCCCTCTTTTTTTTCTTCTTATTCTGCTAGTCTTCTTCACTAGCTAAAGCCTAAACGTTAATAATAACATGTTGGAGCTTCTCCTACAGTATGGTGCAGAGACATAACCTTGAATTTTCTTTCTTCACTAGCTAAAGCCTAAAGCCTAAAGCCTTGCAGGTTATAAGCACAATCTAGAGGCTCGGATTGCAAAATGCTATAATATTCCATGACATTATGACAGAGGAAGAGGTGGACATCAGACTCTTCAAATTCTCCAACTACTTGCTTCTAGAGGTGCAGATTCTATACCTACCCTCCTTAACTTCTTATTATAATACTATCACTTGCTTCCCTCTTGTTTTAATAAAAAGTAATAATGAAATTAGATCTCAGTACCGGATATTTACTTACAATTGCTTTGGAATGCATCCTTAAACCAAAATATATTTACAAAACTTTAAAAATAAGAAGGCAGAAATATTTTGCCAAAGACGAAACACTTTGTCGAAGAAATAGTAGAACACACACAAAAATCATAAACAGCTTGTCAAATACGAATAATCAAACTAGAGGGTAAGAGAAACATACCCATTTTTGCCGCTAACCAAGATGAACAAATGTTGCGTCAACGAATAACCAAGCAAATATGAACACAGAACAATCAGAAAATCAACCAAAGAAACAAATGCCTATTGGTTTTGATAATTACAAAGCTGCCACCGCAATTTCATTATGTTTTCATCATATTTTCAAAACTGCCATCACCTTTTCGTTTTAGTCTTTTCAATTTCTTACACTCTGAGGAAAATGCTAAAAATCTCTTCCCAAATTTATTGCTTAAAGGTTGATGTCTTCATCTATTTCCTCTTCACTCAGCATGTTTAGACTGTAAATTAGAAGTGTTTGGATTTGTAAACCTGTTTAGCGCATAAGTATAGATGGTTTGTGGAATAAATAAGTAAAACAAACTAAACATGTTATAAATGGACTGGCATGTTTAACTCAAAAATTCAACTTTTTTTATTATATAAATGCGCAGATAAGAATTTTTTTATTTCACCGGCCAACCCATTTCACAGTACTTTTAATTTGTAGACCAACATGACTTTAGTCTATGAATTTTCTGGTGTGTACGAGTTCATTCCTAAATTATCAAACATGTTGCATGTAAGTCCTTTTTTAAGTCCCTGAAAAAAATAAAACATGTTGCCTATTAGTCCTTAATTAGAAGAATTAATATGCGATGGGTTTAATATATTTGAGGATGTTCAAGCAAATTCAAGAACTAAAACCAAACAGGACTACAAATTCATAGGCCAAATTGCCAAATGATGATATCAGTTACTAATGACAAAGATGATTCACAAGTAAATTTTAATTTTTTGGCTTGACTCGATATACGCCATTTCTATGCAGAGTTTTGGTAGCCAGCAATGGGATGCTGGCTTTGCCATCCAAGCTTTACTTGCCACTAACCTAAATGAGGAAATTGCTCCTTCGCTTGCAAAAGGACATGATTTCATCAAGAAATCTCAGGTCTGCTTTTTATTCTAATTAAGAAACATATTCATAAAAAATAAAAAAAGCGGAAAATTAGTTATCTAAAGAGAGATTTCTATATGTATATGTGTGCGCGCATAATGCTCAACAGTACTAACGAAGAATTATAAATTTTTCCATGACAATCAACAATGTTATCAGGTTAAGGACAATCCTTCTGGTGACTTTAAGAGTATGCATCGTCACATTTCTAAAGGGTCATGGACCTTATCTGATCAGGACCATGGATGGCAAGTTTCTGATTGCACTGCAGAAGGTCTGAAGGTGATTAACTAGTTACGTAAACAAGTTCGATGGTTCAAGTTGATCACCTTCACCTTTTCTGTTACCAAATAATTTTCTTCTTTGGTTCAGTGTTGCCTTCTTTTATCAATGCTGCCACCAGAGCTTGTGGGCGAAAAGATGGAACGTGAAAGGTTGTATGATTCCGTCAATCTCCTATTGTCATTTCAGGCAAGTACTTTTAAAACGTTCTCTTCTTTGTTAAATTGGTTGATGTTTTTTCGCTTGTGATTTACTGACAAATCTCCAATTTGACATAATGGCAGGGTAAAAAAGGAGGTTTAGCAGCCTGGGAGCCAAACAGAGCTCAAGAGTGGATAGAAGTAAGTGCTACAGTACAATAATAGTCTCATAGTTGGATTCAGCCTAAATCAAGTGGGGTCAAGTGGTCCCATTAATTTTTTTAAACTAGTTTTATGACATATAATAAAATTTGAAAATTCTCTAACTTTCTTATCCCCAAAGCACCATTGCCCGTATTCATTGGCATAATGGTGTGAGAAATTGAGACTTAAATTTATACGGTATATTCTCTTACTTTAGACTCTTAATTCATCAATTAAATACTTAAAAGCATTTGAATTGGATCAATTTATTTTTTTCACATAAAATGCTGGAGTTGAAATGTTCCATTATTTTATATTAAATTATTTGAAATTAAAATTGAAAGTCAAGTACTGATTCTAATATGTATACTCAATAATTTTAATCGCCCAATTTAATATTGATGTAATTTTTTATTTTATTAATATTGATGCACTTGCGATACTTTAACTTAATTTTTATTATTTATGGTTTAAATTATTATTTTTATTTTATTATTATATTATAGAGGAAACAATTCACCTGACAAAAATTATGAATCAGCCACTGATTAGTATATGTATTTTAGACATTTGAAGGGAAGTAAATAAATGAATGTAATTTTTCATTTACATGTTTGCATCAGGTTCTAAATCCAACAGAATTTTTTGAGGACATTGTAGTTGAGCGTGAATATGTTGAGTGTACTGGGTCGGTAATTCAGGCATTAGTTTTATTTACGGAGCTATATCCTGAGCATAGGAAGAAAGAGATCGAAAATGTCATTGCCAAAGCTGTACGATTCATTGAAGATACACAAACAGAGGATGGTTCATGGTATGGGAATTGGGGGGTTTGCTTCACTTATGCTTCTTGGTTTGCGCTTCGTGGGCTAACTGCGGCTGGGAAGACTTACAGCAATTGCGCGGCCATTGGCAAAGCTGTGAATTTTCTACTGAAAACTCAGAGAGACGATGGTGGGTGGGGGGAGAGCTACCTTTCAAGCCCAAAAAAGGTTAATGACTTGGAAATCAATACTATTTTAATTTAAGCACCATTAGTTAATTTTTTCCACTTTGATTTTTTCTCCCGCTTATAATTTTTTTCTTAGTCTATTAATTTTTTAAAATTAACTCTCTAGTTCATTTATCCCATTGTAGTGATCTCCTGCTCTCTAAATTAAACATTAATTTTAATAATTAGTTATACGAAATTATCAAAATATCATTCTCATTTAATGCAGTAGGGTATTAAGTAAATGAAATGTATTTTGATATTTTTCGTAGCTGTCTTTATAGTTAACATTTAATTTTAGAATAGAAGTCTAAATGCAAGGAGGACAAATAAATTAGAAAGTCAATTTCAAAATTTAATATATTAGAAGAAAAATTATTAAGGTTTTATAAGTATGATTTCCCTAGTAAATTTTCTCAACCTATGGTTTTATGAATGATCTAGATGTATGTACCTCTTGAAGGAAGCCAATCAAATGTAGTACAAACAGCATGGGCTATGATGGGCCTCATTCATGCTGGGCAGGTTAGTTAACACGATCTGAAATTATATAAATGTTAATTAGAATGCTTATTTATAATTACCAAAACTTCCAGCCAATGAATATAAATTATTTGTTTCCTATTGGCTTGGATAGGCAGACAGAGACCCTACTCCTCTTCATCGCGCAGCGAAGTTACTCATCAATTCTCAGCTGGAAGATGGGGATTGGCCACAGCAGGTGAGTGTCTGTCACCCACTGGCGCGGGATGTTTGGTTTGTTGAATTAAAGATTTTTGGAAATGATATATTTCTGAGAATGTGATTCTCAGGAATCATATTCTCAATCAAATGACTTGAACCAAAAATAATCAAAACTAACAAGAGAAGAATTGAGATAGGAAGATGATGACACACTTAAATTTACCCAGGTTCAGAAACTCAATGTGAGTTTCCTAAGTCCTGCATCAAATCGGTCCACTATTGAAGAATGTAGTTACAAAGAGCATAACAAGAAAACACAACCTCCAAAGATCACTCACTGCTTCTCTTGGCTTGCAGCTTCTTTTTTCTCCTCTTCTAACCAATTCTCTCAATTACAAAGTCTAAAAATACTCTTCTAACACAACTTATCTATACATACAGTCAGACAACTTAATAAGCTATGCACATCTTTAACTCAAAATACAAAAGGAAAGCACATGCCACAATTAGAAAATTGGTTTTCCTAACTGTGACCTGTGCAATATTGCATAACACACTGCATCACTACCTACAGTGATTGCTCAAGCCTTCTTGCTATCGTTAAAGGCAATTGCTCATCACCTTTGTTGACTGAGACAATTTGATGCATATATACTACAAACCTCCACCTTGCATCTAAGTTGTATCAAAGTCTAACCTTGTTAGTCATAGTGAACTCCCACCAACTATTTTTTCTAGTTGGAGAATGTGGTGACATTAATCAAAGTCCAAATGGTGTTTCAACTTGAGTGCAGTCACTAGTTTGGTTAGCATGTTTGTAGGGTTTTCATTAGTATGAATTTTCTTCATTGACACAACCACTTTTGACACAAAGTCTCTAATGAAGTGAAGCTTGAAGTCGATATGCTTTATTCTTTCATGATACATTGGATTCTTTGTCAACTGTATTGAGCTCTGTTTATCACAGAAGATCTCAACCTCATTTTGCAGAATGCCAAGTTCACTGACCAATCCCTTTAGCCACAAAGTTTCCTTAAACCCTTCATTAGTTGCTATATATGTTTCCTTTGTTGTTGACAGAACAACTACTAGTTGTAGTTATGCCTTCTAGCTTACTACACAACCGAATAGTGTAAAGATATAACCAGTCAATGACCTCCTTCTTTCTAAATATCTTGCAAAGTCTATATCTACATACCCTTTTAGCTTTTCTTCTTCACTATAAGATTTCTTGTAAAGTAGTCCCAGGTTCATTGCCCCATATAAATACCCGAACACCCACTTTACAGCTTCCCAGTGTTTCCCTCCTAGATTTGCCATGAACTGGCTTACTAGACTAGTAGAGTATGCAAGGTTAGGTCTAGTGTATACCATTACATACATTAGGCTGCCAACTGCACTAGCATATGGGATTTTGTCTTCCTTGGCCTTTTCTTCTTTTGACTTAGGGATAAATCTACAGATAAACTGAAATGTCCTTCTAATGGGATTTGTACAGCTTTCGCATTTTTCATGCCAAATTTATCTAGAATTTTCTGAAAGTGAGCACCTTGAGACACCGGTAGTTTTCCTTGCGTTCTATCTCTTATGATTTCCATTCCCACAATGTTCTTGGCTGGACCCAAATCCTTCATCTCAAATTCATGAACCAGCTGTAGCTTCAATTTTTGTATTTCCCTTTTGTCTTTTGAGGCTATCAACATATCATCCACAAAAAGGAGTAGAAACACCCCAAAACCTTCTCTAATCCATTTGATGTGGACACAACTATCACAATTACTTCCGTAGAACTATTTTCTCATGATAAGATACCATTGTCTAGGTGAATGCTTAAATCCGTATAGGGATTTCTTTAATAAGCAAACTTTAATCTCATTTCCTTACTTTACATATCCTTTAGGTTGAGCAATGATTATTATTTCCTTGAGATTGCCATGTAAGAAGGCTGTCTTTACATCCATTTGCTCAAGTTCCATGCCACACTAATTTACATAGGCCAACAGAACCCAAATGGAGGTGTGTTTTATTACTGGTGAGTATATCTCATCGAAATCTAGCCCCTCTTACTGTGTAAACCCCTTGACCACTAGCCTAGCTTTGTATCTAGGCTTATTTAACACTTCATTTCCTTCCTTTCCTTTGAACACCCATCTACAGCCAACTATTTTCTAATCATTTGACTTGTTCACTAGAATCAAAGTTTTATTTTTCTCTAGCATGACTCAATTTCCTCTTGCATGGCCTTTTCCCATTATTTTTTGTCTTTTATCTTTACTGCCTCTATGTAACTTTTTGGTTCTAAACCATTTAGTTCATTAGCAGCAATTAATGCATATGCCACTAAGTCAGCAAAACCCTACCTCTTTGGTACCTTTCTCACCTTTCTTGCCAGATCTTTTGTCAGTTGGTAGGAGTCAAGATCAATGTCATCACCTTGAATCTCTTTTTCAAGTTCATTTCTTACATTTTTTTGAATCACTATCCGTTGAGTTTATGGTTTAAGAATCAGGCTACTCTACCTCAATTGTGGTGTAATGCCTATTAGTGTGTTCTTCCTTGGAGCCATTGTGTTTTGCTGCTATAGGGTGGTAGAATTCAGTTTCTTTGGTTTGGTTTCCTTCACTATACTAGATTTTGAACCCTTTCACGCCATCTCGATATCCCACCAGTGTCTCAGCCTTTGGTGGCCCCCATAGATTGAGTGTATATATGCTAGTTTTTCGGTGGTTGGATTTGTTGATCTATTGAACTTTACCCTTGTTGCCTTGCCAAAGATACAATTCTCACACAATTCCATACCATCAAGCTGCCTTTCTCCCAGTAGCTCTTGTTTGTTGAGTTCTTGTAGCCCCCTCTCACTGACATGCCCCATTCTTTGGTGCCATAGGGTTGTTAGTGAGCATCCTTTATCTTTATTTACTACTACAACTACACCAATTACTGTAATACCTTGGAGGGATTATAAACTTTTGTGTTTAATGCTTTTCATTACCACAAGTGACCCCTTTGTGACCTTCAAGCAATCTTTCTCACCCTTCCAACTAAAATTGTGTTGTGCCAAAAGTCCTAGTAAGATGAGATTTCTTCTTAGGTTAGGGACATGTCTCAACTTAGTGAAAATTCTTTCTCCTCCATCATGGAACTTGATTCTAACTGAGCATATGCCAATCACTTTGCAAGGCTTGTTGTTTCCTATTTGAACTTCTCTTTTAACAGTTTCTTTATAGGTCTCAAACCAAGGGTGTCATGTGGAAAGAACACCTAGACTCCAAGATCCAGCTTTTGTTATACTGGCTTATGGTGGCGATAAGGACATATGCACTTTCATAGCCATCAGAATATTGTTGTACAAGTGCAACTTCACCTTCCCTCCTTTGCATTTTTTCATTTTTCTTTCTTCTATGGCAATCTTTCTTGATGTATCCAGCTTTATGGCAGAAGAACTTAATCTTCTTGCCATTTCTTGATTTTGATCTTCCTTTCTTTCTTCCCTTTGTCGTCTTTCTTTTCTGGTCTTCTCCTTACCATTAAACTATCTCCAACACTTTCATCTACCTTAATTTTCCTTTTCTTCTCCTTAGAACTCAAAGCACCTACCACGTCTTCTAATTGGATTGTCTCTCTGCCATGTTGTATTATATCTACAAAATTCTCATAGGACTTTGGAAAAGAGTCAGTAAAACTAACGCCTTGTCTTCATCCTTAGACACCACTCCAACATTTTCCAAATCCAAGATCAATTTCTTGAATTCACCAATGTGTGCTAGTATGTCTTAACCTTCTGTCATTTTGAAAGTGAAGAGCTACGCTTTGAGCTATAATCGGTTGGATAGATTTTAGTCATCTATAGGGATCCTAGCTTCAACCAAATTTCAGTTGCTAATTTCATCTTGAGATCTCCGATGGTACTTTGTCACCGAGGCTCAAGATCAAGGTGTTGTAGGCTCTTTCAAGGACTTTTTTCTTCTTCTCAGCACTCCAGTTTTCTGGGAGCTTTGATGCTCCTCTTAGATCCTTTATAAGGCTCTTCTTCCCCAAGTGAGCTACAGTTTTCATCCTCCATAGCCTAAAGTCATTTGATCCATCGAACTTCTCAACATCAATCTTGGAGGTTGAAGCCATTGAAGCATCATTTTGGGAATTTTTTATATATAGTTCAAGACTTAAGTTTAGCGATATAATTAGTTGACACTTAATGTATCAAGTGATCATTTAACAGGTTATGTCAACATATTTTTAACTTAACTACAGTTAAAAAAATATGACGAGAGAACTTAATTATCTAATGCTTAAAAAATTAAGTTGTATAAAGACTTAATAAATTTAAAGATTAAATTGTATGATTATTTAAATTATATCTATTTAGTGTTGACAATCTAGAATATCCATACACTTAATCAGCTAAACAACTCCTCCACGTCTAGAGCCTTCCCTTTTAATTTAATCCTTTACAGTTTCTTTTCACAGTATATGGACTCTCTAGTATATTTTCCAAATCCCACATCTTCCTTAAAGCCTATCCTATTCTCCGCATATGGAAATAGCTCTGAGAATTTCCAAGGATAAACAATTTCGTTTTGTTGTATGAATATCTTTCCCAGTACAAATAAGATGTTAATTGAACCTCTCAGATAGAAGCAACAGAGTGGAACTGTTACATCTGAGACGCACTTGACGAGCTTATAGTTGCCAAAGAGAGATTTTTTCAAAAGTTGGGTCCCCCCTTTTCCTCCAGGTATGGTGTTATAAACCTAATAATCTTTTTTGTTGTTGATCTTCTTGGTTTGTTAATATTCTTCATCCATGAAAATTGAGAACTGATAATTTGTGTCTTTGGTTTGTTTGAATGTGATATGCAATTGAAATTGGAAACCGCCTAAACTAAATCACTCTAATTGAACTGAAATGGTTTGGTTTAGTTCAATTTTTTCCACAAAAACCAAATCAATCGGGTTTCTAAAAAAACAGATCCTATTGGTTCCGTTAATCAGTTTCAAAAAATCAGCCAAACCCAGCAGATACACCTCTATTTATAAGAGATTGAACTTCTCATCCTATGATTTTTATTTTTCTTTAAAGATTTTCATTTTATCAATAGCACAAACCAGGACATCGGGAACTAGGTTAGAAGTATTTATTTCAGATCTATATTAGAATTTTCTCTCAATTGGCAATCTCTGTGGGATTGACCTTGCATACCACTAAATCTATACTCCAATACATTCGTGCACTTGCGAGTTTTAATTAAAACAACAACAAGTTTTTGGCGCCGTTGCCGGGGATTGCGACGGAAAAGCTATTTGGATCCAAGTAAGTACTTTTCTTCCACTAGTTATAGTTAGAACATTTGTTTATTCTGTGTATAGAAATTTTTTCTTTAGAATTGTTTCTTAAAAATTGATGTAGTAATTTGGGTGTATAAAATTGGTGGATTCTGCCAATAAGGCTAAAAGTACCTAAGGAATATGGGTTTTAAGTGAAACCGTGATTCCTCCATATTTTCCTGGGAAGTCTACCGATTAAATACTACCCATTATTACTAACACTTTGAAAAAAAAGGAGTTTGTATAATTTTGTGATTTTGTTTTGGTGGTATTTGCATTTTGTTGCCGTTGTGTAGTTAGATTCTTTTTCATAATTAGGAAGCAATTTTTTTTAGTTTATGCGTGCTTGGAAACATGATAAAGATAAGCGGTTGGTTAGGAAAAGTTTAGGGTCAACCATTGAGTGTACAATAGAGACATTAGATTCTGCTGGATCACCATTAAAAATGGAAGAACAAGTTGTGCATAATAAAACTTTTATGGAGTACTTCTCACCTGTCATAGCCAATACTCCATCTTGCATAGTTTTACCACAAACTACTGCAACTCATTTTGAACTCAAACCAGCCATACTCCAACTTTTACCATCATTTTATGGTATGGAAAGAGAATATCCATACATGCACATTAAAGAGTTTCTTGAAATTTGCTCGACTTTCGCTTCCAAAATTTCAATGATGAATCAATCAGGCTTAAAATGTTTCCATTTTTATTGAAAGATAAAGCTAAAGCCTGGTTGAACTCCCTTCCTACAGGAACTGTTACTAGTTGGAACCAATTAGTAAATAAGTTTTTGGCAAAAATTTTTCCTATGTCTGAAACTGTTGCCCTTAGGAGAGAAATTTCTGATTTTTGTCAAAAAGAGGGTGAACAATTTTTTGAATGTTGGGAAAGATTTAATGATCTTCTTCTGAAATGTCCTCATCATGGTTTTGAAACTTGGAGATTGGTGAAATATTTCTATGATGGTTTAACTTCATCAAACCGTCAAATGATCCAAAGCATGCATGGTGGAAGATTTTTACAATTGAATGAGGGGGAAGCTTGGGAATCCTTAGGATCTTTATCTGAAAATTCTCAACATTGGAACTGCATAGATCCCAAGGATAAGAAGTCTCAAATACAAAAAGGGGAGGAATTTACGAAGTGAGTGATGACACAGATGTGAGAATTGCCTTAGCTAGCCTGACTAGAAAGGTAGAAGCTCTAACTTTGAGCCACAATCTAAACCCTTCTACCAATACTACGATAGAGGCATGTGCCTTATATTCTAGTACATCTCACATTGCACAATTTTGTCCATCCATACCAGCTTACCAAGAAGCATTTTCTGAGCAAGCTAATTCTCTTCAGTCTTATGGAAAATAATCAGATAATCCATTTGCACCAACATATAATCCAAATTGGATGAATCATCCAAATTTTTTATGGAAACAAAATCAGCCTTCAATGAGTCAAGGTGGGCAACAATTTGCCCCTCCTAATTCATACCCTCAAGTTCCTCAACATGCTCCTCCTTTCAGGGTACCACAACAAAGAAAGCCTTCTTTGGAGGATACCTTGCAACAGTTCATGCAATCAACCCAACAAGTCTTGCAATCTCACACTCAGTCCATTTCAAAGATTGAAACACAATTGGGTCAATTAGCCATTGCTGTAGGAGAGAGAGAAAAAAGAAAATTCCCTAGTCAACCTATTCATAATCCTAAGGGTCAATATGAAGTAGGATCATCAGTAAATCCTAAGGAAGAAGTAAAGTATGTGACAACCCTTAGATCTGGAAAGGTCATTGATAATCATGTTCACATGCCAGAAAATGAGGAACAGAGTCAACATGAATCCCAAACTAATGACTCAAGTGAAAAGAAAAGTGAACAGATTTCTTGTGCCCCCAAAACTCCTTTCCCACAAAGACTTACATCAGTCCAGAAAGGTACTCAGTATAGTGACATTTTAGAGGTGTTTAAGCAAGTAAGCATTAACATCCCTTTTTTGGACACTATCAAACAAGTATCTGCTTACTCAACATTTTTGAAAGATCTTTGTACGGTGAAAAGGAAAACTAATGTTCCAAAAAAGGCATTCTTGACTAAACAAGTGAGCTCTATAATTCAACAAAAAACTCCTATCAAGTACAAAGATCCTGGTTGTCCTACAATTTCTTGTGTAATAGGTGACCATGTGATTAACCAAGCCTTACTTGATCTAGGAGCAAGTGTGAATCTGCTGCCTTACTCTGTGTATAGAAACTTGGGTTAGGAAAACTGAAACCTACACCAGTGACCCTTCAGTTAGCTGATAGGTCCACAAAAATTCCTAGAGGTGTCATAGAAGATGTGCTCATTAAGGTTGATAAATTCTACTTTCCAGTAGATTTCATTGTTCTTGACACTGAACCTGTTGAGAATACAGAGACACAAATTCCAGTCATTTTGGGTAGATCATTTCTGGCAACATCCAATGCAATCATTAATTGTTGAAATAGAATTTTGAATTTATCTTTTGGAAATATGACTGTGGAACTAAATGTTTTTAATGTCTCTCATCAACCTGTGGACATGGATGATTTATATGAGGTTAACCTGATTGAAAGTGCCATTTATGATTCATTTTTAGACTCCTTTAGTAATGATCATCTAGAAAAATATTTGACTCATTTCGATAAGGATAAAGATGAGGATTATCTGGTTTGTGAAATAGACTCTTTGTTAGAAACAACTCCACTAATGGATACTGATAAATGGAAAGCCAAAAAAGAAAAAATCTCACCTTTTGAGTCAGTTCCACTGCCATCTGTTATTCATACTGTTTACCCACATGGTGTAGTAAAGATTGAAAATCCCAAGAACGGTGATGTGTTTAAAGTAAATGGTCAAAGATTGGAAGCATTTTTTGAATTACCAAATCCGGAGATAGAGGAGACACCTTTGCGTGATCCTGTCTACAATGATTGATTTGCTTCTGTTGTTAAAAGTTATCGTGCACGTTATCTAGGTAAGATCTTTCTTTATTTAACTTGCATTAATTTTTCCCTTCAGTGTTATCTTCTTTTGAATTTCTATTGTTTTCCCTCCCTTTGTTGCTTTTGCTTTTTCAAAAAAAAGAAAGAGAAAAGAACAATTGAGTCGAAAATGGACGACATTCTCACAAAATTGAAAAATCATTTTCCTTCTCTTCCACCCAATGCATTGAGAAAAATTTACAAAGCACGGGTTGCAAGATTAAGGGTGTTGATGAACATGAGGATGCCTGCTGATATTCGTTCACTAATTGAAGCTAAGGTACGGTTATCAATTGAGTATGCAAATAATTTCATCTCTTACATGCCTGGTTTGGGAAAAAGCAGTTTTTGCTAAAAAGCGCAGAGCTAAACGAATGAGTGTTTGTCACAAATGTGGATGTGAAACTTGCAACAAATGTTGCCGTTCTTTGGGTTGGGTGTCTATAAATCGGGAAGATAAAATTAAGTTCATTAAGGATGGCTTGAGTAAGGAGTCATTAGATGATGACTTTCATCCAACGTCTCTTGAGACACATCCTAGTGGATCTGTGCATATCGGTATTGTTGGTTTATGGCCCCATTTCAAAAAAGAACATAAATGGTACAGTCTTGGGAATCTAATGTTAAAAGACCATGTTTGCCAATTTATAAGAAAATTGGATGGGAAGCATATCCTCAACCCATAGAGGCCGTTTAAGCCGTTACTAGACGTAAAACCAGAGGAAGATGTGAGCCACAATCACAACTACTGTACATATACATGCGTACTATCATTTTTGAATTTTTCACCTTTAATGTAGCTGACATTTGCCGGCCTACTCTTATAGCTATTAAAATTATGTCATCGGCCTATTCATATAGCTATTAAAAGTATGCCCTTATTTGAGTCTTATAAATGCGCACCTCATTATCTTCATTTTCATACTCAAAGTTAAGGTGAGTGCAGATATGGAAGGAACTGCAGTTCGTCACTTTCGAAATATTAGTGTCTTTTTTGGTTCCAGTCCTGGGAAAAATGGAGAGTATGTAAAAGCAGCACAAACTTTGGGTATGGTACTAGCTAGGAGAAAGATTCATTTAGTTTATGGTGGAGGTTGTTGAGGGTTAATGGGGAGTGTGTTTGGATTTGCATATCTAGGAGGATGCCAAGTTCTAGGTATTATTCCTACTGCTCTAGCTGCATCAAACATCGTAGAAAAAACAATTGGGGAAGAATGTAGGGTATCCTCCATGCATGAACGAATTGCTAAAATGATGTGCAATGCTGACGGCTTCATTGCCTTACCTGGTGGTTTTGGTACTCTAGAGAAAATTTTCCAAGTCATCTCTTGGGCACAACTAAACATGCACCATAAACCCATAGGTTTGTTGAATATTAACAATTTCTTTGATGGTTTGTTGTCTTTTCTTAATCATGTTGTAGAAAAAAAGTTTATCTCGCACTCAGCACGTCGGATTCTCATCTCGGCCTCAAATGCTGACGAGCTGATTGATGCGTTACAAGCATTTGTTCATGTACCTGATCCAGTTATAGCTCAAATAGATTGGACAATAGAACACCACAGAAAGCGTAAACTGGACTTAGATCTTCATTTGTAACACATTTTATTTGCTTGAATAAATTTTTATTTTCTGTTTAGTTTGTTGCAGGTTCATCTTTTCTTAGATCTCCTTCCAGGTAATATCTCTTTTAATCTTTATTGTTAATTTTGTGTTTCTTCATCTTTCAAAAAAAAAAAACATTTTGAGTGATGTTTTGGGATTAGGCAAAGCTAGCACCAATGATGAAAATGGTTTAAAATGCTTGTAACCTTTGAAAAATTGATGAGTTCTGAGTATTATGTGTGAACTTGAACTCTAATGTATTTTATGTTTTATTTGAGAATCCTAATATCTTGTGCACTTAATCTTTTACATTTGACTGATTGTTTATTCAGAAAAGATTTATGTGATTTAGATATGTTAATTGATCTTATAAGACTCTAGAACTTATTTAATTATCACTTGAGGCGAAATCCTAGACTACTCTCCATTTAAGAAATGAATTAGGCATTGTTGGAATCGTTTGAGCCTTTCAGACCAACCAATACATTATACCATCCCTAGTAACCCATTTTTGAGCCTATATTTATCCTCTCTCTTTTTTTGTACACCTATATTATTATCTAGCCTTTAAACAAAATTTTTTCTAACTTTTACCTTTCACTCACAGAAATGATCATTTCAAAAGCTTTGGTTCAAGGGTGGATGGTAGAAGTTAAAAAAAATAGGAAGAAAAAAAAAGATAAAAAGAAGACGTTAACACTCCCTAAATAAATAAGTTTGGGGATGTTTATATTCAAAACGAAAAAAAATAGTATGAGCAAATAAATGAAAGGATGATGAAAAAGTTGGAGATAGAATTCACAGTATAATATCAAAAGTATTTGGGAGGCTTTAAATGATCATGTACGTTGAAGAGTGAATTGAGCTTTCATTCATATCATTTTATCCACCTTTAACCTATGCCATACATTACAAGCCTAATGATCTTAAATGTTATGATTAGCCTATATTAGTGGAGAGTGACATGAAAAATAAGCTTATGGAGTCTCAAATGCATATATCTAGAGATCTGTTTAAAATATTTGATTACATAAATTTATTTGAATGCGAAAAGTCTAATGTCATAAGACTACTACACACACACACTTGGGATTCAAGATTAAACCATATGTTGCATTTGAATAAAAGTTCTACATAACCTTGAAATTTTGATATTTTCCTTGGTTGCACATTTTAGATCCTTGAGGAATGCTTAGTAAGCCAAAAACAAGTCATCACTCACTCATCTTTTAAATTTTGAAGTTTGTGTGTTTTGCTTGAGGACAAGCAAAAGATTAAGTTTGGGGCTATTTGATGAGTGAGTTTTATACTCATAAATTAAATATTTTCATCTTATCTTTTTGCCATAATTAAACATAAATCTCCCTTACTTGTCTTTAGTTTGTGTATTTCTTACAGATGGAGAGAAGAGTAGAAAATGGACTTAATTGGAGGAATCAGAGCTAAATTGTGGTTCTTTGGGAATAATGTCTATAAATCAAGCAGATAAAACAAATTCATTAAGGATGGCTGAGTAAGGAGCATTATCATATTGACTCTTGAGACGCATCCTAATGGAGATATGTACAAATTTATTCTTGATTTATGATCACATTTCCAAAAGAACTAAAACATAAAGATTCACGGCAAAGCACCCAATGTTGAGAATATGTTTGCTGTTTGTAGTCCAGCCCAACCTTGCTGCAGTACTTGGGCCATATCTCCAAAACTACATATCCAATATGTATGCAATTTGGTAGGCGTGTAGCTGACACAATTGGATACAACTTTCATGTTCAAATGGTCAGAAAATTCGGACATTAAAAGAGCCAAAAGTGGACTAGAACATAATCTGTCTCCTGCTGCAGTCCAGCCCGACTTTGCTCTAGTCCTTGGACCATAAGTCACAAATTATGTATCCAATTTATCCACAATTTATATTGAAGGAAAGATAATGGAATTTTCTACAACTTTCGTGTTGATGGAGTCAGTAAATGCGGCGGATTTCAAGACGATATTCAAGGTTCAAGTTCGGTGCACATGATGGAATCCAAATTGTCAACTTTGTACAACTTCCTATCTAACAATTTTGACAATTACCACACCTACCACACCTAATTGTTTCTATAAAAAGAGGTCTTGAGGGGTGAGGGAGAGAGTTTTGGAGAAAGCTTGGGAAAGCTTTGTTGGAATTCTGCATACTTGTAATGTTATTCTCTCTTTAGACATTCTTTATTTTTCATTTTCTTTCGTAATAGTATCATGTTCCTTCATCTATCATTTTACTTTCTCGCTTTAATTATGGAGAACTAATCTCCTAATACTAAGGTGAAAGGGTGAAACTCTTGGTATGAGAATAATAATTTATCTAACTCTTAATCTTAATGTTTATCTTTGATATTGTATTTACCTTCTTATTTCTTTTCTCGTGATTATTTCTTAATGGCTGGTTTTATCATACTTCCGATTTCTTGTTATTTTATTGGCTGATTTTATGAGACCGTCTATCTCTTATTATTTTTATGGTTGGCTTCGCCACCTATCTCTTGTTATGTTTCTTCTTTGTACCTTTTTTCATATTTATACATATAGCCCTAAGTGGGAGATTGCTGGATCATTAATCCAATATTGGAATTATATGCAAATAATCATATGACGCAGACTGTCAAATAAGATTAAGCCCAATTAAAAGTGATCAACTAAGTTTTTAAAATTTGAGCTTTAATAAATCTAACAGGTTGTGGGCCTTTAATATGTAGAGATCTAAAGGGTAATTTCTATTTTATGATGGAAAAAATATGAATACCAAAGATAACTAAAAGTTATATATATATATATATATATATATATATATATATATATATATATATATATATATATATATATATATATATATGGTGGTTATGGTCCCTAAATCACACGTAAAATATCACGTATCTTATAGTTTCTATTTTGTGATACCCCGTTGTCAGAGATAGGTCATAGAGAAAAATTAATGGGTTCTGTGGTAAATACATGTTGATCTGGAAGGTTTGCACGGCACTAAACAATAATTGATCATTACAAACTCAGGTACGCTTTTTCATATTTATATTTTTTTCTTGGTGACTCAACATGAATGATCACATGTTTTGGGTGATGGATTTCACCAAAGTAAATTTTCTAACACTAATAACCTATAGGGATACACTATGAAACCAAAAAAGAACTATGGAAATTAAGGGCTTGTTTGATTCTGTTTTTATTTTTTTGTTTTTAAAAACTGTTTCTAAAAATTATATTTAAAAATTGTGTTGTAAAAATAAATAAAAAAAATCCGTTTGGTAAACTGTTTTGAAAATATGTTGTTTTTTGATTTTTTATGTTCTGAAAACAAAAACAGAAAACAAAAATAATTTTTCTCTGTTTCTGTTTTTCTGTTTTAAAAACAACTTGTTTATCAAACAATAACAAAAAATAGTTACCAAACGAGTTTTTTTTGTTCTGAAAACAACTGAAAACAAAAAACAATTTTTTAAAACCAAAAACAAACAGGGCCCTAAATAATTCTAAAGGAGTGGTGGAATGTTAACTAAGAATATGTTGATGTGTTATCGCAAAATGATCAATTTGTGTAATAGATTGATATGTCTTATATTGATAACCATTAACATTTTGAAAATTTGAGTTATGAGGCTCTTCCATATAATAGAATAGTCTTTTGAGATGTGCTCTCATCATAGATAAATCATATCAATTGGTGCTTTCATTAAGAACCAACTGATGCATAAAAAGGGTAAGTAGAGGTGTTAATTGGTTCGGTTTATATACCTAAGCCTGCAATTTTGATCAAACTAAATTAATATAATTCAGTCTTAATTGGATTGGATGGTCAATTTAATTTTTTTTAAAAAAAATTCGTGTAACATATTTTAAAATCACTTGATGCTATACTACTCTCAGTGCTTGAATTATCTGTAAATTTATTCATTGATATATCGACATGTTCAAAAATATTAACAACTATGGATGTTATAACACACATATACACCAATGTATATTAGCATATACTAGAAAAAGCTAATAATTAAATAAAAATTAAATGTGTCATTGTTGAAACATAACATGGGTCCCAAGTAAATGTCTAACGTAAAAAAATCAAATAAATCAACTAGTGTGTACTTCTCAAAAGATTTCAGCTGATCCTTTCGTCTAAATGTTGGCATCTTAACAAACATGCGTCTTCAGTCTGTCTTTAAATTTTTTCAACAAACTATTATATATTTTACTTTAAACATCTTCTATTGAATCTAACAATGCAACTCCATATATGCATCTATAGAATAAGGGTCAAATGCTGGATTAGTGGCTTGATTGTATTGTAATTTATATTTTTCTGCCATTTCCATAGATTCTTTAATCCTTACTTTAGGCACATTTGTCTTTACACTCGTTGTTTCACTCCATTGTTCCAGGCAAACTTTTGATTTATCTACTTTTTCCTTCTTCTTTTTATCTTTATAATGACGTTCAATAGATTCAATTGTTTTCTTCCTTTTATCAACTTCCTTTGAATTCTCACCCTCAAGATCAATAAATTGTGAACTAGCGTGCACACCCTTTGAAAGAAAATCGTCTTCTAATATTCGCTCCTCATCTAAGGTTGGTGGCTCTTGTGTGGAAGCATGATTTAATTTACCAATATACGTGCTTGTATTGAATATCTCACCTAAGATATCATAGTCATATTCAAATTCACACTTCTTAAATTTTTTATAATATATTCCCTTATGCAATAAATTAATTAATAAATACCTTTAGTACTATGTATACATATAGTGTGCTTTAAAACATATAATTAAATATAACAATAGTAATCAAATTTATTTGTATGCACATACCATATACAAGTCTTGCCACACATCTTCAAGTGCAATAACTTTATTAGTTGTTGAATCTCATGTAACTTGTGTACAAGCTAACAACGTTGAAAACTCATGATATTGAATACACAGATGATTAAATTTTCCTTTCAGTCTATCCACACTATAAGTTTGTCCAACAATCTTTGCAAGTTCATTATTTATCTCTTCCCAAATTGATTGCTTAAAGGTTGATGTCTTCATCTATTTCCTCTTCACTCAATCA
Source organism: Gleditsia sinensis (assembly GCA_037074535.1). Lineage (NCBI taxonomy): Eukaryota > Viridiplantae > Streptophyta > Magnoliopsida > Fabales > Fabaceae > Gleditsia > Gleditsia sinensis. The sequence goes on along the minus strand of CM073469.1, from coordinate 16,266,445 downwards.
TAAATTATTTCAATAAATAATTTTATATTTTGGGTTTACCATCCCATTTGAATTTCTCATTTCTTACTTTTTCCTTCCATCTTATACTAGTAACATCAATATTTGTCAATTATATATGTAGGATAATAAAATAATTGTAAAATTATATATATAAAAAATTAAGAAAAGTCGTATGCTCTTTAGGAGAGTAATCATGCAAACTAATCACACTGGACGCTAAGAACGAAGAGAAGATAGAATTTTTTTGCAAAAGTTGATATTAAAGGTGGTAAAAAAGAAAAAATTGAATCATTATTGTTAGAGTGTCAAAGCTGCAATGTCTACTGCATTGATTTTCTCCAATGCCTAATCTTGATGCACTTATCTTGTATTCAATCAAGCTTAATAATATACAATCAGTCGTTTTCATTATCTCTTGGTCCCCTCTTTCTTTCTTTTCTTATTCTGCTAGTCTTCTTCACTAGCTAAAGTCTAAATCCTTCATAATAACATGTTGGAGCTTCTCCTACAGTATGGTGCAGAGACATAACCTTGAATTTTCTTTCTTCACTAGCTAAAGCCTAAAGCCTTGCAGGTTAGAAGTACAATCTAGAGGCTCGGATTGCAAAATACTATAATACTCCATGACATTATGACAGAGGAAGAGGTGGACATCAGACTCTTCAAATTCTCCAACTACTTGCTTCTAGAGGTGCAGATTCTATACCTACCCTCCTTAACTTCTTATTCTAATACTATAACTTGCTTCCCTCTTGTTTTAATAAAAAGTAATAATGAAATTAGATCTCAGTACAAGATATTTACTTACAATTGCTTTGGAATGCATCCTTAAAGCAAAATATATTTACAAAACCTTAAAAATAAGAGAGCAGAAATATTTTGTCAAAGACGAAACACTTTGTCGAAGAAATAGTAGAACACAGACAAAAAACATAAACGGCTTGTCAAAGAAGAATAATCAACTAGAGGGTAAGAGAAACATACCCATTTTTGCCGCTAACCAAGATGAACAAATGTTGCGTCAACGAAGAACCAAGCAACTATGAACACAGAACAATCAGAAAATCAACCAAAGAAACAAATGCCTATTTGTTTTGATAATTACAATGCTGCCACCGCAATTTCATTATGTTTTCATCATATTTTCAAAACTGCCTTCGTTTTAGTCTTTTCAATTTCTTACATTCTGAGAGGAAAATGCTAAAAATGTCATTTTGTAATTTTTCATATTTCCGCCTCTTTTAAAATCCATTTTCAAAAAGTTGTTTTAAAAAATTTCAAGCAAACAAGATTTCGACCCCAATTTTAGTTTTCATTGAAGTGAAAATAGAAACCAGGACTACCAACAGCCTCTTAAATTGTGACATAAGTTGTTTTTAATTTATTTTTATTTATTTTAAGTTTTCATAAATATTAATTTGACCTTTTAATAATCTATGTTATATTGAATTAATATATTTATAATTTTTTTAAAAAATACATAAAATATAACTTTTATTAACAGTATTGTAAAAAGAAAAAAGAGAGTTTCATATAAATTAAAATAAACAAGACCGCAAATGAAAATATTAAAAAAAATATATAAGTGATTTGATAAAAGTTGCTGGTAAATATAATGGGAGAAGATGAGTTTACTACGTAGTACACCTAGTTGGAAGTGATATTATTATTCTTAGTTGGGCAGTTGGAGTTGGGGATGCGTGGCAGTGGTATATATAGGATGCCTTTTTGAATGAAAATAACATTGCAGAAGAAAGAGGAATTGAGAGGGTCAGATCAGACTAGAATGTGGAGGTTGAACATAGGAGAGGGTGAGAAGGACCCATACATCTTCAGCACCAACAACTTTGTGGGGAGGCAAACATGGGAGTTTCAGGCTGAGGCAGGCACCCCGGAGGAGCGAGCACAGGTTGAAGCGGCTCGTCTCAATTTCTGTAACAACCGCTTCCATACCAAGCCTTGTGCAGACCTCCTTTGGCGCTTTCACGTCTTTTTCTTTCCTCTATCTCCCCTCCTTTCTTATACTATATACCTCTTGATCATAAACAAAACCAAGCAAACAAATTTGAGGCTTTTGGTTTCTCAACTCCCAAAATAATGAATATTATTAAATCTATTATTATTATGAGTGTCCTTTTATTTTCTCAACTCCCAAAGCCAATGAATCTTATTTATACTCTTTGGCTTTTGGGTTATCTTCCTTTATGATTGTATGCCTATAAATACAGGCTCCTATGAATCAATGGAATAAGAAGGACATCTTTCTCTCTATGTGTTATTTCTCTCTAATTACCTTTACATTATATTTCCTCCTTGTGTAAAATTTCATTTATAACACGTTATCAGCATGAGTTTGCTCTTGATTATTTGTTTTCAAATCACAAGGAAGAGATCTTATTGTGTCCCCAATGCTATTAGAGTATTTGAAGTTGCTGGAACTATAATTTCAAGGTGATTCAAATATTTTTTCCATGTTTACTTTTAGAAGAAAAATAAAGTCGGTAATATATATTTGAGTTTGTGAAATAATTTTGTTTGAGAGAAATTTTCATTGTTATGCATTTCGAAAGGTATGTGATTTTGTTCTTATTTGACATTGCATTTTCTTATGTAAAAAATGAATTTGGTGCTGTAGAATTCTATTATGATTCATATAATTCAATATGGCTGTTTCATGAAAAGTTTTATTCACAAAAGAAATTTAAAAAGAAAAATAATATTTCACAGAGATATCCATATATACTAAGATAAAATTTTCTGTGGTTAGTACTTACAATTAATTTAGCATAATTGCGTTACCCATGTTGGGATAGTTTTTCGGATATATTATAGCTCCTAAATGTGTAATCAGCGCTGAAACACTTGTAGATACTAGTAAATTGTTCATGCTTGATGGTGCTACATAACAAAATAAGAATTATTACTTTTGGATTGCCTCATGTTAATAAGAAGTGTTAATTACGTTTATATTTAATCTTCTATATGCATGAATGCCTTGAAAGTTGTTTTAATGTAATTATTCTTAGAAATACTAGAGATGAATTTTTATTTGTCATGGTTTATCATGTTTTTATCTAGCCCAAGATAATGAAATTTTTTGTAGAAGTATCATAAAAGGTTCTTGGAAGATCAATAATTCTCTTATGGGTTGACTTGAATGAGAACTATAACCACTAGAAATTTAATTTTGTGAATTGTATATTTATGAATATTCTGTTTCTAAAATTTATATCCTGTTAAAAACTGAACTACAATTTTCTACAATATAGTTGAAGAATCTTCTGTAATACGGACTATAAATTGAGCATGACCTCTAGTTGATATCTATCTATATGTTTTATTTAATTGAATTATCTGTATGGGTATACAATTATACCGTATGTGATTGTAGGTATTCTTGAATTTGGTATGTGAGATATCGTATAGAAGGATAATTAATTGCCTACTTTACTAAATAATTTGTGAAATGTGAAACTCTTCTTGACATTCACTTTATCTTTTCTAAATTAGTTAGATCTTATGTTATGGTTATTTATCGCTTGCATCTATATAGTGCCATTTTATACCATTCAATTTATATTGTATTTAGCTACTTGAAAAATGATTCTTTTAATGCACTGTTCACAATTTGCAAATTGCTTGAGTTAAGTCTCATATACAAAAAGAAGTATTTGCGAACATGCTACAATAAACTAAAAGTTTGTTGATCACTATTTGACATAATCGGTTGAGACATTTTGGATCAATAATAATGCAAAAAATTATTGAAATTTCACATGGGCACCTATTGAAAAACCTGAAGATTTTTCGATCTAAGAAATTGTCATATGTTGCTTGTCCTCAAGGCAAATTGGTTATTAAGCTATCACTAGCTAAAGTTGGAACTGAATCTCCAACATTTTTGGAAAGTATATATGGTGATATATATGAACCTATTCATCCTAAATGTGGGCTATTTATTTGTTCTCAAGGCAAATTTGTTATTAAGCTATCACTAGCTAAAGTTGGAACTGAATCTACAACATTTCTGGAAAGTATACATGGTGATATATATGGACCTATTCATCCTAAATGTAGGCCATTTAGATATGGTTTTAATAGACACATCCAGTAGATGGTCTCATGTGTTCTTCCTATCAACTTATAATCTAGTGTTTGTAAGATTACTTATTCAAATAATTCGATTAAGAGCACAATTTACAAATAATACAATTAAATCCATTTGCCTTGATAATGCTGGTGAATGTTCTTCACAAACTTTCAATGACTATTGTATGTTGATTAGCATAATTGTAGAATATCATGCCCCTTAAAGAAATTCAGTCCCCGAATTTCATCACCATAGTTGTAGATAAATACTAACCTCATTGTTCAAACAAATGCAGATATTTGGCGTGGATGTCATCTTCTCTTTCCCACGTAGCTTCCTCAGATGAGTATTTTGCCATATCACCTTAACCATAGAAATATCTCGTGACCGCAACTTTTTCACTTGTCGATCAGCAATAGATATCGGCTTTTCCTCGTAAGTTAAATTCTTATCCAATTGAATTTCCTGGGGTTGAATGACATGAGTAGGATCCGGTAAGTATTTCCGTAACATAGACACATGAAATACTGGATGAACATTACTCAGTTTTGGTGGCAGAGCTATGCGATATGCTACTGCACCTATTCTGTCCAATATGTCAAAAGGGCCTATATACCGAGGGCTTCACTTCCCTTTCTTTCCAAATCTCATCACTCCTTTCATGGGTGAGACTTTCAGGAACACTTGTTCACCCTCTAAAAATTCTAACTCCCTTCGTCTGTTGTCAACATACGCCTTTTGTCTACTCTGAGCTGCCTGCAGCCTTTCTCTAATCAGCTTTACATTGTTCAAAGCTTCTTGTACAAGATCTGGCCCTATAAGTTTAGCCTCACCCACTTCGAACCATCCAATGGGAGATCTGCACCGTCTACCATACAAAGCTTCAAACGGGGCCATCTGTATACTAGTCTGGTAACTATTATTATATGCAAATTCAGCCAAAGGCAAGTACATATCCCAACTTCCACCAAAATCAAAAATGCAGGCTCGGAGCATGTCTTCTAAAATCTGAATCGTACACTCAGACTGACCATCAGTTTGGGGATGGAAAGTTGTGCTCAAATCCAATCTCGTTCCTAATGCTTCTTGAAAAGCTTTCCAAAATCGTGCCGTGAACTGCGGCCCTCGATCAGATACAATCGATATAGGGACTCCATGTAGCCTAACTATTTCATTTAAATAGAGCCTTGCATACTGAGCTACGTTGTAGGTTGTTTTCACAGGCAGAAAATGTGCTGACTTCGTCATGCGGTCTATAATGACCCAGATAGAATCATTTCCCTTGGGAGTTCTTGGTAATCCAGTGATAAAATCCATAGTAATTCTCTCCCACTTCCATTCTGGTATCTCTATTCGCTGATGTAACCCTGCAGGTCGTTGATGTTCAGCTTTTACCTGCTGGCATGTCAAACAATGGGAAACATATTCCGCAATATCCCTTTTCATACCATTCCACCAATACAATTCCTTTATGTCTTGGTAAATCTTTGTCATTCCCGGGTGTATGGTATATATAGATCGATGTGCTTCCTCCAAAACTTGTTTCCTCAAATCATGAACATTTGGGACACATAATCGTCTACCGTATCTTAATACCCCTTCAGTATCCACTGAGAATTCAGAATCCTTACTATCCTTCATTTCACTCTTAATCTTGAGCAAATTAGCATCCTTGTCTTGATCGGCTTTGATTTGCTCAACTAAGGAAGATTGGAGCTGCACATGAGCCAATAATATTCCCGGTTCTTTTATTTCAAACTTTATCCCCTTACTTTCTAACTTATGGATGTCTTCTAACAATGGTCGTCGCACCTCTGCTATATGAGCCAAACTTCCCATTGACTTTCTGCTTAGAGCATCAGCTACTACATTTGCTTTACCTAGATGATACAAAATCGTACAGTCATAATCTTTTAGTAGCTCCATCCATCTCCTTTGCCTCAAATTAAGATCCTTCTGTTGAAAAATATACTTGAGACTCTTGTGATCTATATAAATCTCACAAGTTCTTCCATACAGGTAATGTCTCCAAATCTTTAAAGCAAATACTACAGCTGCCATCTCTAAATCATGGGTGGGATAATTTTGTTCATGCTTCTTCAACTGTCTAGATGCATAAGCAACTACTCTTCCATTTTGCATTAACACACAGCCTAAGCCCACTCTAGATGCATCACAGTATACTACATAATCTCCTGTATCCGTAGGAATGGTAAGGATTGGGGTTGTGGTCAAGCACTCCTTTAGTTTCTGAAAACTCCCTTCACAAGCATCAGACCATTCAAATTTTATTCCTTTCCTAGTCAATCTGGTCAATGGAGCAGCTATTTTTGAAAAATCTTTAACAAATCTACGATAATAACCTGCTAACCCAAGAAAGCTACGAATCTCTGTAACTGTCGTGGGGCGTGGCTATTGTTGTACTGCTTCTATCTTTTTGGGATCAACATGAATACCATCTTTGGTAACCACATGCCCTAGGAACGTAACACTACTAAGTCAAAATTCACACTTTGAAAACTTAGCGTACAATTGATGTTCTCTTAGGGTTTGCAAGGCTATCCTTAACTGTCGCTCATGCTCCTTTGAACTGTTTGAATACACCAGAATATCATTGATAAATACAATAATAAACTTGTCCAGAAAAGGTTTAAATACCCTATTCATTAAGTCCATAAATGCAGCTGGGGCATTCGTTAAACTAAATGGCATTACTAAGAACTCGTAGTGCCCATACCGAGTCCTAAAAGCAGTTTTTGAAATATCTTCCTTCTTTATTTTCAATTGATGATACCCGGATCTCAGATCAATTTTTGAAAAACATTGAGCACCTTGTAACTGGTCAAACAGATCATCTATTCTGGGTAGAGGATATTTATTTCGTATAGTCACTTTGTTCAACTGCCTATAGTCAATACATAGACGTAAAGATCTATCCTTTTTCTTCACAAAGAGAACAGGAGCACCCCAGGGAGATGTACTGGGTCGAATAAAACCTTTATCTAATAAATCTTGTAGTTGTTCCTTTAATTCCCTAAGTTCTGCAGGTGCCATCCGATAAGGAGTTATAGATATTGGTTGTGTTTCAGGGAAAAGGTCAATACTAAACTCAATCTCTCGGTCTGGTGGTAATCCTCGCAACTCTTCAGAAAACACATCAGGAAATTCTTTAACTACCGGAACCTGCTCTAAACTTGTATACTTCATATCAACATCTTTGACTACTGCTATATATCCCTAACATCCTCTTCGTAATAGTTTATGAGCTGTTAAGGCTGAAATTAAATTACTAGACTTCTTACTACAATCTCCTTGTATCATAAAGGAAGATTTTTCAGGTACATTAAACTTAATCACCTTATGATGACAGTCTAGAATGGCATGGCATGACGCCAACCAATCCATTCCCAAAATCACATCAAAGTCTAGCATATTTAGAACTATCAAATCTATAAGAGTCTCCTTGCCTTCTATCCAAATTTCACATGATTTATACACATCATTTACTAATAGAAATTCTCCCATTGGAGTAGCAACCATGAAAGAACAATGCAAACTAGCAGGATCTCTATCCAAGTTCTTAGCAAAGCATGGTGATATATAAGAATGAGTAGAACCAGGATCGAACAGAACATATACTTTATGGGAACATACTGATAATGTACCTGTCATAACTGCATTTGAGGCCTGAGCATCCTGTCGTGTCAAGGCAAAAACTCAAGCTGGTTCTCGCCCTCGATTTCCTGATCCTTTACCAGGACCACCACTACTTGCTTGGACTGAGGCTGCTCTACTAGGTCGTGCTGGCACAGATGCAGGGGGTGAAGCTGGTTGCACTGATGCTTGACTAAAACTTCGCAGTTGTGGACAATTTCTCATCAAATGACCCATTTGTCCACACTTAAAACATGCACCAGTTTCTCTGTGACACTGTCCAGTATGGGACCTACCACAATTTGGACATGGTGGAATTGATCTTGAGTCTTGTTGACTCGGGGGTCTCATATCTCTTTGGAACATTCTCTGCTTGTTAATGTTAACTGATGGCTGGTTAGAACTACTAGCTCCTATTTGATTAAAACGCTGTGGATTTTGAAATCTTGACCCACTGACAATAGGATTATATCTAGTCTGGGCATTATTATCTCGATCTCTTTTCCTTCTCTTAAGACCTTCTATGTCTGCTTGCTCTCGTGTTTCCATCATTCTAGCACAGTTCACAGCTGCTAAATAAGTTGAAAAATGATCCATCTGAGGACCCACTGACTTAAACAATGGGTGTATCAATCCCAAAACAAACCTCTTAATTCTATCCTTTTCAGTAGGGACCAGATATGGTGCATATCTGGACAACCGGGTAAAACGGATGTCATATTCAGAAACGGACATGTTTGGTGTTCGTTTCAATTCCTCAAACTCTCTGGCCCTCTTGTCTCTTTCACTCGTTGGTAGAAAGCGATTCATAAATGCTTCCTTAAATTCGTCCCACTCCATTGGTGGTAAAACAACTGCCCGTCCTTGTACAAGTGTCTCAAACCAAACTTAGGACACATCAGATAGTTGAAAAGACACCAATTCAACAGATCTTCTACTAGAGCACCCTAGGGCTCTGAAAACTCGTTCCATAGCATCAATAAATATCTGTGGGTCTTCCTGAACATCTGACCCAGAAAAAGTCAGAGGTTTTAACTTAAGGAATTGCAGTAAAGACACCTCAATCCCCCTAAACTTGTCCTCTTGGTCAGCTGTTCTCCCCAGTTCTTGCACTTCAGGAGCATGTTCTGCTGGTTGGCCTTCCCTTCTACCCTGTTCCACTATAAATCCAGCCAATGTTTCTAAACTTTTATGTATACTAGCAATCATATCAGCGTTTCTATCAGGTGGCTCCTGAGGGGTTTCTACTCTTTCCTCAGAAACTCTATCAGGTACAGGAGTCTGTTCATCTTGTCTTGGGGTTCTCAGACCCCGTGCACGTCCTCTACCTCTACCTCTTCCTCTAGGTCGGCCTCTACCACGGCCTCTTTGTACTGGTATTGTAGATTGTGCAGACTCTTCTGTAGAGGGTGCACGATCTATAGCTTTTTCTCTAATGACCGCTCTAGTTTTTGGCGGCATCATTAACTATACAGAATAAAACACCTCTTTAAGATACATGTATTCAAACTTTACTCAAGGAATTTAAAGACACTTGGAAAGGAAGTGAATATCCTATAGATTCCCTCAGCAGTACTTGAAGTATAAAATGTCCGGCTCATATCGATACTAAAGGTCCTACTAAAGAATCCCTTGCTCTGATTGTCACAGGGAAACCTAATGCTCTGATACCAACTTGTCACGTCCTTACTTTAGGAACGCGAATACCTTTAATATCTGATAAACTTTTTCTTACGTATATGCCAATAATTTCACAATAGCACATATCCAAGTATTATTAAACGTTTACAAGTTTACAAAACTAATAATTATACATGCCAAGTCTATATACATCAAGTTTACAGCGGAAACAAGGATCCTGCCTGTGACTTTCAGAGCAACACTAGAGTACAAATATATTACAATATAATACATTGAGAGCCTAGAAACAAGTTAGGCTCACCACTGAAGCACGACACCTAGTCGGTCAAGTAGCTGCAGGACCAGATTCTGAATCTTTATCTGAAAAATATATCAACCACGTGTAGTGAGTTTTACAACTCAGTGAGCAGATAACACCTCCTATGACTTCTCAGATCAACATAAGGATGTACACATATAGTAAAACTTATCATATCAAAATCTACCGTTCAGAAGTACATCCTTATGGGACCCGCATTTTCAAAATATTCTCAGTTCAAATCACATTTAAATAGCTGTAACCACATATGATACAAATGAATCTTAAATCAATTTTTATATGCATTAAAAATCAAATCTTTTCAATAGATAAACATGGAATGTGAGTTCATCACCCTTCTGCCTCCTCACAATACCATAATCACAATCACAGTAGGTAATCAGGGAATGTGAGTTCATCACCCAACTGTCTCCTCACAATACCACTGACTACAACTTCAATAGATCAACAGGGAATGTGAGTACATCACCCAACTGCCTCCTCACATTACCACTGTCATCATCACAATAAGTAAGTTCATCACCCAACTGCCTCCTCACAATCTCACTGACTTCAACTTCAATCAACAGGGAATGTGAGTTCATCACCCAACTGCCTCCTCACATTCCCACTAATATCACCTTCACATTACCGTCTCAAGCCATATAACCGACAATGTTTATCAATATATATATATATATATATATATATATATATATATATATATATATATATATATATATATCTACATTCATGTAGAAAAGCGACAGAGCTTTCAGTCTCAGTACAAAATTTTTATAATAAATTTTCCAATAAGAGGAATCATATAATCATGCCCATAACCGAGGCAAACCTAACACTGTAAAATCAATGTCACATGCATAACATATTTTCTTTGCCATATCATGCGAAATACGTGTAAAAATCACATGTTCAATGTGTTTCAAAATTTATTTCAAAATCAAACTCTTTTTGAACTACATATCATATTCCAAATATTTTAGACATTTCCAAACCATTCCAGGGACATATGGAAGTATAAATAACATGCAATCATACTCATTTATCAATGTAAAGTTCAAGAACAGTAAAAACAAGCCATAGAAAGAATCATCTACTCACCACTTTGAAGTACAAAGTTGGACAACCTTAAAATCCTATTTTCTTATCCGAATTAGCAAAATAAACTCCAAAATTGAGTCCGGAACGTCCGAAAACCTTGAAAACGACTCCGTATTTGAGAAATTTGGCCTCTGGGAGCTCGGTCAATGCAGGTCAACGTAAGGAGGTCCGGCTGCCATGCGCTACACGCGCCACCCAAGGAGCTGCGCATGGGCTCCACTCTCCGAGAGAGACGCGGCGCGTAGGGGCGTGTGCGGTGGCAGATTTGGCTTAAATTTGAGATCCAAAGGTTTCGGTGCCTTCTGGATCGATCTACGGTGTTAGTTTTTGCGTTTGAGAACTAAAAGTAGGAGTTTTGGGGATTACCTTTTTGTCCATTTTTCCCTTCAATTTTTCAGCCAATTTTCGGCCAATTCTCCATAAACCAATCAGATGAATTTGAAGAACTCTTCGTCCTGAGTCCGTTGGTGGTGGTGGTGTCGAAATCCGAGGTCCGTAGGCGAAGAAATCTTATAGAGAAGTTAGAGAGTTTTCGGGGAGAATTTTCTGAAGAGAGATGGAGAAATCTGTCACTGACCACCTTCCGGATTGGCTGAGGCTCTTAAAATATCCCGGGGAACCTTTCTGCAAAATTTTACTTTTTGAGGGAGGTCCTTGCAAAATTTTCTTATTTACATTTTAACCCCGAAACTTTTAAGAACTTGCATTCTTGCCCCGAAACGTAAATTTCTAACATTTCTTTTATAATTCTTTAATCCATGTAAATAATAACTTATTTTCACCGGGTCCTAACTCCATTTTCAAAATCCTCTCTTTAAATTTTCAAATCCTCTCTTTAAATTTCAAATTTTCTTTAATTGAAATCCTCATTTGCAAAACTTATCTCTTTATTTGACATTTCCGTTAAATTTACAGCTATTACAATGTAGCTCATGTTCATACACAAAATGGGTTAGCTAAATTATTTATTAAGCAACTTTAATTAATGGATAGACCCTTGCTTATGCGAACTAAGCTCCCAGTCTCTATTTGAGGACATGCAATTTTTATATGCAGCAGCACTAATACACATCAAACCAACAAGTTATCATGAATATTTCTCCTTTATAATTGGCTTATGGTCATGAGTTAAATATTTTTCATATTAGAATTTTTGGGTGTGCGGTATATGTTTTAATAGCCCCACCACAACGCATTAAGATGGGTCTTCAAAGGAGATTAAGAATATATGTTGGATATGATTCTCCTTCTATTATAAAATATCTTGAACCAATGACAGGAGATGTATTTATGGCATGTTTTGCTGATTGTCATTTTGATGAACCAGTCTTCCCCACATTAGGGGGAGAAAATAAAAAACAGCTGGTCAAAGAAATTACATGAAATGATTTGTTATATCTTGAACCTCACACAAAATAATATAAACTTGAAGTTCATTTACTTACATAGAATAGTAAATCAACTGCCAGATGTATTTACTGACCTAAAGAGAGTGACAAAGTCACATATACCAGCTGTAAATATTCATGTATAGATTGATGTCCCCGAAGGACAATTTGTTAGTGAAATCACTAGTAAGTTTAAAGTACGTCAGAAGCGTGATAGACCAATTGGTTTAAAAAAAATCCCCGTAAAAAAAAGAAATAATTATTTAATATTAGAAATAGATGCTCTTGAAGAGACTAGAGACATAACAAACAAAGTACTTCTAGAAGAAGTTCAGGTACCTGAAATTGATGAAATTGATGAAAATGAAGAGATCTCAATATATTATGTATCTACGGGGAAAAGATTATATCGAAAAGAAACAGTTGTCGAAAACATTTTTGTGTATACAATAGCGCATAATATTTTGAATGATAATGATGATTATGAACATACATTTGTCGATGAGTGAAAACATAGATGTGATTGACTAAAATGGAAAGGCGCAATTCAAGCAGAATTGAATTCACTTAAAAATTGTGAGGTATTTGAATCTATAGTTCAAACACTTGAAGGTGTAATACCCGTTGGGTATTTGTATGTAAAAGAAATGAGAAAAATGAAATTGTGAGGTACAAAGCACGAGTTGTTGCAAAAGATTTTCACAAAGACCTGGAATTGATTATAATTTCACATATTCTCATGTGGTAGATGCAATTATATTTTGATATCTCATTAGTCTGGCAGTACATAAAAAACTTGATATGCATCTTATGGATGTTGTTATAGCCTATTTATATGGCTTACTTGATAGTGACATATATATGAAAATTTCAGAAGAATTTAAGATGCTTAAAGCATATAATTCAAAATCCCAGGATTAATTATAAATATCTTTATATGAATTAAAATAGTCTGGACGAATGTGGTGTAATCATTTCAGTGAATATTTGTTAAATCATGGTTATAAGAATGACCATATATGTCCATGTGTTTTTATAAAGAAAGCAAATTTAGGATTTGCTATTATTATCGTGTATGTTGATGATTTAAATATTATTGAAACTCCTGAAGAGATTATAAAGACAGTAGAGTGTTTGAAAAAGGAGTTTGAAATGAAAGATCTTGTCAAAACAAAATTTTGTCTTGACTTATAATTTGAGTATTTGAGAAATAAAATTTTTATTTATCAATCAACTTATACAGAAAAAGTCCTAAAAGAATTTTATATGGACAAAGAAAATTCATTTAGTATCACAATGGTTGTTAGCTCACTTGATGTGAAATAATATGTTTTCGACCTCAATATGATAATAAAGAAATTCTTGGTCCTGAAGTACCATATCTTAGTGCAATTGGTGCACTGATGTATCTTGCCAATAATACAATGCTTGATATAATTTTTGTTATCAGCTTGTTAGTTAGATTTAGCTCTTGTCCAATGTGAAGACATTGGAATAGAATTAAATATGTCTTTCGATATCTCTGAGGTACTATTGATATGGGATTACTATATGCAAATGGATCTAGACCATAACTCATTGATTATGCAGATGCTGGATGTTTATCTGATCCACATAAGGCCCGATCTTAAACATGATATTTATTTATATGTGGTGACGTACAACAAATTCATTCAAGTGGTAATTTGACATATTTATTCACCAAAACCTTACCTACTTAAGCATTTGAAAGATTAGTATATAAAATTGGGATGCATCGACTCAGAGATATTCAATGATACTGAGAACAGGGGGAGTATACAAGGAATGATGTACTTTTTTTCCTTCACTAGGGTTTTTTTCCACTGGATTTTTCTCTAGTAAGGTTTTAATGAGGCATATTCCTTGTAAAATGGACATCCAAGGGGGAGTGGCATGAAATCATCTATTATTGTGGATGTCCATTTGGTTTCTCAACTCTCAAAATAATGAATATTATTAAATCTATTATTATTATTAGTGCCCTTTTATTTTTTCAACTCCTAAAGCCAATGAATCTTATTTATACTCTTTGGCTTTTGGGTTATCTTCCTTTATGATTGTATGCCTATAAATAGAGGCTCCTATGAATCAATGGAATAAGAAGGACATCTTTCTCTCTATGTGTTATTCCTCTCTAATTGCCTTTACATTATATTTCCTCCTTGTGTAAATTTCATTTACAACATATATATAAATATATATATATATATATATAATACATAATATATTAAATATCGGCATATCAAATGCAAGTATTTTAAAAAACATTTTACCTTTGAAATACTAAGATGAAAATGAAAATAGTCTTCTAAATATTTTTAATAATCATTTTAATTATATCCAATTCTATAATTTTTTTTTTGGGTTTAGGACCTAATAAAGATAGAAAGTATGAGACTTCGGTAGGGATATCATTTAAATTTTGAGCCTTGAGCTCCTTCATCCAAAATAAAATTTTTTGAGTCTAAGTTCAAGTCCAAGTTTATTTTATTTTACCTTCAATAAAAAAATCAATGTTTGAACCTCAACAAAAACTCCTCTAATTTGCAAAATTTCTATAATTGAATGAACTCAGCTTGAATAAAATTTATAGATCTGAGCCTAGACTTAGGCTCAATACAATTTCAGAATTTATATTTTGGCTCAAATATGAATTTTGAATTTAAGCACAAGCCTTGTCTCATTTCAAGAATTCGTATTAAGGCCAAACTCATTTCATTGTGTAAAAATATGGTGACGATGACCCACAATGATTTGTGGAAGTGGATTGAGGAAAATATTGAAAAATGTTTTTATTATTATTTATTATTGAAAACTATGGGAGTTAAACTATCAAGTATTAGGTGTAGTGATATACGAGTTATACTCTTAAGTTGAAGACTCAAGTTTGATATTTGGAGTAGACACTTGTTGGAAAAACCTTGTCGTCACAACAGAGTCAGTCTACAGTACTAGTAATCTGTAGGGTATAAGGGAAACAAGCGTGGATTCTGCTAAATCAAACCAGAGCATGTTCAGCCTAAAATCATAACAAGCATTTGGTCATAAATTCCATACGTGTAACTGATTTCATTTTTGTATTGTACAGCTGTCTACTGTAATCTCTAGCACAATTCTAGCATTACCGTTTATGTATTTCCTAAATTAGCTTCTCTCATATTTGTATATAACTACTCAGAATCACTATCAAAGAGTGTGGGAAAATATTCATTGAATCCTCTGCAGTGCTTATCCTCTATATGGTATCAGACGAGCCGATCTCCACCGAGCCACCGATCCAAGTAACTACAATGTTTTCCTCCTCCGATCAAACTCCCAATTTTAATCTCGACACCCAACCCCCTTCCGCATCCGAAAAACCCCTTATCGCTCTCAACATCACTACCCAAATCAATGAAAAATTGACTCCCTCCACTTTTCCTCAATGACGTGCTCAATTTGAAGCACTTCTTATTGGTTATGATCTTCTCAACTATGTTGAAGGTACCTTTCGGTGTCCCTCTTCAGATGGCACCCCAACTGAAGAACTGCGTAAGACCCACTGGGTCTGACAAGATAAGCTTATCCTGAGCGTGATCTTAGCCTCTACCTCTCCGTCCATCACACCACTCATTGCTACAGCTAAATCCTCATATGAAGCTTGGAAAAATCTCACTCATCTTTATGCTAGCCGATCTTGAACTCGTGCAATACAGTTAAAGGAGGAACTTACCTTAATCCAGCGTGGAAACAGGACCATCACCGAGTATCTCCATGCTGTGAAGACTGTAGTTGATGAACTAGCCATCATAGATCACTCAATTTCGGATGATGACCTAACACTTTATGTGTTAAATGGCTTAGGTCACGATTTTCGGGAGATTGCAGCGCCGATTCGTGCCTGCGAGTCATCTCTGACCTTTGAGGAGCTGCACGACTTGCTGGTTGGTCATGAGGCTTATCTGAGGCGGCTGGAAGCTGCGACGCAAAACCTAGTTGCGTCTGCCAATTTTACGAAGACGAAGACGTTTGCAATTGGGGGAAGTCATCAGCGCTTCTCTAAACACAATGAACATTTCCGTGAGCCTCATGGCTCAAGTCCAAACCAGTACTCAAATGGAGCCCAACGTGATGGATGCCGCCCCAATACAAGTACTGGTAAGCCTAATAACTCTAACCGGCGTTATCCACCTAAGTGCCAACTGTGTGACCAGTTTGGCCATACTGCCAAGGCCTGCCCCCAGTTTCATTCTCAGAATGTCTCTATTAATTGTGCTACCACTTCTACGGGACAAGATAAAAATTGGCTACTTGATTCAGCCGTGTCTCATAATATCACGGGTGATCTTTCAAATTTATCTATTCATTCCAAATATGATGGAACCGGCGAAGTAATTCTCGGTGATGGTTCAGGTTTGGCCATCTCACACATTGGTTCTTTGTCGTTACACTCTCCACACCGAACCTTTACATTACGTGATACTCTTTATGTTCCCAATCTTTGGAAAAATTTAATTTCTGTGCATCATCTCACCAAACAAAATGATGTCTTTATAGAATTTCATCCCTTTCATTTTTTTGTGAAGGACAAGATCACGGGGGCGATCCTACTAAAAGGAGCATGTAACAATGGCATCTACACCTTCCCGAAATCATTGGCGACATCCAAAAAGGTTGCTAATGTGCATGAAAGGACCTCCATTGATGGATGGCACAAGCATCTTGGGCATCCTTCTCTTAAAATTGTTCACCATCTTGTTAAGAATTTTTCTCTTCCTATTTCCTCGCATAAAAATTTGTCTTCATTATGTCATTCATGCTCTATTAATAAAGCACATCAACAATCGTTTCGTCTCACAAGTCTCCAAAGTCATGAGCCTCTTGAACTTATTTACACGGATGTGTGGGGACCCGCTAGTTATACTGGGATTGATGGATCACGATATTACCTTATTTTTGTTGATCATTATACAAAATATATATGGTTTTATCCCATGACCACCAAATCTGGTGTTTCTACAATCTTTCCACACTTCAAAAAATTTGTTGAAACCCGCTTTCAAAAATCCATCAAAACAATATATTCGAATAATGGAGGTGAGTTTATTGCTTTAAAATCATATCTCTTACTTCATGGTATAACTCATCTCACCACTGCCCCTCACACTGCACAACAAAATGGTGTCTCTGAACGTCGTAACCGTCATCTATTTGAAACGGGTCTTACCCTCCTCTATGATGCAAATCTTGATTCTTCATACTGGCCCCATGCTTTTCAAACAGCCTCTTATCTCATAAACAGACAACCCACGTCTCTCCTACAAAACAAATCACCTTTTGAAGCTCTTTCTGGTCAATCACCCAATTATTTAAAATTTAAAAAAATTGGGTGTATTTGATATCCTCTCACAAAGGCCTATAACTCAAACAAAATGCAACCCAAATCTGAAGCCTGTATCTTTCTCAAATATTCACCAACTCAAAATGGCTACAAGTGTTTTGAGCCCAACAGGAAAAAGTGCTTCATCTCTCGCCACGTATTATTCGATGAAAATAGAACTTACTTCAGCCAATCTTCACCCATGCCTTCCACGCTCAACCTGAAACTTCGAGATCCTTATCAACTGCTCTCTCTTCACTTCGGTCCCCAGCCGATTGTAGTTCCCTCCTCAACAGTGTCCAACGCATCGGCATCCTTGCTGCCTCCAGAAGGTTCACCTGCCATCGTTGCGTCCTCCCCAGGTATTTTTGCACCTTATGCTCCTTCACTTTCTGAATCCTTGCAAGCTATAGATCCAAATCCCACCCATCCAAATACACCTTCAGGTGACAATCGGACTGACTCTTCACTAGATTTTCCAACCTCCCTTTCCCCTCACCTAAATTCTCCTACAGCTAATCCTCTCCCCGATACGACTCTCACAAACCCTAACCCAACAAATGCTTAACCTCAACGAACTCACATCATGACCACAAGATCAATGAACCAAATTTTTAAACCTAAACAAATTCACACCGTGTCAAAGCATTCCCTTCCCCAAACCATTGAACCAACTAGTGTGAGTCAAGCCATCTCTCAACCTCACTGGCGTGAAGCCATGTCCACAGAGCTCACTGCCTTGCTGAAACATGGGACTTGGGATTTAGTTTTACCCACCTCTGAATGTCAACCCGTGGGGTGTAAGTGGATCTTTCAGGTGAAACGGAAGGCTGATGGTTCTATTGACACATTTAAAGCCAGACTCGTTGCTAAGGGCTACAATCAACGCCCTAGTGTTGATTACACAGAGACCTTTAGCCCTGTAGTTAAACCAGCCACCATTAGAGCTGTATTATCTATAGCAGTGATGAATGGATGGGATCTCAGGCAAATGGACGTTAATAATGCATTTCTAAATGGTGCCTTAACTGAAACTGTTTTTATGACACAACCTCTGGGATTCAAAGATCTGTCCAAACCCCATCATGTGTGCAGATTAAACAAGCCCCACGGGCTTGGTACACTACCCTAAAAACTGCAATTCTTCAACTGGGATTTCGAAACTCCAAGGCAGATTCTTCTCTCTTCATATACAGTCACGGCTCCACTCTTTGCTACCTTGTGGTGTATGTTGATGATCTTATCATCATAGGAAATAATTCATCCCTCGTGACCTCCATCATTAAATAGTTGGGTGACATGTTTTCTCTTAAGGATATGGGCTCCCTTCATTTTTTCTTGGGGATTGAAGTCATTCCTACCAGATCAGGGCTATTTCTCTCCCAACATAAATACATCTGTGAGCTTTTAGACACTACCAGTATGAGTGGTATGAAAGATGTCTCAACCCCTCTCTCCACCACCCAACCTCTCCAACTGCTTGATGGCACGGCTGCTGTAGACAGCTCTGAGTTTCATCGAATAATTGGTAGTCTCCAATACTTGTCCTTGACACGTCCAGATATCTCGTTTGCAGTGAACAAATTATCTCAATTCATGCACAAGCCCACTGCAAATCACTGGACAGCAACCAAAAGGCTCCTTCGATACTTAAAACAAACCATTTTTTATGGTATTCATATCCACAAAGCTGGACCTTTTGTTCTCAAAACTTACTCTGATGCCGATTCGACTGGAAATATGGATGACCGCACATCAACCTCTGCTTACATCTGTTTCTTGGGTCCGAATCCAATTTCTTGGAGCTCCAAGAAACAACATGCCGTTGCAAGATCCTCAACCGAGGCTGAATACCGAGCCCTAGCAAATGTGGCCTCCGAGACACTGTGGCTGTCTACTCTTTTTAAAGAACTTCAACTTCCAATCAAAGGCTCTCCTCATCTGTTATGTGACAATATTGGAGCCACACATTTAAGTTTTAATCCAGTCAATCATTCACGCATGAAACACATTCAAATTGACCTTCACTTTGTGCGTGACTTAGTTCAAAAAGGAAGCCTTCAAGTCAAACATGTTCACACTCAAGACCAGTTAGCTGAACTCCTCACCAAGCCACTATCAAAACAGCGTACATAATTGCTGCGTACCAAGATTGGTCTTGCCAATGGAAGCCCAATCTTGCGGGGGCGTATAAGGGAAACAAGCGTGGATTCTGCTCAATCAAACCAGAGCATGTTCAGCCTAAAATCATGACAAGCATTTGGTCATAAATTCCATACGTGTAACTGATTTCATTTTTGTATTGTACAGCTGTCTACTGTAATCTCTAGCACAATTCTAGCATTACCGTTTATGTATTTCCTAAATTAGCTTCTCTCATACTTGTATATAACTACTCAGAATCACTATCAAAGAGTGTGGGAAAATATTCATTGAATCCTTTGCAGTGCTTATCCTCTATATAGGGATACTTTGAGAAACCAAAAAAGAACTATGAATATAAAAGTAAATGATTTTGAAGCAGTGGTGGACATGTTAATTAATAATATGTTGATGCTTTAATGCAACATGCATGATCAATAGTGCAACAGAATGATATGTCTTACATTGATAACCATTAGCAGTTTTAAATTTTAAGTTATGAGACTCTTCCTCTTAACATAATAGTCTTTTGATATGTATTTCCATCATAGATTAAATCATATCAATTAGTGCTTTCATTAAAAACCAACTGACGCAGAAGGAGTGAGTAGAGTTGTTAATCGGTTTGGTTTATATACATATGCCATCTAAATAGATTAAATTGGTTTGCAAGAAATTTCATCCAATTAATCCAATTAAAATGAACTAAATCAATATAATTCATCCTTAATTGGAGTGGATGGTCAATTTAATTTTGAAAAAAAAACAAGTAAAATATTTTTAAAATTAAGCATTTTACATTTATTCAATCTTTATTTTGGAATTAAATATTTCAAATAGCACATTACAACAAAAACCACTCATAATTCATTTAAAGAGTATTTCTTGGATTTTTGATGGTGTGGTTTATGGTTTAAAATTTAGATTTTAGGGTTTATGTTTCTATGTTTACGGTTTAGAGTTTTATTAGAATTCAGGATTTCAAGCTTTAGAATTTAATGTTTAAGGGTTATAATTTTAGATTTTAATGATTTTGAGTTTACAATTTAGGGTTTAAGGTTTTTAGATTAAGTTGTTGATTTTTTTTTTATTGAAATAAAATTTATTTTAAATTAGTAAGGGGTTGTGTTTTTTTTCTTTAATAAAAGATATTGTACTGAGAGGGAAAAGTGAAGAATCGGACCCATATCCATTAGGACTTCTAATACTTATAGTCAAGCAAGTGCTACTTCAGTTAGGGTTGTTGTGGTTAAAATAGTATAGAATATTTCAAAAGCTACTAAATGTGACAGTAAATAAAAATTTTGAAGCAACACCCTGAAACATAATATAATTTTCATATTAGACTACACTTTACTTGCTTCTATGTCTGCTTTGAACAAGAGAAACATCAATTTTTTAATGTCTAAATTTGAATTCAATTCACTCTTTTTAAGTAGAAAGAACCAAGAAAATTGTACAATATTCCCATGATGTACGTTGATGATAATTTATTTTTTTTAGTAAGAAATTAGAGCCTATTTGTTTGTTTTTTAATTCTTTTGTTACTGAAAATGAAAAACTTAAGGTTCAAGTTTGTCTAAAAACCTATTTTTAAAAATAAAGGTTGAAACTTAAAAGTAGAAAATTTCCAAATTTTTTTTAGCAATTTGACCAAAACGATGGGAGGCGTTTTTGTAACTTTATTCGTTTTATTTTTCTTTACATCTAACGAGTTTTGTGTCAACGACACCTCTTCTATGTTATTGTTATCAACTATCTCTAACTTTCAGGATTAGCGTTTGGAGACTAGAGTTGGGTTAAGTTGGTCTATAACTATACTTAGTTTAATAGAGCGGAACGAATTTAAATTTAACTTTATCTTATTAGATTTATGCATTTTAAGATTAAGTTGGATTGAGTTGACTGAGCTGGTCCAAAAATAAAATTTATTAATTTGTTTACTATTTAAATTTTGTATTATATTTATTATTTATATTATATTTGATTATTTCTCTTCTTTTTTTACTTTATAAATTAATTTTTTTAATAAATTAAATATTATAAAAATGTGACTATTTGAACAAAAATAACTTCATTATGAAAGTGTTATTAAATTGAAAATAAATTAGTTTTTTTAAATCATTTTTTTATAAAGTGAAGTTTGAATTGAAATTAATAAATGTTGAGTGGTGGTATAATATTGAAGAACAAAGACGGAGGGTGGGGACTACACATAGAGGGTCACAGCAGCATGTTTTGTACTGAACTCAATTACATATGTATGCGTATACTTGGGGAAGGACCTGATGGAGGTCAAGACCATGCCTGTGTTCGAGCACGAAATTGGATTCTAGATCATGGTGGCGTCACCCATATACCCTCTTGGGGAAAGACCTTGCTTTCAGTACCTCTTTAATTTATATTCTTATTTTTAATTAAGGCTAAAATTGAATTTTTGATTCTCCAATATTGTAAATATTTTAATTTGATCTCTCTGGTTCAAAACAAAACAATGTTCCTTTAATTTTTAAAAACGTTGCATTCAAATACTTCATTTATAGTTTTGTCATTGTTTCGATAGAAAGTGCACACAAAACCACCAATGTGGCCTATTTTTTTTGTCTAAGTGGACTATCTAGATAACACTCGAGCAACAAAATTCACATTTCATCCATGTTATACTGTTCCTTCACACTATTTCCCTCAACTAAATACATTTGACTTCAATTGCTTAGGCGTCATCCAAATAGTCCATGCGAAGAAAAAGGCTAATATGTGATTTAGCTTTCACATTAATATTTTCTATTAAAGAGTGTGAATAAAGCATTTAATTGTAATTTTCTAAAAATTAAAGAATGGTGCCATGGAAAGTTCAACTTCATGAAAGATTGAGGGCTTTCACCAGTGGATAACCATGTTTGCTCCATATTCTCAGCTGTCATAAAAAATAACACACATCTCTAGGGGGAAAAATGATCCAATGGTAAAAAGACTCAACATCTCGGGAGGTTGTGCTTTACATAGTCATACCCTTTTAAAAATATAAGGGTAAAATTGCTTCTCTTTAAGCTAGATGGACCAAATTGAAACATTTATAACACCAAAGAAATCGAAAGTTAATTTAAGCTAAGCTGCTAGGTTTGGTCTGGTGGTGTGGGTTTGGTTAGTCAGCAAGAGGCCATAGATTTAAACCTCTGCTTTGACATATATAAAAAAAGAAGTTAATTTAAGCTTCTAATAAATTATATATACCCTAAAACTACTTCTGTTCTATGTTATTCATATATATATCCTACGATTGCTGTTGCTGCAGATACTTGGTGTATTTGAATGGTCTGGCTGCAACCCAATGCCTCCCGAGTTTTGGCTTCTTCCTTCATTTCTTCCTACGCATCCAGCTAAAATTTTGTGTTATTGTCGGTTAACTTACTTGCCTATGTCTTACTTATATGGGAAAAGGTTTGTGGGTCCAATCACACCACTCATTCTTCAGTTGAGACAAGAACTCTTTATTCAACCTTACCATGAAATTAATTGGAAGAAAGCTCGTAACCTCTGTGCAAAGGTGAGACTCACACTCGCATGTTGATTTCTCATCTCATCTTTAATGATCCTAGGTTGTCTGATATATCATTCACAGGAAGATCTTTACTATCTCCATCCCTTAATACAAGATCTGATATGGGATAGTCTATACATGTTAATGGAGCCACTTCTTACACGTTGACCCTTCAACAAGTTGGTTAGAGAGAAGGCCCTTCAAGTAACAATGAAGCATATCCACTATGAAGATGAGAATAGTCGATACATAACCATTGGGAGTATAGAAAAGGTATTTCACTTTTAATTAGTTAGCCATAAAATGAATTGATACTTGAGGTAAGAGGAAAATTCTAACATTCAAGTGCCCTTAGGTTTTATGTATGCTTGCTTGTTGGGTTGAAGATCCAAATGGAGATGCCTTCAAGAGGCATCTTGCCAGGCTTCCTGATTACCTTTGGGTTTCAGAAGATGGAATGACCATGCAGGTGAAATTAAGAGTTCAGTAATAGGAAATTAAAGAGTAAACTAACACATCTTGATTTGCAGTACTATTAAAGTGGATCAAGGCTCGCAGGTCAGCATGTTTAGACTGTAAATTAGACGTGTTTGGATTTGTAAATTTAGACCGGTTTAGCGCAAAGTATAGATGGTTTGTGGAATAAATAAGTAAAACAAACTAAACATGTTATAAATGGACTGGCATGTTTAACTCAAAAATTCAATTTTTTTATTTATTATATAAATGGGCAGATAAGAATTTTTTATTTCACCGGCCAACCCATTTCATAGTACTTTTAATTTGTAGACCAACATGACTTTAGTCTATGAATTTTCTGGTGTGTATGAGTTCATTCCTAAATTATCAAACATGTTGCATGTAAGTCTTTTTTTCAGTCCCTGAAAAAAATAAAACATGTTGCATATTATTCCTTTAGTAGAAGAATTAATATGCCATGGGTTTAATATATTTGAGGATGTTCAAGAACATTCAAGAACTAAAACTAAATAGGATTACAAATTCATAGGCCAAATTGCCAATGATGATATCAGTTACTAATGACAAAGATGATTCACTAGTAAATTTTAATTTTTTGGCTTGGCTCGATATACGCCATTTCTATGCAGGGTTTTGGTAGCCAGCAATGGGATGCTGGCTTTGCCATCCAAGCTTTACTTGCCACTAACCTAAATGAGGAAATTTCTCCTTCGCTTGCAAAAGTACATGACTTCATCAAGAAATCTCAGGTCTGCTTTTTATTCTAATTAAGAAACATATTCATAAAAAAAAGCGGAAAATTAGTTATCTAAAGAGAGATTTCTGTATGTATATGTGTGAAGAATTTTGTTATCTGTTTCTATCCCTATGTGATCTCTCTTTGTATTTCTTCGTCTGTGATGTTTCTCCTTTTATCCAGCACTCATCAGTATATGTCTAAATCTGCATGAACCTTTATATACATTTCCTTCTTCTTTTACTGTAATATTGACGTCTTGTCAATTGGAAATCATATTCGTAAGTCATTTGTTGTGGATTGTGGAATTAATTCATAACAAATTTGGTGCTTTCATTGAGCATGGCAGAGAATACGAGACTGAAGGAGGTAGTAGCAGACATCAAGCGATTGTCCGATATCATTGAGCAGCGAGATAATCTATATGGAGAACGCTTCACTAAAGTTGATTCTTCCATTGACACCATTTCTCAAACTCTGGACGTCGTATCTCGTACGTTAGATCGTCTCTCACAATAGGTGATTCACACAGGGGACTCCTCATCCCCCACCTCCAGTATTCAAATGGTAAACAACCAGTATCAACCATTTCAAACGCGGAATGTCAAGCTAGATGTTCCACGTTTTGATGGAAATGATCCTCTGCAATGGCTTTTCTGAGCAGAACAGTTTTTTACTTACTACAACACTCCTAATGCCCAACGACTGACCATCGCAGCAGTACACATGGAAGGCTCAGTGGTTCCGTGGTTCCAAATGTTACAAAAAGCTAATTAGATTCCTTCATGGGCCGCATTAGCCAAAGCAATCGAGTTACAATTTGGTCCATCCCAATTCGACTGTCCCAGAGCAAAACTCTTCAAATTAATGCAACAACAGTCGGTGACTGTTTATTATAATGAATTTATGAATTTTGCTAATCGAGTGGAAGGGCTTACGGAGGATGCATTACTGGACTGTTTTATCAGTGGATTGAAGCAAGAGATTAAACGTGATTTCATTGCCCAATCCCCATCGTCCTTACTCAAAGCTGTGTCACTAGCTCGATTGTTTGATGAGAAACACTTGGTAGGATTTTCTAATGCTAAGTTTCGTCCCTCGGTAGCGTCTTCTACATCCACTATGGTTACGCCACCCGCGCCACCATGGAAATCTTCTCCAACTACTAAACCACCTTTACCTCCACTGTTACCAACTCCCTCCTTGAAACCTGCACCGCTAGTCAAAAAGATGACACCAACTGAAATGCAACTGCGCCAGGAAAAGGGATTGTGTTTCACATGTGATGAAAAATTTTCATGGAATCATCGATGCCCTAATAAGCATTATTTGTTATTCCAAACCAAGGACGAAGAACTACCAAAAGCCCCCACAGGATCTCGTCCTTCACCTGAATTACTAGTTTTTCTGGAACCCCCTTCGGACTCTAGCCCACCTCACCATCTGTCACTTAATGCCTTGCAAGGGACAGACGCCGTGGGTACTATATGATTTAAGGGTACCATCAAAGGCTCCGAGGTTCAAATATTACTAGATGGTGGTAGTTCTGATAATTTCATCCAGCCACGGTTAGCCCGTTTTCTGAAACTACCGGTAGAATCAGCTGTGGATTTTCAAGTCCTGGTAGGTAATGGTCATTATTTGTCGGTTGAAGGACAGATTAAGTCCCTTGAGGTTCATATACAAGGGCATGCCATTTATTTGCCTGTTTTTCTATTACCAATTGCGGGATCCGATTTAGTGTTAGGTGCTGCATGGCTTGCTACCTTGGGTCCCCATATTGCGGATTATAGTACAGCCACCATCAAATTGTATCTCAATGACCAATTTCTTACCTTGAAGGGTGATCAGCCACGTACCACTTTGCCAGCTCAGTTCCATCATTTAAAACGCATGCAGACAACGGCTTCCATTGCAAAATTGTTTACAATTCAGTACCACAGCATTGATGCACAGCCAAATACCTTGAGCATTTCCTCAGATATATCCTCGGATTTACGTTCCCTTTTAAATGAGTATAAACAAGCATTTGACATTCCTCGCGGGTTGCCTCTACCCCGAGCCTATGACCACCAAATCATTCTGCAGGAAGGTACTACTCCAGTTAAGGTAAGACCTTATCGTTATCCATTTTCCAAGAAGTCAGAAATTGAGAGGATCGTGCAACAGATGCTAAAGGATGGTATTATTCAGCCTAGCTGCAGCCCATTTTCAGCCCCGGTAATATTGGTGAAAAAGAAAGATGGAACTTGGCGATTTTGTATCGATTATAGGGCCCTTAATGCTGTCACTGTTAAGGACAGTTTTCCCATACCCACCGTAGATGAATTGTTGGACGAACTGTTTGGGGCACGGTACTTCTCTAAACTCGACCTTCGCTCGGGATATCATCAGATATTGGTGGCCAAAGAAGACCGTCACAAAATAACTTTTCGCACACATAATGGCCACTACGAATGGCTCGTCATGCCGTTTGGTCTCACAAATGCCCCAGCTACGTTTCAATCTCTTATGAATGATGTTTTCCGTCCATATTTACGTAAATTTGTCTTAGTGTTCTTCGACGATATATTGGTGTACAGTAATTCATGGGCCTTGCATTTACAGCATCTTTGCATCGTTCTCCAGACCTTGTTGTCACACCAGCTTTTTGCGAAACTATCCAAATGTTCCTTTGGCAAAACAAGGATCGATTACTTGTGCCATTTCGTTTCGGAACAAGGGGTTGAGATGGATCCAGAAAAGGTAATCGCAGTCATTAGTTGGCCTACACCCACGAACGTTAAGAATCTTCGTGCATTTTTAGGTCTCACCGGTTATTACTGACATTTTATACGACATTATGCTGCTTTAGCTTCTCCATTGACTGCTTTATTACAAAAGGGTGCTTACAAGTGGTCTCAAGCTGCACAAGATTCATTTGAGGCACTTAAACATGCTATTACCACTGCACCTATACTTCGCTTACCTAACTTTAGTCAGCCATTGGTCATGGAGACAGATGCATCTGGGACGGGCATAGGTGCGGTTTTAAGTCAAAATAACCACCCCATTGCCTTCTTTTCCAAGAAGCTCTCGCCCAGTTTACAGACCAAGTCCACATATGCACGCGAAATGTATGCCATCACCGAGGCCATCTCTAAGTTTTGTCATTACCTATATGGTCATCATTTTATCATACGTACTGACCAAAAGAGTTTAAGGCATCTATTTGAGCAGGTTATACAAACACCGGAGCAGGAGGAGTGGCTCAGAAAACTCATGGGATTTCGTTACTCAATTGAATATAAGCTGGGTACCACCAATAGAGCAACTGATGCTCTCTCCAGAGCCTTTGCAATGGCCATTTCAGAACCCCATTCATCCCTCCTGAGTGACATTAAAGCAGCCACTACCAATGATCCTACTCTTCAAGCTCTGCTAAACCACGGTACAGATAATGAAGGGCCTCATTACCAAAATCGAGATGGGTTAGTCATATGGCAGAATAGAATTGTGATCCCGAGATCAGCCAAGGATATCCAGCATTCTATCCTCCACGAACTACACTCATCGCCCATTGGAGGACATGCTGGCATAGCTCGCACACATGCCAGAGTAGCTTCCCAGTTCTTTTGGCCTCAGATGCGGAGGGATATCAAGTCTTTTGTGAATCAGTGCCATGTTTGCCAACAGGCTAAACATTCCCACCTCCACCTTGCAGGATTACTCCAACCATTACCAATCCCTAATCAAATTTGGGAAGACGTAGCAATGTATTTCATAGTTGGTCTTCCCCCCTATATTGGGTTCTCCGTTATCTTGGTCGTGATTGATCGGTTATCCAAATACGGTCACTTCATCCCTATGAAAACGTATTTCACTAGCCACATGGTTGCTGAGAAGTTCTTTGAAGTCATAGTAAAGTTGCATGGTTTTCCTTCATCGATTGTTTCAGACAGAGATAAGGTTTTTACTAGCTCATTCTGGAAGCATTTGTTTAAACTTCAAGGCACTTCTCTCCATATGAGCTCGGCTTATCACCCCCAGTCCGATGGTCAATCAGAGGCGCTCAATAAGTGTCTTGAGATGTATCTTCGTTGTTACGTCTTTGATAATCCGAAGTCTTGGTTGAAATACCTCTCTTGGGCTGAGTATTGGTATAATACAGCTTACCACACTGCCATCGAAATGACTCCATTCAAGGCGGTTTACAGACGAGACCCTCCTACGTTAATCAGGTATACTCATTCCCCTTCGGACCCCATGAATGTGTAACAACAACTCTTACACCGAGACTCGTTGTTATCACAGCTCAAAAGTAATTTAATTCGGGCTCAAGCTCGCATGAAGAAATACGCAGACGTCAAACGCACGGACTTACAGTTAGAGATAGGAGATAGGGTCTTTGTCAAACTGCAACCCTATCATCAGAATTCTGTGGCTTTACGAAAGAAAAGTAAGCTGGGCATGCGCTACTTCGGACCTTTTACCATTTTAGAAAAGATAGGCTCAGTAGCTTACAAGTTACAACTCCCAAACACTGCAAGAATTTATCCTATATTTCATGTGTCGATGTTGAAGAAATGTATAGGGGACCACACGTCTCAATATGTTCCCTTGCCACTGACATTGAACGAAGAGGAGTCTACGGTATTACCCTTGGCTGTGTTAGACCATCGTGAAATCCTGGTTCATGACAATTGGGTTCAGCAGATTTTAGTTCAATGGGACGGCAGTCAACAACCAACGTGGGAGAATAAAACCTCGTTTATAAGAGCCCACCCTCACTTTGACCTTGAGGACAAGGTCCCTGTTAAAGAGGGGAGTCATGCAATGGCCATGTCATCTGAGTTAGTTAACAAAGAAAGTAACATGGCAGCAGCAAATGGTCAGGACCACGCAACACGTAGAAGCCACCGAATAAGGAAGAGCACATGGAAACTGAGAGAAAATGGAATATATTCAGGAATAACGGAATAGCTGAGTGTGAAGAATTTTGTTATCTGTTTCTATCCCTCTGTGATCTCCCTCTGTATTTCTTCGTTTGTTATGTTTCTCCTTTTATCTAGCACTCATCAGTATATGTCTAATTCTGCATGAACCTTTATATACATTTCCTTCTTCTTTTACTGTAATGTTGACGTCTTGTCAATTGAAAATCATATTCGTAAGTCATTTGTTGTGGATTGTGGAATTAATTCATAACAAGTCATGTGGTCCCATTAATTTTTTAACTAGTTTTATGACATATAATAAAATTTGATAATTCTCGCACTTTCTTATTCCCAAAGCACCATTGCCCGTAATCATTAGCATAATAGTGTGAGAAATTGAGACTTAAATTTATGCGGTATATTCTCTTTAGACTCTTAATTCATCACCTAAAAGTTTTTGAATTGGATCAATTTCTTTTCTCATATAAAATGCTGGAGTTGAAATGTTCAATTATGTTTATATTAAATTATGTGAAATTTAAAATGAAAGTTAAGTACTGATTCTAATATGTATTCTCAATAATTTTAATCGCTCAATTTAACTTTATTAAAAACATTGATGTAATTTTTTATTTTATTAATATTGATGCACTTACAATACTTTAACTTACTTTTTAATTATTATTTATTGTTTAAATTATTCTTTTTATTTCATTATTATATTATAGAGGAAACAATTCACCTGAAAAAAAATTATGAATCAGCCACTTATTAATATGTGTCTTTGATATTTGAAGGGAAGTAAATAAATGATGTAATTTTTCATTTACATGTTTGGATCAGGTTCTGGGTCGGTAATTCAGGCATTAGTTTTGTTTAAAAAGCTATATCCTGAGCATAGGAAGAAAGAGATCGAAAATTTCATTGCCAAAGCTGTACAATTCATTGAAGATACACAAACAGAGGATGGTTCATGGTATGGGAATTGGGGGGTTTGCTTCACTTATGCTTCTTGGTTTGCGCTTCGTGGGCTAACTGCGGCTGGGAAGACTTACAGCAATTGTGCGGCCACTGGCAAAGCTGTGAATTTTCTACTGAAAACCAAGAGAGATGATGGTACCTTTCAAGCCCAAAAAAGGTTAATGACTTCGAAATCAATACTATTTTAATTTAAGCACGATTAGTTAATTTTTTTCACTTGGCCTTTTTCTCCCGCTTATAATTTCTTTTTTAGTCTATTAATTTTTCAAAATCAACTCTCTTGTTTATTTATCCCATTGTAGTGATCTTCTACTCTCTAAGTTAGACATTAATTTTAATAATTAGTTATTCGAAATTATCAAAATATCATTCTCATAAAAAAGAAAATGCAGTAGCGTATTAAGTAAATGAAATGTATTTTGATATTTTTCGTAGCTGTCTTTATAGTTAACATTTAATTTTAGAATTGAAGTCTAAATGCAATGAGGACAAATAAATTAGAAAGTCAATTTCAAAATTTAATATATTAGAAGAAAAATTATTAAGGTATAAAAGTATGATTCCCTAGTAAATTTTCTCAACCTATGGTTTTATGAATGATATAGATATATGTACCTCTTGAAGGAAGCCGATCAAATGTAGTACAAACAGCATGGGCTATGATGGGCCTCATTCATGCTGGGCAGGTTAGTTAACACGATCTGAAATTATATAAATGTAGAATGCTTTTTTATAATTACCGAAACTTCCAGCCAATGAATATAAACTATTTGTTTCCTGTTGGCTTGGATAGGCAGACAGAGACCCTACTCCTCTTCATCGCGCAGCGAAGTTACTCATCAATTCTCAGCTGGAAGATAGGGATTGGCCACAGCAGGTGAGTGTCTGTCACCCACTGGCGCGGGATGTTTGGTTTGTGGAATTAAAGATTTTTGGAAATGATATATTTCTGAGAATGTGATTCTCAGGAATCAGATTCTCAATCAAATGACTTGAACCAAAAATAATCAAAACTAACAAGAGAAGAAGTGAGATAGGAAGATGATGACACACTTAAATTTACCCAGGTTCAGAAACTCAATTTGAGTTTCCTAAGTCCTGCATCAAATCGGTCCACTATTGA
The DNA here is from genome assembly GCA_037074535.1 of Gleditsia sinensis. Lineage (NCBI taxonomy): Eukaryota > Viridiplantae > Streptophyta > Magnoliopsida > Fabales > Fabaceae > Gleditsia > Gleditsia sinensis. The sequence continues at coordinate 16,234,953 of CM073469.1, read as the reverse complement.
ATCAAGAATTCAGTTACAAAGAGGATAACAAGAAAACACAACCTCCAAAGATCACTCACTACTTCTCTTGGCTTGCAGCTTCTTTTCTCTCCTCTTCTAACCAATTCTCTCAATTACAAAGTCTAAAAATACTCTTCTAATACAACTTATCTATACATATAGTCAGACAACTTAATAAGCTATGCACATCTTTAACTCAAAATACAAAGGAAAGCACATGCCACAATTAGCAAATTGGTTTTGCAAGCTGTGACCTTTGCAATATTGCATAAATACCTACAGTGATTGCTCAAGCCTTCTTGCTATTGTCAAAGGAAATTGCTCATTACCTTTGTTGACTGAGACAATTTGATGCATATATACTACAAATCTCCACCTTGCATCTAAGTTGTATAAAAGTCTAACCTTGTTAGTCATAGTGAACTCCCACCAACTATTTTTTCTAGTTGGAGAATGTGGTGACATTAATCAAGTCCAAAAGGTGTTTGAACTTGAGTGCAATCACTAGTTTGGTTAGCATGTTTGTAGGGTTTTCATTAGTATGAATTTTTTTCATTGAAACAACCCCTTGTGACACAAAGTCTCTAATGAAGTGAAGGTTGAAGTTGATATGCTTTATCTTTCATGATACATTGGATTCTTTGTCAAGTGTATTGAGCTCTAGTTATCACAAAAGATCTCAACCTCATTTTGCAGAATGCCAAGCTCACTGACCAATTCCTTTAGCCACAAGGTTTCCTTAAACATGATCTGTTGATCTGTCTAAAAAAAAAAGGTTTCCTTAAACCCTTAATTAGCCACTATATATGTTGCCTTTGTTGTTGACAGAGCAACTGCTAGTTGTAGTTATGCCTTCTAGCTTACTACACAACCGAACAGTGTAAAGATATAACTAGTCAATAACCTCCTTCTTTCTAAGTATCTTGAAAAGTCTATATCTACATACCCTTTTAGCTTTTCTTCTTCACTATAAGATTTCTTGTAAAGTAGTCCCAGGTTCATTGCCCCATATAAATACCTGAACACCCACTTTACAGCTTCCCAGTGTTTCCCTCCTAGATTTGCCATGAACTGGCTTACTAGACTAGTAGAGTATGCAAGGTTAGGTCTAGTGTATACCATTACATACATTAGGCTGCCAACTGCACTAGCATATGGAAATTTGTCTTGCTTTGTCTTTTCTTCTTTTGACTTAGGGATAAATCTACAGATAACTTGAAATGTCCTTCTAATGGGATTTGTATAGCTTTCGCATTTTTCATGCCAAGTTTATCTAGAATTTTCTGAAAGTGAGCACCTTGAGACACCGGTAGTTTTCCTTGCTTTCTATCTCTTATGATTTCCATTCCCACAATCTTCTTGGCTGGACCCAAATCCTTCATCTCAAATTCATTTTCTAGTTGTAGCTTCAATTTTTGTATTTCACTTTTGTCTTTTGAGGCTATCAACATATCATCCACAAAAAGGAGTAGAAACACCCCAAAACCTTCTCTAATCCATTTGATGTGGACACAACTATCACAATTACTTCTGTAGAACTATTTTCTCATGATAAACTCATCAAATCTTTGATACAATTGTCTAGGTGATTGATTAAATCAGTATAGGGATTTCTTTAATAAGAAAACCTTATTCTCATTTCCTTACTATACATATCCTCTAGGTTGAGCAATGATTATTCTTTCCTTGAGATTTCCATGTAAGAAAGTCGTCTTTACATCCATTTGCTCAAGTTCCATGCCACACTAATTTACATAGGCCAACAGAAACCAAATGGAGGTTTGTTTTATTATTGGTGAGTATATCTCATCGAAATCTAGCCCCTCTTACTGTGTAAACCCCTTGACCACTAGCCTAGCTTTGTATCTAGGCTTATCTAACACTTCATTTCCTTCCTTTCATTTGAACTCCCATCTACAACCAACTATTTTCTAATCATTTGGCTTCATTTGGCTTGTTCATTAGAATCAAAGTTTTATTTTTCTCTAGCGTGACTCAATTTCTTCTTACATGAACTTTTCCCATTATTTTTTGTCTTTTCTCTTTACTGCCTCTATGTAACTTCTTGGTTCTAAACCATTTAGTTCATTAGCAGTAATTAATGCATTTGCCACTAAGTCAGCAAAACCATACCTCTTTGGTACCTTTCTCACCTTTCTTGCCTGATCTCTTGTTAGTTGGTAGGGGTCAAGATCAATGTTATCACCTTGAATCTCTTTTTGAAGTTCATTTCTTACATTTTTTGAATCACTATCCATTGAGTTTATGGTTCTAGAATAAGGCTACTTTACCTCAATTGTGATGTAATCTCTTTTCTTCCTTGGAGCCATTGTGTTTTGCTACTATAGGGTGGAAGAATTCAGTTTCTTTGAAGACTATACCCCTATTGATTAGGCTTTTGGCTTGTTTTCCTTCACTATACTAGAGTTTGAACTTTTTCACTCCATCTCGATATCCCACAAACATACATTTTCTAGCTCTAGGATCCAATTTTCCCTCTTTCTAATGAGCTTAGGTTACATAACCAAAAACTCTCAAATTTTGAAGGTTTGATGGGTGGCTATTCCACAATTCCTTTGGTGTTTTGAAATTGGTGGTTGCTAAAGGATATATATTGATAAGATAAACTATTGTGTTCACTGCTTCTCCCCAAAACTTCTTTGGCGCTGCTACTTAAATCATCATACATCTCGCTTTCTCAAGTAAGATTCAGTTCATTCTTTCTACCAAACCATTATACTATGGGGCTTGGTCTCACTGTTTTGTGTCTAACTGCCTCTTCTTGAGTGAGGAAGTGATTAAATTCTTCATTTAAGAATTCTAGCCCATTGTCTGTCCTCAGATTCTTAACTTTCTTCCTAGTTTGAGTCTCTACCATTTTCTTCTAATCCTTAAACCTCCCAAGTGCTTCAAGTTTGTTCTTTAAAATATAAGCCCCGACTTTTCTACAACAATCATATATAAATGTAATAAAATACCTACCTCCACCAGTGTCTCAGTCTTTGTTGGCCCCCATAGATTTGAGTGTATATATGCTAGTTTTTTGGTGGTTGAATTTGTTGATCTTTTGAACTTTACCCTTGTTTCCTTGCCAAAGATACAATTCTCACATAATTACATACCATCAATCTGCCTTTCTCCCAGTAGCTCTTGTTTGTTGAGTTCTTGTAGCCCCCTCTCACTGACATTCCCCATTCTTTAGCTTTAGTTACTACTACAACCACACCAATTACGTAATACCTTGGAGGGATTATAAACTTTTGTGTTTAATGTTTTTCATTACCACAAGTGACCCCTTTGTGACCTTTAAGAAATCTTTCTCACCCTTCCAACTAAAACTGTGTTGTGCCAATAGTCCTAGTAAGATGAGTTTTCTTCTTAGGTAAGGGACATGTATCACCTTAGTGAAAATCTTTTCTGCTCCATCATAGAACTTTATTCTAACTAAGCATATGCCAATCACTTTGCAAGGCTGGTTGTTTCCAATTTGAACTTCTCTTTTAACAGTTTCTTCATAGGTCTTAAACCAAGGGGTCATGTGGAAAGAACACCTAGACTCCAAGATCCAGCTTTTGTTATACTGGCTTATGGTGGCGATAAGGACATATGCACTTTCATAGCCATCAGAATCTTGTTGTATAAATGCAGCTTCACCTTCCCTCCTTTACATTTTTCCATTTTTCTTTCTTCTTGGGCAATCTTTCTTGATGTACCTTTCTTTATGGCAGAAGAAGAACTTAATCTTCCCTTCTTTTTCTGTTTGTCGTTTTTACTTTCTAGCCTTCCCCTTACCATTAAACTATCTCCAACACTTTCATCTACCTTAATTTTCCTTTTCTGCTCCTTAGAACTCAAGGTTCCTACCATGTCTTCTAATTGGATTGTCTCTTTGCCATGTTGTATTATATCTACAAAATTCTCATAGGACTTTGGAAAAGAGTCAGTAAAACTAATGCCTTGTCTTCATCCTTATACTCCACTCCAACATTTTCCAAATCCAAGATCAATTTCTTGAATTCACCAATGTGTGCTAGTATGTCTTAACCTTCTGTCATTTTGAAAGTGAAGAGCTATGCTTTGAGCTATAATCGGTTTGATAGACTTTTAGTCATCTCTAGGGATCCTGGCTTCAACGAAATTTCAGTTGCTAATTTCATCTTGAGATCTCCCATGGTACTTAGTCACCAAGGCTCAAGATCAAGGTGTTGTAGGCTCTTTCAAGGATTTTTTTTTTCTTCTTCTCAGCACTCCAGTTTTCTGGGAGTTTTGATGCTCCTCTTAGAGCCTTTATAAGGCTCGTCTTCCCCAAGTGAGCTAGATTATTCATCCTCCATAGTCTAAATTCATTTGATCCATCAAACTTCTCAACATCAATCTTGGAGGTTAAAGCCATTGTAAAAGAAATCTTCAAGTTTTTCTTTACTGAAAATGATTTACAGAAGAACCTGATAGTCTTTAGTGGCAAGGACCTTGATTAATTCTCCCAAGAACCGTGAACCATTAGCTCTTATACCAGTTTAAAATGACTTGAACCAAAATTAATCAAAACTAACAAGAACAAAGTTGAGATAGGAAGATGATGACACACTAGAATTTACCCGAGTTCAGAAACTCAATGTGAGTTCACTACATCCTACATCAAATCAATGTACTATTGAATCAAGAATTTAGTTACAAGGAACATAACGAGAAAACATAGCCTCACAAGATCGCTCACTGCTTCTCTTGTTTTGCAGCCTCTTTTCTCTCCTCTTCTAACCAATTCTCTCAATTACAAAGTCTAAAAGTACTCTTCTAATACAACTTATCTATACATAGAGGGAGACAACTTAATAATCTATGCACATATTTAACTCAAGATACAAAGGAAAGCACGTGCCATAGTACTGCATAACACACTACATAACTGCCTGCAGTGATTGCTCGAGTCTTCTATCTACTGCCAAAGGCTGCTGCTCATCCCCTTTGTTGACTTTGAGACAATTTGATGCATATATATTGCACTCAAAAAATATAACATTCCCATATTTGGTTAAGCATAAATATGTTTTAGAATATTTTACTATATTTTTGGAAATTTAGCGTTCAAATGTTTGGTCTATATCAATATCCTTAAGAAATGTTTAAAAAATTTCTAAAATTATTTCAACCAGTTTTTAACAAAAATAAAATAAAATATTCTGCTGCTCATCCCCTTTGTTGACTTTGAGACAATTTGATGCATATATATTGCACTCAAAAAATATAACATTCCCATATTTGGTTAAGCATAAATATGTTTTAGAATATTTTACTATATTTTTGGAAATTTAGCGTTCAAATGTTTGGTCTATATCAATATCCTTAAGAAATGTTTAAAAAATTTCTAAAATTATTTCAACCAGTTTTTAACAAAAATAAAATAAAATATTCTGCTGCTCATCCCCTTTGTTGACTTTGAGACAATTTGATGCATATATATTGCACTCAAAAAATATAACATTCCCATATTTGGTTAAGCATAAATATGTTTTAGAATATTTTACTATATTTTTGGAAATTTAGCGTTCAAATGTTTGGTCTATATCAATATCCTTAAGAAATGTTTAAAAAATTTCTAAAATTATTTCAACCAGTTTTTAACAAAAATAAAATAAAATATTCTGCTGCTCATCCCCTTTGTTGACTTTGAGACAATTTGATGCATATATATTGCACTCAAAAAATATAACATTCCCATATTTGGTTAAGCATAAATATGTTTTAGAATATTTTACTATGTTTTTGGAAATTTAGCGTTCAAATGTTTGGTCTATATCAATATCCTTAAGAAATGTTTAAAAAATTTCTAAAATTATTTCAACCAGTTTTTAACAAAAATAAAATAAAATATATGTGTAGTTAAATAAAATATGAAAAAAAGGATAAAATAGGTGTTAAGGGTTAAGGTTTAAGATTTAGAATTTTGGGATTTAGAGTTTGATGTTTAAGGTTTAGGGTTTAGGGTTTGAGGTTTTAGGATTTGCAATTTAGAGTTTGAAGTTTGAGATATTAAGGTTTGGAATTTGCAATTTTTTATTTTGGGATTTGGAATTTGAAGTTTTAGGTTTGAAGATTTGTGATTTTGAATTTAGAGCTAAATATAAAAGTGGTAGGGTAAGAGGGCAAAGATATCTTTTAACTTCATAAAAAGTATTCCAACCCCATGATGTTACGTTTCCACCTCCCCTTATGGAAATAAAACATGGGAATATATAACAATATATTCTCACATTTTATTCCTTAATTTTTTTTTAGTCTTGAAACAAACAGGGGAATAGTATTTTATTTCCAAAAAATCAGTTTTCAACTCGTGAACCAAATACCTTGTTAGAGGTGTTAATATGGGTAGCTCTATAAGTGAGACTATCAACATTCTATTAAAATTATGGGGTCAGATTAGTGAAATGACAAATTTATTTATTTATTTTTAAAAAAGGGCTTTTTAGCCTAACCCTATTAAGCCCTAAGGTTGAATTAGATTGGGTTGGCCTAACCCTTAAGACCTAACAAAAATATTAAAATGTTGACAATTAAGAATTACTAGAGTAGGGATAGGGCGATGGACTAGGCTGGGCTGGGTCGAACCATAAGAGTTTAACATTTTATTTATTTATAAAAGATAAGTTCTTAGCATTAGATAATAATATTTAATTTGGAATAAGGATAGTTATGATTAATTTATTCATAAATATTAAAATTTTTATTATATATTAACATAGGTTCAAGGTTGGCCTTTTGAGACCAGGACTACAACCCATTAGGCCAACATGGAATTTTTAAAGAGTTAGGTTGGAATGACATTTTCATAGCCCATATTTTTGTAGGACTTTCCTAACGTAGCCCAAAAATGCTTATGGTCCTTTAGGCTAGAGTAGCCAGCCCTAATTGACACCTAACTGACTCATTTGATAATTATTCGACTCAATAAATTAAATTGTGACACACTATATTAATCCCCAAAAGAAATGACTGTATCATCAATTTCATTTCAAATATATTTCATCATTTTAGTTTTAATTTTCTAAAAGAAAAAAAATGCATTATTTGAATCTCTTACATCAAGTCTATTATAAAATGTTAACAAACCACCGTGGACTAATTTTGTTCAACTTGGAATGTCAACTGCTAATGGAGATTGTTAAAGATGGAAGAAAAATGCACGGTTTCTTTTATAAAATTGAGGCCAATTTTCGATAAATTAGAATTAACTCTGTCTTCAATTCTATTATAAAAAATGGTGCATTTTCCTTCCATCTAGATTCTCCTTCAATACCTAGTGTTTTATATTGGATAAAATTATTCCATGTGGATAACTTTTGTAGCATTTTTTTATTATAAACTTGACATCAAGAACTAAAATAATGTGCTTTTCAAAATGTTAGGACTAAAATTGTGATATTAATCTTTGATGGATCAAATTAATAGCCCCAATGTTTTCTATAGAATAAAATGAATATTTACGCATAAGTTAATTAGTTGTGGAATTGAATGTTTGTTACCTATTTCCAGGAAATCTTAGGAGTATTCATGAAGAATTGCATGGTGCATTATCCCATGTATAGAAATATTTTTCCAATGTGGGCTCTGGCTGAATATCGGATGCGCTGTCCATTGCCTTCCGGAACTGTTTGAAAAAAAGATTATAAAAGGTTTTTATTTTCTTAATAATGTAATATAAGGCTCAATCTAGTGTGTTCGTATGAGATAAGCCCGAATAGCATTACATAAAATAAGATTAGATTTAATAAACTTTTAATACAATACAATGTTTTATATATCAATGCATAACAAGTAGGACTATATAACATGCAATCATGTTTTGGTGCTCGACAATATAATGTTGTATAAGATAAAAAAATATTATTTGGACAAAAATGTCCCTTTAACATTAGAGTTTATTACAGACACCCTTTGCACAATATTTTTCTATTCTTTTATACTAAGAAATTTCTAACTATATTTTTCAATAAAAATATTATCTCTTGTATAAAATTATCAAATGTATTTCGTATAAATTTTTATTTTTACAATTTTGGACAAAATGAAATAGTACCGAATACACTTGAGATATAGTACGATAAATGTAACTTTATTTCTTTCTTTTATTTATAAAATTTTCTTGAAAATAAAATTCAACCAAAAGTTTCATAAAATCCTAATATTCTTCAAACTAATACAGCATAGAAAATGAAGGATAAAAAAAAAATTAGTAACCATAAATAAAATATATATCATAGTCATGGAGTAGCTTGAAATACAAATTGAAACAAACAATACCAACAATTATGAAGAAGTTAAGTATTAACATTTAGAATAAATCAAGTACTCAACATGTTTTTGTTTTTGTTTTTCACAAAATCAAGTTCTAAAACAAGTTTTTCAAACTAACTTAACGAACATGTCTTCATGCAAGTCTTTTACAAATTCCAGTCTGTATATTCTCATCCTTGAAACCTCAAAATAGATGAAATTGTTGAGAATTTTGCAAAAGCAATCTGCCAATCTTATTGCACATTCTTAGGAATATGGGCCATCCTCATTAATTCATTAGGAACAGCTCTAGAGCCATGGTAGAAGTCTTTTATGAACTCGGCACTATTAGACACAGCTGCCAATGTACCAGCACTATCAGTTATGGCTTGAACCATATCCTTGCCAAATTCTAAGCACATATCCTCCTCTAATTCCCTTGCACGTCGCGCTCTGTGTGTGTGTGTGTGTGTGTGTTTTTGTTTTTTGTTTTTTTAGCTTAACGAAATGTCAATTATTATCACTTTGAGCCGCAGCACAAACAAAAAGAAATTACATAAAAAATGTCTATTATTATCTTTAGAAAAAAGAAATTTGTTCGAACATCAAATATCTTAACATCTTAACATGTCATTAAAAACTCATTAGGGTCATTAATAAAGCCATCGATTTGGATGAAGCAATTTGTTAGGATCCATAGCACCTAAATTTAACATAAAAACTATTAATTTTGATTTTGCGGAACCCAAGCAACATTTTGAATTCAGTGGTTGATTTCTAAATGCCAACTTTAGAAGCCAAGTTAAGAGGTTGAGTTCTAGCTTCGGGCTAAGTTTTAGACTTGGTTTAGTGGTTGAGTTTAGGCCAAGAGTCGAGTCTATTGTTCGATGACCAAATCTTGGAGTCTAGTTAGAGGTTCAGGTCCAATGGTTGGGTCGGGACAAAGGGTCAAGTTTGGATACAAGATTGAATTTAGAGTTCAAGTTCAATCTGGTCGTAGGGTTAGGGGCCAAAACCAATCCATGGATGGGTTCCGTCAGAGGTTTATGATTTGAGTTTAGTCAAGAGATGAGGGTAAGTTGTTTAGAGATCAACTAGTAGAAAGAAATTATAAGAAAATTTTGAAATTCTACCAGTGAAATATTCAAATCTTTTTATTTTTGACAAAAGAATTTCATGATAAATTATTTGGAAAAAATTTAAAAGTATTTTATTAGTTATAGAAACAAAATATTTTGTTTTATAAAATTTTAAATACTATATAAAATTATTATTTTGTGATAAGCTTTAGTTTTAATTTAATGGGCGAAGCCAAGCTCAACCTAGTCCATTTTCTTGTAGTTTAGTTTCATATAAAGACATTTTGCATGACACCACCTTGACTCTAATATTTTAAATATTAAACAACATCTAAGATGTTTACGTTTGGTGCTCTCATATTCAAGTGGTTTGGTGATAAAAGAATTTTATTTTAGGTAATATCTATTATCAAAATATGATAGTGAGTGATTATGGAGAGGATTTTCTGGACAGATTTCAACCATTTTGGGCTTACTTAATCGGCTTTTGAATATACAGATCATTGACAAAAAAATAGAACAAATTTATGCCCAATTGGGCTCTGTAGCTCGAAGTGCCCATATTTGGGATATATTCTGATGTTGGTATTTTAGAGGCCATTAGTCTTCTTTTTCTGTCTAAAAAGGTGTAGTTTTGCATAAACTATTCTACGCTTCACAATTCTAAGTCTTCAAAAATTATTTTATATTATATATATATATTTTAATCATTTTGAGTGTAAAATATAAAATCCTTATATAAGACTTAAAACTGAATAATAACAATGTTAAAAATTTGTCCTGTTAAAAACGCAATAAAAGATACAATGAATATTTTACAATTAAAAACATTGTTACGATAAAAATTTATACAATTAATTAGAAAGGAATAAAAAAGTTACCATCATAATTTTTATAATTAATATGATCATTTACTCGTGTATATATGCATTCATGTTTACAATAATGTGGTTGAGAGATTTGATGTCTTAGACGTTTACATATAATCTGTTCATAATAGCTACATTAATTTCTTTTTCTTTTTTTTGGTCAAGTGGATACGTATGAGACATGAAAGCTAGAACACAGATTCTTTATAGGGTCTAAATACAAATTAACACTATCAAATACTCCTTCCTTAAAATAAGCCAAAGCAGCGATTGTTGGAGCTGCAAGCTCTGGTCAGCAAGATAGCAAAAGGAGCAGAGGAAGACGATTCATGATGCTGATAGGCTTTTCCTTATAAGATATTGATTGAGGTGGTGTACCCTTCCCTCCTTGGTGTAGAATAGCTAAACTCTACGTACTCCTCTCCCATTTTGATTCCCTTCTCACTCTCCTAGTTCTTAAAGCGACCAAGCAACAACGCTTCCATTTACACGGATGTGTAACAAAAATGGAAGTAACAGATTTAGCTAAGCATTCTTTTGGGAAACAAAGATTGTCTTGGGAAAGTTATCGATTAATGTAACTGTTTAATAAAGCCATTTTCGCTATTTTCTTCAAGAATAAGTGCGTTTTTTTTTTACAAAGATTTGGGCTTTTAAATAGAAGAAGCAAAGGGAATCATTCCAATTTGGTTCTCTCTGAAATCCAAAAAGACTATGAGGGCGACAGAGATTTCGTTCCTTTGTTTTGGTTCCTCGGCATTTTGGCCTACATGTCCTTTTGCGCCAACATTACATATGATCACTGTGCATTGGTCGTCGACGGCAAGCCTATTCATTACCCTCGTAGTACGCCAGACTTGTCTCTCTTTCTATGTCTGTTTGAAATTGCAAATACGTGCCTTCTCCTTCTGTGTCTTGTACTTAACTATGACGAGACTGTGACGGGACTTAACAGCAGAAGAAAGAGGAAGGATTGAATGTGCTTAGGAGCACAGGGAAACGGTGGTCTTCCTAATATTTGTCAGAACTTGTGGTGGAGAGAACTGAGAGATGAGAAGTGACGAGTTATGGAAATGTAGCGTAGGGACTCGCAACCGAGCTGGTTCTTTGAAGCATCATTTTGGGAATTTTTTTTTAATATATAGTTTACAACTCAAGTTTAATGATATAATTAGTTGACAATTAACATATTAACAGGTTATGTCAACGTGTTTTTAACTTAACTGCAGTTAAAAGAATATGACGAGAGAAGTAAATTATCTAATGCTTAAAAAATTTAAAAATTAAATTGTATAAAGACTAAATTGTATGATTATATAAATTATATGTATTTAGTGTTGACAGTCTAAAACATCTGTACACTTAATCAGCTAAACAACTCCTCCACATCTAGAGCCTTCCCTTTTCATTTAATCCTTTCAAGTTTCTTTTCACAGTATATGGACTCTTGAGTATATTTTCCAAACTAAGTCACTCAAATTGAACTGAAATGGTTTGGTTTAGTACAATTTTTTCTACAAAAATCAAATCGATCGGGTTTCTAAAAAACAGATCCTATTGGTTCCGTTAATCGGTTTACAAAAAAACAGCCAAACCCACCAGATACACCTCTATTTATAAGAGATTGAACTTCTCATCATATGATTTTCATTTTTCTTTAAATATTTTCATTTAGTCAATAACACAAACCTTTAGACAAAGATATAAATTCAATGGTGAAAAACTTAGCATCTAAATGGATCTGCTAACTTTCCACAACAACACCCATGCATCTAGGTATCACTCAACTAACAATTATGTTATTAAGAAAGAGCTTTTTGTATTAATTAAAAATTATATTAATAAAAAGGAAATTTTTGTATTAATTGAAATGAAGAGGATGTGAGTATATATTTCAAAGCTTAAGAAAAACAAATATTTTAATTCCTTTTTATTTTCAAATATCATTTTACAAAAATCATGTTCAAAACTTAAAAAAAATAGTACTTTTTCTGTGCATTTTCTTAGTTAATTATACAGTTAAATTATTATTATTTGTTAAGACCAATTCTGATATATAAAGCATTGGGGGCTCACTGTTTTTATTCTGAGGTCATTCTATTTGATAAAAAGTTTTCAATGGCTTTGTGCTTTACTGACATTCTTTGCTGGTGTAATTTCCGTTTATAACTTTCTGTTATTTTATTCCTTTGGTTAGATTTATGTACCTTTTAGTTAACACCTGGCATCTTGCTAGTGGTCCTCTTGTAGTAATCTTTGCTTTATATTCATTAATTCTTTCTTGTCAGGGTTAAGCCGAGCAATATCAAAAGAATCTTTGCTCTCCTTCTTCTATTTTCCTTTCTTGGTATCAGAGTGTCTTACGGCAAATTCCATGGAATTTCATGGAAACACCACACCTATTGCCAGAGTCGGTGAAAACAGTCAGGTAGCAGAAGCCCATTCTTCACCACGACTAGAACTCCAAAAACCACACCTCTGACTACGTACATAGTTGAGTCAGGTATGCTCTGTCAAGCTGGACAGAAGAAACTATTTACTGTGGCAATCTATGATACTCCCGATTATTAGAGGAAACAAGCTTGATAGCTTTATTTTTGGCACTAAACCATGCCTATCAGAGTTCCTCTCTGAAGCTACAGAGAAGGTGAATCCAGATTTTGAAGAATGGGTCACTACAAACCAATTGCTCCTAGGGTGGTTATACAATACTATGACAGTGGAGAGAGTATCACATATGCTAGCTTCATTGTAAAACTTCAAGGGAATTGTGGAAGGCAGCCAAGGATCTCTCTGGTGCACACACACATTCCAGAGTCACACTTTACAAAGGTGAAATTCAACAAACCAGAAAAAGGGTTGATGAAGATGGAAGATTATCTAAACAAGATGAAACTAATCTATGATAACTTAACTTTGGTTGGGAGCCTAATCTCTCTAAATGATCTCATTACTCAGACTCTTGCTGACTTAGACACTAAGTACACTCTGATTGTCATTCAACTGTTAGATAAATAAGATCTGTCTTAGATTGATTTACAAGCCATCCTTCTTACATATCAAAGTAGGCTGGAGCAACTCAATAGCTTCAATGCTCTAAGAATTGGGCAACCATCTGCCAACATTGTGGTGGATAAACCTGAGACTCGATTAATGGATTGTGATCTTAACAAAGGACAATGGAGAGGTGCTGGTCAATGAAGTTTTTCTGGCAGGAGTCGAGGCAGAGGTAATAGAAATTATAATAGACCTACTTGCTAAATCTGTGGCAAAGTCGGTCATACTGCTGCTAACCATTATTTTAGGTATGATCAATCATATATGGGAGCTCTACCTGAACAAAATCAAAATGATAGCCAACATTACTCTGTATATTTTGCTTTACCCAGTACTATCAATGACTAAGCTTGGTACATGGAAGTGGAGCTAGTAATCATGTGACGAATGATGTCAGTCAGCTTGAGCACTCAGCAAATCACTTTGGTAAGTCAAAACTTCTTATGGAAAATAGTGAAAAGGTAGCAATTTTGAGTGTTGGAACCTCTGTTTTTCCTTGTTATAGACAATCACCTCTTGTTATGAAAGACATTCTGCATGTTCCAATTATTGCAAATAACTTAGTAAGTGTTTCTAAATTGACCTCCGACAATGTGTTTATTGAATTTCATCCATTTCATTGTCTCATGAAGGACAAGCTAACAGGGAAAATACTGTTGCACGGGAAGCTTAAGGAAGGTCTTTACAAGGTTGACAAGTCCAGCTCAGATAAAATTCCACCAAGCTATTTTAACTTAAAGCCTTTGCATAGAGATTAAGTTCTTCCAAATGATTTACTTTATGTCAAAGAGGAATGGCATAGACAATTAGGCCATCCCTCTAAACGTGTTTTATCTCAAGTCTTACAGCTATGTAATGTCAAAGAAAAGTCTAATGAAAGTTTTACCTTTTTTGAAGCCTATCAATTTGGGAAGTCCCATTCTCTTCCATTTAACTTGTCTCAATCACAAGCTAGAAATCCCCTTGACTTAATCCATACATACTTGTGGGGTTCCCCTCCTGTTGCTTCTTGTGTTGGTTACAGATTTTATATACATTTCTTGAATGATTTTAATCGCCACACTTGGATCTATCCTTTAAAACACAAAGGTGAAGCTCTAAATGCATTCATACAATTCAAAACTCTAGTAGAAAACCAATTTGAAAAAAAAAAGTCTTACAAAGTGTTTGCGGAGGAGAGTTTAGAAATTTCACAAATATTTTGCAAACTTCTGGCATAGTTTTTAGACATTCATGTCTTCACACTTCAACTCAAAATGGTAGGGCAGAATGGAAGCATAAACATATTGTTAAGCTTGGACTCACCTTGTTAGCAGAAGCCAAAATGCCTTTATATTATTGGTGGGAGGCTTTCCAAACCTCTGTCTATCTCATCAACATTCTGCCAACACCTTTCCTTAAGGGTAAGTCACCAGTTTTTCAACTCTTTAATAGGCAACCTGGCTATAAAAATTTTAAACCCTTTGGATATGCTTGCTATCCTTGTCTAAAACCATATAACCAGCACAAAATGCAATTTCATACCACCAAATGTGTTTTTCTTGGCTATAGTAGTTCACATAAAGGTTACAAGTGCTTGAGTTCAATTGGCAGAATTTATATCTCTAGACATGTAACCTTCAATGAAATAGAATGACTTCTTGAATACTAAACAGTCACATTAGATACAAGTTGAACCGGCCTCCTTCTTTCCTTTAAGTTCTAAACACTTAAGTCCTTTCTCTCAGCTGGTAGCTTTACATGAATCATCTTTAGTTTCCTTTGCAAAAATCTTGCACTTTGACACACCATCTTCCATTCCTGCTCAGATTAATGCAACTGAAAATCAATCACTGGTTCCTTCCTGTCCAAAACTAGATGTCAGTCTTAATCAGAATGTCTCTGATGTTGCTTTTGCTCTAAGTCCTCTTCCTAATAAAGGGGAAGAACATGAGACTCAAGGTCATTACATGATAACAAGAAGTATGAAGGGAATATTTAAACTAAAGTATCCTTTCATTGGGTTTACTCAAGCCGAATTAGAAGCTAGTGTTGAACCTACAAAGGTTAAAGATGCTCTTCTAATCCCTCAATGGAGAAAAGCCATGATAGCTGAATTTAATGCTTTTGTCAAAAATCAAACACGGGTTCTTGTTCCTCCTACTGCACAGCAAAATGTAGTTGACTACAAATGGGTATTTAAGACTAAATATAATGCATATCGAAGTATACAAAGGCATAAAGCCAGGTTGGTTGCCAAAGAGTTTCAAAAAAAATCTAGGAATTGATTTTAGGAAAACCTTCAGTCTTATCATAAAGGTTTCTACCATTAGATTAATTCTTACCATATCTAGCTTTCTTAACTGGGAAGTTAAACAACTAGATGTTAATAATGCCTTCCTAAATGGGCATCTTCAAGAGACTATTTTCATGACTCAACCAGAAGGCTTTGAGGATCCAACCTAACCAAATTATGTGTACAAGTTTTCAAAAGCTTTTTATGGGTTAAAGCAGGCACCCAGGGCCTGGTATGACAGACTTCAAACTACCTTGCTTAGCTGGGGTTTCTTCAACACCAAAAGAGATAACTCATTGTTTTTGTTTAAATCACAGACACAGGTTTTCATCATTTTGATTTATGTGGATGATATACTGGTAATAGGAAATGATTCCAAATTTTTGCAATCCTTTGTTCAAAGGTTTAACAACATGTTCTCTCTCAAGGATCTAGGTTCTTTGCACTATTGAAGAAATTTGACATGTTGGATGCAGCCTCCTACCTTACACCTATGGTTGCAGGCTAGTTAGTATCTGCTCATAATGGTGAGCCCTTGAAGAACCCTTCAAATTTTCGTAATGCTATAGGTGCCTTGCAGTATCTAACCAATACTAGGCCTGACATCTCCTTTTCAATTAACAAACTGAGTCAGTTCTTGGGTGTTCCTTTTTCTTCTCATTGGCAGTGTGTTAAAACAATTTTGAGGTACCTTAAAGGTACAATTCATCATGGAATTCATAGTAAACCCTCTAATAATTTAACCATCACAGGTTACTCATATGCAGATTGGGCATCTTGTTGAGTAATAGAAAGTCCATAGCAGGTCATTGTGTATTCTTCGGTGAATCAATTATATCATGGTCATCTAAAAAGCAAACTATTGTGGTAAGGTCAAGCACGGAATCTGAATACAGGGCTTTAGCTAATCTTGCTGCTGAAATTTTGTGGAATCAATCACTGCTAAAGGAAATTCAAATTTCTCTCAGGAAGGTTCCTGTGATATGGTGTGATAATATTAGTGCTAATGCCTTGGCTACTAATCCTGTATATCATACTCGCACCAATCATATTGAAATTGATGTGCACTTTATATGTGATCAAGTATTAGCTAATAAACTCTCCATTTGTTATGTTTCTTCGTCTGACCCGACTATAGATTGCCTCACTAAAGCTCTATCACATTCTCGATTTTGGTTCCTTCTTGACAAACTCGGAGTGTGCTTATCACTAGCTCATTTAAGGGGAGGTGTTAAGACCAATTTTCATATCTAAGGCATTATGGGCTCACTATTTTTATTCTATGATAAAAGGTTCTCAACGGTTTTATGCCTTGCTGCCGTGCTTTGCTGGTGTAATTTTCATTTATAGCTTTCTATTATTTTATTCCTTTGGTTAGATTTATGTACCTTTTGGTTAACACCTGGCATCTTGCTAGTGGTCCTCTTGTAATAACCTTTGCTTTATATTCGTCAATTCTTTCTTCTCGGCGTTAAGCTGAGCAATACCAAAAGAACCTCTACTCTCCTTCTATTTTCCTTTATATTTCTAAATTTTGGTTCTTCTTAGATATCTTCATTGAATAAGAGTTTTAATTATTGAAAAGTAGAGACACAAATATGTGCAAAGTTTATCTATCTAAAATTACACCCATTATAGCTTTGTTCTATTTTGACATGAAAATAAAGCACAAGAGTGAGATTCCTCACAACTTTACCTGGGGCATCCTATACAAATCTTCAATGCACATCTAAGCAACCCAAAAAGTTTCACTGTGACCATTGAAGGGTGCAATGGAGTTTTCCATCTTGCATATCTAGCGGATGTAGAAGGAAGGAATCTTGAGGAAATAGAGACCAAGAGGTCCATCAATGGAGCCCTAGCTATTCTAGAGGCATGCCTTACTTCAAAAGATTGTGAAGTGATTTGTCTACACTTCTACCCCTACTACTGTTACAGGCAGAGTTATTGAATTGTTACCCTCTTGTTATACCTTTCTATTATTTTCCTTTTTATATAGGAACATGATGTACGAGAATAAGTTAGCCTAATGTGTAATTTTGTTTTGGAGTTTAGTCATTTCCTCGAATAAATGATTCTCAATCTTCTCCATTTTTGAGTTTCTCAGTCTTTTTTTTCATTACACCCATCAATTAGTGCTTTCACTGCACTCTATACCTATGGCAGAGGGGACTCGCCTATCTCCTCTTGAAGAATTCATTAAATATGGCCGTGAAGATGCCACTGAATTTAAGAAAACTACGATGGGATTTCAAGCGTCCCTAGACCAACGTTTCTTGCATATGGAAACTTCAATCCAAAATGTAGAATCACTTCTCCAACAAATGCTTTAGTCCAACCCTCTTTTCCCTGCATATGACTGCTGCTGCATGTAGGTGGTATGAATGGATGCATAAAAAAGGATTCATTCATTCATGGCAAAAAAATTTAGATGCAATGTTATTAGATTTTGGTAAAAGCTAGTTTGGTGATCCTAAGGGTGCCTTAAATTAACTCAAGTAGAATGGTTCGGTGGAGGATTATCAAGCTCAATTTGAGGCCCTTTCTACAAAAGTTACTTGGGTTAGCTAAAGCTTGGTTAGTGAGTTTCTTTGTTGTAGGACTACAGAATCCTATTAAGCATGAGCTACTCCTAGCCCAGCCTGTTAGCTATTTCATGCCATCTCTCTTGCCAAACTTCATAAACAAAAATTCAAAGCCTCTAAAGAGCCATTTAACTACTATCATTCCAATAAACCATCTAACACCAGTATTGCCATTCCATCTAACCCTCTCTTTGTTCTTGGTCTAAAGCCATTACAAACCTCACCGCCCACTTCTACAATGACAAACCATAAACAGGTATTTTTTTTAGTGCCTTACACCTGTTGAAATTCGAATAAAAACACAACAAAAGCCTATGTTACTATTGCAACGATAAATTTTCTTCGAGCCATAAATGTAAAGCTTAGTGTTTCTTTTTGTTGGGCCAAGAAGGTATTGAGGAGTTGCTTTATATGCCTTCTCTAGATGCTTCATCAACTTCTTAAGGGGTTAAGTTGGTAGAAATTAGGAAGACCAAAATTATAGCAGAGATTATCCTTCATGCTCTCGAAGGACAACTTATCTCCAATACTATTTAATTGTAGGGTCACAACAATAACTTTGTCGTGAGCATTTTGGTGGATGGAGGAAGAAATCACAATTTCATCAAGTCTTCTATCGCTAATAGACTAAACTTTAGCTTGTTACTAGTCCTCAATGTAATGTTTTCGTAGGTAGTGGTGCTTTTCCTATATGCTTTTCTCAATTCTCTACTATTGATTTGATAGTAGGGGTCATAAATTCACCATTAATTTCTATGGGATTACCATGGACCGAATTGACATGGTTTTTGGTGTAGAATGGCTCAGAACCTTAGGTCTCATTTTGACTCACTATCATCACCTTACAATGCAATTTACATTAAACAATTGCAAGGAGACCATCCTTTTAATTAATCTCGACCCACTGTCTACCAAACAACTGCAAAAGATAACTGCAAGTATTGTATGTCTCTTTCACCAAAGAAATAGTACAAACTGTCACAGCTATTGCCAACCCTACACTACTAGAACCCATTTCAGCCTTACCGAATACTCATGATTTTCCAAGAATCGAAAAATTTACCCCCTAGTCAAAATAGTTACCACCTTAGCCATTTAATTAGTAGGGCTCAGGCAGTTAATTTGAGGCCATACAAATATCCCCACTTTAAACAAGAGAGATTGATAGGTTTATTGCTGAAATGTTTCAATTTGGCATAAGACCAAGTCACAACCCATTTTCATCTCCAATTCTACTCGTCAAAAAGAAATATGGGTTGTGAAGATTATGTTGTTGACTATTCTTTAAATTCCATTACATTCCAAAGCAGATTTTTGTTAAGACAAAAAATATCTTATTCTTAATCTGACACGCCCCTAATTTTAGGGCACGTGAAACACATATACCATAAACATATATTTTCCATAAACATGATAATTCTAATCATTTATCATGGAAACATATACATATAGATTCTCCCATACATATACCATATACAGACAAAATCCATAAACATCAAAGTCATAATAGAAGCAGGGATCCTGCCTGTCGCATTCAGAGCAACTCTAGAGTACATTTATATTACAATTTAAACACTGAGAGCCCATAAATAATTTAGGCTCATCGCGGAAATACGACACCTAGTTAATCAAGATGCTGTAGGACCAAACTCTGTGTCTTTATCTGTAAAACATATAAATCACGTGTAGTGAGTTTTACAACTCAATGAACAAATAATACCTCCTATGACTTCTTAGGTCAACATATGGATGTACTCTTTATTTTTAAACTTATCACATTGAAAATCACAATTCATAATTTCATCTATATGGGACCCGCATTTCAAAATCATCTCTGTTCAAATTCATATTCATAAGTAATGTTGTAAGTATGTTAATAAAATCATGGTATGCATCAATATAATTCATGTGAAAACATCTGGAGGATCCCATATCAGAACCACCATATCAGAGTTTGACCCCTTCTGTACTTTGGTGGTATAGGATTTGCCTAAACTCAGCATCCCGCTGAGGTTTGCCCTACTACCATTCAAGAGGACACGTGAAGGGACTCTATATGGGTATTTCCCAAGCACACAACAAGGGAAGGCAAATAACATCTCATATAACTGGCATCTCACCCATATATGGGAGGCATTCCGCTTTTCTTCACATATAATCTCCCGTGTGTTGGCCCTCACAAGAGGCTAGCACCACCTCCCCTGCTAGCTGAGGCAATCAAGGTGCGCACCAGGGCTAACATCACCTGTTGTTAGCAGACAGTGTTTCCAATAGGATTCCTTCATAAAACCATAATTTCGTATATTCCGTATTAATCAAAACAAATGTACTTTTATAATACAATATTTTCATTCTCAGTATATTCCTCTGTCAAAACTTCCCAATCAGGGGAATCATGTATACATGCCCATATCTGAGGCAAATATATCACTGTATAAATCAATATCATATGCACATATGTCATATAATTCAATATAAAATTCTCAATATAATGCAGACTTTCAGTCTTTATATATTCATATGTCAAAACTTTCCATTCAGGGGAATCATGTATACATGCCTATATCTGAGGCAAACATATAGTTTTATAAATAATGCCACATGCATAAATATTCACTTTATCATTTAATGAGAAATACATGTGAAAATCGAATACATCATGGGTTCAGAAATCCATTTTCAAATACTATACTCTTCTTGAACCATTTTTCAAATTGTAAGCAATTCAAATCTTTTTAATGCATTTCAGAAACATATCAAAGTGTAAATATCTCATAAACATAATCATATACATGCTCAAATATCAAGAAGAGTATAGGGCAAGCCATAGGAAGAATCATCTACTCACAGGGTAAGGACTCCAGATTGGATAGCCCTAAAATGTATTTTTCCAATCTCTATTTCATCAAATTGACCTCAAAAACGTATTCGGAGGGACCAAAAATTCAAAAAACAACTTCGGGAACTTGGTCACTATTCACCGCCGAGAAACACTATTCACTCGCCGAAAAATACTATTCACGATGAACAAAAAGTTGTCTGATGATCAAAAATATTCATATCCTAAGGTTTATCTAGCTTCTGAATCCATCTACGGTGTTAGAAATTCAATTGAAGGTCTCTAAGTAAAAGTTTCATAATTTATCTTTTTCTGAAATTTTCTACTTCAGATTTACGGCGATTTAACGGCTGATTTGAAAAATTGATCGGTCAAAACTATAGTATTCTTCGTCCTGAATCTAGTAGCACCCTCAGTTTTGAGATCGGAAGCCAATAGAGACTCCAGATTTAGAGATAAAATTGAAAGTTACTATTCACTCACTATTCCTTCTCTCGGTTTTCGGAATTGCAGACAGAGTCTTCTACGTTCCTTTTTTCTTTAATTTTTTTTAATAATAATAATTATTTTTTAATAATTGAATAATAGAATTTTATTTTATATAAATTCATATAAATTCCATTTTTCATCTTAAAATATCCCAAAAATTTCTAAAAATTTACATTCTCATAAACCTTTAGTTAAACTCTTAAATCATAATTTTTCTTGATAAAAATCGTAATAAAACAAATTTTAAAATAAATATCTTTATTCATATTAAAAGAAAGAATATTTCTAAAAATACAACAAAAATTCATTAGAGGCCAATATAATTATTTTAAGCAAAACAATAATTATTTTACTTAAAAGTCTACTTATTTTTAACAAGACATAATCATTTTTAAACAAATAAAAATATATTCATTTAAAAGTAAAAATTACGTGCCAAAACGTAAATTTCCATATTTTCTTTGTACTTCTTTAACCCATGTAGTAAATATACATATTTTCTACGGTTCTTATCCCCATTTTCAAAATTATCTCTTTTATTCCAAATTTTCTTTAATTAGAATTTTCGTTAAATTTTATGGTTATTATATAATCAGTAGCTAGTAAATCTCTATACATTAGCTGTTAGAGTAGTCAATTCCATAATTGTAGGAATATACTGAAATAGCCAACTCACATTATAGTATAGGAGTAGATTTAGTCTTCTCTCTAGCAGAGTCTTTGTATAAAGCTGCACTATTGTATCAGTCTAGCATTGCAATAATATACACAATTATCATCTTTCTTTTTCACATATTATTAGAGCAACGAATAAGACCTTTCTTTTTTCTTCTTGTTTTTCTTTCTAGTCATAGTTTTTCTTTTACTATGGAAGGATTCAATTCTGATCCGAAGAGTGTTGAGGCTTTAAGTGAAACCTCAAGTCCTTTCTTTCTTCATCATTCGGATCATCTGAGAATGAATCTTGTTTCCAAGCATCTCATTGGCAACAACTATGGCACTTGGTGCCGTTCCATGTGTATTGCTCCCAGTGCAAATAACAAATAAGGTTTTGTGAATGGAACCCTTAAGGTGCCCAAGCAAGATGAACCCACTACTTTTGCTCTTTGGCAACGTTGCAACGACATGATTCTTTCTTAGCTCTTGAATTCTCTTAGCCCTGAATTAGCTGATAGTGTAGTTTATACAAAAACTACACGCGGGAAGATCTCAAGGCTCATTTTTCCCAGCATAATATTCCTTGAATTTTCGAGATTCAACATGATATTGCTTGCCTTACTCAAATGCAACTTTTGATCTCTGAATATTACACCCAAGTGAAAAGTTTATGGGATGAGTTATCCTCTTATGGTGGTCACAAGAATTGTACATGTGGAGATCTAAATGACTGCAATAATCAAGAAGAACAACATAAGGTCAAGTAATGTCTTGTGGGACTTGATTATTCTTATTGTAATATCCTATATTTTTTTATAAACAAGTATTATTTTTAAATGATTATATTTTACTAAAAGCAAATATACTTTTAATCAAAATGATTTTTGTTTTGTCTAAAATAATTATATTTGTCTCTAATAAATTTTATTTTATTTTTAGAAATTTTATTTCTTTTAATATATATGAAGATATTTTATATTGTGATTTGTTTTATTTAAATTTTATCAAGAAAAGTCATGATTTAAGAGTGCAACTAAAGTTTTGTAATAATATAAATTTTTGAACTTTTTTGAGATTTTTTATGATAAAAAAACAATATTTATATGAATTTAATAAAAAAATTATTATCAAACATTTAATTATCAAAAATTATTATCAAATATTTAATTATTATCAAAAAAGAAGGAAACGGGACATACGGATGTCAGAGGAGCGCAGCGCGCAGGGGGAAGACTTCCCTTTCTCTCTCTAAGCTTCTCAACTTCTCTATATGATTTCTCTCATTCTAGACATCCAATTAAGATATTGGAGGTACCGTTGGACTCGCGGCGATGAGAGTTTCAAAACTCACCGATCAATTTTGTTGGAAGTTCACCAGAATTTCGTCAGAAAATCGTGAATAGTAACTTATAGGTAATTTTTATAAAATGCTGGATTTTTTTTATGGTTTTTCAAGTTTTCAAGTTTGGAGTTTTGTTAAGGATGTAGAGTATTAGTTGTATGATAAATTTCACAGTCAAACAATATGATTTGGTGCTTTAATTTTGCAAAATTTTCTTCAGTGAAAAGTGTACAAATGGTAAAATGTGAATAGTATTTCCGTGCATGAACATTATTTTTCGCCCGTGAATAGTGAGCAGCATTGACCAAACTCCCAGGGTTATTTCTTAGGTTTTTGGACCCTCTAAACATGTTTTTGAGGTTTATTTAGTCACACTTGGATTGGAAAAGTACATTTTTGAGCTGTCCAATCTGGGGCCCTTACCCTGTGAGTGAATATAATTTACTATAATGCCTTTTTAAATCTCTCTCATGCCCATGCATTTTAAAACAAAATTTTAATTGTGAATAGCATAAATTGAATTTCATGTTTACATTGATTTATATTCTTAGAAGCAATAGGACATGCAAAACAGACCTCTAATAATCTATCATGAGTTTATGATAAAAATATGGTGTTATGTTATACTTTATTGAATCTTATAATTGTATCATTTCTCAAATTGTTTCATATGATTTATGTTATAAATGATACCTCATTATTTCATGAATATGGTGAAATTGAATTTGAATTTATGTTTGAAATGTGTCTTTGGGACTGAATTTCATGGTTTGTCTGAACTGGAATGAAAATGTTGTATTTTTAATTTTGAAAATGAATTTCTATGTCAGAACTCTGTCTGAGGAATGTCTCGGAAGGGAGGGATATATATTTTGTCTTAAAAATGATTTTAACCTCATGCTTTCCAATTTTCCTTTCAGTTTACATTTTTGGTTTATAAAACTTATTTATTCTGGAGAAATCATTGACAGAAACACTGTTAGCTAGCGGCAGAAATAGCTAGCCTTGGTGCACCATGTAACCCTAGCTAGTGAGGGAGTTGCTAGCCCTTTG
Source organism: Gleditsia sinensis (assembly GCA_037074535.1). Lineage (NCBI taxonomy): Eukaryota > Viridiplantae > Streptophyta > Magnoliopsida > Fabales > Fabaceae > Gleditsia > Gleditsia sinensis. The sequence goes on along the minus strand of CM073469.1, from coordinate 16,210,437 downwards.
TACGAAAAAGCACATGAGGATCTGATTGTGAATAAGTATGGAGTTGAGGTATGTGAAAGATTAGGGAGTTGAGGGAAGATTCTCCCAACTTTATAATATGAATGATGAGAATGTGGTGATTTACCCGTCCCATTGCTATGTGCTTGGGATAAAACATGTATGTGGTGATTGCCCTTACCAGGCTTTGTGCTTGGGTATAAAAAATAATAATTATGGTTCTACTTTGAGTCTTCATCTAAACATTTTTTTCATAAAGAGTTATCTTTCTATTTTCTTATCTGATTTTGAAATTATTTTTTATTATATTGAATCTTAAGATTTTAGATTTTCTCTTAACAAAATTTAGCCCCTTTAAAGCTTTAGTTTGTTGTTATATACATTGATTTACATAATGTTATATTCTAACATAATTTCTATTTATGAAAACACGTGTGTATGGTATGTTCTATTTCAGTTATAGTAGGCTATATTTGCTCAGTGAGTTGTCAAACTCACTATATGATATTTCTACATTTTTTTTCAGATAAAAATACAGAGTTTGATCCTTCTCCTACAAATAACTGGTCAGTTAGGCGACACATTTTATGGATGAACCTACTTTATTTTCAGGGATCCCAACTTTTGGCTTATGTTGTATTTTGCACTCTAGAGTTGCTCCATATATCATAAGCAGCATCTCAGCTTCCATTTGCATAGTATTTATGTATATTTTGAGATAATTGAAATTATATAGTATAGATAATAAAGCTCTCAAATGAATGTGATTATGAGTTTGGTTACAATCTATACTATTTGTGAGAAAATCATTTATATGTATCATACTAGAGGTTTACGGGATGAGATTATTTTCAAAACTCGTGGCAGTTACGTACTCATATCTTGGGGTTGTGACACTTATGTAGCTGTGAGGGGTTAGATATTGCTGATGAAGCCGCTTCCTTCATTTTTGACCATTTATTCAATGGTCAGTCAGGAAGAGAAACATTGTGGAATTGCGGTTGCCACATAGCCCTCTCTTGACACAATAGCCATGACAGTACGAACATTGAATAGTAGTAACAATAATGAAGCCTGGAAGCCAGTCCATTATGATTATTGTGATCCAGAGTATCACACTCGTGCAATATGCTATAAATTTAATGGGTTTCCTAGGGACCACCCCGTTCATCCTGCCAATAAGGGTATGGCAAGATCTTGTGGGAATAAACGAGGAAATGGCAAAAAGTTAACTGGAAAACAAGCTACTACCAACAATGTGTAGGCACTGACTACAACTGCACCTCAAGATCAGACTAATCTAGCTGTAACTTTTTCTATTGAGCAGTTTCAGTAATTACTTGCCATAATTAATAACAAGTTCACGTCTGCTAATAATATCAATGCAGTAACATGTGCATTCTCATATCGTACAAAGGAATGGATTATTGATAGTGGTGCTACTGACCATGTCACTTCTCTTCCTTTGATTCAATCAGTCGACAATAAGTTTATACCACCTGTAATATTGCGAACTGGTGAAAGGGTCATAATAAATGATATTGACAATTTTAATTTTGATTCCAAAATTTCTTTAACTAATGTTTTGAGGATTGATTTTTTTCTTATAAACCTCATTTTTGTTAGTAAATTAACAAAGTCACTTCAGTGTTTAATTACCTTCTTTCCCAATTTTTGTGTTTTGTAGGACCTGGAGACGAGAGCAATGATTGGTTAGGGTAGACAACACAATGGTCCTTATTATCTCAATTCCACCACTATTCCATCTTCAAGTCCTCACGTCCATTCAGTTCTTTGGCATTGTCGTCTGAGTCATCCATCCCTACAAAGACTTCAACATTTAGCTAAAAATTCATTAGATGTTTCTTTTAATTCCAATAAATCTTGTGACATTTGTCCTTTGGCTAAGCAAGCTAGATTGCCTTTTCCTTCTAGCACTACTTTTAGTAAAAATGTTTTTGAATTAATTCACTGTGATATTTGGAGTCCTTATAAAACTCCAACCCATATTGGTGCTCGTTACTTTCTTACCATTATTGATGATTTTTCTTGTAATACTTGGGTTTATTTAATGCGGAATAAGTATAAAACACAACCATTGTTGCAAGATTTCTTTGCTGTTTTTCAAACTCAATTTAGCCATACTGTTAAACAAGTTAGAACAAACAATGGGAGTGAGTTCTTCGCCTTACACTCTTTCTTTCATGAGCATGGGGTTGTTTGTCAACATTCTTGTACCTATATTCTGCAGCAAAATGGAGTTGTTGAGAGAAAACATAGACATGTTTTGCAAGTTGCTAGGGCATTTCGTTTCCAAAGTCAGTTACCTTATCATTTTGGGGGGGGGGGATTGTGTTGACTGGAGTTTATCTTATTAATAAACTATCTACCTCTTTTTTGTCTAATCAATTGCCTTTTGAGAGACTTTATCAACATCCTCCATACTATCAACACTTATGCACCTTTGGTTGCTTAGCATGAATCACAAATGTTCATACCATAGATAAGTTTGATAACCATGTGCACAAATGTGTCTTTATTGGTTAACCTTTTAAACAAAAACCCTACAAGCTTTATGACTTGGAAACCCAGCAAATTTTTTCCACTCGTGATTTCATTTTTCATGAGCATATTTTTCCTTTCTTTTCATCACCATAAAATACCATATCTAGTAGTTTCTTCGCCACCAGTCCTTCCTTTCATTCCAACCCATATACCCACTAACTAGTTAACTCCTTAGCCAAGTGATCAATCTATTATATTTTCACCTCCCATGCCTCATTCTAATCAATCAAATGAAATAGATTATCCTTTACGTCTTTCCACAAGACCTTCCAAGCTCCCACCACACCTTACAAACTATGTGCTTAATCATGTTACTTGTGATACCCCAACCAATAGTTCTCTATCTGTGAACAGTCCTTCTACTAAAGGAACTTGCTATCCTTTAAGTAAGTATATGTCTTACAAGAATTTATCTTTGTCACATCAAAATTTTATTGCCAATATCAATTTGCATGTTGAGCCTAAAAATTATGCAGAACCTGTTAAAGATCCTAAATGGTAGTAAGCAATGGCTTCTAAACTTCAGGTTTTAGGAGCTAGCAAAACTTGGACTCACACTTCTTTACCTCTTAGCAAGAAACTGATATATTGTCATTTGGTCTACAAGATTAAATATAATTTTGATGGGAGCATTGAACGCTACAAAGCCCATTAAGTGGCCAAGGGATATACACAAATGGAAGGGGTCGATTATCATGACACCTCTCCAACGGCCAAGATTGTTACCTTTCGTTGCCTACTAGCTCTTGTTTCTTCCCATAATGGTCTTTTCATTAATTATATGTCCATAATGCTTTTTTGCATGGTGACCTGCATGAAGAAATCTATATGCTGCCCCCACCTGGTCTTTGCCAACAGGGGAATAATTTGGTATGTCACCTTCATAAATCCTTATATAGATTAAAGCAAGCTTCTTAGCAATGGTTCTACAAGTTTTCTAATGCTATTCATGCAGCTGGATATACACAGTCCAAAGCAGATTACTCTCTTTTCAAAAGAAAAGTTGGTAAATCTTTTATTGCTCTCCTTATTTATGTCGATGATATTTTGATCACTGGTAATGACTTAACTATTGATGCTCTTAAATCTTTTATGTATAAACACTTCTACATTAAGTATTTAGGAAAACTTAAGTTCTTCTTGGGAATAGAAATATCTTGTTCAAGAAAAGGGATTTTTATCTCGCAATGAAAATATTTGTTGTACATTTTAAAAGATGTGGGTCTTTTAGGAGCACAACTAGTTGATTTTCCCATGGAACAAAATTTGAAACTACTTCTTGATGAAGGAGACTTGCTTCAAGACCCATCCAGATATCGGAGGTTGATAGGATGGTTGATTTATTTAACTATTGCTAAACCTGATATCACTTTTGCAGTAAATACTTTGAGTCACTTCATGCAGAATCCAGATATCGGAGGTTGATAGGATGGTTGATTTATTTAACTATTGCTAGACCTGATATCGTTTTTGCAGTAAATACTCTGAGTCACTTCATGCAGCATCCTCGCAAACCTCATTATGATGCAACTTTGCGTATTCTTCAATATTTGAAGAACACTCCAGGCCAAAGTATTTTATTTTCATCATTGAGCCCACTGTAATTGAAGGCTTTCTGTGATGCTAATTGGGCAGGTTGTCTAGTGACTCAACATTCTACTATTGGTTATTGTGTTTTCCTTGGAAGTTCCTTAATTTCATGGAAGAGTAAGAAACAGAAACTGTCTCTTTGTCTTCTGCAGAAGCATAATATCGTTATATGGCAAAAGTTTGTTGTCAGCTTACTTGGGTACAGAGTGTTCTTTGTGATTTACATGTGAATGATATAAGTCCTGCAATTTTATATTGTGATAATCAAGCTGCCCTCCATATTGCTGCTAATCCTGCTTTTCATGAATGAACACGTCATGTTGAGATAGATTGCCATTTTGTTCGAGAAAAAGTACAAGAAGGAAAGGTAGTCACCAAGTTTGTTCCCTCTCGCAAGCAAGTTGCAGATATTTTCATGAAGCCTCTAGGAAAGGAGAAATTTCAATCACTATTGAACAAGTTGGCAGTTCTTGAGATTCACTCACCAACTTGAGGGGGAGTGTTACGATGGAAAATATCTTATTCTCAATCAGTAGCTAGGAAATCTCTATATATTAGCTGTTAGAGTAGTCAAGTCCATAATTGTAGGAATATACTAAAATAGCCAACTCACAATTATAGTATAGGAGTAGATTCAGCCTTCTGTCAAGCAGTCTTTTTAAAAAGCTGTACTATTGTATCAGTCTAGCATTGCAATAATATACACGATTATCATCTTTCTTTTTCACAGTTTTCAATTCCTATCATTGTGTTGATGGTATGTTCCCGATCTGAGAATGACTCTGCGACTATGTTGATTTTCCTGATGTTGACACCCGAATTTGACAGAGGATCTGTTTATAGTTGATGTATTTTGTTTTTGGTTTTTGAGAGATTTGGAAATTTGGTTTGAGTAACTAAAGAAGAAAATAACTGCAGAAGAATTGCTCTGATACCATCTTCAAGAAAAAGATGATAAGGAAGAAAACGTAGAAGATAGAAAAGATTGTAATTTTTCCATACATAATATCCTTTCTCTGATAGTCCGCTTATATGGCTTCCCTATCATTGTTCTTTTTTTTTTTCTTTGTGACAGCAATTTTTGGTGTTAGCTGCTCAAGCATAGCGACAGTGACACAACTCTACGATACAGTAGTGCATACCACCACAGACGGGATAGACAATTTGAAGTTATGAACTGAGTTTTGGAGCAATATCGGAGGGATCTTTTGCTTACTACAACCCTTGCAAATGGCGTCATTACTTCATATGGCAGAGTTTTGCTATAGCCCAACCTATCATTCAGCCAGTAAAATGACCCCTTACTAAGCTCTCCATGGCCAGCGCCCAGCCACCTTACTAGGCTATGCTCCGGGAAACTTGGCCAATGATGTTGTGAACCTAGACCTTCAAGTTAGAGAACAGCTTAACCAGGTGCTGCGTCATAACCTAGAACGAGCCAAGAAACATATGAAAGAACCTGCTGATAAACATAGTATGGCTCAGGGGTCACAAATATAGAACACATTCCCTGGAAATTCGGCTCGATCGACTTTAAACTAGCCAAACGATACTATGGACCTTACACCATCACCAAAAACAATTGTGCCTGCTACTTATGAACTAGCTTTACATCCAGAAGCCAAAATACACCGTGTTTTTCACCTCTCTTTTTTTTTTTGGACTTCGGTTTTTCACATTTCACCACTCAAATCTTACAAAGGATCCATACCACTCTGTTCAGACCCTCCTCCATTCCATCACCCTAAACCAAATATTGAACCTATAGCCATCCATGCGGAACGATACATCTAAGAAGATGGCTGCTGCCAAGTAAATTCTAGTTGAATGGGCCCACCAACACCATGGGGAAGCATCTTGGGAAGATCTCCAAACGATCTAAACCCTTTTGAATTTTTATTTCTATTTTTTTAAAACATATTTCATTATTTAAAAAATATGTTTGTTTTGTGAAGTTAAAAATTTAGTTATATTTATTTGCAAATTTAATTGACATAAATGATTATAAATGTAACTTTATTTTTGGGTTTATCTTATATAATGATGCTATTATTTAATAATCACGATGAACTCACTTTTAAAATAATAAAAATGCCATCAATTATTTTTAAAAATACTGAAAACGTGTTTTAGACGTTTCCTGTTTTCACTTTATTTTAGTAAATGTTTTCAGAAAACTTTTTTTGTTTAAAGACCCACGTTGTGATAAATTGTGTTTACAAGGGCTCATTTTGCAAAAGTAGAATAAGATCCGTTTTTTTGAGAGAGAAACAAATGAATAAAGTGAAATTTTCAAAAATAAAACCAATTCATTCATCTCAAGTTTCATTTTACTTACTTTGGTTGTCTCGAAAAAAAATTCCTTGGATAAAATTCAATTAACACACCCATGTATTTTTCTACTGCATTTAGACTACGTGGGCTTTGATCCCTTTAAGAGAGTATGTAGGCTCTAGATTTTTCTAGATCCAACCTAAACTTGTACTTCACATTATGAATTTTCCCACATGATCTCCACAAACCATAGCAAAACACCGCTTCTATTCGATTTGGCAGCAACCCCTCACCCCTTTTTTCTTCTTCATGTTTTTTTCTTCTCCTCATGGAAGATTTTTTGAAAGTTTTTCTCTTTCGTTTTGGAAGTGCTCTTCTCTTCTCAATAGGAGTTTTGGTTCTTAGAATATGATCTTGAAGATTCACAACTTATCTCTCTAAATCTACAACATGTTATCCACATCAAGAAAGAAGAAGGCTTTTAAGGAGACAAATCCTCAAAAAGGGTTGAGGGGGTGTGTTGCCTACATATATATGAAGTTCTTCTTGTGTTCTACTCTATTTTTAAAGATATAACACTGGTTAGATTTGTTGTTTTCTCTTGTATGATGGTTTTGTGTTTGTGCTAGAGATATGTTGCCTCTTGTTCTCTTGTATATGATTCTCAAAAGGCAAACTTGTTATGTTAGGCTTAGAGGTGTTTTGCCTCTTGTATATGGTTTTGTGTTTGTGTTTCTTTTAAAATCCGCCGTGTGATCAATCTCCTCTCAAAACGTTTATATAAAAAGTTAACAAACAAAAGCATTGAACCGCTGGGTTTCAAATAATTGGTAACCCAGGACAAAAAAAAGGGTTGCAAGGCCAGAATAACTAGCATTCTTGCCATCCCTAACTTTGTTATTTTGCTGAAAACTTTATATATATGATTAACACATATTAATATTTTACAAACTTAAAACAAATGAATGTGATTTGATAATAGTGGTTGGTACGGGACTTCTGTAGAAATATGAGACAGTCTAGAAGAATGGTAGTTAAATATCATATAATTTGACTTGTTGATTTTTAGTAGCTAACATTTATTTCAGTGGGAAAATGTGTTGATTGGTTTCGAATTTCTTATCTCATAAATTGTGGCCCACCCCTGGACAATGTATAATAATAATGGTTGATAAAAGTGGTTGGCGTGGGGCTTTAACCAAGTATGTATGTGGTGTGTGTGTGTGTGTCTCTCTCTCTCTCTCTCTCTCTCTCTCTCTCTCTCTCTCTCTATATATATATATATATATATATATGTATGTATGTATGTATGTATGTATGTATGTATGTATGTATGTATGTATGATGCCTTTAAGAAATGAAAATAAGATAAGATTGCAGAAGAAAGAGAAATTGAGAGGGTAGGATCAGGTTGAAATGTGGAGATTGAAGATAGGAGAGGGTGGGAAGGACCCATACATCTTCAGCACCAACAACTTTGTGGGGAGGCAGATATGGGAGTTTGAGGCTGAGGCAGGCAACCCGGAGGAGCGAGCACAGGTTGAAGCCGCAGTCTCAATTTCTATAACAATCGCTTCCATATCAAGACTTGTGCGGACAACCTTTGGCGCATTCAGGTTGTTTTCTTTTTACCATCTCTTCTCCCTTTCTATCCTGCTTCTACTTTAAACAAAGGCATGCAAAGTACTTAAATGGACTAAGAGTATTAAGTGTTTTATTTTTAAACAGATTAAATTGATTTCTAATAAAAATTAACAAAGTTTATACAAAGTCTAAAGCCATGAAAATGAGCCGAAGTTTTGGCCTAGACCTGGCTTATTTCTAAAAGTCGTATTCGGCTCCAAACTCACTCTGGGAAGACAACTTACAATGACTTGTACCAGTCGATTGAAGAATAATGATTTTATTATTTATTTTTGAAAATTTGAAGTAAAATATTGATTAGTGAACTTTTTTTCTTTCCCTAGAAAAAATCAATAAAGATAAAAAAATTATCATAGAGAACTTTTATTTCTTTATTTTGAAATTTTTTTAAATAAAACAAAGCAAGACTTGAAAAAAATATGACAATTAAAAAAAAAAACACACACACACACACACACATGTGTGTGTTTGTGTGTGTGTATACATATATATATATGTACACACACATATATACATACATATATGTACATATGTATATGTATATATGTACATATATATATACACTACAAGAAAAAATAGATTCAGTGACAAGTTTTCAGTGACGACTAAAAATGTCGTCACTGAAAGGTACCATTCAGTGACGACTTAGCAATGTCGTCACTGAAAGGTAGATTTTCAGTGACGACTTTAGTATGTCGTCACTGAAAGGTACCTTTCAGTGACGACTTTACTAAGTCGTCACTGAATGGTTTACTTAATAAAAAAAAAACAAGCGGCAAAGTTTTTCACTTACCCCCTTTTTTTCTTTTCTTCATTTCTTCCTCCCGCGGTTCTTCGCCCTTTTTTCTCTGTTCTTCATTTCTTCCTCCTGCGATTCTTCCTCCCGTGAACCCACTTCTTTGTTTTTGCTTCCATTCTTCCTCCCGTAAACACTATTTCTTCCTCCCGCTTTCCCTCCACTCTGGTTTCTTCATTTCGTCCTCCCCTGAACTCTATTTCTTCCTCCCGTGAAACCCATCGTGAAGCTCTTAGATCCCCAAAATCGTGAAGCATTGTTGAGGTAGCTACCGTGAATATCAATGTTCCACTCTTGTTTGCCGTAGCACAGTAGAGAAGCATCTCAAGTGAGTATTTCTATTGTTATTCATCTGTGTATTGTGATTTGGGTTTGATTAAGTTTTGGGGTTCCTTTAATTCTTTGTTTTTGTACTGTCTTAGCACTCTTTACTCACAAAAACGAGTCACACAGGAAACCTGCACAAAGACCCATCCTCCTCCGTGAACCATTACCCGGTACTGTCTTACCACTCTATTTATTTCTATTTGGCGAGGAAGCTTTTGGGTTTTGGTCGTTGTTTATGTTACTTTTAATTGATTGCTAGCTACCTATTATAACAGTTTCATTTCTTGATGAGTTTTTCCAGTTTTGTTTTACGTTACTTTTGATCGATTGTCGTGTTTTATAACAGTTTGGGTTTTTAGCATTTTCTTCTTGCTTCCTTTTTTTTTTCTGTTTCTGATTCCTTGTTTACTCGGACCAGTTGCTTTGCTGTGATTACAATTGTCATGTAAGAGTGAAAATATGTTGTAGTTCCCTTTCTAGTTTCCTAGCTAACGTGTGAGGAGACAATGGAGTTGAGTGGCTATGGCTATGGACTACGGTATGAAAAAGAGGAAGGGCATCCGAGGCACTGCTTTGCTTTTACTTTTCATGAGGTAGGTAGGTATCCAAAGTTATTTGACGCATGGTCGTAGCAGCCAACTCAAGTCACTCGTCCTGCAGTGGCCGTGGCTGTTGGACTGCATTTAGATTCTCCCAAGTTCCAACCCCACCCCCCATGTGCTTCTTAGATGTGACAATTTTTTTTTGCAGTCACGGGAGCACCATCATATGCTTTTTACCTCCAATTTTTTACAATTAAATACCCTTTTTTTGCAGTCACGGGACAACATTGTTCTGTTTCTCAGTTGATGGGAAAACAACAAATAAACAGGGGACTAAATGGTTACTTGATTCAAAGGGAAATAATGTCTAAAAAAATAAACTCAAAGGCTCAAATAGGCCTCGAGGATTGATAATAAACCTACCATGAAAAGAACTTTGAATGTGAATGAAAGAAAAGGTTGGAATTATAATTGCAAAAGGACTTGAAGATTTGAGGTAGTTATAGTAATGGATAGAGAATATTTTTTGAGACATATATCATCATATTGATTGCTATGATTCGGAAAGCATATAGTATGATTTTCCTTATCAAAATCTCTATATACTTTCCAATCCTTAATGAATTATGTGTTTTGAAAGTATTTATGCAAATTTGTGTTAGTTTTTTTTATGACATACTTAGTACAATTTAGATTTAACCACCCACTTGACTAAAACAATATAGTAAAATTGTTGCTTCTTTCACTAATGACTTAAAAAAGATGCTCTTTGAAGCTCCTAAGGATGTCTTGATTATTGTTTTAGTTTTGGCAATGCCAAATTTCACTTTTTCCTTTGAGATAGAGCAATGCTTCTAAGAAAGGTGTGGGGCTGTGTTGATGCTAAAAGGTAGTTCATTAAAGTTTAGAAATTTACCTACTCTATTTTGTTGGGGATAAGTCCAAATAATGGTCCAAATAATGGGCAGAATCTGATTCAGCTCCTCATAGAATATATCTATGGGTATGAGCCCATTTAAAGCTCTACATGGAAGACAAGTCCAACGTTATTTAAGATGTCTAAGGTCCTGTTTATAGTGGAGGGAGCTAATGAAATCATTTAAGCCCATAATTTGATCTTGGAAGAACTCAAAGAAAATGTAGATAAAGTACTAGAAAAATGAAATCTTTTGCAGACTAGAAATGTCTAGACATTTCCTATGACCCATGTGATTAGGTTATATAGATATTTTGCTGTGATCAGTGTTCTAAATTCTTTGCTCCTAAACCAGCTTAATTATTATATGAGTACACCAGCGAAAAAAACATATTAATTATTATTTGAAAGGGTTTATTTAATATTCCATCACAGAACCCAGCTATAAACCACTTGCATGTAGGGATTTGGAATCATCCGTCTGGATTTTCTCTTTTTCTTTTTTAAAAAGTGGTATATTATATATAGCACAACCAAAGATGACCTAAATTTGTAACTGATGATGATAGGATATAGCACAGTAAGGTTTCTTGCACTAGTTAAATTAAAAGATCCTTCTCTAGTGGACGTGGGCCATAAGACAGGAAACCTTTGTTTTGTTTTAATCATAGGATATGACCCTTGAAATGCATAGTCTCCTGGGTAATTTTAATTTGTGCAAAAAGAAATGAAAGATGAAAGTTCAATTGTGGGTATGCAAGAGGAGCTCAACCAATTTGAAAGAAATTAAGTTTGGACCATGATGCCATGACTAAAGCCATGGCATAGGATATTAATAATTTTAGTTTAAAGCCAACTAAAAAAAGTCAAAAGGTTTATTATAGGATTATAAAGAAATGAATTCACTCACCCGAGTTAATTACCCACATGCATGCAGTAGACTTTAATTAATCATATTTAGTGTTTTGGTTAGGTATAGCCAATGCTTTAGAGACTGTATTCGATAATTACCCACAAGGCAGTGGCAACTTATTTATTTTGAAATTTTAGATGGAATGTATTTGATAGTATCCATGTTTTGGTCATTATTGACATTTTCATTAAATTCAAAGAAAGATGACTACCATTACAAAGTGGTTCACTTTCTTTTTGAAATGAAGCCCAAACCAATAGGTTATGGTTCACTTTATTTTTGGAATAGAATGAAGCCCAACTTTGAAGTACTACAATTACAAAGTGGTTAATTATTTAGCGAAGTTGTATAATATAGGACTTTGATGATGGCTAGTGGATGGTTTTTCATTGAAGAGCATAACATGATAATTTTCATCCTTATTAAGTCTAAGGTTGTAGGCCCTCATTCTATACTATTTTTTTGGATCCTTATCTAGAGTTCTAGACCGATGGATTGAACTCATTTATTTGTTGGATCATCTATGCATGCAAGACTAGTCATATTGCATGCTCTCTTACATAACAAGTTTTCTTCTTAGTTGTTTTAAACATAGGCCCAATTGAAAGAGATTATAGCCAACCAATCTGAAGAAGACACTCCTGGTCTAAGCAATGAGCAAATGTTGTCACAAGTTCTTGGTCAACGGTCTGGTTACTTTCACGGTAAAGGATACGGGGCTAAACCTCCCACTAAGAGAGCTGCTAACCAAATCACTCCCCAACACCTTGAAGAGCAAGAGAAGAAAATACGTGAAAAGGTTGCTACAGAACTACGCGAGGAAATGAGATTACGAGAAGAAAGGATGCAAGCACAGTTTGAGGAAAGACTACAATCACAAATGACCTCTTTAATCACATCTCTCCAACAGGTACTAATATCCATATACACTTTTTGAAGTTAATAGTTTATTCATTTGTATACACTTGGAAGCTTGTCTGGATGTTTTAAAATCTTACTATTGATGGCTGGTTTTTATGACTGGATATTGTTGTTGATGGCTGGTTTTTATGACTGGATATTGCTGTTGATGGTTGGTTTTTTTGATTGAATATTTCTATTGATGGCTGATTTTTTATGACTGGATATTGCTCTTGATGACTGGTATTTTATGAATGGATATTACTCTTGATGGCTGGTTTTTTATGATTGGATATTGCTGTTGATGGGAGATTCTTTATGAATGGATATTACTGTTGATGAGAGGTTTTTTATGAATGGATATTGTTCTTGATGGCTAATTTTTTATGACAGGATATTACTCTTGATAGCTGGATTTTAATGATTGGATATTGCTCTTAATGGCTATTTTTTATGATTGGATATTGCTTTTGATGACTGGTTTTTTATAATTGGATATTGCTCTTGATGGCTGGTTTTTTATGACTGGATACTGCTCTTAATGACTTGTTTTTTATGACTGGATACTGCTCTTGATGGCTGGTTTTTTATGACTGGATATTGCTCTTGATGGCTGGGTTTTTATGACTGGATATTGTTCTTGATGGCTGATTTTTTATGACTGAATATTGCTCTTGATGGCTATTTTTTATGATTGGATATTGCTCTTGATGGCTGATTTTTTATGACTAGATACTGCTCTTGATGACTTGTTTTTTATGACTGGATACTACTCTTGATGGCTGGTTTTTTATGACTGGATATTGCTTTTGATGGCTGATTTTTTATGACTGAATATTACTCTTGATCTACTCTTAAATTATTTTGTAATCATGTGCTTGAGTTTCAATTGACTTTGTTAGTATGGTTCATATTTGAGGGTTCAATATCAAACTGAATATTGTCTTCCTGTCTGGTTACTGGAATGTTTATGTTGTGAATCCCAATTTTTACTGGAATGTTTATATTTGGACACTGGATTTGGCCTAGGCAAGTTCTTACTGGTTTTATATATCTTACTTAATTGCTATATTTTTTCCCCCTCATTTGAGCTTGATTGACATACTTATTAAGTGTCATATGTGATATTAATTTTGTTGAATTTGATAATATTTAATTTTTTCATGATTTTTTCATGTTAGAAGTATTTATTTATTTATTTACATTAAATTTGTCAAGTTATATACTAATTTATTACTATGATATGAACAGGGACAAATTCCATTGGGCCTTGTGGGTAGTGCTGCACCAAGTTCTGCAAATAATGAAATATCAACGTCTCCCAGAGAGCCACCAAGTTAATTATTTGTAATTTGTTGATATTCTATTATGTATAATATTTTCTATTAACAAACATGTTATATAAGAGAATTATCTATATCGTTTGAAATTATATATAGAACTTTATTATTCTTGATCTTCTTGACTTTTATTCATATAACATATTTCTATTCAAATGGCAAATAAAAATATTCTCAAAATATATATATATATATATATATATATATATATATATATATATATATATATATATATATATATATATATATATATATATATATATATATAGGATTCAGTGGCGACAAATGTTGTCACTAAAAATTTTGAACAAGTTTTAGTGACGACATAAGTGGTCACTAATAATAAATTTAAACATTCAGTGACGACTTATGTCGTCACTAAAGATATGTTTCAGTGACGACTAAAAAAGTCGTCACTGAAAGGTTCATCTGAAACGAAAATTTTCTTGCCATTTTCAGTGACGATTTTTCACAGTCGTCACTGAAACATGTTTTTAGTGATGACATAAGTCGTCACTGAAAGATACTTTCAGTGACGATTATTAGTGTCGTCACTGAAAATATACCTTCTGTGACAACTAAAGTCGTCACTGAATATAAGGCTTCAGTGACGACTATGAAAGTCGTCACTGAATGTGATGTTTCAGTGACGAATATAGGGTTTTAGCGACAAAACTAAGGACAATTAGTGGCGAAATAGTCGTCACTAAAAGTTGTTTTCAGTGACGACTTGTTTAAGTCGTCACTGATACCTTCAGCAACGGGTTTTTCCGCGACCAGTTGGTGACGACCAAAAGTCGTCACTGAATGTCTTCAGTGACGAAATTTGGACTTTCAGTGACGACTTTTGTCGCCACTGAAGCCCTGTTTTGTTGTAGTGATATATATGTATATATGTATACATGTACATATATATATATATATATATATATATATATATATATATATATATATATATATATATATATATATATATATATATATATATATATATATACATACATACTTAATTCATCAATGTTACTAACCGCAATTTTTCAAATAACAATGGATACCGTTATTCCAATTTTCTTTGATATGGATTCTCCATTTCAAATTTCTGTAATACAGAAAGTACCGGAAAGAAGGGTGATGAATGAAAATCTTCCTACTAGATCCATGCCTATGATACATGAATTGGGGCGGGGGTGGTGGTGGAATCCCCGGATCAAACGCCTTACCCATATTTTGTGGTCCCTTTACTTAGGCGCAAAGGGGGTAAAAATTGTCCGAACCCTTGTTATTTTAGTTAGGTTTAAGTTTGACAAGAATAATATTCTACAACCAGCAATTCATTTATTTTCAAACCAACCCATTTACTATCTATTATTTGATTGAGTATCAGAATAATTTTTTGGTTGTGCAAACCAAAGAGAATGATGACTTTGGGTTGTACCAAGTCTGAAACCGAGCGGATTTATTTTTTGTCCCATAAACCCCCACTACTATACATAAAATGACACTTTGTATCTGTGTACTTTTTAATTTATCTTTATTGGTTTTTTTAAACATAATATGGCATATTTCCTTTTTTCATTTCATACTCTTCTTCAATCTATAGATAAATCTTTTTCATCTATAGATATATCTTTCAATACAATAGTTATATGAAAATTTATTAGATAACTTTGTCTTCGAGTTTGAAAATTTCACTTTTTTTTCAGAGTAGTACCCTTATTAGCTTCATTTATATATATGTACATTATATATATATATATATATATATATATATATATATATATATATATATATATCTCTCTCTCTCTCTCTCTCTCTCTCTCTCTCTGTGTATACACACACACACACACAGACAGAGAGAGAGAGAGAGAGAGAGAGATATATATATATATATATATATATATATATATATATATATATATATATATATATATATATATATATATATATTGTGCGTACCAAAATCATCTATCGAGAAATTATTGAATTAGGGATCAAAACATTTCAAAATTATATAAAAAAATAATCTAACTTTGTTAAAAATTAATCTTTTAAAAAAATTTAAACCCTTCGTAAATTACACTATTTCCAGTTCTTCCTATGCGGAGCTACCAAAATCAATAGTCCAATTTGGCACCTAACGCTTTTTTCAGTAACTACGTCCAAAAACTGATAGTGTCATTACTTTGAATTCACATGCTTTGAATTTTTTAAAAAACTGATAAATTTGAAAAAATAAACACACAATCTGTGAAATCTAAATCTGAATCAATAAATCTGGCCTATTTATTAAACATTATTTTATATTACACATTCATCAGTGTAGAAATAAAAGTCACATTTCACGACCTATAAAATAAAGGGTATAATATTTATGTATTCAAGATTGTAAACAAAGGTCTTTTTAGATGGCAAATGCTAACCAATCCCTCATAGGGTACTACGTTAACTAGCGTTGGTCTGAGCAAAAAAAATATTTTATTAAAATAATTGAAAAATTAATAAAAATAAAAAATTAAGTTAATTTTTAATTTTAAAAGAGAAAATTACTCTTTAAAAAATTAGTTGCTTATCCAATTTTTTTATTTATTATTAAAAAATTCTTAAATAAATTTACTGTCTTTCTTGTTTTTCTTTGTACTTTCAAATTCTATTTATTTTAAAACTATTTTTTTTTCAAATGGATTTTTTTGGAAGGAAGTGTAATAAATAAAATGCGCTTTTTACTATGAAATTAATAAAAGGTACATGTTTAGAAATGTTTTTTTAGTCAATAATATTTAGATGGAATTTTTAAAAAATCTTATTTCAAAGAATTAAGGAGTTTAGTTAGTTAAGTCATATGTACTTGAATTTAACATTGGGAGAAAAAAGAAATTAATTTTCTGCCTTTTGCATACATGTATATGTATATGTATATACATATATGTACATGTATATATATATATACACACACACACATACACACACACACACACACACACACATATAATTTGATATTTTTTCATTAATAATTTATTATTAAATTATAAATGAAAAAAAAACTAATACTTTCACAATAAATAGAAAATTTTATCTCTTAATGGTTGAGCTCTTTCTATCACATTTGTTGTCAACTTCTATCGAATTCTTCTAATGAGCATCCATGGTGGAGCTTTCTAACATTCTCTCACATTCTACTTTACTACCTTTTCTGTCTCTAAAGGGGTAATACCTTACTTAGTTGATAGTTTTGCCAAATACTATGATCATGTCTTCTTTGTCCGCTTATATAGTGCAAAAGGTAATGCAGTTAAATGTTGCACAAGGCCTTGAAAACTTCCAATTTTAATCTCATCTGGATTTATTCGTAGAAAGGTGTTGGAAGAACACAAATGCTTTTGAATTAATTTTGAGTGACAATTAATTTGGATAGAAACTAAATTCAAACTTCATAAATAATGAACATCTTAGAAAATAAATACTGAGAATAAAAAATTGATATGTTTTCACCCTATTGTCATTTATAAAAAAAGATTTAATTCTCTGATGAAAAAAATAATAGCGTATTATAACAACAGAAAGTTGAAGTAACATGACAAAATATAAGCTTGCAAATTAGATGATCCTTTATTTAAATATGCTCATCTCCTATTTGTTGAATGTTATGTTGATTTATTTGATGCAGTTCCTGAGAGAAAAGAATTTCAATCAAACAATACCTTCTGTGAAGATTGAGGATGGGGACAAAATAACGTATGAAAAAGTCACTAGCACAGTGAGAAGGGCGGCACTTCACCTATCAGCATTGCAAGCGTGGGATGGACACTGGCCTGCTCAAAACGCTGGACCCCTCTTTTTTATTCCCCCATTGGTGAGTGCACAGTTATAGTTCAGTTAATCTCTCTGTATGAATATGCCTATGTTTCTTGCTAATTAAAGGATCCGAAATGGTGTGTAAATGGTGCAGGTGTTTTGTATGTACATTACAGGGCATCTTAATAGGGTATTCCCAGAAGAGTACCGGAAAGAGATCCTCCGCTACATTTACTGTCATCAGGTTCCTATATTTGAAGTTCAAATCTTATTTAATTAAATTAGGGTAAATTACAATTTATCCTCATGTGGTTTGGCCTAAAATAAATTTGTCCCTATATGGTTTATTCTGTCATTAACTCTCTTGTGATTTGTTACGTAATAACTTAACTATCCTACGGTAATTTTAATCTAAATTTTAAAAGAAATAATCATGTGAATATTAACATATTGTACAATTTCACTTACAACTTGTGCAACTTCATAGTGTTATAAGGTCATTGCTCGGACTAAGCTAATTAATTCAATTTTTATGTCACTGTGATCCCAAAATGACTTTAAAAGATTATGAAATAGTGAAAGATATAAATGAAACATACTCTAAACAATAAAACTATTCATCATGTTAATATTCACATAATTATTCTGTCAAAAACATGAAAAATTGTACAGGGTGGCCAAAATGGTTATATAACAAATAGCAATGGGACCAAAAATAAATGGTTCCAACATTTTCTCCCTCCTCTATGAGTTTCCTCTCTCATCTTTGAGAGCTTCCCCTGAACTTTTATTAGTTTCTTTCATATGGTTTCTTTTCTTGGATCTTTGGAGTACAATTGTTGTGAGGAATGGAAAGGAGTGTAGTATGAAGATGGATGAAGGAACAGCCAATATGGATGATCGATGGTGATATGGTAAACCTAGAGTAAAGTGAGCAAGGAGGAAGAGAGGTTGGAAGGGCGACTTTGATTGGAAAGTTAATCTTTGAGAAGGTTATGAATCCGAATATGGTAATCTAAATGATTAGGAAATGATAGAACTTGCACCAAGTTTTGAGCATCATTGAAGTAGGGACTATTTCTCTTTTAATAAGGAAAAGCAATGCAGGAGAATCCTGAGGCAAAAGCCCTGATTCGTTATGGGCATGCTTTTGGTGGTCCAGCGTAAAGATATTTGATATAATTGACGAAGAAGATCTTATCTTATTAAGAGATGTAAACCTGTATTTATACAAGTGTACAAGTATTTGAAATTTAAAATACAATATGTAACAACTCCTATATCTATAACAACCAGAATGATAAGAGATACGTACAGGTAAGATGACACGGGATATTATCCAAAACCGTGGTTAGCTCCTATTATGCCCCCTTAAGATGGAGGAGTTAACAACTCCAATCTTGGACTGAAGATTTTGGAACCGAGGCCTAGACAGTGGTTTGGTAAGAAGATCCGCTAACTGATGGGAGGAAGGAACATGAGTCACACGTAAGGAGTTGGAGGTAACTAGCTCACGAACGAAATGATAGTAAATAGATAGATGCTTCATTCTGGAGTGAAAAACTGGGTTGGCACAGAGGTATGTAGCTCCTATGTTGTCCAAGTAGACCAGGGGAGATTTGGAAAGGTTAATACCTAGCTCATGCAGCAGTTGTTGGAGCTAGAGAATTTCTGTAGTGGTGGAAGAAATGCTTCTATATTCTGCCTCAATGGAAGAACGGGCTACAGTATTTTGCTTCTTGGAACACCAAGAGATAGGGTTGTTGCCAAGATAAGCAATGTAGCCACTTATGGATTTACGGTCTACAACATCACCTGCCCAGTCTGCATCATAGTAAGATGTGAGAGAAAGAGTTAAATCACGTGTGAGTTGATACCAAAGGAGACGGTAACCTTGAGATATCTGAGCAATCTTTTCAGAGCTTGGAAATGATCATTGGTGGGAGCATGCATATGTTGAGCCAGTCGATTGAAAGTAAAGGTTACATCAGGGTGAGTGAGAGAAAGATATTGTAATGAGCC
The DNA here is from genome assembly GCA_037074535.1 of Gleditsia sinensis. Classification (NCBI taxonomy): domain Eukaryota; kingdom Viridiplantae; phylum Streptophyta; class Magnoliopsida; order Fabales; family Fabaceae; genus Gleditsia; species Gleditsia sinensis. The sequence goes on along the minus strand of CM073469.1, from coordinate 16,190,819 downwards.
AACAAGTTACCTGTAAGTGGGGGCATCTGTGGGTAGAGATGTAGGGGAGAAGGAGTAGGAGGTATACATGGGTGTAGTGACCAATTTAGCTTCAAGCATATTAGACTTGGTTAGAATATCCCGTATGTATTTGTGCTGAGACATAAACAATCCTTGAGAAGATGGAACCAGTTCAAAGCAAAAAAAGTAATTTGGAAATCCTAGGTCCTTTAAGGAGAAGGTGGTGGCAAGTGAGTGCATAAAAACTTGGAGAAAAGCTGAGTCATTACCCGTGAAGAGAATGTCATCAATGTAGATAAGAAAATAAGCCAAAACCGAGCCTTTGTTGTAGATGAAAAGGGAGGCATATGTTTTAGAGTTGAGAAAGCCATAGGAGAGTAGAAACTTACGTAGAGCATGGTACCATGCACAGGGAACCTATTTAAGACCATATAATTCCTTCTTGAGCTTGCAAACATGGTGAGGATATTGAGGATGAATGAAGCTTGATGGCTGCTTCATGTAGACAACTTTGGTTAGAGGACCCTGCAAGAAAGCATTGTTGACATTAATTTACCTTAGGTTCCACCCCCGAGAGAGAGCAATGGATAATACAATCTTGATTGTCTAAGGTTTAATGACGGGGTTGAAGGTGTCAAAGTAATCAACCCCAGGTCTTTGATGAAATCCTTTTGTCACTAGCTTGGCTTTGTATCGAGCTATAGATCCATCAGGGTTCCTCTTGACAAGGAAGATCCACTTGTTGCCAATGATGTTGCAGTGAAAGGACTGAGGGACCAAGTCCCAGGTGCCGTTGCTCAAGAGAGCATTAAATTCAGCAGACATAGCATCACGCCAGTGAGATGATTTTAAAGCTTGAGAGAGGCAGATGGGTTCTGGATTTTCAAGGAGAGGATATTTGGAGACAGTGAAGACCCATTTAGTTTAATGTATATTGTTTTGGGAACATGTAATCGTTGGGTGTGTGTTGGGTGGAGAGGTTGTGGGATTAGTGTAGGTAGGTTATAGATTAAGACGTTGTGGAGCCACTATTGCTGAAGGATTGGGAAGGTTGGTAGATGATAAAGGGGAATGAGAGGAAGAGACAAAGTCAATAGAGGAGGGAGGTAATGGTGGTTGAGACAAGTGAGAGAGTTGGGGGAAGAGGAAGGGGATTAAAAGGGACTATGTCATATAGAGTAGGGTTGACAAGAGTAGAAGAGGAATGAGAGGGTGAGGAGAGGGGGTTGTGTGCGAAGGGAAATGAGTCCTCAAAGAATTGAACGTGTTTCGAGTTGTGAATTTGTGAGTGTGGAAGTCATAGCAAATAAATGCACTTTGGGTGGTTGAATATCCAAGGAAGACACATGAAGTAGAACGTGGTTGAAGTTTGGAAGAGGTAGACAGTTTTAACCAAGGAAAACATAAGCAGCCAAAGGTGTGAAGCTTGAGATAGTTGGGAAACCGATTGAATAGAGTGAAGAAGGGAGTGTGTGAGTCCAAAACTGCGGTGGGCAGCCTATTAATAAGGTAAGCAGCAATCTTGAGAGCAAATGTCCAATATTTGGTGGGAAGAAAGGCATGATTAAGAAGACACCTCGCAGTCTCAAGAAGATGGCGATGTTTCCTTTTAGATATGCCATTATGTTCTGGAGTATTATGGGGTGGGGATGTTAAGTGGGATATGCCACGTTGTGTGAGAAAGGAACGCAAACCAATGTATTCACCTCCATTATCTGAGTAAATCGTCTTAATGTGAGAGTTAAATTGTTTTTCTATAAGTGCTTTAAACGTAGGAAAAATTAAAGAGACGTCTGATTTGTGTTTCATTGGATACAACCAAACATATCTTGAGAAATAATCAATAAAGATTACATAAAATTGGTAGCCATCTATTGAGGGAGATGCAGTAGGTCCCCATACATCAGAATACAATAATTCAAGGGGTCTCTGACTAGTGAGACTTGAGTTGCCAAAGGAGAGTTTATGGCTTTTATTTAAATGACAATCAACACAAGAATGAAAAGAGGAAGATGTGGGAATATGTTCTGAAAGGAGCACTTGACCTAGCGTGGTGTTGGAGGGATGCCCTAGTCTGTGATGCCAACGAAGGCTGGGAAATGGAGACATGATCATGGATGTAGCAGAGGGAGATAAGCTAGAAGAAGATCCGGGAATGATGTAAGAGTTATTTGCATTTTGACCTTGCAATAGTGGCTGGCCCGTTGTTAGAGATTTGACCTGAAAGTGAAAAGGGAAGAGTTCAACTGAAACTTGATTTTGGTTGCATAATTGTGAGATAGAGATTAAGTTATCCATGACATTAAGAACATAAAGAACATTAGAGAGTTGAAGGGAAGGAGGGAGAACCATGGTGCCCTTATGAGTGATGGGAAGAGTGTTACCATTTGCCACAGTGAGATGTTCCGAGCCATTATATTTGGATGCAAATGTGAGATTACTGAAGTCATTGGTAATGTGGTGGGTAGCGCCTGAGTCAGGAAGCCAATGGTTGGTGGGACGAGGAGTAGTAGCTGCAACATTAGCACTTGGAGAAACATGGGGGTTATTCGTAATCCTGTACCAGAATTTGGCAATATGACCACGTTTATTATAGTATTGACAGATTAAAGAAGTAGGTTTACGTATAGGATAGTTGTGGTGATCATGATGAGGTGGAGGTTGTCTATAATGAGGTTTGGGGTTAGAAAATACCTTTCTGATTGGGTTGGCAGCAATTAGGGTTTCAATCAGTTTTTCCTCCTTCATGACATGAGCTTCATGATCAGTGAGCATCTCGTAGAGCTCATCATAGGAGATGGATGTCTCATGAACACGTAGAGCTGTTGATATTTCCTTATAGTTAGGTCCCATACCATTGAGGTAGTGCAAAATGAGATTAATCTCATCTAGGGGTTGTCCAATGAGAGCAAGTTCATCAGTTATCCCTTTCATAGTGCGTAGATACTCAGATACAGTGGAGGTTCCCTTGGTCTGGGTAGATAGACACTCTTTGAGTTTCATGATATGTGACCTGGAGCGATTGGCCAAAGCACGTGATAACTGGTCCCAAGCTTCCTGAGCCATTTCAGCTTGGGTGATCACTGCAGAGGCATCAAGTTCACAAGATGCCATGATTGCCAGTAGTAAAAACTGGTCTTGACGTACCCAGTGGGTGAGCAGTGGATTCTCAGCTTGTTCTCTATTATTGTCAATGAAAGGTGGAGGGTATGGTTTAGAACCAGTGATATGCCCTACGATTCCATAGCCTATAAGCATAGACTTCATTTGTTTTGCCCACGCTACATAGTTGTTGGGCATTAATTTGATGACTAGGTTGGATATGTTGATAGTGACAAGGTTTGGTGTGGTGTTTGTCACTGAAGTTTGAAGGGTTTGAGTTGTGGAGGATTCAGCCATAGTGGATGTGATTCTTGGATCGACACAGCCTGTGAGAGCTTAGTAATCCTCTGATACCGTAAAGATATTTGATATAATTGACGAAGAATATCTTATCTTATTGAGAGATGTAAATCTGTATTTATACAAGTGTACAAGTATTTGAAGTTTAAAATACAATATGTAACAACTCCTATATCTATAACAACCAGAATGATAAGAGATATGTACAGGCCTAGGTAAGATGACACGGGATATTATCCAAAACCGTCATTAGCTCCTATTACAGCGATGGACACCTTTAAGGATGTTGTAGGAGGTGGAGTTGATAACAATCGCTTGTTGGGTTCAATTTTGTGGTTTTCCTCTAGAAGAAGTGACTAGTAGGGATGTGAGTTTGCAAGGATCAAGGGTTGGAAGTGTGCTTGCTTATGAAGTTTCGATAGTTTACAAAAAATTCTCTTGAAGGTTTCTGCGAGCTAGAATCACGGTTAATCTCTGTAAGCCATTGGTGGCGGGTTTTTGGGTTTTGGGTTCCCAGGCCAGGTTTGTAAAAGATTTATATGGAGACAAGGTATTAGAAATTGCAGCAATTTTGCGACAATTGTGGATACTTCGGTTATGTTCAGAAAGGATGCTAAGGTGAGAGGTATGTTTTTGGTTTGGGGTTGCGCCATTAGGAATCTAGTGGATATGGTTGTGGTTTCGTCGAAAGTGGGTGATGATTTCAGTTCTAAGAATTTTGAAAGTGGCGCAAGAGGACAGTAATATAGGATGGGTGCATGACATAGAAATTAGTTGAGATTTGGTGGAGCAGGTGATGAATAGTGAGGTGGGAGAGATGAAAGTTAGTTATGCATTTAAGAAATTGAGGACGTAATCTTTTGTTTTTCTTTTTTTTTTTGGACATGGAATTGAGTACGTAATCATTAGGAAGACACATGGAGTCTTTTCAAAAGGAGTCGGGCTATAAGTATGGACTCAAGGAGAAAGAATCAGAAGTGGGGAGGACATATTGATAGAATTAGGCCCAAACAAAGAAAAAGGCTATTATATCTAGCTGTCATGGTAAAGGCAGGTCTATCCCCCCCACCCCAAAAAAATCATGGTAAAGGAAGCACACAGGTTTACAATTCACTAGGGTACTTTGTGGAGCCTTCAAGGGAGGATGACTGTGAGGAGAAGGAAGGCCCAGTTTAGAAGGACGAGGATAAAATGGGGATAAATTCGGGCTTGGATATAAGTGTCACTTGAGAGCGGTGCTGAGGGAGGGTTTGAGTCTAAAAGGTGGCAAGAATGCTTAAAGAGAAGCTTTTATTTCTTCTTCTGGTTCCTATAAGCAAGGTAAGAGGAATCCTTATAGTAAAGGGAAGGAAGTCTCCTACGGAGAGGAATAGAAAAAAGAGGGAAGGTAGTGTTATCAAGAAGGGGAAGGCACTATTTGAAGTCGACACTGTTGTAGAAGAATTATTAAGAATTGCAATAGAAGATGAATTTTTTTTTCAAGGCCGGAAGCAATGTGCTAGTGATTATATGGAAGATAAACGATTTGGTGGCTGCCTACGTTATGGAACTACTAGGGCTTCGGGATGGCCTTGGTAGTCGAAGTTTTAAATAACCTTTGTGGATAGTTTTCTTGATGGAAACCAAGTTACCCACTGATAGAATGGAAGATGTTAAAAGAAGAAGGTTCGATTTTGATAAGAGCTTTTATGTTGGCCCTGTAGGTTTGTCTGGAGGCTTTGCACTTTGGTGGAAAGATTATACTAATGTCAGAGCATTGTATTGGTCAAAGAATGTGATTCATCTAAGTCTGGCAATAAACATAGAGTTTTGATAGATATTTCTCTTTTGTATATGGCCTCCGAAAAGGTTAAAATAGACCCGGGGTTTGAAGAAAACTAAGAACCTGGGTTCTTGGCTAGTGGAAACCTTGGGTTCGTTTAGGTGATCTCAATAAGCTCTTGCCTCATTCTGAAAAGCAAGGAGGAAGAGTGAGAATTATTAGTCCCTTTGGTATTTTTAAAACTTTCTCTTTGATTTTAATATGGCAGACATGGAATTTAAGGGGTCTTGTTTAACCTCATCTAATAAGAAGATTGGGGAGGCTAATATCAGAGAAAGAATATTAGATAGGGCAGTCTGTAACTTTTCCTGCAGGAAGGGTTCTCCAAGTGGGCAGGTCTTACATATGGAGCCAATGGGTTCATGTCACTGCCTACTAATTTTTATTCTTTGCACCAAGATATTAAGACCCCTAGAAGCTTCAAGTTTTAAAAAATATGGACTGAGCATTCTGATTATATGAAGATGGTGGAGGAAGGGTAGAGTATTAAAGGAACAGGATTAGTGATGAGGTGGAAAAGTTTACAGTCAAGGTGGAGGGATGCAGAAAAGACTTATTGAGCCGGAGCTCCTAGGCTTTCTCGAATAGCAAAAAACTTATTGATGCGTCAATTGGCTAGGTGTGTTTGTTGAATAAATGCAATCAATGTGTGTTTGTTGAAGAAAAAGCACAGGAGGTTGATCGTATTTTTAAAGTAATGGAAGAAACTTGGGATAGAGAGGAAATTTTTTGGAGTCAGAGCCTAAGTCAATTGGCTCAAAGTTGGCAATCAAAACTCTAGCTTCTTCCATGCTTTAACTATACAGAGGAGAATGGGGAATAAGATCCTGAAGATAAAGGGGAAGGATTATCAGTGGCTTGAAGGGGATATGGATATTTCCTCTTGCTTCAAAGATTATTTTAGGGTGTTTTTACTTTTCAAGCCCAAGAGATTTGATTAAAGCACCGCTATATGTTAAACCAGCTATCACGAGGGAGGATAATGAGTGATTAAAGAATCCTACTTGCTACAAAGAAATAAGAGATGTTGTGTTCCAGCTTAGAGGAATGAAGGCCATTGAGTCTATGGATGATATGCCCAAATTTAATTTTGTTAAGTACAAAGATACACTATCGTTATCAAGTAATAAAATTCTATATGTGAGTACAGTGTCTCATTCTCATGAGAATTGATATTATTAATTATTACACTATTATTAATACTAATTCTAATTAAATGGATTGAATTAAAGGTTATTAAGAATGCAAAAGTAAAAGAAAACAGACAAATTGAAATTTAAAAAGAGCAAAAGTTGTTCAGAAACTATCAACTAATTGAGACTTTAGGGATTCCAATTTTACTATAATTAATCTATTTTGAACTATCTATCTCTTTAACCTATAAACTATAATTCTAATTTTCAATCGAGATACATTAAATTATCTACTAATCTTTCCTTAGGTTTAATAAAAATACATTGGAATGCTAACCTATTATATCTCTATATGAATTAAACAACAAAAAATTCATTAAATTTTATGGCTCTCAATTAAAAAAATCACAGATCATGTAAGTATATTCCTATGTCACATGCAATCCTTGGTTACCTACGCAATAAACTAGACATATAAATCTACTCTGATTTTATTATGATTAACAAATCATCTAATTAGTAATTAGTTAATTAGAAGCATTTAGAAAATAAATTAGTTTATAGAAGAAAGCATAAAAACACAGTAAAAAGAAGAAAACTTAGACTGGAGTTGGAATTAAAGCGGCTACCAAGAGTGAGTCTAAGCTCCTCTCCTCCATAAATTCATAGCCAAAGGATCTTTTTAAAGTTGTAGTAGGTCATAAATTCCACTTAAACTTTAATTTTAAAAATTGATTTATCGCAATAGCATTGCGACGCAAGAAGCCAGCCTCATGATGCTGAGGTCTTGGGTCACAGGAGCATTCTCCTTATTCTAGCATCATGACACTAGGATTCTACCTTCTAAATGCTAGAACTTTTGGATTCTAAGTATGACTATGCTATTCTAGCATTGCAATGTTGAGATCCACTGTCGGGACTTTGAAACTTCTATCTAGATATTTGCAATTCTTACTCTTTTGCTTTAATCTTCTCCAAATCTCAATCAATTCTTCATCTTCCTTCTACCTATAAAATAAGCGCTCAACCACATGTAAAATTGAAAAGAAAATATTAAAGACTAAAAAAATTTTAAGTCAAAAGTATTTAAATTATGAGTATCAAAACCCACTCATCAATGGACTTTCAGGATGTTTATATTAATCCTCTTGTCAAAAGGTTAGTAATCAATTATGCAGAATGGTTACTGACTTTTTTGATAATGGCATTCCATTCGAGAAATTAAATGAAACAAATATAGTGCTTATCCCAAAGGTTGATAAACCAGAGGGTGTAGACTAATTTAGGCTTATAATGATTTGTGATTCTTCATACAAAGTCATCTCCAAGATCCTTGTGCATATAATGCAATATTTGTTGCCTAAATTTGTGTTAGAGGATCATATAGCATTTTTTGTTGGAATATTAATTCAAGATAAAATTGTTATTTCTCATGAGGGGTATCATTACATGAAAAATAAGAAGAGAGGTGGAAGGTTTGAATTTTCTCTAACGATGAACATGAATTAGGCTTATGATATAATAGAGTGGGATTTTGTGGAGCAAGCGATGTTGAAGCTAAGTTTTTGTCAAGAATGCATAAGTCGTATCATTGTACACATTTCTGCTGTACAATACAATTTACTCATATGTGGAAAGAAGGTCGCCACTTTTCATCCTCAAAGGGGACTTAAAGAAGGGGATCGCTTGTCCCCTTATCTTTTCATTTTGGTTGCGGATGGTTTATCTAATATGCCCAGGAAGCATACTTAGAATGGTTAATATGGTAAGGAGATGTCCTCATTGTTTCTTTGCTGATGTTTCCCTTTTCTTTCTTAAAGGCAAGCAAAGAAAACTGTCTGAAAATGAAGAAAATTCTGGACACATACTGTTTGCCATAAGGGCAAGAAACAAATTTGGATAAATTGAAGTGTTTTTCTAAAAAAGCACTGCCCCTAAAATAATTGACATGGTTAGTTAGACTTTGAGGATTCAAAACACTAGGAACCTAAGTAGATATTTGGGATTACCAGCCATTTGGGGGAGTTCTAAAGCTGCTGCTTTGCCCTATGTCAGGGATAAGGTACTGAAGAAAATGCAAAGATGGAGTTAGAGATAATAATAAAACAAAAAAATTCATGATCTTTCACTCAATATCTTAAACTTTTAAGTTGAAATGGTTCTTGACATATGGAAATAAAAGTTTTTTACTTACGATGGTAGGGAAGTCTTAATTAAGATGATAGCAAACTCTTTACCCTCTTATTCAACGTGGTGTTTTTAATTTTTGAAGAAAGCATGTGATAATTGCTAGGTTTTGGTGGGAGTAAAGGAAGGATTCATTGGATGTCTCGGGATAAGATGACAAAGGCCAAGAAAGAAGGGGGCACAAGTTTCAAAGACTTCTAAAGTTTCAACCTCACCCTTTTGGAAAAACAAGCATGAAGAGTGTGGTTCATAATTCTGATGAGTATTGGGAAAGATTTCTCAAAGGCTTTACTTTCCAGATACTAAGTTTTTTTAGGCTAGGAAAGGTTCAAGGGCTTCTTTGGTCTGGTCTTTTAGAATGTAAAGACATGATGAAGGAAGGATAATGCTAGAAAATTAGGGATGGAAGGTTTGTTAAAATATGGGATGATAAATGGATTCCAACCTTACCTAATTGTAGATTAGCTTCTCCAAGTCCTGGTCTTGAATTTGAAGGTAAATTAGATGCAGACTAATTCAGAATGGAAAATGGGAATTGACTGATCAACTACCTGGGTTACAGAGGAGGAAATCCGAGCAATTTAGGAAATACAACTACCCCAAGTTTAGAAAGGAGAATCTTTCAGTTTGGTTGAAAACTAAGGATGGTAGCTATTCAGTCAAAAACAAGCTGCAACATGGCTAGAGATTTGAAACCAGGAAAGGTCAACTTAAAACTAAAATTCACAATTGCAATCCCTTAGAATTTACGAAAGGAAATTTAGGCAATTAAAGTACCTCCCAAAATGAAAGGTTTTCTTTGGAGGGTATGTTCTAATTCTATCCCTAACAAGGAATGCCTTTTCAAAAAAAAAAATTGTAGTTTCAATTATAGTTGTCTTCTGTGTTTGAAGGGTATGGGAACAATAGAAGATAAGGCTTCTCCCTGGAGTGTCTCTATCTCTTGTCTGAATACAAGCAAACAAGGCAGCATTTTGGCTAACGAAAATAGTCACAAAGAGGATATGTCCTTTGAATTGGGTGGTGGCACCTCCATCCTCTCTGGCAGAGAGTTTTTCCCGAGACATTGCTCAGTTAGGGAAAGAGTTGGCTAGGGTGGAGGCAGGATTGGTTTAGTTTGTTGTTTTTTTATATTTAATTTCCTCATTTGGATGTATTAAAAAAAATCACAAAAGGATTAAACGTCACACTTCAAACCACAAGGGACAATATGATTTTAGACCAAACCACAAAGGGATAAAATGTAATTCAGCCTTAAAATTATAATGTGAAGTTTGAATTGAAATTAATTAATGTTGAGTGTTGGTATAATATTGAAGAATGAAGACGGAGGGTGGGGACTACACATAGAGGGTCACAGTACCATGTTCTGCACTGCACTCAACTACATATGTATGCGCATCATCCATGAAGAAGAACATGATGGAAGTCAAGACCATGCCTGTGTTAGAGCACGAAACTGGATTCTTGATCATGGTGGCGTCACACATATACCTTCTTGGGGAAAGACCTGGCTATTAGTATGTCTTCAATTTATATTCTTACTTTTAATTAAGCTTTAAATGTACTTTTGGTCCCTTTAAAATTTTAAATATTTCAGTTTGGTTCCTTTGCTTGAACATGAAGAAATGTTAACCTTTCATTTTTAAAAAAGTTGCAATTAAATCTTTCATCTAGAGAAAATACATACATAGACTTTAAACTACCGTGACCTTTTGTTTTTCAAGTACACTATCTAGATATTATATTAGCAATCGAGATCACATTTTGTTCATGTTATACCGCTCCCTCACACTATTTCCCTAAACTAAAATCATATGACTTTAATTGCTTGAGTGTCATCCAAATAGTCTGCATGAGAAAAAAAATTGCCACACTAGTAGCTTAACATTCACGTTAACATTTTTATTAAAATAATGAAGTGACCATGAAAGATGAATGAAGCATTTAATTGTAATTTTTTTTAAAAATATTGCTATAGAAATCTCAACTTCAGGTTGGGGGTTTTCACCATTGGATCACCATTTTCTCCTAAAGATTCTTAATTGTCATAACAAAATGGGCACATATCTCTAGGTAAAAATGATTATCCAATGGTAAGATTGCTTTGTTTTAAATAAGAGGGACCATATTGAAAAATTTACAACAAAGAATGTATTTTAAGCTTTTAATTGATTATATATACACCAAAACTGGTTCTATTCTATGTTCTTTATATATCTCACGCTGCTGTTGTTCCTTCAGATACTTGGTGTTTTTGATAATGCCTCCTGAGTTTTGGCTCCTTCCTTCATTTCTTCCTCTGCATCCGGCTAAAATGTGGTGTTATTGCCGATTAGTTTACATGCATATGTCTTACTTATATGGCAAAAGGTTTGAGGGTCCAATCACACCACTTATTCTTCAGTTGAGACAAGAACTCTATATTCAGCCTTACCATGAAATTAATTGGAAAAAAATCGTCACCTCTGTGCAAAGGTGAGAATTACTCATTCATCTTCAATGATTTCTCATATCATCCTTAATGATCATAGATTGTCCATTTGATATATCACAGGAAGATCTTTACTATCCTCATTCTTTGATACAAGATCTGATATGGGATAGTCTATACGTATTAACGGAGCCACTTCTTATGCGCTGGCCCTTCAACAAGTTGGTTAGAAAGAAGGGCCTTCAAGTAACAATGAAGCATATCCACTACGAAGACGAGAACAGTCGATACATAACCATGGCGTGTGTCGAAAAGGTATCGTTTCATGTTTAATTAATTAACTATAAATTGAATTGATATATACTTGAGGTAAGAGGAAATTTCTAATATTCAAATCCCCAGGTTTTATGTATGCTTGCTTGTTGGGTTGAAGATCCAAATGGAGATGCCTTCAAGAAGCATCTTGCTCGGGTCCCCGATTACTTATGGGTTTCAGAAGATGGAATGACCATGCAGGTGAAATTAAGTGCTCAGTAATAGGAAAGTAAAAGTAAACTAACAGCATGATTCTTAATTTCTATACCCACTTAACTTTAATCTCCATATTTTTCTTGAGTTTCTAAATTAGTCTTTAAATAATTAAAATCGTCACATGTAAATATGTTTTTAATACTTGAAGAAATTAAACTCGTTGCATGTAAGTTTTGAAAGGAATATAAAATGCAAGAAGTTGAATATTTTTGGATATTAACTATAGAACAGAGAATTTAGGGATCGAAACTGAGTAGCTTACAAATTCAGAAATCAAATTATTTGTTTACTCAAAAATTAAATGATGCATTACTAATGAAGATGATTCACCAATTTTTTTTAATTTTATTGCTTTGATAGATATATGCCTTTTATATGCAGACTTTTGGTAGCCAGGAATGGGATGCTGGCTTTGCCATCGAAGCTTTACTTGCCACTAACCTAAATGAGGAAATTGCTCCAACGCTTGCAAGAGGGCATGACTTCATTAAGAAATCTCAGGTCTGCTTTTATTCTAAATTAAGAAACATATTCATAAACGAAAACAATTATTTATATATATACACACACACACACATACAGTAGTACTAACGCAATATTATAAATTTTTCCACGATAATTAACAATGGGATCAGGTTAGGGATAACCCTTCTGGTGACTTTAGGAGTATGTATCGTCACATTTCTAAAGGTTCATGGACGTTCTCTGATCAAGACCATGGATGGCAAGTTTCTGACAGCACTGCAGAAGGTTTGAAGGTGATTAACTAGCATAGTAAACAAGTTAATTTGACGGTTCAAATTAACCTTCAACTTTTTTTGTTACCTAATAATCTTCTTTGGTTCAGTGTTGCCTTCTTTTATCAATACTGCCACCAGAGCTTGTGGGCGAAAAGATGGAACCTGAAAGGTTATATGATTCTGTCAATGTGCTATTGTCACTTCAGGCAAGTACTTTTAAATATTCTTTTTGTTGCTGAATTGATTGAAGTTTTGCTTGTGATTTACTGGAAAATCGCGAAATTTTATATAATTTCAGAGTAATAGAGGTGGTTTAGCAGCCTGGGAGCCAGCTGGAGGTCATGATTGGTTGGAAGTAAGTACTACAATAGAATATTAGTATCAAATTTTATGATATATAATCATAATAATCATACCTAATTGCTTTTAAGTTAGTGGTATCCTTATAAAAATACCCCACCAGCTCACCTTATTTCATTGGCGAAATAAAAAGTGTGCACGTATTAAAAAAATCCACTTGAATTAATTGGAAACTCCTACAACAATGAAAAAATTCATTAGCACAATGGTGTAAAAAATTGAGACGTAAATTTATGAATTTTTCTAAGGAGAGCTCGAATTTATGCCTTTTTTGTTGCTTTTTTGCTTAAAGCGTGGATCACAAAAGAGACCGAACAGTGGAAAGCTCAAGCTTTCCATAGAAAAACCCTAAATTTATACGGTATATCCTCAATTTCAACTTCCATTCATCAATTAGATACCTGTTTTTTTTTAATTGGATCAATTTCTTTTTTAAATAAAATGCTGAAGTTAAATTATATTTATATTAAATTATTTGAAATTATAAATGAAATTTGAGAAGTTGGAAAATTTATAGTACCTAACGAAATTTATCGCCTACTTTAGTTTATTTAATACTGGAGTTGTTTAAATGATTGTTTTTATTTTTATTATTATATAATAGAGTAAATGACCCACCCTACAAAACTTTTTAATCTGCCATTAACTTTTTTTTTTTTTGGTACAGAATCTGCCACTAATTAGTATATGTAATTTAGGGATTTGGATATTCTAAATTTCTCAAATAAATTTATAGATAAATTTAGGTAAGAAAAAGACAATTTATGAAACCTACTTTCTTTACATATTAATTTTTTTGAACTATATATTTCTCTCTTTTAAATTTACCTTATAATTTTTTTTAAGAAGTTTAAAGAATCATAATTTGTAGTTTAGATATTTGATGGGAAGTAAATAAATGAATGCAATATTTCATTTGCGTGGTTGGATCAGGTGCTGAATCCAACAGAATTTTTTGCCGACATCGTAGTTGAGCATGAATATGTTGAGTGTACTGGGCCAGCAATCGAGGCTTTAGTTTTGTTTAAGAAGCTCTATCCTCAGCATAGGAGGAAAGACATCGAAAATTTCATTGCCAACGCCGTACAATTCCTTGAAGATACACAATCAGAGGATGGTTCATGGTATGGGAGCTGGGGGGTGTGCTTCACTTATGGTTCTTGGTTCGCGCTTGGTGGGCTAGCTGCGGCTGGGAAGACTTACAGCAATTGTGCCGCCATTGTCAAAGCTATAAATTTTCGACTAAAAACCCAGAGAGAGGATGGCGGGTGGGGGGAGAGCTATCTTTCATGCCCAAAAAAGGTTAATGACTTTGAAGTCAATATTATTTTAAGCACCGTTAGTTAATGGGAAAATTATATTTTTTTTGACTTAGCTTTTTGTCCCTCATTGCAATTTTTTTCAAATAATTAATTTTTACAATTATTTCTTTAATTCATTTATCCCATTATAATTATTTGTTATCGTCTAAGTTAAAGTTTAATATTAGGCATGTGAAATGCCCAAAAAAAAATTCTTCCTATACAGATATATGTACCTCTTGAAGGAAGCCGATCAAACGTAGTACAAACAGCATGGGCTATGATGGGCCTAATTCATGCCGGGCAGGTTAGTTAGCACAATTTGATCTTAAAATATATAAATGTTAATTATTAGAATGCTTATTTATAATGACCAAAACTTCGAGGCAATGAATACAAATTATTTGTTTCCTATTTGCTTGGACAGGCAGAGAGAGACCCGACTCCTCTTCATCGTGCAGCAAAGTTACTCATCAATTCTCAGCTGGAAGATGGGGATTGGCCCCAGCAGGTGGGCTCCTGTCACTCACTCACTCACTTAGTGGTGTCAATATGCGTAGGCTGTATGGACCGAGCCATTAAATTAATTTAAAATTATAGGATTGCATTAAAAAAATTAATATTATATTTTTAAAAGAATTTTTTGGTTCAACTTTATGAAGCTCTAGGGTTGAACTAAGTCAAGCCGGTCAATCCTTAGAACTTAACAAAAATATAAAAAAAAAAAAATTGATAATTAAATAAGACTAGAGTAGAGTTAAGTCGAGCCAAACCCCAAGAACTTAACAATTTTGTATAAAAAATAAAATTTTAATATTTTATATTTAGAATAAAGATAATTATGATTAATTTATTTTTAAATTATAAAATTTTTATTACAAATTAATATAGGTTTAAGGCTGGCCCTTAAAGTTAGCGTTATAGCTCATTAAGCCCACTCTTAAAGCCAAACTGGAATCTTTAAAGAGCTAAGATGGCCAGCATCTTCAAAGCCTATATTTTAATAGGACTTTTTTTTTATGGTCAATAAAAGAATCTAGTTCCATCAATTTGCTTCTTCAACTATATTTGTCATATTTTAGTTCTAACTTATTAAATAAATATATCATTTTTGTCACGACTCTAATTTTAGGGCACGTGAAATACATATACCATACACATATATTTCCATAAATGTACAGAATGTGATTCTTAATCATATAAATCAATACATATAAGTTCTCATACTCATATACAATATACAGTTTACGTCTAAAAACACCAGAGTAACAGTAGAAGCAAGGATCCTGCCTGTGACGTTCAGAGCAACGCTAGAGTACAAATATTTTACAAATATAAAACATTGAGAGCCTAGAAACAATGTAGGCTCACCACTGAAGTACAACCTCTAGTCGATCACGTGGCTGTTGGACCAAACTCTATGTCTTTATCTGAAAAATAGATCCACATCGTGTAGTGAGTTTTACAACTCAGTGAGCAGATAATACCTCCTATGACCTCTTAAGTCAACATATGGATGTACTCATATAATAAAATTTATGTTATCAAAAATTACATTTCAGAAGTACATCCACATGGGACCCGCATTTTCAAATATTCTCTATTCAAAAATCATAATCAGGTCTTTCAAACCATAAGCGGTATTGTATACACAATGCTCATGTCAAGTTCAAAATCATATTCAATACTGTAAAATCATTAATCAAATTATGCTATGCATCAAAACATTTCTCATAAAATATTTGGAGGATCCCATACCAGAACCACCATACCAGAGTTTGACCCCTTTCGTACTTTTGTGGTATAGGATTTGCCTAAACTCAGCATCCCGCTGAGGTTTGCCCTACTACCATTCAAGAGGACACGCGAAGGGACTCTGTATGGGTCTTTCCCAAGCACACAGCAAGGGAAGGCAAATAACATCTCATATAACTGGCATCTCGCCCATATATAGGAGGCATTCCGCTCTCCTTCACATATAATCTCCCGTGTGTTGGCCCTTACACGAGGCTAGCACCACCTCCCCTGCTAGCTGAGGCAATCAAGGTGCGCACTAAGGCTAACATCACCTGCTGTTAGCAGACAGTGTTTCCAATAGGATTCCTCCACAGAAAATACCATATGCACATATGCCATATAATTCAGTATAAATTCTCAATATAATACAGACTTTCAGTCTCAAAATACTCATATGTCAAAACTTCCCATTCAGGGGAAACATGTATACATGCCCATATCCGAGGCAAACATATCACTGTAAAATCAATGTCACATGTATAACATACTTTCTTTGCCATGTAATGCGAAATATATGTAAAAATCACATGTTCAAAGTATTTCAAAATTCACCTGTTATAAATTACCCATTCAGGGTTTATCACATATATATGCCATTTCTCTAGGCAATTATATATCTCTATAAATCAATGTCACGTATATAAATATTCATTTTATCATTTAATGAAAGATACATGTGAAATCATATACACCGTGAGTTCATAAATCTATTTTCAAAACTATACTCTTCTTGAACTGTATTTCAAAATGTAAGCATATCAGATCGTTTTAATGCATTTCAGAAACATATCACAGTGTGTATATCTCATAAATATAATCATATACATATTCAAGTATCAAGAAGAGTATAGGCAAGTCATAGGAAGAATCATCTACTCACAGGTAAGGGCTCCAGATTGGGCAGCCCTAAAATACTCGTTTCTGGTCTGAATTTGACCAAATAAGCTTCAAAAATGTGTCCGGAGGGTCCAAAAACCTTAAATGAGCTCGGGTATTATTCACCACCGGAAAACACTATTCACCGCCACTATTCATCGCCGAAAAATACTATTCACCGTCACAAAATTTTTTACCAAATCAATAAAATGAATTCATATCCTAATGTTTATCTAATTTCTGAATCCATCTACGGAGTTAGATTTCTAATTAGAAATCTCTAAGTAAGGTTTTTCAGAACTTACCTTTTACCGAGATTTTCTACTTCAGATCTACGGCGATTCAACGGTTGATTTGAAAAACTGATCGGTCAAAACTGAAGTACTCTTCGTCCTGAATCCAATAACATTTTCAGTTTTGAGATTGGAAGTCCTTAAACACTCCAAATCGAAAGATAAAATTTGAGATTACTATTCACTCACTATGCATGCACTATTCCTTTCCGTTTTTTTTTTCTTTTCTTCTTTCTGAAATTTCGCCCCCGGCTTCGTTTATGATTCTGCAGCTTTCGTTTTTTTTATAATAATATTTATTAAATAATTAATAATAGGATTTTCTTTTATGAAAATTTATATAAATTCCATTTTTCATCATAAAATATTCCAAAAATTTCTAAAAATTTCCTTCCTCATAAATCTTTAGTTAAACTCTTAAATCATAATTTTTCTCAATAAAAATTGTAATAAAACAAATTTCAAAACAAATATCTTTATTCATATTAAAAGAAAGAATATTTCTAAAAATACCGTAAAAATTCAATAGAGGCCGGTATAATTATTTTAAGCAACACAATACTTATTTTACTTAAAAGTCCACTTACTTTTAATAAATTATAATTATTTCTACATAAATAAAAATATTTTTGCCAATAGCGCGCCAAAATATAAATTCTCATATTTCTTTTGAAATTCTTTAATCCATGTAATAAATATACATATTTTCACTGATTCTTATCTCTATTGACAAAATTCTCTTTTTTATTCTACATTCCCTTTAATTGAAATTTTTCGTTAAATTTTACGGTTATTACAATTTTGGTCTGTTAAAAGTTACCTACATAAAATATCAATTGCTGATGAGGTCTGTTAAAAGTTAGATGAAAGTGAAATGCATCGTTTTTTTTATAAATAAAATTAAAAGCAGTTTTCTCGAAATTAGAAATTACTTTGTTTGTAATTGTATAAAAAAAAATGACGCGTCGCTTTGCTTTCATCAGGAATCTAACCATTCACATTAATAACTAACGTTCCAGGTTGAACAAAATTAATGTTGAGGAATAAAATAAACTGCTTTTCAAAAAGTTAGAATAAAAACAATGATTATTATCTTCAGCAGATTAAAATAAATAACAGTTATGGAATTGCAAATAATTTGTGATTTATTTTCAGGAAATCACAGGAGCAATCATGAAGAATTGCATGTTACATTATCCGATGTACAGGAATATTTTCCCAATGTGGGCTTTGGCTGAATATCGCAAGCGGTGTCCATTGCCGTCCTCAACTGTTTAGAAATCTGATACAAAAGCACACACATAATGGAGCTGGAATCTCATCTTTAATCAGATTTCATAGAACATATTTAATTTAAGTAGACAATTAAGATTATAAAAGGTTTGTTGTTTTCTTAATAATGCAGTGTAGCGAATAATTTTTTAAAGAGTACTTGAACATTTTCCAATTACAGGCGTGATTAATAAGTAGGTCGTATTTGCACGAAATTCAGGTTAAATCTTAATCTTAAAAAGAATAGAAAAAAAGTATAATAAAAAAATTAAATTAGATCGGCCAGTACAACTAAAAAAATCAATGAATTGGCAATGGGTTTAGCTAAAAACTAGTAGAATAAATATAAACTCTGGACAGTACATAATATGAACTGGCAATGGGGTTATCAAGGAACCGGACCAACTCATATTTTATTCAACAAAAATGGTGTTACTGAGGTTCAGACACACTATTTTGGTTTGCGAAAATATTTTTTATTTTTATATTTCTAAAAAAATTTTAAGTTTATATTTTTATTTTTATTTTCATTTTCACAATTTTTTAGTTATATAAATATACTTGCACTTTATTTTTATTTTTACTATTTTTAAATTATATAAATAGTAAAAATCTGTTCATACAGTTCAAAATAATTACAAAAATGCTATTACCACAATGCACTACAGTATGGAAATTTCTCAAAACATCTTTTTGGTATTTTCAAAATTTTTAAAAATTTAAGAAATATTTCTTAAAAAGAAAACATATAACAGTAAAGACTTGCGTTTTTATTGCCATTTTTAATTTTAAATGAAAATAAAAATTAAAAATAGAAAAAGCCAACATGATTTGTCTATACCGACATGCCACGCTGACATGTTTATTAAGTATAAGTTTTTATATTTATTTTATTACTCAAGCCATAAAAAAAATACAACAAATTATTATTTTATTAAATAAAATAAATAAATGATTTATCAATTTCTTTATTAAAATTTATTAATAATATAAATATTATATCATCTGAATTTGTTTGTATAAATAAATTATTTAATGATACTTATATATTATATACATATGCACATAGTACCAATTGTGATTCGACCATAATTGAATTAATAAACTTTGAAGTGTTCTTTTTATCAATATAATGATAAATTCAAATTTTAAAATATTGAAAAAATTCATCATATTCAAAGTTATATATAATTTACCCAATTATTTTATATTTTAATAAATATAAAATAAAATAAAATTTTGAAATACGCAATGTTAATGCACGGTTAGGCCCGCACATATATATGAAGCCTACAAGATGTCATTATTTTATCTTCACTTATATTTGAAAAGTATGAAATAATAAAAAGATGATGACCACTTAACTGGAAAATAAGGAAACCTGCAAACACAGGAAAGAAAAGAAGAAAAAAAAAACAGCATGTAGAGAATAATAAAGTGGGAAAAAGCATCAGCTCCAGAGCGCCCTCTAATCCTTTTGTCAAAGAAAGCCGCTTTAAAAATCATGACAAAAACCCGCGAAAAGCTAACCAAAAAAAGCCTATTCCATAAAAGACAAGGAAGTAAATATTTATGACCCAAACTTCCTACATTATGCTCAAGACCCATGCATAATAATCCAGCAAAACATAGCAAGTTTAAATCAAGAGGGCTGTAGAGTCCATTAGGATCAACTCCATGATGCTAACAAGCTTTTGGAATAGTGCCTTTTACGTGACTTCAAAGGCTTGGATGCTGTGGTGACATCAGTAATTTCAGCTACTGAAATAGGGTTATAGAGTCCCAATCATTAACAAAGTATGTTGCAAATTCCCCCCCTCCCCCCCACCCCAAAAAAAAAACGAAGAGAAAAATGAAAAACGGAACTGTCCAAACTTGAAAATTTTAATATTGAAACAACATATAAGGGAATTTACGTGCAAGTTCTCTTTGAAAAACTTGACATGCTACACAAATTAATCGAATAGAAATCTAGAGAGAATATTATCATTAGCATAACAAGAATCAACATATCCATGTATATTTCTAGAATAGAATGAATCATGTCGGAGGTGATGAAATTCAGGGTTAAACAAACAGCACACACACCTTTTGTGGCTCTTTTATTCATAAATAATATTGAAATAGGATAACTACAAGCTAAACTCCTAAATAATAACAAACTCCGAATTCAATTGGAGTCTCGCTGGCTAGACCCATAACACTAATCCTCTATGAAGCATGGACCCTGTGACAAACACGTGACACAATAAAATTTAAAGAGTCTCATTGTATCTAATAACAATGAAATATATCAGACCAAGATACAAGTTCTTTAACTTCAACCTGATTAAAATTTCAATATGATATGAACTTTTGGGGAGCTATGCCCCAAAAACTAGTTCATGAGATGCTTATTGAGATTTGAGAACCCAAGATTCATATAAACCTCACATTAAAATCAAATACTTCCAACGTGATAGTCAAGTCCGATATTGCTTTATCACATATCCTAAACTCATTGATAACTCTTTCAACAGGGGGAATAAAGATTAAAAATGATAACTATCAATTCACTCAAGTAATTGAAAGCAGAAAAACATAATGAATCATTAAACAATAATATATTACAGGTAGGTAGATAAAAACAATTTTACTTTGATTTACAAGGACAGCACAGCACATAATAAAGCGGTAAAAATCCAGAAGCATAATGGAACAGTGACCAACCTTACGATATCGTCACCAATTTCTGGTGTAATGCTTATGCTTCTTCTTCTTATCCTACAAGTGTCTGATGAGGATGCACCATCTGACCTATAACTAATAGAGAAATATTAGGGTTAGGTTTAATATGTTTCCATAATCCATTCAGTGTTTATCTTCTTATCTTAACCACTTTGTTATCTTCTGTATATTAGGATTTTGTTATATCTTCAAATTTTGAAATTCTAATTACACTTGTACATGTATATAAACCATCATCTGATTAATGAGAATATAGCCTTTTCCTCTCAAGTTTACTCAACATCTTTGTAGTATCAGAGCACCTTGTGCTTTCACAAGCTATCGATCCCTATTTTCCTTTCCATGGCTGAATCCTCCACATCTCAACCTCTTTGCTTCAATCCCTCTGCTGATCTTCTTGAACTTGTCACTATCAATGTCTCAAACCTTGTCATCAAACTTACTCCTAATAATTACGTTGCATGGACAAAATAAATTAAATCTATGCTCATCAGATATGGTCTTGTTAGACATGTCACTGGTTCTAAACCATGTCCTTCAACGTTTATTGAACACAATGGAGAACATGTTGAAAACCTACTATGAACTCACTAGATATGGCAAGATCACTTCTTGCTCTTGGCTCTCATGGCCTCCTATGAATCAGATGTCCATGTTGTCATATCTAAAGCAGAAATAGCCAAAAAAAACTTGGGATCAACTAGCTTGTGCTTTCGCCAATGGCTCCAGGTCACGCATAATGCACCTCAAGGAGCATCTCTCCACCCACACCAAGGGTACATCTACTATGTCTGAATATCTTCATACTATTAAAACCATTGCTAATGAACTAGTGATGATTGGTCATCCACTAGATGAGATAGACCTTATTTTACACTATTTAAATGGCTTGGGACAAAACTATAAAGAACTTTCAGCAGCTCTGCGTATTCGTGAAACACCTGTGTCGTATGATGACCTTTTTGAGATGCTCACTGATTATGAAGTTCATCTCATGAAAGCTGAGAAGTTGGTTGAAGCTCTTATAGCTGCTAATCATGTCAAGAAACTGCCTTTCTATCCTAGAGTACATCACAGACGTTCCCTCCCCTATTTTGATCAAAGTCGTGCCTCAAGTCATTCTCCTAAAGTCACCAACAATCCTTATCGTAAGTCATCCACTCCTCCCACTTGTCAATTCTGCAACAAGCGTGGTCACATTGCCAAATATTGTTTAAAGATCACCAACAATAATCCAAATATTGCTCCAAGTGCTCATGTTGCTATTGCTACCACACCTTCTGCAAACAAACATTGGCTGATTAATTCTGGTGCCACCCACCACATTACCAATGACTTTGGTAACTTCAATCTAGCTCCTAAGTATTATGGCCTTGAAAGTCTCACTATGGCTAATGGTAATATCCTTCCCATTACTCACACAAGTTCCACGGTTTTGTCTTCTTCTCTCCAACTTTTTAATATTCTCTATATGCCTCAAGTCAAGGAAAACTTAATTTATGTTTCTCAATTATGCAAACAAAACCATGTCTCAGTTGAATTTTTCCCATCTCATTTTCAGGTCAAGTCATTGACAACGGGTCAACCACTGTTGCAAGGGCAAAATGAAAACAACACCTATACCATTCCCATGTCCACTCCTTCATGCCCAACACCATTTGCAGCAACCATCACCATGACTTCATCCTTCCACTTATGCTAGCATCATAGACTTAGGCATCCATCCAAAGCTATTCTCAGACAAATTCTCCTTTCACAGAACATCTCCATCCCTTATACTTGTCTTTCTTGCACTGATTGTCATCTTAATAAAAGTCACAAGTTAGCATTTGATAAATCTAGTCTCACTAGTTAAAGACCTCTTGATATTTTGTATTATGATGTATGGGGACCTATCTCTTTTACTTCAACAGATGGTTATCATTTTTATGTCAATTTTATAGATCACTTCTCTCACTATGTTTGGTTGTACCCCCTTAAGTATAAATCTGATGTTTCAATCATTTTTCCTACCTTCAAAAATCTTGTTGAAATGCAATTTAACTCACAAATAAAAACCTTATACTCAGATAATGGAGGTGAATATATTGCCTTACACCCATTCCTCTCCAAACATGGAATCTCTCACTTAATCTCACCACCTCACACACTTGAACATAATGGTCTTTCTGAGCGTAAACAGTGTCATCTCCTTAAAACAACTAGAAGCCTTTTACATCATGCTTCTCTTCCTCTTAAATTTTGGACATTTGCTCTTAAAACTGCTGCCTACCTCATTAACCGACTGCCTACACCAATTTTACAATCACACTCTCCCTTCTCTGTTTTATTTTAGTGCCAACCCAACTACCTTAAAGTTCGCACATTTGACTATCTCTGCTTTCCCTAGTTAAAACCCTACACTACCTCTAACCTCGATCACAATATTGTATCTTCTTAGGTTACTCCACCACTCAAAGTGCTTTCATTTGTTTTGACTTCATCAATAAAAAATTGTATAACTCACGCCATGTTCAGTTTATGGAAAACCCTTTTCCCTTTTCTTAGCAATCCTTTACTGATGTCACTCCTACTCAACTTGCTAATCCTACTCAGTCATCTCCTCATGAACTTGTTCCCTTCATATCTACTAGCTCTCCTTCATCATCTCTCCTCCCCTCCTCTTCTGACCACATGTCCTATTCCTCCCCACCTATTCCTCCTCCACCCTCTCCTGTATGCTCCCTCTCATTTCTTAATGAATATTTGCCCTTTACAATAGTGGACTCCCCTAGACTTGACACCCATCATCCTCCACCTCCCTTCACCAATTCCCACCCCATGATCACTTGTGCTAAAAGTAATATACATAAGCCCAAATGTATCTTTTCCATCTCTAAATATCCTATCCTTGAAGCCGTCGAACCAACCTGTGTATCTCAAGCATTGAAATCCTCTTACTGGAAGCAAGCCATGTCTCAAGAATTCATGGCTCTTCTCAACAATGGCACTTGGAACCTTATTCCCCCAACCCTGCATATAATATCATTGGTAACAAATGGCTGTTTTGCATCAAACGAAACCCAGATGGCTCCATATCCAGATACAAGGCACGTTTAGTGGCGAAGGGTTTTCATCAATGACTTGGGGTTGATTACTATGATACGTTCAGTCTAGTGATTAAGCCACAAACCATAAAGATAGTTCTCTCTCTTGCTATCTCCAAAGGTTGGAACTTGCAAAAAATGGATGTTAATAACGTCTTTCTTCAAGGCCTTCTCTTTGAAGTTGTCTACATGCACCAACCTCCAAGTTTCATACACAATCAATTTCCTCATCATGTGTGTCGTCTCAAGAAGGCCCTCTATGGCCTCAAACAAGCCCTTCGTGCATGGTACATTACTCTACGTCAATTCTTATTATCTCATGGTTTTGTCAACTCCAAAATAGATGCCTCACTCTTTATCTACAATCAAGATTCCTTGCTAGCTTACTTCCTCATGTATGTGGATGATCTCCTTCTCACGGGTAACACTTCATCTTTTCTCCAGCAATTCGTGGCTTCTCTGGCTGCCACTTTCTCTCTGAAGGACTTTGGGTTTCCTAACCACTTTCTTGGCATCAAGCTTGTCCCCTCCAGCAAAGGCTTGTTCTTGAGTCAAAACAAATACATTCGAGACTTACTGGACAAAGCCAAGATGACATATGCTAAGCCAGTAAATACACCTATGTCCACTTCATGCAATTTCTCCACTATGTTCCCACCTACAGATGCCACAAAATATAGACGTTTGGTTAGTTCTCTCTAATGTTTGTCTCTCACTCGACCTGATGTTGCATATCCTATTAATTTTTTGGCTCAATAAATGCAAGCTCCATCCAATGACCATTTTCAGGCTCTTAAATTCTTACTTTGTTGTCTTAAGGCTACAGTCTCTTATGGCATTATGTTAACTCCAAACTCCACTTTCTCCCTTACAGCCTACTGTGACGCAGATTGGGCAGGTGACACCACTGACCGTAAGTCTACAGGGGCATATATAGCATATCTTTGCACCAACCCCATCTCCTAGAGCTCTAGAAAACAAAAATTCGTTGCTCGTTCCTCCACTGAGGCCGAATATCACACTATTGCCTCCACCTCTGCCGAGATCCTTTGGCGTCAACAGTTGCTTCAATAACTTGGTCTCACCATTTTCACATCTCCAATCATCCACTCAAATAACATAGGCGCTACATATCTATGTGCTAGCCCTATCTTTCACTCTAGAATGAAACACTTATCTATCGAATATCACTTTGTTTATGACCTGGTCTCCAATGGCTCACTCTGTGTTTCTCATGTTCCCTCATCTCATCAACTGGCTGATCTACTTATCCAACCGCTTTTTGGCCCTCATTTTCAATTTCTTCTATCCAAGATTGGTGTCGTTGACACTCCCCCATCTTGAGGGGGTGTAATAGAGAAATACTAGGGTTTGGTTTAATATGTTTTCATAATCCATTCAATGTTTATCTTCTTATCTTAACCACTTTGTTATCTTCTATATATTAGAATTCTATTATATCTTCAAAATTTGAAATTCTAATTACACTTGTACATGTATATAAACCATCATCTGATTAATGAGAATATAGCCTTTTCCTCTCAAGTTTACTCAACATCTTTAATAACTGCTTATGAAAAAAGAATAATTTCTTCTAATGAATCATATATTCAAAAAATAACAAGATCATAAAGAACTAAAAAAGTAAATTACTATGTTATTCAAAAAATGCTAATAGAAAGCAATAGACAAGAGCAAATTCCATACATGCAATGATCCAACCGTTGCCATTTAAACCTACTTAAATTTCCATCCAATGCCATGTACTTGAATAAGAGGAAACATTCACTCACATCAAGGCACATACTACTTATGCCAAAAAAAGGGTAACAATAAACCACACCAACTTATGTATGATTAAAAAAATCATCTCAACATTCCCTGTTCATCTAAAAAATAAGAAAAACACCAAACAACTGAAAAATCAATAAAACAATTATACAAGCTAATTTGAACATGTAATACATAGTAACAACACCCAAGATCGTTCCAAGACCTA
The DNA here is from genome assembly GCA_037074535.1 of Gleditsia sinensis. NCBI lineage: Eukaryota > Viridiplantae > Streptophyta > Magnoliopsida > Fabales > Fabaceae > Gleditsia > Gleditsia sinensis. The sequence continues at coordinate 16,164,859 of CM073469.1, read as the reverse complement.
TTTGTGATATTTGTTTGTTGCTTCTTAAATGCAACACCGCTATCTTGAGATTGTCTTTCTATCACACAAAGGAAACAAAGGAAATAAGAGTTTACAAGCTTCACATATTTTTAAGAATAAAAGGAAATATCTGACTTAGTTGAAAATGTTTTGAAAACAAAAAAAACATGTAATATGCACATTACCCCTATCACATCCTTACTTTAGGAACGCGAAAATCTCTAATATCCGATAAACTTTATAATTATGCACTTGTAAATAGTTTCACAATAACACATATCCGAGTATTACCATATGTGTACAAATTTGCAATACTAATAATTATATATGCCAAATCTATATAAATAACAGGCTTACAGCGGAAACAAGGATCTTGCCCGTGACGTTCAGAGCAACTCTAGAGTACAAATATATTACAAGTTTACATACTGAGAGCCCAGAAACAATTTAGGCTCACCACTGAAATACGACACCCAGTCAATCAAGTAGTCGCAGGACCAAATTCTGGGTTTTTATCTGAAAAAATATATCAACCACGTGTAGTGAGTTTTACAACTCAGTGAGCAAATAATACCTCCTATGATCTCTTAGATCAACATAAGGATGTACTCTTAATGATCCTGACTGCAAGCAAACTCTATAAACTCAACAACTCCTGCTATAAACTCATCTGTAACTGTTCTCTTATCAGGACCCACCCTATTATCCATCCACTTATGATGTTCAGGAACTTCCATCCTGTTTTTAGGCATACATGAATCAAAACAAACATCTTAATTCAATATAGCACAAATTATAATAACATCTTAATAACATACTGATACATACAGGCAATAGAATAAGGATGATATTCTCTATAAGTAAAGGGCAACCTTGAACAGTAGCCTAGTCCTTAAGTACATAAGAGGGACCTGATGGTGATACACAATCTAGACCAAGACCGAGTCCATTAGATTTTTAGGTTGATTGACTCACCAAAAGGCCTATATCTAAGGTACCTAAGTTTACTCAGGCTTAACTTAATCTATGCCTGGCCCAATGACAATCTAAGCCATCTAAGTTTAACATGGACAGAAACTTGGCTAATTTGCAAGTCTTCAAGTGCCATACTTACTGTCTTTTGCAGCTTAAATCAAGGGCATAGACTTTCCAAAAACTCAAGGAAAATTATGCTCAAATTGTAATTAAAAATTGAATGCACCCCACAAAATATTGTTTTCCTTATTATTTGATTAATAAAAGCTACCAATGAAACAAAGATCAATATATCTCATAACTAGGCAAATGTTCACTATTTTAGCAATGAGACTTTATTATCAAAAAAGTAAATCAATTAACTCTTATTTAAAGAATCTATGTTCCAATATCCTACATTACCTAGCAGGATTCACAAGGGCTAGTCATGGTCACAACTTATTTCAAAAATAAGCTCATTGAAATGATCAATAACTTGGTGCAAGTGTGTAGAGAAGCATTATTTACCAAAAGAAGATAATTTGTTTTACTGGGTTTTAGTGAGTTTACAAAATTGATGGTTATCAAAGCTCAAAAGGGGCGAACAAGTGAAAATAAGTTGGGTAGGCTATTTGGTTTTGAATGGTAAATGCAAAGAATGCATCAAAAAATTTTGTGCATGCATGTATCAGTATGACTTTGAAAACAGAATTGAATAACCAATAACCATAATCTATAATAAGATGATGTATCAAACAGAGAACTAAAAAACAGAACAAGAATGGAAAAAACCAACAACTTACATAAATATAAAGCTAAACTTCTCAAGAAATAACTAAAGGAATTACAGGTACAGCAATATAAACCAGCAACTTGAAATTTACAAGTAAGAATCACAAAAAAAGCTCTAACCAATGAAATTCAGTAGCTTTGCACTCACTGGTAATACAAAACTATAGTCTCACCATTTATACATAGGGTCTGTAACTATATTTAGTTAGAAGATTCTTAACTAGCATCTTATCCTTTCAATTAGGTGGCACAAAACCAATAAAACAACCATTAAAAATCATCACTCTATGGGACACTTAGAGACTCAACGCTCTAGGTTAGAAGATCTATTCTTCTGGATCCCGAACACACCATAAGGTGATAGGTTAGTGAGGTTTGGTTATAAATGCAGATTGTATAGTAGTTAATAGTTAATAGTAGTTGATGAGCATTAAATGAAGGCTGTTAAAGTTAGTTAGTTAGTATTGCTACTCTATAAAAAGAGCAACACTTGTACAGTTGAATATTTCATGAAACCAGATGCAATTCATACACGTACAGTTCTGTCTTATCTCTTCTCTCTCTTTCCTCTCTCCCTTCTCTTCATTCTACCATTGTCAAACTGTTAATGCATTACAGAATTTGGCACCCTTACTATCTAATTATATAAATCGTTAATTAAATCCTCATTCATCATTCTATTTCCATGCATTCATTTATTTATTTAGAACTTCTACTTTTTCTTCCCTTCCATTGAATATTTCATTTCATACCTCCTTTTTTATGTTCAGTTTGTCTGTTTGTATGTCTGTCTCTCTCTCTCTCTCTCTCTCTGTGCAAGACTTTAATTATTTCATGCCTGGTCATGCCTTTTCATCCAAGTAATTCTACTGATGCGCTCACTTTCTAACCCCTCTTTTGTCCCTTCCCTTTTTATGAACTTTTTTCTATCAACTTAAGTCCTTCTCTCCTAGATATTACTGTGATTTTTTTTCTTCATCACTCCATGTGCCTCATCTATCCCCTTATTATTACCCATCTCCCTCCTCCATCCAATTCATGCACTTAGTCTCTCACCTACTGTAATAACCCAAACCTTTGAAGGTTGAGTACAAATCATTTGAAATAAGGAAGTTGAGAACAATGTAAAATTTTAGAGCGTTTCTGACCTTTCTTCACTCAAATAAGCATAAATCGCTTATATGAAATCCAAATCACATGATTCCAATTTCTGTTGAAAGATAAGACATATAGCTACAACTTTGATGTTGGGAACTTTTGCTAATTCCGTGAATATTATAGTGATAAGAGGCCAAAACCGCAGCATAGTGTGGTCTGGACCTTTGCTCACTATTTTATACATAACTCCTTCATATGAACTCCAAATTAGGTGATTCAAGTGGCTACAGAAAGTTAAGAGAAAGGGATACAACTTTCATGTTGGATGTTTTGTCAAATTCGGCTAAATGAGTTCGTCGCGGAGAATATTTATCCAACGGCGAGAATGCTGCAGCATTTTCCTGAGAGCATGACATTTCTGGTTCCCAAACTCGCCGCGGCGAGAATGAGTTCGCCGGCGGTGAGATTCGTCAGATAGGCATTTTTAGCGGTCCCCCCTCCTTTTTCCTTCATTTCTCTTTCATCTAAACCCTAACTCTCTCTCTCTAAAATTTTTTTCCAACTTCTCTCTAAATTTTTTTTCCAACTTCTCTCTAAGATATCTCATCATCCGGACGTCCGATTTGAGCAAGCAAGGTACCGTTGGACTCGTGGGAACAAGAGCTACAAATCCCACCGATCAATTTCGCCAGAAATTCGCCAGATTGTCGCCGGAAAATTGCATGAATAGTAACCTCCAAGGTAAAACTCCGTTTAATCGCGTTTTAGGCTTCGTTTTACCGAATTTCTTTCCATAGATAATCTTAGAATTAGTTTCTATACTAGAATATAGGGTTTTTAGGTTTCGGCGTGAATAATATTTCTGGTGAGTGAATAGTGTTTTCTGGCATGAATAGTGTTGTTTAGAGTTTTTCAATTCTCATGTTATGTCTATGTTTTCTAGGTTGTTGAACCATCACGAGGTGAAATTCTCGTTGTTGGACTCCTAGTAAGGTGAGTGGGTTTTTCATACTATAGCGCATGTTTTAAGAATTTGATTTATAACTCTCTCGTATGATTTTAACTAGTTGGAATGTATGCTAAATTGTTTTACCGCTTTGAAAACCAATATATTCCAACCATGTTAGAAATTATAAATTTAAATCCTAGTTGAACTCTAGGTATGCAGGGCAAGCATCTAGGCTAATAATTCTCCATTTGAGTTAGATTTATAGAAATGCGAACTTAGTCATAGAAATGAACTAAGTTAGCCATGAAATGATTTGATGCATGATGAGCATCTATGTGACGTCTATGGACGATATGTTTAAAGGGAAAGTTTATGATGATAAAGGTCTCCATGGGAATTCATGGATAAGATATATTTTAGAACGGAATTTTATGCATGAAAAGAGCTAGATGGAGAATTATAGCTTTATTGTAAAGTCATTGAAATGTTTTACTTTAAACTCTTTGAATAGCATATTTCAAATGTTTTCTATTGGAGGGACCCTTTTAGATCACTGTTAGCTAGCCGCAGGTAGTGCTAGCCCTGGTACACCATGGTCATGTGAAGGCTTCGGCCTAGGATACTGTGACGGGCATATGCCTGCCTAAGACACAGGGATTTAGGGTGGACTTATGTCTACGCCTACAGTGATTACCATACCCTTGTTGTGTGCTTGGGTGATTTAGGGTAGACTTATGTCTATGCCTACAGTGATTACCATACTCTTGCTGTGTGCTTGGGGGATTTAGGGTGGATTTATGTCTACGCCTACAGTGATTACCCTACCCTTGCTGTGTGCTTGGGGGAGATGATAGATCTGTTAGGAAAGACCTCCAATAAACTGATGCATTTTTCATAAAGATTAAATATTTCTAAACAAGCTCATTCATCATTGTTATTGCATAAATAACTTCATTTATTACTTACCATGCATAATTGATTTGCTCTACTGTTACTGATTTAAATCCTGATTTATCTTTTGAATATACATTTAAACTGTTTAGCTTTTCTTTCAATAAATTATGGTTAAATGCTTAATGTTTCTATTATTATCTTTACATTTGGATTTCAATTATTAAACCCATTGCGAAACACTCGTGCTTGGTTTGCCCTGTTTCAGTTATAGTATGATTTACCCATTCACTGAGATGCGGTAATCTCACCCCTCTTTTGTTTCCTTCCCACAGATAGTCAAAGAGATTTTGATCCAGCTACAGCTTCGTAGGAGGCTGAAGATAGTGTTGGTGAGCCCCAGTTTGAGCAAGGCTCTTTTGTACTGTTTGTTTAGTTTAGTTTATGTCTAGAGTATCTCCATGAACATACAGGCAGGATCCTCGCTTCTTGCGTATTTTGATGTGTTGTTTGGAAAATGATTTTATGTTTTACAACAATGTTGGTATTATGAGGCCTTGGGCCAAGTTGAATCACATGAATATTATGAGGCCATGGGCCAAGTAGAATCACGGATGTTGGATTCATGAGATATATATATATATATATATATATATATATATATATATATATATATATATATATATATATATATATATATATATATATATAGATACAGTATTTTCTGATATTGGATGTGGCATATGTGGCCAGTTATATTTATTATGTACTCTGGATTGTGTGCTGGATGTTTGTATGTGCTATGCGTTAGGCTTGCGGCTAGGGGGAAACCCTTATGTCGTACCGGTCATGTGTTCCATCATTTGGGGCCGTGACACCTACCCTCCTCTCCTCTATCTCTCTCTCTGATCTTATCAAACCATTCATGAAACTTATTTAAAGGAAACTAAAAAGATCACTATCAGTTATGTTTTTGTTAATTCAACTCTTTGAGTTTCACATGTTATGTTTTTGTTAATTAAAAAACTTGATAATAAGCACTTAAAAACTATATATAAGAAAATGCACACATAAATTGGCAACAACGTTTTTTTACAAAGAGATATCACTATCCTATAAAAGCAAAATACCACACTCCACCTCACGACTTTCATTTATTTGTTTGTATTCCCATAACCCACTTCAAATAACTATGATACCTTGATCTAAGGGTGGAAAACAATGGGAGAATGTGAAGATAACACTAATCTTGGAAAAATTAGGGGTTCAATCTTCAAATTTGATGTAGAAGAGTTGTGCTGGCAAGTAATCAAAAGGAAAAGGCACCAACCTGCATAGAAAAATTTAGTTAATTTCTATTGCTTCAACAACCACTAGGCAATGTAAAAATAAATCAGCAATAGTCATATTGACCTTCTATGATTCTATCATCTATCATCAACCCTTGGGTTCGCAATAATAAAAATGAGATATTTTACAAGATAAAATTAAAGAAAAAAAAACCACAATGAGATATTTTACAAGATAAAATTAAAGAAAAAAAACCACAATATATAAATTTTATAGCTCCCTACCTACCTACCCTTATAAATACCACATCTCTTAATTACCAGAAATCAGATATTGTATAGAAAATGGCTTCTCAACATGTATTTCCTTTTACAAATTTCTCTATTTAGGAGAAACTTGCAAAACATTGGTAGCAATTATGCTTGAAGATATTTTCTAAGCAGTCAGCTTCCACATTGTCACATTATTAATTCTCCTTCTTGTACAATCTTAAATGTAAAATCCATTTAAAAGCAATTTAAGCCTAAAAAATCAGCAAGAAAATGAACCCTCAAAATATAGTGCAAAAGCACTAGAAGAGAAAATTACGCATTAAAAAACAAGGGTCAAGAAGGATTCCCACTCATATGGGGTCAAGAAGGCATATCTCAACTTCTGAAAAAATTACTGAAAAAGAGGAAGTGGGTGTAGTTTCTAGACACCCTTTTGATAAATTAAACAAGGGTCAGTATTGGATTCCCACCCCTTCTCAGATTCGATATTGTAAAATGATTATACTACCAGGTAAAGACATCCCTTGTAGTAGAAGTGCTTTCTCAGTCTTACTCATACAACTATCATTCTGTATACAATAAACTAGCAAGTACATATAATTTGAAGACAATACATTATTAGTTACTAATTAATGAAATTTAAGCTAGTTTTAGTGAATATAGAAGTATGGATAAAGGTTTAAACATAACAAAATAATTTCCATTCAGTGAAAGTTACTCAATTACTGTCCAACACTCCAACCGCTATAACAAGAATAGCAATACCTTTCAACAAGCAGTGATTACATGATAGTACAGAGTGGGGCTATGCCTATTCAAGAGGATTTTCTGTTCATTTTCCTGTTTTTAGCTAATCAATGAATGTTTTCTAAATTTACTAGTAAAATCTATTAATAAAAAAAATTCTCATATGTTTATTTAAAATGTATATATATTTTACAACTACTTACGATCTTTATTTAACCAAGGTTGAATTAATGAACTTTGAACTAGTCATCGAAGATACTATAATAAAAATGATAGCGTAGCCAAGGCAAATTCATCAATAATTAGAGAATGGTTTCTCAGGTCAACCAGACCGTTCCAATACACGCTAAACTGAATTCTTTAAGAGAGTAATTATATCTTTTCCATTTGTTTTGAATATAGGAAGGATGAAGGAAAGTTTATCTTTTTACATGTCGATTTTTGTTTTGGGTCAAAGTATCGAACACACGACATCTGTGAATTTTCTGGCAGTAGGATATCTATCCTTTCCTTCCTGTAAACAGTGAAAATAAAGGCAAATTGTTTTAACTTTCAAGATTGGATGGACTGCAATTAATGAATAGTGATAAGAGAAGGATAACATGAAATATGAGTTCAGAGACCTAAAAGCATTTTAATTTGACACAACTTGATTATTGCAATTAAATGTTGTTAGTATCTTTTATTTAGAAATAATTCATTGATTTAAGTAGTAATTTAATAATTAAATTCTTGTGTCTCAATTTTTTTACCAATTTAATATCTGGTTCTAAGAAATAATGTAGCAATGGCAACATATAAAATGTTAAAGTTTCAATTCATACACTGCTCTAGGGTGGAATTCCCTGCCCTAAACCTGTCCCCAGATGAATTGAATTTAACACCCACAAATTGGAAATCAAACTTCTGATACTATGATTAACAAACTGTCAGCTTCTGTTTGCCCGTCATGGGTGGCTTGTCTTAAATTTGGATTAGTTTTGAGGGTGTGGTATCTTCCTATACCAATTCTAGTGAAAGTGCATCAAAGAGGTTCCCAAGCTACCTAAACAATGAAAGTCCCATATTTTGCAAGCTATATTGATCACAGTGAAGTAAATTTCCAGGCCAAATCCTCATATTGAAGGAGAGCTTCAAATTCATGAAAGGTATTTCTTTTCATCCTTGTCAATATGCCAAACTATAATCCTTGGTTTCTCATCAGTCCAAAAATCTGTCGTGTTCCCAGAAAATTCGATTCTTGTTGAAGAAATGTTTGGCAAAGCATTAGACCGATACCCTGATATCAGAACCCTGACGGAAGTTCACTCAAAAGGTTTTTTATTGCCATCTTCATTCAGACCCATCACTGGGAATCAAACTAATGAGGGCTTATGCTATAAATTTTTATGCATGCTATAAATCCTAGGCTAGCTTGCCAGATGGATACAAAACAATAGGAAATAGTTATATAACCAGCAAAAGCATTAATGCATGCTATCGAAGCATAGAGCATGGAAGTCAAGGTATAGGGAAAGCTCACAACCGCAACCAAAACTTGGGAGTAACAATGGTGCTAAAAAGAGTTATTACTAACCTGGCTACGAAGCTTACAGCCACAACCAAACTTGGGAGCAGCTTCAAACGAAGAGGGAAACACGAAAATGGGAGAGGGAAAGCTTCAAACCAAGAACACCGGGTTGGAAGTCAAGGTACAGCTCTGGATATTTTCTGCAGAAAGCTTCGGTTATTGGAGGGAGTAGACCGACGGAAAGCCTTGGAGATTTCAGCCAAGGCATAGGGAAAGCTCTAAAAATTTCTGTGGGAAATGCTGAGAGGGAACACGAAAACGGGACAGGGAAAACAAGGGGGGAAGGGGTATTTTTTACTGGAAGAAAGTGAGATGCGTACACGCTCCTTCTGAATTTTAAACTGCTTTTACGGTGTAGGGGCGCAGGTGATGTGAAGTTTTGGTGTAGCTAGCTGGTGCTATACTTGACCGTTGGATCCTTTAATTTATTTTCTTGATTTTAAGATTAGAATATTATTAATAAAATGGAGTGGATTTGAAGAAAAATAAAATTTTAGCCTTTTCTCTCATCCTTTTTTTATTTTGTGTGTTCAAATCACTCTTTTATTATATTCTTTTTTAAATAAATTTATCAATTTTTAATTTTTTTATCTATTTGTTTTTAGATGGGTTTAAGAATTTTTGGTATTTTTATTTGCTTTTATTAGTAAATTAATATAGTCTTTCTCTCCAATTGACTTGTTAGTAGTTTTTTTTATTTAGGTATTTTATAATGTTATAAAAAAATTTAATTCTAATTCAAGGAATAAATGAAAAAAATGGGTTGAAGGATAAATTTTTTCAAATTTCTTTTGAATTTTTTAATGCAAGAAATATAAAATGCTATAATTTGAAAAATAAAAAAATAAAGTTAATTTAAAAATTATTTAAATTGCGAATTTAAAAAAAATCAACAAAGTAAACTTAATTAAATATATAAATCTATAAACCAAAATCGTTAGTTTGGGTTCACATTTATAAATAATTGTATATAAATTTGTATAGGTAATCTCTAAATGGTGTCTCAAAAATAAAATTATATATATATATATATATATATATATATATATATATATATATATATATATATATATATATATTGTAAAATACAACAGCTGATGAAGACATTCATAAAAAAAACCTAAATATATCTAAAATAAATTTTAAGTATAACGATAATTAATAAAGTACAATAGGAGTGAGCCACCTTAGATTAGATAGAAAATTAAATTTCTTTTCTTTTCTATTGAAACAATTGAAATATTTTTATTTTTGAAGTCACCGAAACAAAATAGAGTTATCGAAACAAGACAGAGTATTTGTTAAGAAATTATATCATTTCAATTAAAAATATTATATTACAAGATGTTTCGAGAGAAATACTTTTATTTTGATAGAAAAGAACAAAATCAATTTTGTGGCCATAAGTGTATCTTTTTAAAATTATTGTTTAGTTAATAAATGTCAAATGACTAATTAAAATATATTTTAATGTATTAATATTTTAAAAAAAATTAATATCATTCAAAAGATCGATAATAATAAAATAATATATAATACTACCTAAAAAATTATGAACATTTCAAAATTAAAATAAATTTGTGGCCATAAGAATCAAAGCCTTATTCCCGAAGTCCATACACATTCATATAAACCCACCGTCGCCATATATATATATATATATATTCGAAATTAAGCATACATATATTTTTTGAAAAGAGATGCCTTTACTTTTCATAAATGTTTACTTACATTTTAAAACTATAAAATTATTTTATTCATAATATTAATAAAAAATATTTATTCATCAATTTTGAAAAACATAAAATTTAAAGTAAATCTGAAAACTATATAGCAGCTTTGAGATATTTTTATTAATTCAAAGTCTTAGTAATATAGGCTTAAATAGAAATGATGTAAGATAAAATACTAATCAACATTAAATGCGAAAATAGAAAAGAAATCTATAAAAATATGTAATAAATAGACAAACAACCTAAAACTCACTTCTTCTTTTTAATGATTTTTTGAGCCTGAAACAATTTCTATTGGGTAAATCCTAATGGGTCTCATAACTCCACCTCAGCTGACAGTTGTGTCAGCTTTATTAAATATTTTATTTTATGATCATTTTCTTCTTTTTTAACCTTATTGTGTTCGATCTGCTCTATGAATTCACTAACTCATTTCACTAACCAATGAAAAAATGAACTGATGATAAAAGGTATTTTAATCTTTTTATTTATCAATAAAATGGAGCACCAGATGAAGATATGAAGGAAAAATGGCGAAGGGTATTTGACTCTTTTAATTTTTTATTCCATTTCACTTTTTCCCTTTTCACTATTTTTTTGAGGTAAAATCATCTTCTATATAAGAGAAAATCTGTATTTCGTAAGAATCAAGATTAGAGTCAAATTTACCAACCAAATAGAATAAATCGATTTAAAAGAATTATGTAGTATATAGTATGTTCGTGTATGTATGTGTGTGTGTGTCTATATATATATATATATATATATATATATATATATATATATAATACATGAAAATACTATATACTATATAATGATTGTGACCAAAATTATATTATATCCAAAATTAAGTGTACATATATTTATTAGAAAGACATGTCTTTATTTTTCATAAATGATTATTTCTTTTTAAAATTATTAAATCATTTCTCATAATATTAACAAAATATATCTACCCATCAATTCTGAAAAATGTAAAATGAAAGTAAATATGAAAAATTTGTAAAATAAAATATATTAATAAAATATATCTATTCATCATTTATATCATTTTACCTCTTTTTCTATTTCATTTTACTTGTTCTTTTTTTAGAAGTTTTTCAAGATAAAATCATCTTCTTTATAGAAGAGAATCTGTATATCATGAAAATAAAAATTATAGTCAACTATATCAAACAAACACAATAAATTAATGTAAGAGAATCTTGATTTTCATTTCATCAACTTATTTCTACAAATTAAACGGGACTTAAATTTTTTCAAAAATTATCTAAATTCTAGCTAATTTTACAAATAATTTAAATATTATTTCGAAAATTAAATATAAAATGAGAAATAAAAATTTATATACACAATTTATAGATTAGAGATGGAATTGGAGACGAAAAATATTCTGTCCCTGAAATTCCGTCTCCAAATCTGTCTCTAAAATTTTTCCCAAACTTAGAGACGAAATATTCTGTCTCTAAATTTGAGACGAATTTTTAGAGACGAAAATTTTCCGTCTCTAAATTACAAACCTTTCCATCCGTCTCTATCTTCCCAAATCTGTCTCTATTTCCGTCTCTAAATCTCCTTTTTCTAGTAGTAACACATACAAGAAAAAGGAATCATTACTTAAAGGTTATAAGCAACCTCTTTTCAGTAGACTATTTGTGAGTACTATTGTAAACTTGTGTTAAAAGTTGTCATATATTCTAATCTTGAAATGAGATTGCCTTTTCTCTCCAAAATTTTTTGAAACAAAAAAAAAGGAATCTTTGTGTAAGATCCACATCCCAATTGTTAAAAAAAAATCCACATTCCAGCTTCGGAACAATGTCATGACATCGCTACAGAATGTAATATTTCATAAATTTTTTTAAATAATAATATTTTTCTATAAATAAGTGTGTGTATATATATATATATATATATATATATATATATATATATATATTAAATGATTATATTTTTCTTTATGATTTGTTTTATTAAAAGTTTTATAAAAAAAAGTTATGATTTAATAGTGCAACAAAAGTTTTGCAAGAATATAATTTTTGAGGAATTTTTGGGATGCTTTAAGATGAAAAATAATATTTATATGTATATAATCCAAGAATAAATTTTAAATATTTAATTATTAAATAATAATAAGTAAAAAAAGAAATGGGAGAATGGAAACCTGAAGGAACACACCACATGGATGGCAGGGGAGGAACCATTTTTTTTCTCCTTCTCTTTCTCTCCCTAAGCTTCTCTTCTTCTCTCTAAAATATCTCTCAATCTAGACATCCATTTGATATGCCGAAGATACCATTGGACTCGTGGCAATGAGAATTTCAAAATCCATCGATCAATTTCGTCAAAAACTCGTCGAAAGTTCACCAGAAATGATGAACAGTAACCATGAGGTAAAGTTTAGGATTTCAAAATTTCTTAGTGTTTTCTGGTGATTTTGGCCTTAGAATCATGTTTAACAGGTATAATAATCTTTGAATGCAAATTTTTCTTGCTAGATAACATGATTTGAAGCTTTAAATCATGAAAAATTTCTTGGATGAATAGCAACCATAAACAATATTTTTGAGTGAGAACAGTTCAATGATCAGTGTGTGAACAGTACCTTAAAAATGATTCCATATGTATTTTGTTCTAAGTTGAAGCTTCATGGAATTGTTAATTAATTGGATTAGATTAGGCAAATGCATTTGAGAAGCTATTAGTTTGGAATCTTAATGTTGGTATATGTATGGGATAGGAATTTGGAAAGTACAAGTGAAATTCTTGAATTTTAGATTATAAGCTAGCTACTAAAGGAATTGAAAATGCATGTAAAATTATAAGTTGGTGTTAGATTGAGAAGTATAGATCTTTAGCCAATTTGATGTAGGAACTAAAAGTCTTGGTATTGAAATAAATATAGATTTGTATGTGATGAAATGTTAGACTCATAGCATAGTAATTGAGTGCCATGTAGGAATGATGATTATGTGATATTGTATCATAGGTCTCGAAGAAAGTCCTAACCAAGTTGGAATTTTGCATAGTAGCTTGTACATTGGAAGTGAAAGGAAAAGGGTTGCCCTCCATGAATCCTTAAAGTGTGAATAAATATAATTTACTATAATGCTGTTTCAAATCCCTCTCATGCCCATGCATTTTAAAACAAAGTTTTCATTGTGAATAGCATAAATTGAATTTCATGTTTATATTGATTTATATTCTTAAAAGTTATAGGACATGCAGAACGGACCTCTAATAATCCCACATGAGTTTACGATAAAAATATGGTGTTATGTTACACTTTATTGAATCTTATAGTTGTATCATTTCTCACATTGTTTCATAAGATTTTATGTTATCACTGATATCTCATTATTTCATGAATATGGTGAAATTGGATTTTGATTTATGTTTCGAATGTGTCTTTGGGACTGAATGTCATGGTTTGTCTGGACTAAAATAAAAATGTTTTATTTTTTTATTTTGGAGAATGAATTCCTATGTTGGAACTCTATCCGAGGAATGTCTTGGAAGGGAGGGATATATTTTTTCTTAAAAAGAATTTTAACCTCATGCTTTCCAATTTTCCTTTTAGTTTACATTTTTGGTTTATAAAACTTGTTTATTCTAGAGGAATCATTGACAGAAACAATGTTAGCTAGCGATAGAGATAGTTAGCCTTGGTGCACCATGTATCCCTAGCTAACAAGGGAGTTGCTAGCCCCTTGTGCGAAAGGGCACATGAGGATTGGATTGTGAATAAGTATGGAGTTGAGGTATGTCTTCTCCAATAGCTAGTGGCATTTGGCCTGGTTACCTATGATGAGAATGTGATGGTTTACCTGTCCTATTGCTGTGTGCTTGAGATAGTCACATTTCTCATATTGTTTTATATGATTTATGTTATAACTGATGTCTCATTATTTCATGAATATGGTGAAATTGGATTTTTATTTATGTTTGGAATGTGTCTTTGGGACTGAATGTCATGGTTTTTCTAGACTAGAATGAAAATGTTGTATTGTTTATTTTAGAGAATGAATTCCTATGTCAGAACTCTGTCCAATAAATGTCTTGGAAGGGAGGGATATATTTAGTCTTAAAAAGAATTTTAACCTCATGCATTCCAATTTTTATTTCAGTTTACATTTTTTGTTTATAAAACTTGTTTATTCTGAAGGAATCATTGACAGAAACACTGTTAGCTAGCGGTAGATATAGTTAGCCTTGGTGCACCATGTAACCCTAGCTAGCAAGGGAGTTGCTAGCCCCTTTTTCGAAATGGCACATGAGGATTGGATTGTGAATAAGTATGAAGTTGAGGTATGTCTCCTCTATTAGCCAATGACATTTGGCCTGATTACCTTTGATGAGAATATGATGATTTACCCGTCTTATTGCTATATACTTGGGACAATCATCATATGGAAAGATTAAGGAGTTGAGGGAAGCTCCTCCCAACCTTATGATATGAATGATGAGAATGTTGTAATTTACCCGTCCCATTTCTATGTGCTTGGGATAAAACATGTATGTAGTGATTGCCCTTACCAAGCTTTGTGCTTGGGTATAAAAAAAATTATAATTATGGTTCTACTTTGAGTCCTCCTCTAAAATTTTTTTTTTCCATAATGAGTTATCTTCCTATTTCCTTATCTGATTTTGAAATTATTGTTTATTATATTGAATCTTAAGATTTTAGAACTTCTTTTAACAAAATTTAACCCCTTTAAAGCTTTAGTTTGTTATTATATACATTGATGTAGATGAAATTATATTCTAACATAATTTATATTTATGAAAACTCGTGCGTATGGTCTGTTCTATTTCAGTTATAGTAGGCTATATTTGCTCACTGAGTTGTGTAAACTCACCCCCTTATTTATACATTTTCAGATAGTACTAAAGAGTCCAACCTGCATTCGTCTAAACTTGACTAGAGTAGCAGTTTTAGTGGTAAGCCTAATTGTTCCTAGGGCTTCTTAACTTTTTTTTGTAATTATATATATATATATATATATATATATATATATATATATATGAAAAGTTCATTTATGATATGGTGTTAGGTGATATTGTATGCTAGTTTCTAATTGTCTATTTTGTGACTTACGATTCAAGGACCAATCTCTTATGCCGTGCCAGTCATGTATTCTAAATTGGCGTCGTGACACAGAACACCAAAGCGAACAAGATTTTCATCTTTCTACCTGATATTCCAATGATAAGTTACGACCGAACTAAAATTTTTTGTTGTATGCTTGACATTATTTGAAGATTATTATTATATACAATGGAACTTTAGATGTATCGTGAAATTATTTAATTACGAATTAAAAAATTTAAACCAATTTCAAAATTTTAAAAAATTAACTTCATAGAAATTTTAACTTTTAAAAAGTTAAACACTTCTTAAATTACCCTTTTTCCAATCCTTCATATGCAGAGCTACCAAAAATTAATTGTACAATTAAACCCTTCTTAAATTACCCTTTTCCAATTCCTTCCATGATGGCTTATCTAGTAGTTATGTTTTTTTTTTCTAAACAATTGATTAGGTGGCATTTTCCCAGTGAAGAGTAGAACACAATGTGAGGTGGCCAACGGTAATTCTGGCATAGCTTCTAGTGGTGGGCTCCTTCATAGTTCTAGAGAGGTGGCTGGTGAGGTTCAGGCAGGAAGAAATTGGGTGTGACAACTTTGTTTTTGGCTAAACTGTGGTCTCTTCGGGATGGTCTCAATATGGCCAGTAACATGAGGTTTAGAACTATAGGCATTAAACCAACAAGTGTTAGACAGAATGGTATATGAGTTATGCTCTTAAAGTGAAAACACAAGTTTGATATTTGGAGTAGGTACTTATTGGAATGACCTCTGTAATAGAGTCCGAAGAAGATTATTTCTACAGTACTAATTGTTAGGTCATTAATTCAAGGTTGAGCATATATGTAAGTAATCATGTGACGCAATTGTCAAATAAGGTTAAGACATATTAATCATAAAGATCAACCACATGGCTCTAAACATATAGATTTAATTTCTTTGATGGGATTCAAGTATCGTAATTTTGTGGCCAAATATTATAATTGGTTCTTTAAATCAATTCTTGACAGGGATTTAAGGTTAACTTATTTTACAAGAATTATTGTACTACCAATTCAGTTTTAATACTTTTGAACCATATTTTTTATGTTAATGTATGTATTGTTGTTGTGTTGGCTTTTGTTTTATGAAAATTCTACAAATTTAGGAGCAACCCCTGTAGCTGCTGCCAAAGGTATAATAAAATCTGCAGAACAAGGAACAACAACAGTCGCACAAGGTTAAAAGAAAATAAATTAGGGCAAATTGGGAACTGGGTTTGGTGTAGGATACAAGTCGGGTTAACCTAACCCGATCCAACCCTAACCTAGTCGGCAAGAATCAATGGTCAACAATTGATTTTGACTTTGACCCAAAAAAGTTATAGATCAATTTTTGTTGCAATTTTAAATTCAAACAAAATAAATTAGGGCAAATTGGGAACTGGGTTTGGTGTAGGATACAAGTTGGGTTAACCTAACCCGATCCAACCCTAACCCAGTCGGCAAGAATCAATGGTCAACAATTGATTTTGACTTTGACCCAAAAAAGTTATAGATCAGTTTTTGTTGCAATTTTAAATTCAAATATTGGCATGTTTATATATATATATATATTGAGATGAATTAATTGACACAACATGTCACCAAAGTGACCTCTCTTTTGACAATTAATTTTATTTTGAAATTTAAAAGGCTATGAGCATGTAACTTATGTGAATATTTATTGGCTCAAAGAAATATCAATATTTCATAGAATTATATGCACACCTTTACTAATAAATGCACGATAATGATTTAGTTTTACATATTCACAATAAATCGGCCCAAAGGAAGATTTGTTGTTTTATGTTTTTATTATCAGTGTTTGATTACTACACGAAGATATCACTTACAATTTAATTTTATTGTCCAAAGACAAAATATTAATGGAGTGCTTGTTATCTTAAGATGAGGTTTGCCTAATTTGAATTTATTTTGCTTAAAGACTTTTATGAACTCGTTTTGTTTGTTTATTGTTCTTTGTTTAGCTATGACTCCTACAAATAGTACTGCTAATATAAATTCTATCACTATGCTAAAAGACTTAAACTTCAAGCTATGGAAAGAGAGTCTCTTAATTGTTCTTGGAGTAATGGATCTCAACCTTGCATTAAGGGTTTATTGTCCTCCACCTCTTATAGATAAGAGTACCTTTGATAATAAGAGGGATATGGAAAGGTGGGAGAAATCAAATCACATGTGTTTGATGATCATAAAGAAAGCCATTCCAGAAGCATTCATGGGCACAATATCTGAAAAGATAACTACAACTAAAGAGTTCCTTGTGGATATTGAAAAAAGATTTGTCAAGAATGAATAGGCTGAAATAGGTACACTCTTAACGAATCTATTTTCAATGAGATATAAAGGCAAAGAAAATATAAGAGAGTACATCCTAGAGATGTCTTATCTTGCTTCTAAATTGAAATCACTTAAGCTTGAACTCTCTAAGGACTTTCTAGTGCATCTGGTTTTGATATCTCTTCCAGGAAAGTTTAACTAGTTTACGGTAAGCTATAATTGTCAGAAAGACACCTAGTCTCTGAATAACCTTATCTCACACTGTGCTCAGGAAGAGGAAAGCCTTAAAAAAGATAAGGCAGTGAGTGCTTATCTAACCTCAATTTCTAAGGATAAGGGAAAGAAAAGGAACAAGGATAAGGAGGCTCCATATACAGTAATTCAAAAGAAACAACAAAAGAAATTGAACAAATTGTAAGGTACTGGTTGTTTCTTCTGTGAAGCTAAAGGGCATAAGAAGAAGCAATGCGCTAACTATCAAGCATGGCATGCTAAGAAAGTATTCTTCTTAATTTGGTTGTCACACCCCTACTTTTAAAGCTACTTTTAAAGGCACGTGAAACGCATACTTTACGGACAGATCTTTACTATAATAGGTATAATTCAAGCGTTCATTATAGAAACATATACAGATAGGTTCTCTTATGTAAACACAATATACAGACCAAGTTTATAAATATTAAAGTAACAATAGAAGCAAGGATCTTACCTGTGGAGTTCAGAGCATACTTTACAATTACAATATAAATCAAAATCTATGAGCTCTGGAAACAAAATAGACTCACCAAAGAATATGTCGCCTAGTTGATCACCTATCTAAAGGAAAATGACCAAAATATGTATTCTTATACGAAAAATGTGAAAATATCTAGTAGTTAGTTTGACAACTTAGTGAGCAAATAATACCTCATATAATCTCTTAGGTCAGCATATGGATGTACTCATATTTTAAAATTTGTCAAATATAAAATATAGTTTGAAAGTATATTCATATGGGACCCACATTTCAAATATTCTCAATTCAGATCACATTCAGATATTCAAAACTATATGCAATATGGTATGATCATTAATCAAATATTATTATGCATCAAAATATTTCACATGAAAACATTAGGAGAATACCATATCAGAACCACCATATCAGAGTTCAAGCCTTCTTGTACTTTGGTGGTGTAGGATTTGCCTAAACTCAGCATTTTAGCTACGGTTTGTCCTACCATCATTCAAGAGGACATGTGAAGGGACTTTAATATGGACATTTTCCAAGCACACAGTAAGGGAGGGCAAATCATATATTATATAGTCGGCATTTTACCCAGATAAGAGGCAACCCGCTATCCTTCATATATCACATCTCGTGTGTTGACCATCACACGAGGCTAGCACCATCCATGCTAGCTAAGGTGTCAAGGTGCACCAGGGCTAACATCATCTGTTGTTTGTAAATAGTATTTCCAAAAGGATTCTTCCACATAAATCATATTTGCACATATGACATATCGTTCAAAACAGAAATTTCAATATAATACAAAATTTTTAGTCTTAGTATAATTCCTTTGTAAAAAATTTCTAATTAGAGTTATCACATATACATGCCCTTTTCCAAGGCAATCTTATAGCTTTAGATATCAATGCCACGTGCACAATTTTTTTTTACCATATGATGAGAAATACATTTAGAATCATATATTCAATGAGTTCAAAAATTCATTTTTAAAACTATACTCTTTTTGAACTATATGCCAGATAATAAACAAATAAGGTAATTTAATCAATTTCAAAGACATATAAAAGTTTAAATAACTTGTAAATATAACCAATTATACATTTAAAGTTCAAGAAGAGCATAAAGTAAGTCATAGAAAAAATTATCTACTCACAAGGTAAGGCTCCAGGTTGGACAGCCTTAAAATATAATTTTTCAATTCAAATTTGACCAAACAGACTTCAGAATCAAGTATGGAGGCACTAAAAACCTTAAAAATAACTTTGGGAGCTCGGTCAACTGATGGATATTGTTCATGGTAGAAATAATGTTCGCATCGGCCGAAATCACTATTCATACTATTGAAATTACTGTTCACACCTACCAGAATTACTATTCACGACGATCGGAATTACTGTTTATAACACCAAAAACTGTTAGATGACTGTAAAACTTCATACCCTATAGTTTATCTATCTCTTGAATCCATCTACGGTGTCAGATTTTCAATTTGAGTTCTTTAAATAGAAGTTTCAAAGTTTACCTTTTTTTAAGATTTTCTATTTTCGATCTACGGGGATTATGCGGCCGATTTAAAAAATTATTTGGCTAATATTGTAGTACTTTTCATCCTGAATCCAGTTGTACCCTTAGTTTTGAAATCGGATGTTCCAAAGTATTGTAGATCTAGAGAGAGAAAATGGAGGAGAGAGAAATACTAGTCATCATCGTTTTACAGAAAATTTTCCATCTCTTTTTTTTTAATAAATGATGGAGGGACCATTTGACAATTTACTAATTCTTAGAGGAATTCCTTACAAATTTCATTATTTACATTTTGACCCCTAAACTTTTAAGAAATTACAATTTGACCCCAAAAATATTAATAAATTTTTATTTTCATCCTTAAAACCTTTCAATTTTATCCATATTCCTTTATTTCTTTTAATAATCTATAAAAAAAATGAAAATTACTAAATCTTAGGGGTGTTACATTGGTTTATTGAGGTTAATTTAAGTTTAGTACCTAGACATACATGGTCGATAGATTTTGGTGCAACAACTCACATCAGTGTGTCTATGCAGGGTTGCTTGAGTTGCCGAAAGCTAAATGATGTTGAAAGATACATCTACATAGGTGATGGGAATATAGTGCAAGTTAAGGCAATAGGAAAATTTATATTATTTTAAATACTGGAATTTATTTGGATCTTAAAGATAAATTTATTGTACCATCATTTAGACGGAATTTAATTTTTATTTCTGCTTTGGACAAATCTAGTTATTCTTGTTCATTTGGGAATGAAAATTTTAGTTTGTTTCATGATTCAAAACTAGTTGGTTCTAGTTTTTGGTTAGGATATGATAATGTTTATTTAATTGATACTATTTCATCATTTAATGAATCCCTACATTTAAGTAGTCAAGGTACAAAGAGAAAATTTACCAATGAGAATTCACCTACGTTATGGCACAAGAGATTAGGTCATATATCCAAACAAGAATAGAGAGACTTATCTCAGACAAAATTCTAGGTCCCTTAGATTTCACGTATTTCAATATTTGTGTTAACTGTATAAAAAAATAAACCAATAAAAGAATATTTGAAGCCAATGGGACTCTGGACGTCTTAGAACTTATACATATGGACATTTGAGGGTCATTCCTTACGATAGCTTAGAATGGTCAACAATACTTTTTAATACTCATAGAAATTTTTTCTCAAAATGGCTATATATATCTCATTCATGAAAGGTCACAATCATTGGATGTGTTCAAAACTTATAAAGCTAAAGTTAAGAACCTACTTAACAAAAGGATTAAAAGCATCAGATCTAACCAAGGTGGTGAAAACTATGGCAGATATGATGGTTTATGTGAATAATGTCTAGGACCATTTGCTAAGTTCCTTGAGGAATGTGGTATTGTCCTAAAGTACACCATGTTTAGGGATGCTTAAGAACACGGTGAGGAGTATGATTAGTCATTCTACTTTACTAGAATGACTTGGGGAGAAGCACTTAAATTGCAGCATATATCTTTAATATTGTTCCAACTAAAGCAACTTCCAAAACCCATATGAACTTTGGATAGGCAAGAAGCCTAATTTAAAGTACTTTCACATTTAGGGATGTCTAGCTAAGGTAAGACATTATAAGCCTAATGAAAAGAAACTAGACTTAAGGATGGTGAGTTATTATTTCATTGGATACTTTGAGAAATCTAGGAGGTATAAGTTTTATGATCCCATGACTAAGTTGATTTTTGAGTATGGAAATGCTTGAGGATGTTGAGTTTGCAGGGGGAGATACGGTTAAGGACTTTGTCTTTAGAGAGAAATATATTGATATTCCCACAGGTGTCATTGGTATTAATTTGGATCACATTCCTAACCTTGTCCAAGACACAATAGATAAAGACAATGTCAAAGAACCTCTTATTCAAGAAATCATTTTAGAAAAACAAAATCTAGCACGTTAAGATCCTATTTTATTAAGTATATTCACTAAAGAGAGGATAAGTGCACTACCATATGACTATATCATATTTCTTCAAGAACATGAAGTAGACATTGGAGTGATGGAAGATGTTCCAATCAACTTTCATCAAGCAATGGAAAGTTTTGACTCTCAAAAGTGGATTAATGCCATGAATGAGGAGATAAGTTTATAAAGGACAATGATGTGTGGGATTTTGTCCCATTACCAGAAGGTACAAAATACATTGGTTGTAAATGGATATTTAAGACCAAGAGGGATTCAAAAGGTGATGTGGAAAGGTATAAGGCTAATCTGGTTACAGGGACTTACATAAAAAAAATGGCATCAACTATAAAGAGGTGTTTGATGCACAATGTGAGTTGAATGTTTTCTACTTCTATGGTACAGAGCTATAATTTCATTATTAATTTTGATTGAAACAAGAAGGAAGCAAGTTATAGTATTAGAATAAGAAGCTTAGGAGGGTAGGTATAGAATCTGCACCTCTAGAGGCAAGTTGTTGGAGAATTTGAAGAGTTTGATGTCCATCTCTTCCTTTGTCATAATGTCATGGATATCATAGTATTTTGCCATTGGAGCCTCTATACTAACATGCAGGGCTTTAGGCTTTAGATAGTGAAGAAAGAAAATGCAAGGTTATGTCTTTGCACCATATTGTAGGAGAAGCTCCACCATGTTATTATTAAGGCTTTAGGCTTTAGTTAGTGAAGAAGACTAGCAGAATAAGAAAAGAAAGAAAGAGGGGATGAAGAGATCATGAAAACAACTGATTGTATATTATTAAGCTTGATTGAATACAAGATAAGTGCATCAAGATTAGGTATTGAAGAAAATCAATGCAATAGACATTGTAGCTTTGATCTACCTTTGAGTGCCCCAAATGTTGAGTGTTAAGATTGTAAAAACTTTCTTACATGTATGAATATAAGTGTTGTAAAGATGTTCTACAATTTCCATATTGGATAAAGATTTTTCATGGCTTTTGGAGAATGTGAATTAGACTAAGATTATTGGGAATTTTGGAAGTGCTAGATTCTAGTATTTCTTTATTTGAAGATTCAAAGCATCTTGGTTATCTTCTTGTTGAAATCACATTGACATGAGAACTTAGAATCATATGCTTTCCTTAAATTATTGGACCCATTAGTTACAAAAGAGGCTCAATCTACTTCTGAAATTTGCAGATTGGTAGCCTTGCTAAAAGTTTCTTGTATTAATTAGGACTTGAAATCAGTAATTAACACAAACATGGGGCATGGACAAATCTAGATTTTTTTAATCAGTGATCTCTTTCCTCTTGCCCTATCCATAAAGGGAGGGATGGATTTGATGGAACATCAAGTTCTATTAGAAGCATCTAGCAAGTTATAGGGTGCAACTATTGACATAAAGCCAACTATTCTAAAACTTATTGGACCAGCTCTTAACTATTTCCATTAATGCTTAACTGCTACGACACTCTAACATTAATAATTCAAATTTTGCTTTAATATATCAACTTTTGTAAAACTTTCTATGGTATTTTGTTTTTAGTGTCAAATTAATTAGTTTGCATGATTATTCTCCCTAAGAGCATATGACTTTTCTTAATTTTATATATATATATATATATATATATATATAATGATTATTTTAGTGTCTTACATATATAATTGACAAATATTGATCTTACTAGCATAAGATGGGAGGAAGAAGTGAGAAAGGAGAAATTCAAACGGGATGGTTAACCCAAAATACACAATTATTTATTGAAATAATTTATGATCGAGTAAAGAAGAAATAGATGCATATATCAACCTTTAGGCAAGCAATTTGGGAAGATATGAGTAATGAGCTTGCAAGGATTTTGAGGCAAAATTATGGTGTGGATAGATTGATAGAAAAATTTAATTGTCTACATATTCAATATTACGAGTTTTCAATATTTTTAACTTGTGCAAGAGTTACATAGGATTCAATATCTAATAAAGTTAATACAACTGAAAATGTTTGATGAGACTTGTATATAGTATGTGCATGCAAATAAAGTTTACTACCATTGTTATATTTTATAATTCTTTTTAAAGCATGCCATATATATACATTTTAATAAAGGTATTTATTAATTAATTTTTTGTAGAAGGGAAGATATTATAAGCAATTTAAGAAGTGTTGATTTGAATATTATTATGATATCCTAAGTGAAATATTCAATACTAGTACAACTGGTAAATTAAGTCATGTTTTCACACAATTGCCACCAACCTCAAATGAGAGACGAGTATTAGAAAAGGATTTTCTTTCAAAGGGTGTGCATGTTAGTTCACAATTTATTGATCTAGAGGGTGACAATTCAAAGGAAGCTAATAGGAAAAAGAAAACATTTGAATCTATTGAGCATCATTGTAAAGATAAAAAAAAGGCAACAGTAAATAATTCAAAAGCTTCCTTAAAACAATGGAGTGAAACAACGAGTGTAAGGACAAAGGTGTCTAAAGTAAGGATTAGAGAATCTATGGAAATGGCAGAAAAATATAAATTACAATACAATCAAGCCACTAGTCCATTATTTGCACCTTATTCTATAGATGTGTGTATGGAGCTACTAGATTTCGTAGAAGATGATTCAAGTGAAGTGTCTAACAGTGCGTTGGAAAATTTTAAAGATGAAGATTGGAGGTGCATGTTTTTTAAGATGCTAGAATTTAAATGGAAGGATTGGTTTTCATCTTTTTTATTAGTATCCATTAGTTGATTTATTTGGATTTGTTATGTTAGTCATTTACTTAGGCCATATGTTATGTTTCAACAATGAAACATTTAAATTGTATTTAATTATTTGCTTTTTAAGTATATGTTAATATAGATTTATGTATGTGTGTGCTATATCATTCATAGTTGTTAATATTTTTTACTAGGTCGATATGTCAATGAATAAATTTACAGATAATTCAAGCACTTAGTAGTATAGAATCAAGTAATTTGAATGAAGAATGGGATGATTTAATAATTGTTCAACTCATAATGGAATATCAAAATTGTTTGTTGATAAAATACCATGTAGGACATCTACATTTATGAGAAGAATGTACACACTCAAATTTTTGGCTGAGCATGAAACTAGATGATACGAAAGTTTCCGAATGAAAAAGGGCATCTTTCAAAATTTTTTGACTCTTTAAAAGATATGGCAAATTTGAATTATGCTGGCAATGTTCGTAATCATATATAGTTTGTCATAATGTGAGTCATAGAATTGTTGTTAAATACTTTCAACATTCTCTTTACACAAAAAAATGGTTTAGAAGAGTACTAAGAGTTGTATGTCTATTGAGCACACTGTCATTCGACCTAGGCACCAAGGGAACGTTCCTAACTACATTTTGAACAATCACAAACATTTTTCCCATTTTCAGATAACGTTTCATTCAATTTTTTTTCATTTTTTTCATTATAATAGGTATTCTTATAATTAGCAGTTGTTTGGTTTGCAAAAATATTTACTGTTTTTATTTTTAAATCTTTAGAATGTAGAAAACATGTTTTCAAAAATAAAAATAATGAAAATATGTTTGGTTATTTATTTTCATTTGCTATATCAAACAATGCATTTTATATTGAATTTGAGATTGTTTATTGACATGCTTCAAATATATTTAATTAAATTCGAAACAATAAATATTAAAGCAAACTAAGCAACATCTAAGATTTAACTATTTTTTACAAGCTATTATTAATGGACTCCATTATAGCTATCCCATATTTGAGTAGCAATGTTTTCTCTAATGTGGGCCATATGTGTTTGAGTAGCATCAAAGTTGTAACCTTGTTGATCCACGCTTATCACTACAAGAAAAAAGAGTTTTTGTGACAACTAAAATCATCACGAAAACCGTAAAAGTCGTCACAAAAGACATTTTGTGACGACTTTTAGTCGTGACTCCTTAGCCGCTAAAAGCGTTGTCGCTAAAGGTTTTTTGTGATGATTTTTGAAGTCGTCACTAAAACTACACTTTCAGTGACAACTAAAATTGTCACTGAAACCTATACAACTCGTCACTAAAAGGCAAAAGTCGTCACAAAAAGATTACAAAGTGATATTATAAAGGTCTTTTGTGACAACTTCAATCGTCACTAAATGTATCTTTAGTGACGAATTTTGTGGTCGTCACTAAAAGTTTCGTGAATCTGATCCTTTAGTGACAATATAGGTTGTCACTGAAAAGAGATTTTAGTGACGATTTATAAAAGTCGTCACTGAAAGCCTTGAACATATTGAGTTTTAGTGACGATAAAAGTCGTCCCTAAAAGTATTTTGAGTGATGATTTGTAAAAATCATCACTGAAAGTCTTGACATAATGAGTTTTAATGACGACTTATATCGTCACTAAAAGTGTTTTTAGTGACCACTTACATAAATTGTCACTGAAAGTATACTTTTAGTGACAATAAAAGTTGTCACTAAAAGTGTTTGAACTATATACAACACACATTCTTTATTTTTAGTGACAATAAAAGTTGTCATTAAAAATATTTTCAGTGACAACTAACTTTAGTTGTCACTAAAAGTTTTATGTAAATAAGGATTTAGTGACAAAAATAATTGTCACTAAATCTTTTGTATTATTTTTTTTAACCATTTGATTTTGTTTAAAAATAAAACCTACACTATGATATCAATCGAAATAAAAAGTTTTGATAAAACGATATATATTAAAATAATTTCAGCTACAACAAAAATTTGTTGGTAAGTAACAATCATATATCCGTTAACATAAAATTAAAATACAAATAATAAAATATTAACAAAATAAAAAGCATCAAGTCTATGGTTCTCTTGAAGTTGCTGATGTTGCATTCGTTGTAGAATTTGGTATGGCACTCCCCGTTGGCAGAACTTAAATTTGTCCCTATTTACAACACATGAAAACAAATTAGTAATTAGCAAGTAATACAAAGTACAAGTTAATTAAATAATAACAATTATTATATATACTTTTAAATAATTTCTAACTATAAAAGAGGGCAAAACACAAGATGATAACATATAAATCTGCTAAAGCTTTTTTGGTCAGCACTGGTGCTTGGGGAGAGAAGATGAGCTTTGAATGGGACCAATGGGTGGTACATAAAAGAGAGAATCTAAGAGTTAGAGAGAGAAAAGGAGAGGTTTTGAGAATGCGGAAGATATGAAGCAAATAGATAGAGTAGGGCCAGGTAACAGAAAAGTAGAGTTCAATACATGAAAGTATAAATTGAAAATAAATGCAGCATGCTAGGCTTGAAAAACAGAATTTTTATGGAATCAAGAAAGCCAAATTAAATATCATAAGATAATTTAAAGTAGAATGAACAAAGAAGGGGCATGACCATATTTCACACAAACCGAAAATTGATAAGTTGCCAGCAATATGGGGAAATCAAAATTAGCAGCAGGTTGGTCAATATACAGATTTTTTGTCATGTCATTAAAGCAAACCAAAAAAAAATATTTTCCTATGCAAGAAAAAAAATACAGTTATAATCCTCTGTAAAATAACAGACTGAAAATACAGAGGAGTAGTGACTGAATATCCATATCAACGAACGAAAATCATAAAACAAAATTTAATACCAATATGGTGACGACCTCCTTAACAACCCCTGCTATTGTGACTGTGACTGCACTAGTTACTGAGACCAGAATGTATTCAGTTAATACCTGCAGGAAGGAGAGGATCAAAATGTATAAGGGGGCAGACCAAAATTTCAAAGAAGCAAGTTAAGTAATAAGTATAACAACGTTATTCTCCTCCTTTTGTATGTATGTTGGTGGTTTTTTTTTTCGTGGGGGTGAGGGGAGGGGGAAGAATATATATATGCAAGTGAGTATATACTCCTACCATAAAAAAGGCAAGTGTCCCACCAAAAAGCATCAGCAAGCAACTTCGAGTGATATGCCATCGACTATTGAAGTAATTGTTTTCTTGGAATTCATCCCATGGATCCAATACAAGAGAAAGAAGAGTAGTTGCCACTGCCATTACTGGCGTTACATAGCTCATTAGGGTAAGTGGATTTTTTTGACCTAAAATTATTTAAAGAAACATCAAATTTTGCTAATACATAACAGCACTAATAAAATCTAATTGGAAATTAAACACTGGTTAACAAAAAGCTAAAGGGAAGAGAGTTCAAACAAGAGGAAACACTGGTTAACAGAAAGATTGTGGTAAACAAAAAAAGAACTTAAACTACCACAAATTTATGGGTCAATTGACCAAAGCCAAGAATGAGTAATTTTTGTCTTTTTTGATGAAAATAAGAAATTTTATAAAGTAAAGAATGAGTATATGAATGAATCAAATAATGATAATTGAAAATGTTCATCCACAATAGCATATATATAACATAACCGAATGTTTGCCATAAAATGATTAACATGGAGCAATGCAAAGAACTTACCATAGCCTTCTTTCTTTCATGTTGTCAACATGCATGAAGAGAATGAAGTCAGGTTCCAACCCAAAAACAAGGAGTAAGAATATTTAGTTATTAAGGGCAGGAAACAGAAAGAAAATATAAAATTTGTTTGAGTATGTGTGTAAATAAATGAAGGTAAAAATGTAGAGAAATAAAAATTTGGATGTCTTACTTGCAGAAGGATCTACGTCATGCACCAGCGAAATCCAGACATAACAGCAGCAAGCATAACAAATATGAATCCCCAAAATTCAAATGCTGTCTCTTTTGCAACTGCAGAACAAGGTCAAAACTTTCAATAATATGTTGGAGTTAATGTAAATAGTAGTTGTCATATCCCTTGATGTGGGCTGTGATATTGCTGTAATTAGAGCTAGAATAAATCCGTAATTATGGTCATTTAATGTCTTGTCCGTAAATAGACTCTATAAATACTAAGAACTTATATAGGCTATTCTCAGGAACTACATTTCATATATTGGTTTACTTCACAGAGATAAATGAAATAGCCATGCAACAAAAAGTGAACTCCTTAAAGTTTGTTTACATCTCATGGGGACTATCATAGAATTGACTGATAATGGAATAAAAATATACATGGAAGATATAAATGGGGAAAAAAAAGAATTTAACAAAAGAGGAATATGCATTAATCTACCACAGAAACCCACCTTATTCCATGTTGCAGTGGAGCAAGAGCCAAAGGTGGTAGGGGCAAGAACAGGCTTTTGCCAATTATGGAAATTCCCATTGATGCCTCTGGTAGGAGTCTAGAGCCAGTGGCCATATGCTTTGACCCTATCCAGCACATAACTCCCCCTACCATGTATAACACCTAAGCCACTATGTGGGCCTTGCTGTGTTGTGATAGATTTCTTTAAAAGAACAGAAAAAAAAGTACATGGCTTTTATATATTTGCAGAAGAGACAATGAGATAAAAAGATCTGGCAATGGCATAAATGAAAGAGGAAGGGTCAACAATTGATGTATGCATGAGCGTGAGTACCTGGGGGGCACTGAGATGGAGAGAGAGAGAGAGAGAGAGAGCACCTTTGTCAAATAAACAGCATCCTGGAGTAGTGAAGGTATTTTTTATGATTTCTATGAATAGCATCCTGTAAGTAACAGGACAAGCCTCTTAAAACACTATATAGAATCATAAATAACAGGACAAGTCTCAAATATTGACAACACAAAGGTTAGATGCTACCAAAGCAGAGATAAATGTTCCCAAATTTTACATTGTCCTAGGCATCTTAGATTAGTTATCTTACTGAATCAAATAGCAACAAAATAATCTAATCAAATGAACAAAATAACCTTCAATGCAATCTAATCAAATGACCCAGAATCATTATGAAGTAAAAACGTACAGAATGGGAGCATATAGCTGTTACCTTTGATGGCTGAATGCACACAGAATGGATCCGGGCACACAGAACAGGTACAGACTCAGGTTTCAAAGAGTCATCTGTCAAATTTCAAGAGGCACTTAGTGAGTAAATCAGTATGGAAGACATGATTAAAATCAACAACGAAATGAAGCAGAGAAGGAGAGGGAGGCCGAGAAACCAAGCTCAAATGCATCAGCCCTAGCATTTCACTCCACCCCCAAATTAGCTCAAATGTAGAAAACTATAACCAAAAAAACCAAACCCAATTGGAAAATCAAAACCCCCAAACTAATTAAACGGAATGCCCAAAATCGAAGGAGGATTAGAGTACCTTGAAGCATGAATTCTCTAGTAATGTCCACCACGCTACAGGTTCGAGCACTTCTCCCTGGGAACCGAGGCAAAGGAGAGGCGAGGATTGAGAGTTGATTTCGGCTTTGCGCACGGGAGAGAAAGAAGAACATCGGTAAGCTCGAGGGAGAGAAAGAAGAAGAACACTGAGAGCGCGGGAGAGATTTTGGTGCCCCGCGTGATCAAGAGTTCCCTTTTCCTTTTTTCTATTATATGTTTTAATTTTATTTTATATCACATATATGTTTTGTTTAATCTTAGATATTGATATGGATTACTTTTTAAGTGATGTATCATATTAACAAATAATATAATACTCTTGCATTTTTCTTTTATCAATCATTAAACAAATTTTTTTAATTAATATATACTTTTTAAAAGTCATTATAACGTTTGATAAATAATATATATATATATATATATATATATATATATATATATTAATTATTTAAAAATTTACACAATAATTCTATTAATAAAATTAAATTAAAAATAAAAACTATACAAAATTTAATTATAAAATAATAAAATGAGATAAAAAAATCTATAAGAATAAATTGATGTTGTAATATTTTTTTTTTAAATAGTTATATTGTTATAGGCCTGCTTCTTCTTCTTCTTCAAAACCAGTTAGATCTTACATGAAAAGTTGAGATTAGAAGATCACTTAATTAAAGTTGCAAGACATGACTTTTTAATTCATGCTAATTGTGATTAGATTTCAAACTTAATTTATATTTGCATAGAAATTTATTATAGTGCTTTAATTGAATATTTTAAAAATCAATAGAAGTTATAAGTTAAGATTCAATTCATATGATCAACTGATCTATTCGTTAAACTAATACTCTAATTAATAAAATTTATGATTATTAAAATACTAAATATATTAACTAATTTCAAGTATTAATATCATTAAAAAAATTAATGAATAATATTTATATAACATAATTTAACCTCCAAATGGTTTGTTTATAGTGAATTTTTACTTTCTTTTGTCAGCATTTTGCAGCGTGAGAAAAAAAGTAGACTTCACTTTTTTTATTATATGTTTTAATTTTATTTTTTTAGATAATTATTTAAAAAATTATTACCTATTCAAAATTAATCCCATATTTAATTTTTCAACAAATTTTAAAACTTTTCATTAAAAATATCATAGATAAACAATTATTTTAAACTAATTCTTAAATTTTTAAAATATATTTTTCTTTCATTATTAAAAAAGAAAAATAATTTATTAACAATTTAAACTGTAAAAATTAATTTAAAATAGATTGTTATCTTTTAGAGCCAAATTACAATTTGAGTATCATTTTTGCTTTTAGTGACGACTTAGTCGTCACTAAAAGGGTTTAAAAAAATTGGCTTTTAGTGACGACTTAGTCGTCACTAAAAGGGCTTCATCAAAAATTTATTTTTAGTGACGACCTAGTCGTCACTAAAAGTAAGCTTTTAGTGACGATTTAAAAAGTTGTCACAAAAAGACATAATTTTTGTGACAACCTATCAAAGTCGTCACAGAAAGACTATGTTTTTGTGACCACTTTCAAAAGTCGTCACTGAAAGTTTAGTTTTTAGTGACGATTCCTGTAGGTCGTCACTGAAAGTTTACCCTTCAGTGACAACTCCTCTAAGTCATCACAAAAAATCTTTTTCAGTGACAACTTTTTCAATCGTCACAAAAAAGTCGTCACAAATTGTTAATTTTCTTGTAGTGTATGTTCTCCTCATACTATTATGTCTTTTCTATAATAATCTTCAAAGAGCCTATCTCTAGTATTTTGCATCCTAATGAAATTATGTATTATGCAACAAGATGTAGGGATTTGTCTTTGTTTTCTAACAAGATAATTTGGTTTCAATACTCCAAAACACCTTTCAATCACAATTTTTAATGAAGAGTGTCTATAATTAAATATCTCATGCTTGCCTCTTGTTCATCCTTACCCACGATAATCTCATAGATAATATATTTGACCATGATATAGAGTAAGATACCTAGACATATTAGGATAACTAGAGTCAACAAGATACAATTGATATGTAATAGTAAAGAAATAAAAAATTTGATAAGCAAATTAAACAAAAATATAAAATTATAAAAAATAATTTATTATCAAAACTCAAAATATACCTCCTTAAGGAATTGGAAAGTTGTTTTCTCTTTTTAATGCATTTAATATATATATGAATCATTTGTTGTTCTTTCCATTCCATATAAAAAAAATGAAAAAACATATCAAAATCACATGCAGCCATATCATTTTGTGTTACCAATACTTTTCTTCCTTAAAAACCAGTTTATTTTGTTGGAGGAGCCTAAGCTACCACGTGTACCATCAAGGGCACTGATGTAATTCTATAATAAAAAAACACCTTATAATAAGAATACATATAATAATTAAATAAAATAAAAAAATGAATAATATATTACTTAAAAATAGGAAAAATATTTTTGAATGTTTAAAATGTAGTTAGGAATAATCCCTTGATGCCTAGGTCAAATTATTCATGTGCCCAATACATATACAGCTCTTGGGACTCTTCTAAACCATTTTTTAACCATGTAAAGAGAATCTTGAAAGTGTTTAGCAATACTTATATGATGCACATTATGAAAAACTATAGTTAAGAACATTGATACTCCTTCCTTCACAAAGATTCTTTTACCATCATTCAAATTTGCCACATCTTTTAAAGAACCACAAAAATGTTTGAAAGACATCTTTTTTCATTTGAAAACTTTCATAGCATCAAGTTTTATGCCAGCCAAAAACTCAAGTGTATACATTCTTCTCATCAATATAGATGTCCTACATGGTATTTTATAAACAAATGATTTTTTATATTCCATTATGAGTTGAACAATCATCAAGTCGCTCAATTCTTCATCAAAATCACTTGATGCTATACTACTCTCATTGCTTGAATTATCTGCAAATCTATTCATTGATATATCGACATGTTAAAAAATATTAATAACACACACATATACATAAATGTATATTAGCATATACTAAAAAAAATCTAATAATTAAATAAAAATTAAATGTGTCATTGTTGAAACATAACATGTGTCCCAAGTAAATGTCTAACATAAAAAATCAAATAAATCAACTAATGCGTACTTCTCAAGCCGATCCTTTCATCTAAATGCTGGCATCTTAACAAACATGTGTCTTTAGTCTCAGTTTTTAAATTTTTTCAAAACAATGTTATACATTTTACTTGAAACATCTTCTATTAAATCTAGCAACTCCATACATGTATCTATAGAATAAGGGTCAAATAATGGACTAGTGGCTTGATTATATTGTAATTTATGTTTTTCTACCTTGACCATAGATGCTTCAATTTTTTCTTTAGCTATCATTATCCTTACGCTCATTGTTTCACTCCATTGTTCCAAGCAAGCTTCTAATTTGTCTACTTTTGCCTTTTCTTTATCTTTATAATGACACTCAGGGGGCGTTTGGTATATGGCAAAGTTTTTTATTTCTGAAAATCAGGAAACATGATTAATGGGAATAATAATTCTTGAGAATGTATAAAATGTGTTTAGTTGACTTTTAAAATTACTGAAAATCTTTAAATAACATTTTCTAAGAATCTTTATTTATGTATATAGTTTTTAAAAATAATTTTATTTTTTAAAAAAAAAATTGTTTGTTTATTTTTTTTTTTAACAAAAAATATAATAAATTATTGTTAATAATTTATTAGGTTTATATTAATTTTAAAATTATTAAAAAAAACATATTAACAATTAAATTTATTTTTATAAAAAAAATTACATAAAATATTGGAGGATAAAATTATATTTTATTTTTTATAAAAATTCCCCCCTTAATGAGAATCACCAATTCCCACCCCCATGGTAATTTTTTCATGAGAATCCTTGTTTAAAAAATATTCTCGGGAGTTGAAGTTTTCTGAGAATCATAGTTTTCATTTTGAAACAAAACAAAAGAATCTTCAATTCCCATATTAAGATTTTCAGGAATCCCAAATTTTTCCTTCTACCAAACACCCCCTCAATAGATTCAATTGTTTTCTTTCTTTTATCACCTTCCTTTGAATTCTCACCCTCAAGATTAATAAATTGTGAACAAGCATGCATACCATTTGAAATAAAATCGTCTTCTAATTGTAATAACCGTAAAATTTAACGAAAAAGAATTCCAATTAAAGGAAATTTAGAATAAAAGAGAGAATTTTGAAAATAGAGATAAGAACCGTAGAAAATATATATGTTTATTACAGGGATTAAAGAATTACAAAAGGAATATGAGAATTTATATTTTTTTGCGTGTAATCTCTATTTTTAAATGATAGTATTTGGCTATAAGTAAATATATTTTTTATTTGTTTATAAATGATTATGTTTTGCAAAAAGTAGAAGACTTTTAAGCAAAATAATTATTGTTTTACTTAAAATAATTATACCAGCCACTAATGAATTTTTGTCATATTTTTAGGAATATTCTTCCTTTTATTATGTATAAAGATATTTATTTTGTAATTTGTTTTATTAAGATTTTTATCAAGAAAAATCATGATTTAAGAGTTCAACTAAAGGTAATTGAGAATGTAAATTTTTAGAAATTTTTGGGATATTTTTAGATGCAAAACGGAATTTATATGAATTTATAAAAAGAAAATCCTATTATTCAATTATTAATTATTATTATTATTATTTAAAAAAAAACAAATGTTAAAAGGTGAAGAGGCATACCAAGGAAGAGAAACGGAGGCAGACGGAAGAAAGTTTTGGTGCATAGTGCATAGTGAGTGAATAGTATTTTCAATTTTTATCTTTCGATCTGGAGTACCTATAGGCTTCCGATATAAAAACTGAGGGTATTTCTGGATTCAGAACGAAGAATACTTCAGTTTTGACCGATCAGTTTTTCAAATCCACCGTTGAATCACCATAGATCTGAAGTAGAAAATCTTGGTAAAAGGTAACTTCTGAAACTCTTACTTAGAGACCTCAAATTAGAAATCTGACACCGTAGATGGGTTCAAAATCTTGATAAACATTAGGATATAAATTCGTTTCGGTGATTTGGTCACTTTTTATGTGGCGGATGAATAGTGATTTTTGGCATGAATAGTGGCGGATGAATAGTGTTTCTGGCAATGAACAATACCCAAGCTCCCGGAGTCATTTTCAAGGTTTTTGGACCTTCCGGACACGTTTTTAAAGCTTATTTGGTCAAATTCAGACTAGAAAAGAGCATTTTAGGGTTGTCCAATTTGGAGCTCTTACCTTGTGAGTAGATGATTCTTCCTATGACTTGCCTATACTCTTCTTGATACTTGAATAAGTATATGATTATGTTTATGAGATATACACACTGTGATATGTTTCTGAAATGCATTAAAGCGATCTGATATGCTTACATTTTGAAATACAGTTCAAGAAGAGTATAGTTTTGAAAATAGATTTATGAACTCATGGTGTATATGATTTCACATGTATTTCTCATTAAATGATAAAGTGAATATTTATACACGTGACATTGATTTATAAAGATATATGATTGCCTAGAGAAAGGGCATATATATGTGATAAACCCTGAATGGGAACTTTATAATAGATGAATTTTGAAATACATTGAACATGTGATTTTTACATGTATTTCGCATTACATGGCAAAGAAAATAAGTTATACACGTGACATTGATTTTACAATGATATGTTTGCCTCGGATATGGGCATGTATACATGTTTCCCCTGAATGAGAAGTTTTGATATATGAGTATTTTGAGACTGAAAGTCTGTATTATATTGAGAATTTATACTGGATTATATGGCATATGTGCATATGGTATTTTCTGTGGAGGAATCCTATTGGAAACACTGTCTGCTAACAGCAGGTGATATTAGCCTTGGTGCGCACCTTGATTGCCTCAGCTAGCAGAGGAGGTAGTGCTAGCCTCGTGTGAGGGCCAACACACGGGAGATTATATGTGAAGGAGAGCGGAATGCCTCTTATATATGGGCGAGATGCCAGTTATATGAGATGTTATTTTGCCTTCCCTTGCTGTGTGCTTGGGAAAGACCCATACAGAGTCCCTTCGTGTGTCCTCTTAAATGGTAGTAGGCCAAATCTCAGCGGGATGCTGAGTTTAGGCAAATCCTATACCACCAAAGTACGGAATGAGTCAAACTCTGGTATGGTGGTTCTGATATGGGATCCTCCGAATATTTTATGAGAAATGTTTTGATGCATAGCATAATTTGATTAATGATTTTACAGTATTGAATATGATTTTGAACTTGATATGAGCATTGTTTATACAGTACTGCATACGGTTTGAAAGACTTGATTATGATTTTTGGAACAGAGAATATTTGAAAATGCGGGTCCCATGTGGATGTACTTCTGAGATATAATTTTTGATAACATAAATTTTATTATATGAGTACATCCATATGTTGACCTAAGAGGTCATAGGAGGTATTATCTGCTCACTGAGTTGTAAAACTCACTACACGATGTGGATCTATTTTTCAGATAAAGACATAGAGTTTGATCCAACAGCCACGTGCTCAACTAGGGATCGTACTCCAGTGGTGAGCCTACATTGTTTCTAGGCTCTCAATGTTTTATATTTGTAAAATATGTGTACTCTAGAGTTGCTCTGAACGCCACAGACACGATCCTTGCTTTTGCTGTTATTCTGATGATTATGGACTTAATTTGTATATGGAATATGTATGGAAGAATCTATATGTATCTGTTTCTATGATAAATGATTGGAATATTCATGTTTATGGAAAATATATGTTCATGATATACGTGTTTCACGTGCCCTAAAATTAGGGTCGTGACACTAATACTCGCTTCTCATCTTAGGTTGGTGACTTTTGTGTAGAAGTATGACTTAATTTACCTATAGACATGCTAGTATTGAATATCTCACCTAAGATATCATAGTCATATTCAAATTCACACTTCTTAAATTGTTTATAATATCTTCCCTTCTGCAACAAATTAATTCATAAATACCTTCAGTACCATGTATACATATAGTATGCTTTAAAATTTATTATTAAATATAACAATGGTAATAAACTTTATTTGCATGCACATACCATATACAAGTCTTGTGACACATCTTCAAGTGCATTAACTTTATTAGTTGTTGAATCCCATGTAACTTATATAAGAGCTAACAATGTTGAAAAGTCATGATATTGAATACGCAGAAAATTAAATTTTCCTTTCAGTCTATCTACACCATAATTTTGTCCCACAATTCTTGCAGGTTTGTTATTTATTTCTTCCTAAATTGCTTGCTTAAAGGTTGATATCTTCATCTATTTCTTCTTCACTCAATCATAAATTATTTCAATAAATAATTTTGTATTTTGGATTTACCATCCCATTTGAATTTCTCATTTCTTACTTTTTCCTCCCATCTTATACTAGTAACATCAATGTTTGTCAATTATATATGTAAGATAATAAAATAATCACAAAATGATATATATAAAAAATTAAGAAAAGTCACATGCTCTTAAGGAGAGCAATCATGTAAACTAATCATACTTGACGCTAAGAAGGAAAAGAAGATAGAATTTGTTTTGCAAAAGTTGATATATTAAAGTAAAAGTGGATGGTAACAAAGAAAAAATTGAATCATTATTGTTAGAGTGTCATAGTAGTTAAGCATTAATTGAAATACTTAAGAGTTGGTCCAATAAGTTTTAGATTAGTTGGCTTTATTTCAGTAGTTGTAGCCTATAACTTGCTAGATGCTTCTAATAGAACTTCATGTTCCATCAAATCCATCCCTCCCTTTATGGATAGGGCAAGAGTAAAGAGATCACTGATTCAAATAAACTAGATTTTTGCATGCCCCGTGTTTGTGTTAATTACTGATTTAAAGTCCAAATAAATACAAGAAACTTTTAGCAAGGCCACAAATCTGCAAATTTCAGAAGTAGATAGAGCCTCTTTTGTAACTAATGGGTCCAATAATTTAAGGAAAGCATATGATTCTAAGTTCTCAAATGCGACATCAATGTGATTTCAACAAGAAGATAACCAAGATGCTTTAAATCTTCAAACAAACAAATACAAGAATCTAGCACTTCCAAAATTCCCAATAATCTTCCATAGTCTAATTCACATTCTCCAAAAGCCATGAAAAGTCTTTATCCATTATGGAAATTGTACAACATCTTTGCAACACTTATATTCATACATGTCAGAAAGTTTCCACAATTTTAACACTCGACATTTGGGCCACTCAAAGGCAGATCAAAGCTGCAATGTCTACTTCATTGATTTTCTTCAATGCCTAATCTCGATGCACTTATCATGTATTCAATCAAGCTTAATAATATACAATCAGTCGTTTTCATTATCTCTTCATCCCCTCTTTCTTGCTTTTCTTATTCTGCTAGTCTTCTTCACTCGCTAAAGCCTAAAGCCTTAATAATAATGTAATAACCGTAAAATTTAACGAAAATTTCAATTAAAGGAAATTTAGAATAAAAGAGAGAATTTTGACAATAGAGATAAGAACCATAGAAAATATGTATATTTATTACATGGATTAAAGAATTATAAAAGAAATATGAGAATTTATGTTTTTGGCGCGCTATAAGCAAATATATTTTTATTTATGTAGAAATGATTATGATTTGTTAAAAGTAAGTGGACTTTTAAGTAAAAGAAGTATTGTGTTGTTTAAAATAATTATACCGGCCTCTATTGAATTTTTATGGTATTTTTAGAAATATTCTTTCTTTTAATATGAATTAAGATATTTGTTTTAAAATTTGTTTTATTATGATTTTTATTAAGAAAAATTATGATTTAAGAGTTTAACTAAAGGTAATTGAGAATGTAACTTTTTAAAAATTTTTGGGATATTTTTAGATGTAAAACGGAATTTATATGAATTTTATAAAAGAAAATTATATTATTAATTATTTAATAATTATTATTATTTAAAAAAAAAAAAAACGAAAAACAGAAACCATAAAATGAAAACCGGGGGCGACGATCGGATTCGAGAAAAAACGGAAAAAAAATGCATAGTAGTGAATAGTGAGTGAATAGTGACATCCAATTTTATCTTTCGATTTGGCGTACCAATTGGCTTCCGATATCAAAACTGAACGTATTATTGGATTCAGGACGAAGAGTACTTCAGTTTTGACCGATCAGTTTTTCAAAGCAACCGTTGAATCGCCGTAGATCTGAAGTAGAAAATCTCGGTAAAAGGTAAGTTCTGAAAAACCTTACTTAGGGACTTCTAATTAGAAATCTGACTCCGTAGATGGATTCAGAAACTAGATAAATATTAAGATATGAAATTGTTTTGTTGATTCGGTAAAATTTTTGTGACAGTGAATAGTGTTTTCCGGCGATGAATAGTGTCGGTGAATAGTGTTTTCAGGCGTGAATAGTATTTTCCGGCGGTGAACAGTGACCAAGCTCATTTAAGGTTTTTGGACCTTCTGGACTCGATTTTGGGGTCTGTTTTACCGAATTCAGACAAGGAACTAGGATTTTAGGGCTGTCCAATCTGGAGCCCTTACCGGTGAGTGGGTTTTTCATACTATAGCGCATGTCTTATGAATTCGGTTTATAACTCTCTCTCTCATATGATTTTAACTAGTTGGAATGTATGCTAAATTGTTTTACTGCTTTGAAAACCAATATGTTCCAACCATGTTAGAAATTATAAATTTTAATCCTAGTTGAACCCTAGGTATGCAGGGCAAACATCTAGACTGATAATTCTCCATTTGAGTTAGATTTATAGAAATGCGAACTTAGTCATAGAAATGAACTAAGTTAGCCATGAAATGATTTGATGCATGATGAGCATATATACGACGTCTACGGACGATCTATGTTTAAAATGATTTGATGCATGATGAGCATCTATGTAACGTCTACGGACGATCTATGTTTAAAAGGGAAAGTTTATGATTATAAAGGTCTCCATGGGAATTCATGGATGAGATATATTTTAGAACGGAATTTTATGCATGAAAAGAGCTAGATGGAGAATTATAACTTTATTATAATGTTATTGAAATGTTTTACTTTAAACGCTTTGAATAGCATATTTTCAAATGTTTTCTATTGGAGGAACCCTTTTAGATCACTGTTAGCTAGCCGCAGGTAGTGCTAGCCTTGGTGCACCATGATCATGTTAAGGCTTCGGCCTAGGATACTGTGACGGGCATATGACTGCCTAAGACACAGGGAGTTAGGGTTGACTTATGTCTTCGCCTATAGTGATTGCCATACCCATTGCTATGTGCTTGGGGAAATTTAGGGTGGACTTATGTCTACGCCTACAGTGATTACCCTACCCTTGCTGTGTGCTTGGGGGAGATGATAGATCTGTCAGGAAAGACCTCCAATAAACTGATGCATTTTTCTTAAAGATTAAATATTTCTAAACAAGCTCATTCATCATTGTTATTGCATAAATATCTTCATGTATTACTTACCATGCATAATTGATTTGCTTACGGTTATTGATTTAATCATGTTTTATCTTTTGAACACACATTTGAACTGTTTAGCATTCTTTCAATAAATTATGGTTAAATGCTTAATGTTTCTATTGTTATCTTTACATTTGGATTTCAATTATTAAACCCATTGCGAAACACTCGTGCTTGGTTTGCCCTGTTTCAGTTATAGTATGATTTACTCATTCACTGAGATGTGGTAATCTCACCCCTCTTTTGTTTCCTCCCCACAGATAGTCAAAGAGACTTTGATCCAGCTACAGCTTCGTAGGAGGCTGAAGATAGTGTTGGTGAGCCCTAGTTTGGGCAAGGCTCTTTTGTCTTGTTTATTTAGTTTAGTTATGTCTAGAGTATCTCCATGAACATACAGGCAGGATCCTCGCTTCTTGCGTATTTTGATGTGTTGTTTGAAAAAATGGTTTTATATTTTACAATAATGTTGGTATTATGAGGCCTTGGGCCAAGTTGAATCACATGAAGATTATGAGGCCATGGGCCAAGTTGAATCAGAATGTTGGATTCATGAGATATCATGAGATATATATATATATATATATATATATATATATATATATATATATATATATATATATATATATATATATATATATATATATATATATATATATATATATATACATATATACAGTATTTTCTGATATTGGATGTGGCATATGTGGCCAGTTATATTTATTATGTACTCTGGATTGTGTGCTGGATGTTTGTGCATGCTATGTGTTAGGCTTGCGGCTAGGGGGAAACCCTTATGCCATGCCGGTCATGTGTTCCATCATTTGGGGCCGTGACAAATAACATGTTAGAGCTTCTTCTACAGTATGGTGCAGAGACATAACCTTGCATTTTCTTTCTTCACTAGCTAAAGCCTAAAGCCTTGCAGATTAAAAGCACAATCTAGAGGCTCGGATGGCAAAATACTATAATATCCATGACATTGTGACAGAGGAAGAGGTGGACATCAGACTCTTCAAATTCTCCAACAACTTGCTTCTAGAGGTGCAGATTCTATACCTACCCTCGTTAACTTCTTATTCTAATACTATAACTTGCTTACCTCTTGTTTTAATCAAAAGTATTAATGAAATTAGATCTCAGTACAGGATATTTACTCACAATTGCTTTGGAATGCATCCTTAAAGCAAAATATATTTACAGAACCCTAAAAATAAGAAAGCAGAAATATTTTGCCAAAGACGAAACAGTTTGTCGAAGAAATAGAACACATACAAAAAACATAAACGGCTTTCTCAAAGAAGAATAATCAACTAGAGGGTAAGAGAAACATACCCATTTTTGCTTCTAACCAAGATGAACAAATGTTGCATCAACGAAGAACCAAGCAACAATCAGAAAATTAACCAAAGAAACAAAAGCCTATTGGTTTTGATAATTACAAAGCTGCCACCGCAATTTCATTATGTTTTCATCATATTTTCAAAACTGCCATCACCTTTTCGTTTTTGTCTTTTCAATTTCTTACATTCTGAAAGGAAAATGCCAAAAATGTAATTTTGTAATTTTTCATATTTCCGCCTCTTTTAAAATCCATTTTCAAAAATTCGTTTTAAAAAATTTCAAGCAAACAAGATTTCGACCCCAATTTTAGTTTTCATTGAAGTGAAAGTAGAAAACGGGACTAACTACAGTGTCTTAAATTGGGACATAAGTTGTTTTTAATTTATCTTTATTTATTTTAAATTTTCATAAATATCAATTTGACCTTTTAATAATTTATGTTATATTGAATTAATATATTTATAAATTTTTAAAAAAAATACATAAAATATAAGTTTTATTAAAAATATTGTAAAAAAAAGAGTTTAATATAAATTTAAATAAATAAGACCGAAAATGTAAATCTTAAAAAAAATCAAAGGGATTTGATAAAAGTGGTTGGTAGAGATAATGGGAGAAGATGAGGTTACTACGTAGTCACCTAGTTGGAAGTGATATTATTATTGTTAGTTGGGCACTTGGAGTTGAGGATGCGTGGCAGTGGTATATATAGGATGCCTTTATGAATGAAAATAACATTACAGAAGAAAAATGAATTGAAAGGGTCGGATCAGGCTAGAATGTGGAGGTTGAAGATAGGAGAGGGTGAGAAGGATCCATACATCTTCAGCACCAACAACTTCGTGGGGAGGCAAACATGGGAGTTTCAGGCTGAGGCAGGCACCCCGGAGGAGCGAGCACAGGTTGAAGCTTCTCGTCTCAATTTCTATAACAACTGCTTCCAAATCAAGTCTTGTGCCGACCTTCTTTGGCGCTTTCAGGTCTTTATCTTTCCTCTATCTCCTCTCCTTTCCTATACTATATACCTCTTGATCTTAAACAAAACCAAGCAAACAACATTAACGGACTAAGATTAAACGGTTCTTTCTTAATACATTTTCATAGAATAGTAAGTCTAAAATATACGAATATTCAAAATTTAGACTTAGTATTCTATGAAAATGTATTAAGAAATATATATATATATATATATATATATATATATATATATATATATATATATATATATATATATATATAAAATACAAAATATATTAAATATCGGCATATCAAATGCAGGTATTTTAAAAACATTTTTAACTTTGAAATACTAAGATGAAATGAATGTAGACTTCTGAAGATTTTTAATAATCATTTTAATTATATCCAATTCTATAAACTATTTTTTTTTGGTTTAGGACCTAATAAAGATAGAAAGTATGAGACTTCAGTAGAGATATCATTTAAATTTTGAACCTTGAGCTCCTTCGTCCAAAAAAAAAAAATTGAGTCAAAGTTCAAGTCCAAGTTTATTTTAGTTTATCTTCCATAAAAAAAATAAATGTTTGAACCTGTAATATTCCATTATTTATTTATTTATTATAAAGACAATTACCCAATTACCACCTTTTTATTTTAGAAAAAAAAACTAAATTGCCCTTATCTAATTAGGAAATGACAACAATATCCCTCCCATTATTTTTATGAAGGCACGCTGCACCAGAAGCTGGAGAAAATTTCCAGCAAAACGTGCACTTCTCTCCTCACCCAAAACCCTACCATTTTCTTCCATTTTGTGTGCCATCTTCATCCAAACTTCCAGCCACTCAAATCCCTTATGTTAAAGTTGGAAATCGACTGCAAAACCCCTAGGAAGTTTGAAGCAATCCATTGATTTTTCAGCTGGAAAATTCTGCTCTGCGAATCACTGTAGCAGCAAGGTAAATTCTCAAAAATTTTGGTCTTTTTGCTGGTTTATGAAAATTCTGGGCATAGAATCATGTTAAGGACATGTTGTACTACTTCCATTTACAAGCAAATAACATCATTTGATTACCTAGATCATGGATTTTTGTTTCAGTGAACAGTAATGTGAACAGTAACCGCGCTCACAAAATTTGATTTTGGATATTCTAAGTTGTAGGAAATGAATTGAAGGTTCAAATAATCAAAGAAGTTTTGGAGTAGTCATTTAAGAAACTTGCTCATAGGAAGCTTGAAATTGGAAGGTTTATGTGTAAAATGGTGATGGTGGAATTAATTCCTAAATCCCAATGTTGTTCAAGCTAAATTGATAAGTATGAATTATCATGAAAATATTAACTAGTGTGTTTTAGAAATTCATCCTAGAGAGATTAAGGACTCATGGTTTGGGATTATGTGTAATGAGCTCCTAAGATGGTAATTTTGATGTGTATGGATGTTGATATTCTTAAATGTTGAATTACAGGTTGTGAAGCTTTCAGGAACCAAGCTTGAAAGTTGACTAATAATTCGGATAACAAAAGCCAAAAAG
Source organism: Gleditsia sinensis (assembly GCA_037074535.1). Taxonomy (NCBI): domain Eukaryota; kingdom Viridiplantae; phylum Streptophyta; class Magnoliopsida; order Fabales; family Fabaceae; genus Gleditsia; species Gleditsia sinensis. Next base: position 16,120,430 of record CM073469.1, on the reverse strand, counting down.
CAGGGTTTATTCCTCTTGGACCTTTGAGTGTGAGTGGATATAGTTTACTATAACGCCTTTCTAAATCTCTCTCATGTCCATGCATTTTAAAACAAAGTTTTAATTGTGAATAGCATAACTTGAATTTCATGTTAACATTGATTTATATTCGTAGAAGCCATAGGACATGCAGAACAAACCTCTAATAATCCCTCCTGAGTTTGAGATGAAAATATGGTGTTATGTGACACTTTATTGAAAGTTATAATTGTATTATTTTTCAAATTGTTTCATATGATTTATGTTATACTGATACCTCATTATTTCATGAATATGGTGAAATTGTATTTGGATTTATGTTTGGAATGTGTCTTTGGGACTGAATATCATGATTTGTCTGAACTGGAATAAAACTGTTGTATTTCTAATTTTGGAGAATGAATTTCTATGCCGGAACTCTGTCCGATGAATGTCTTGAATGGGAGAGATATATTTTTGTCTTAAAAAGAATTTTAACTTCATGCTTTCCAATTTTCTTTTCATTTTATATTTTTGGTTTATAAAATTTTTTTATTCTGGAGGAATCATTGACAAAAACAATGTTAGCTAACGACAGAGATAGCTAGCCTTGGTGCACCATATAACCCAAGATAGGAAGGGAGTTGTTAGCCCCTTGTGCGAAAGGGCACATAAGGATTAGATTGTGAAAAAGTATGGAGTTGAGGTATGTCTCCTCCAATAGCCAGTGGCATTTGGCCTGGTTACCTATAATGAGAATGTGATTATTTACCCGTCCTATTGCTGTGTACTTGGGACAGTCAACATGTTAAAGGGTTAGGGAGTTGAGGAAAGCTCCTCACAACCTTATGATATGAATGATGAGAATATGGTGATTTATCCAACCCATTGCTATGTGCTTGGAATAAAACATGTATATGGTGATTGCCCTTACCAAGTTTTGTTCTTGGGTATAAAAAAAATTATAATTATGGTTCTACTTTGAGTCCTCCTCCCAAGTTTTGTGCTTGAAATTATTGTTTATTATATGAAATATCAAGATCTCATAATTTCTCTTAATCAAATTTATTTAGTTTGTTGTTATTTACATTGATTTAGATAATGTTATATTTTTGCATACTTTTTATTTATAAAAACTTGTGCGTATGGTCTGTTCTGTTTTAGTTATAGTAAGCTATATTTGCTCACTGAGTTGCGTAAACTCACCCTCTCATATTTTATGTTTTCAAATAGCATTAAAGAGTCCAATCCGCATCCGTCCGAACTTGAATAAAGTAGTAGTTTCAGTGGTGAGTCCAATTGTTCCTAGGGATCCTTAATATATATATCTTTTGTAATCTTGTTTATTTTCTTTTGTAATCTAGATTGTGTTCCGGTGATCATGGGCAGGATCCTGCTTCTGTTGTCTACTTTATGTATGTTGGTTAAGGTTATTTATATACAAAGACTGTGTGGCATAAATTAGTAAGAAGATGATTATGTATATAGATAAAATGTTTATTTCTGATATGGTGTAAGATGATTTTGTGTGCTAATTTCTATATGTCTATATGGTGGCTTATGGTTTAAGGGCTAACCCATTATGCTGTGCCAGTCATGTATCCCAAATTGGGGTCGTGACAGAACCTGAACCGAAACTCCTCTAATTTGCAAAATTTCTATAATTGAATGAACTCAGCTTGAATAAAATTTATAGATCTGAGCCTAGACTTAGGCTCGATACAATTTCAGAATTTATATTTTGGCTCAAATATGAATTTTTGAATTTAAGCACAAGCCTTGTCTCATTTCATGAATTCGTATTGAGGCCCAAGCTCATTTCATTGTGGAAAAATATGGTGACGATGACCCACAATGATTTGTGGAAGAGTGTTGAGGAAAATATTGAAAATTGTTTTTTATTATTATTTATTTTTGAAAACCATGGGAGTTAAACTATGAAGTGTTAGGTGTAGTGGTATACGAATTATATTCTTAAGATGAAGCCAAAAGTTTGATATTTGGAATAGACACTTGTTGGAAAAATGCTGTCGTCACTCACAACAGAGTCAGTGCTACAGTACTAGTAATCTGTAGGAAAACTCTGAGAAACCAAAAAAGAACTATGAAAATTAAATGATTCTGAAGGAGTGGTGGACATGTTAACTAAGAATATGTTGATGTTTTAATGCAACATGCATGATCAGTTCGTGCAACAGAATGATATGTCTTACATTTATAACCATTAACATTTTGAAATTTTAAGTTATGAGACTCTTCCTCTTAACATAATAGTCTTTTGAGATGTATTTCTATCATAGATTAAATCATATCAATTAGTGCTTTCATTAAAAACCAACTAACGCAGAAGGAGTGAGTAGAATTGTTAATCGGTTTGGTCTATATACATACGCCATCTAAATAGATTAAATTGGTTTGCAAGAAATTTCATCCAATTAATCCAGTTAAAATGAACTAAATCAATATAATTCAGCCTTAATTGGATTGGACTGTAATATTCCAAAATTTTAAAATGTCATATCTTGTTTTAATAATTATATTTTATGAGAAATATTTACGTTTTTCTTTTAAAGATAAAAAATTTCATTTTCATTTTATTTTTATTTTAAAATATGATTTATTAGAATTACTTTTTTTTACCACTTTTGTTGCACTAAAATTCTAAAAATATCTTTCTAAAATTTTGGTCCTTTGAAATTTCGAAAATGCCCTTCTGCAAAAAAAAAAAAAAAATTGAAGCGTTAATAGAAAATCACGCAGGGAAGAGGGGAGTTTCAAGCTTTCATTTTGGGTTCTTTTCCCCTCTCTCGTGATTCCATTATTTTCTCCCAGCCATAAACAAGCCTTCCATCTTGGAACTGAGTATCCTACCATATATTAGCATGAACCTCTACCAAAATCTAGTTGAAAGTGCAGCAAAACAGAAGCAGAAACAGCAGCGCACCAGTTAAGGTTAGTGCTTCCAAAATGCTAGATTTCTGAAGGTTTTTCGAGATTTTAAGTAAAGGGTTTTGTTGATAACATAGTGTATTATATGTATGATGAATTTCATGGCAAGATAACATGATTTGGTGCCTAAATCATGCAAAATTTTCTCGGATGAAATCAGGGTCGTGACACTTTCATCACCACAAACAGCATATCTACCAGTTTCTTCCTCACCAGTCCTTCCTCTCATTCTAACCCATATGCCCACTTACCAGTCAACTCCTCAGCTAATTGATCAATCTATTATATCTTCACCTCACATGCCTCATTATGATCAATCAACTGAAATAGATCCTCCTTTACGTCATTCCACAAGACCTTCCAAGCCCCCACCACACCGTACAAACTTTGTGCTTAATCATGTTACTTGTCATACCCCAACCAATAGTTCTCTGTCTGTGGACAATCCTTCTACTAAAGGTACTCGCTATCCTTTTAGTAAGTATATGTCTTACAAGAATTTATCTTTGTCACATCAAAATTTTATTGCCAATATTAATTTGCATGTTGAGCCTAATAATTATGCAGAAGTTGTTAAATATCCTAAATGGCAGCAAGCAGTGCCTTTTGAACTTTAGGCTTTAGGAGTTAACAAAACTTGGACTCACACTTCTTTACCTCTTAGCAAGAAACCAAGTGATTTTCTTTGGGTCTACAAGATTAAATGCAATTCTTATGAGAGCATTGAACGCTACAAAGCCCATTTAGTGGCAAAGGGATATACACAAATGGAAGGGGTCGATTATCATGACACCTATCCAACGGCCAAGATTGTTACCTTTCATTGCCTACTAGCTCTTGTTTCTTCCCATAATTGGTCTCTTCATCAGTTAGATGTCCATAATGCTTTTTTGCATGGTGACCAGCATAAAGAAATCTATATACTACCCCTACCTGGTCTTTAGTGACAGGAGGAGAATTTGGTATGTCGCCTTCATAAATCCTTATATAGATTAAAGCAAGCTTCTCAGCAATGGTTCTACCAGTTTTCTAATGATATTCGTGTAGCTGGATATACACAGTACAAAGCAGATTACTCTCTTTTCACAAGAAAAGTTGGTAAATCTGTTACAGCTCGCCTTATTTATGTCAATGATATTTTGATAACTAGTAATGACGTCTTAGCTATTGATGCTCTTAAATCTTTTCTGAATAAATGCTTCTGCATTAAGTGTTTAGGAAGACTTAAGTTCTTCTTGGGAATAGAAATATCTTGTTTAAGAAAAGGGATTTTTATCTCGCAATGAAAATTTTTGTTGGACATTTTAAAAGATATGGGTCTTTTAGGAGCACAACTAGTTGATTTTCCCATGGAATAGAATTTGAAACTACTTCTTGATGAAGGAGAATTGGTTCATGACCCATCCAGATATTGGAGGTTGATAGGACGGTTGATTTATTTAACTATTATTAGACCTGATATCACTTTTGCAGTAAATACTCTAAGTCGCTTCGTGCAGCATCCTCACAAACCTCATTATGATGCAACTTTGCGTATTCTTCGATATTTCAAGAACACTCCAGGCAAAGGTATTTTATTTTCATCATTAAGTCCATTGCAATTGAAGGATTTTTATGATGCTGATTGGGCAGGTTGTCTAGAGACTCAATGTTCTACTATTGATTATTGTGTTTTCCTTGGAAGTTCCTTAATTTCATGGAAGAGTAAGAAACAGAAGACTGTCTCTTTGTCTTCTGCAGAAACAGAATATTGTTCTATGGCAAAAGTTTATTGTGAGCTTACTTGGTTACAGAGTCTTCTTTGTGATTTACACGTGAATGATATACATCGTGCAATTTTATATTATGATAATCAAGCTGCCCTCCTTATTGCTGCTAATCCTATTTTTCATGAACAAACACGTCATGTTGAGATAGATTGCCATTTTGTTCGAGACAAAGTACAAGAAGGAAAGGTAGTCACCAAGTTTGTTCCCTCTCGAAAGCAAGTTGCCGATATTTTCACAAAGCCTCCAGGAAAGGAGAAATATTGAACAAGTTGGCAGTTGTTGAGATTCACTCGCCTGAGGGGGAGTGTTATGACAAAAAATATCTTATTCTCAATCAGTAGCTAGGAAATCTCTATATATTAGCTGCTAGAGTAGTCAAGTCCATAATTGTAGGAATAAACTAAAATAGCCAACTCACAATTATAGTATAGGAGTATATTTAGCCTTTTGTCAAGCAGTCTTTTTAAAAAAGTTGTACTATTGTATCAGTCTAGCATTGCAATAATATACACGATTATCATCTTTCTTTTTCAGTTTCCAATTCCTATCATTGTGTTGATGGTATGTTCACGATTTGAGAATGACTCTGCTACTATGTTGATTTTCCGGATGTTAACACCCAAATGTGACAGGATCTATTTATAGTTGAAGTTTTTTGTTTTTAGTTTTTGAGAGATTTGGGAATTTGGTTTGAGTAACCAAAGAAGTAAATAACTGCAGAAGAATTGCTCTGATACAATCTTCAAGAAAAAGATGATAAGGAAGAAAACGTAGAAGATAGAAAAGATTGTAATTTTTTCTTCCATACGTAATATGCTTCTTTGTTACATGTATATATAGGGGCACAACATTCCTTTCTCTGATAGTCCGCTTATATGGCTTCCCTATCATTGTTCTTTTTTTTTTTATTGTGACCCCATTGTCATGAGCAATTTTTGGTGTCAGCTGCCCAAGCATAGCGACAGTGACACAACTCTACGATACAGTAGTGAATACCACCACAAACGGGATAGACAATTTGAAATTATGAACTGAGTTTTGGAACAATATCTGAGGGATCTTTTGCTTACTACAACCCTTGCAAATGGTATCATTACTTCATATGGCAGAGTTTTGCTATAGCCTAACCTATCATTCAGCCAGTAAAATGACCCCTTACTAAGCTCTCCATGGCCAGAACCCAGCCACCTTACTAGGCTATGCTCCGGGAAACTAGCAGGCCAATGATGTTGTGGACCTAGACCTTCAAGTTAGAGAACAGCTTAACCAGGTGCTGCGTCATAACCTAGAACGAGACAAGAAACATATGAAAGAAGCTGCTGATAAGCATAGAATGGCTCAAGGGTCACAAATATAGAACACATTCCCTGGAAATTCGGCTCGATCGACTTTAAGCTAGCCAAACGATACTATGGACCTTACACCATCACCAAAAACAATTGTACCTGCTACTTATGAACTATACTTACATCCAGAAGCCAAAATACACCCTGTTTTTCACTTCTTTTTTTGGACTTGGGTTTTTCACATTTCACCACTCAAACCTTACAAAGGATCCATACCACTCTCTTCAGACCATCCTCCATTCCATCACCCTAAACCAAATATTGAACTTATAGGCATCCGCGCTAAACGATACATCTAAGAAGATGGCACTGCCGCCAAGTAAAATTAGTTGAATGGGCCCATCAAAACCATGGGGAAGCATCTTGGGAAGATCTCCAAACGATCCAAACCCTTTTCAATTTTTATTTCTATTTTCATTCTTTAAAACATATTTCATTTATAAGTTTTTATTATTTAAAAAATATGTTTGTTTTATGAAGTTAAAAATTTAGTTATATTTATTTTCAAATCTAATTAACATAAATAATTATAAATATTACTTGATTTTTGGGTTTATCTTCTGTAATGATGATATTATTTAATAATCATGATAAACTCACTATAAAAATAATAAAAATTCCATTAGTTATTTTTAAAAATAATGAAAACGTGTTTTAGACGTTTTCTGTTTTCACTTTATTTTAGTATATGTTTTCAGAAAACTTTTTTGTTCTAGACACATTTTCTGGATTTCCAATTTTAAAGGCCCACGTTGTCATAAATTGTGTTTACAAGGGCTCATTTTGCAAAAGTAGCCAATAAGATCCATTTTTTGAGAGAGAAACAAATGAATAAAGTAAAAATTTTAAAAATAAAACCAATTCATTCTTCTCAAGTTTCATTTTACTTACCTTTTTTGTCTCGAAAAAAAATTCCATAGATAAAATTCAATTAACACACCCATGTATTTTTCTACTGCATTTATATTACGTGGGCTTTGATCCCTTTAAAAGAGTATGTAGGCTCTAGATTTTTCTAGATCCAATCTAAACTTGTACTTCACATTCTGAATTTTCCCACATGATCTCCACAAACCATAGCAGAGCACCACTTCTGTTCGATTTGGCAGCAACCCCTCACCCCTTTTTTTCTTCTCTTGGAAGAATTCTTTTTATTTTGGAAGTTTTTCTCTTTCTTTTTGGAAATGTTCTTCTCTTCTCAATAGGAGTTTTTGGTTCTTAGACTATGATCTTGAAGATTCACAACTTATCACTCTAAATCTACAACATGTTATCCACATCAAGAAAGAAGAAGGCTTTTAAGGTGACAAATCCTCAAAAAGGGTTGAGGGGGTGTGTTGCCTACATATATATGAAGTTCTCTATTTTTAAAGCTATAACACTGGTTAGATTTGTTGTTTTCTCTTGTATCATGGTTTTGTGATTGTGCTAGAGATATGTTGCCTCTTGTTCTCTTGTATATGATTCTCAAAAGGCAAGCTTGTTATGTTAGGCTCAGAGGTGCTTTGCCTCTCGTATATGGTTTTGTGTTTGTGTTTCTTTTAAAATCCGCTGTGTGATCAATCTCCTCTCAAAACGTATATATAAAAAGTTAATAAACAAAAGCATTGAACCACCGGGTTTCCAATAATTGGTAACCCAGGAAAGAACAAAACCAAAAAAAGGGGCGCAAGGCCAGAATGCTTAGCATTCTTGCCACCTCTAACTTTGTTATTTTGCTGAAAACTTTATATGAATAACACATACTAATATTTTGCGAACTTAAAACAAATGAATGTGATTTGATAAGAGTGGTTGGTAAGGGACTTCTGTAGAAATATGAGACAGTCAAGAAGAATGGTAGTTAAATATCATATAATTTGACTTACTGATTTTTAGTAGCTAACATTATGTGTTAATTGGCTTCGACTTTCTTATCTCATAAATTATGGCCCACCCCTCGACTATGTATAATAATAATTAGTTGATAAAAGTGGTTGGCGTAGGGCTTTAACCACATATGAAGGGTAATCTATTAAATATTAGATAGGAATTGTATAAAAATAAATGGCACATATCATATTCAATCACTTAAAAAAAATATTAATAACAGATTTAATAAAAATAAAGTATAAGCCTAGTAATAATATTACTTTAACCTAAATGCCTAAAGCAACAGGCCTGTGCACTATGTAGCATACTTCTCCGATCATCTCTACTCAAAATGAGCACGTAATAAAGCCTCTTTTACTATTTTCTTCAAGAAAAAGTGCTTTATTATTATTATTATTTTACAAGATTTGGGTTTTTAAGTAGTTCTGAAGCAAAGGGAATCATTCCAATTCGGTTCTCTCTGAAATCCCAAACACCATGAGGGCGACATTCTGTTCCTTTTGTTTTGGTTCCTCGGCATTCTGGCGTACACGTCATTTTGCGCCAATGTTACATATGATCACTGTGCTTTGGTCGTCGACGGCAAGCCTATTCATTACCCTCGTAATACGCCAGACTTGTCTCTCTTTCTATGTCTGTTTGAATTTGCAAATACCTGCCTTCTTCTGTGTCTTGTACTTAACTATGACGAGACTGTGACGGGATTTAACAGCAGAAAAAAGAGGAAAGATTGAATGTGTTTAGGAGCATAGGGAAACGGTGGTCTTCCAAATATTTGTCAGAAATTGTGGTGGAGAGAACTGAGAGATAGATGAGAAGTGACGGGTCACGGAAGTATAGCGTAGGGACTCGCAATCGTGTTGTCTCTTTGAAGCATCATTTTAAAAAATTTATTTATTTTTAATATATAAATAAAAAAAATATAATTAATTAACAATTAACATGTTATATAATTATTTAAAAAATTATATTAACATATTTTTAATTGTAATTAAAAAATAAAACATAAGAATTAAATTATTTAATATTTTAAAATTTTAAATTTTAAATTATATAAATACTTAATAAATTTAACGTTTAAATTATATCTAAATCTAAAATATCCGTACACTTAATCAGCTAAACAACTCAGCCTCTAGAGCCTTCCCTTCTCGTTTAATCCTTTACAGTTTCTTTTCACAGTATATGGACTTGAGTATATTTTCCAAATCCCATATTCTATGCTATTCTCCGCATATGGAAACAGCTCTGAGAATTTCCAAGGATCAACGATTTCGTTTTGTTGAATGAATATCTTTCCCCGTACAAATAAGATGTTAATTGAACCTCTCAGATAGAAGCAACAGGGTGGAACTGTTACATCTGAAACGCCATTGACGAGCTTATAGTTGCCAAAGTGAGATTTTCCAAAAGTTGGATCCCCCCCCCCCCTTTTCCTCCAGGTATGGTGTTATAAACCTAATAATCTTGTTTTTTTTTTCATTTTGATCTTCTTGGTTCGTTAATATTCTTCATCCATGAAAATTGAGAACCGATAATTTGTGTCTCTGGTTTGTTTGAATGTGATACGCAATATGAAATTGGAAACCGCCCAAACCCAATCACTCAAACTGAACTGAAATGGGTTGGTTTAGTTCAAATTTGTCAACAAAAACCAAATCGATCGGGTTTCTAAAAAACAGATCCTATTGGTTCCGTTAATCGGTTTGCAAAAAATCAGCCAAACCCAGCAGATACACATCTAGATCTTTTTTATTTGAGGGGTCGATTATATATATTTAGTTAAAATTTTAATTTTTTTTTTAAAATTTATGAAAAAAAAACTTTTTGGGGATGGGGAGGTTACTCCTCCCTCGAGAAGGTCTGTCCTGTCTAAAAGAAGGTCTGTCCTGGTTGAACTTCTCATTCTATGATTTATTTTTTTTTATAAAGATTTTCATTTTATCAATAGCACAAAACCTCTAGACAAAGATATAAATTTAATGCTGAAAAAACTTAACTCTAAATGGATCTAGCTAACTTTCCACAGCAACCCCCATGCATTTAGGTATCACTCAATTAACAATTATGTTATGAAGAAAGAGATTTTTGTTTTAATTAAAAATTATGTTAATAAAAAGGAAATTTTTTTATTGATTGAAATGAAGAGGATGTGAGTATATATTTCAAAGCTTAAAAAAACGAATATTGTAATTCCTTTTTCTATGTTCAAGTATTATTTTACAAAATCGTGTTCAAAACTTGAAAAGAAAAGTACTTTTTCTGTGCATTTTCTTAGTTAATTATACTGTTGAATTATTATTATTTTTTCTAAATTTTGGTTCTTCTTAGATATCTTCATTGAATAAGAGTTTTAATTATTGAAAAGTAGAGACAAGAATAAGTGCAAAGTTTATCGATATAAAATTATATCGATTATAGCCTTGTTCTATTTTGACATGACATAGAGCACAAAAGTGCGCTTCCTCACAACTTTACCTGGGGCATCCTTGAAGGTACAAATGTTCAACGCACATCTAAGCAACCCAAAAAGTTTCACTCCAACCATTGAAGGGTTCAATGGAGTTTTCCATCTTGCATATCCAACGGATGTAGAAGAAAGGGATCCTGAGGAAATAAAGACCAAGAGGTTCATCAATGGAACCCTAGGTATTCTAGAGGCATGCCTTAGTTCAAAGACTGTGAAACGATTCGTCTACACTTCTACCCCTACAACTGTTACAAGCAGAGTTATTGAATTGTTATCCTTCTTTTATATCTTTCTGTTATTTTCCTTTTTATATAGGAACATGATGTGAGAGAAGAAGTAAGCCTGATTTGTAATTTTGTTTTGAAGTTCAATCCTTTCCTCGAATAAATGATTCTCAATCTTCTTCTCCATTTCTGAGTTTCTCAGTCTCTTTTTCAATACGCCCATCAACTAGTGCTTTCATTGCACTCTGTACCTATGGCAAAGGGGACTCGCCTATCTCGTCTTGAAGAAGCCATTAAATATGGTCGTGAAGATGCCACTGAATTTAAGAAAACTATGATGGGATTTCAAGCCTCCAAAGACCAATGTTTCTTGCATATGGAAACTTCCATCCAGAATGTAGAAACACTTCTCCAGCAAATGCTTCAGTCCAACCCTCTTTTCCCTGCATATGATTGGTGCTGCATGTAGGTGGTATGAATGGATGCATAAAAGAAGGCTTCATTCATTCATGGCAAAAAATTTTAGATGCAATGTTATTACATTTTGGTAAAAGCTTGTTTGATGATCCTAAGGGTGCCTTAAAAGAACTCATGCAGATTATCAAGCTCAATTTGAGGCCCTTTCTACAAAAGTCACTTGGGTTAGCTGAAGCTTGGTTAGTGAGTTTCTTTGTTGCAGGACTGCAGGATCCTATTAAGGATGAGCTATTCCTAGCCCAGCCCATTAGCTAGTTCCATGCCATCTCTCTCGCTAAACTTCACTAAGCAAAAATTCACAGCCTCTGAAGAGCCATTTACCCGCTATCATTCCCTTAAACGATCTAACACCAGTATTGCCATTCCATATAACCCTCCCTCTGTTCTTGGTCCAAAGCCATTACAAACCTCACCGCCCACTTCTGCAATGACAAACCATAAACTTGTTCCTTTTAAGTGCCTTACACCTGTTGAAATTCGAGCAAAACCCGATAAAGGCTTATGCTACTATTGCAACGATAAAGTTTCTTCGGGCCATAAATGTAAATCCTAGTGTTTCCTTAAGAAGATATTGAGGAGTTGCTTCATATGCCTTCTTTGGATGCTTCATCAGCTTCTGAAGGGGTTGAATTGATCGAAATTGGGAAGACCGAAATTATAGCAGAGATTATCCTTCGTGCTATCGCGGGACAACTTGGCTCCAATACTATTAAATTGCAGGGTCAGTGCAATAACTTTGTTGTGAGCATTTTGTTGGATGGAGGAAGCAATCACAATTTCATCAAGGCATTTGTCGCTAATAGACAAAACTCCACCCTGTTACTATTCCTCAACATAACGTTTTTGTAGGCAGTAGTGCTTTTCCTTTATACTTTTCTCAATTCTCCGCTAGTGATTTGATAGTGCGGGGCCATAAATTCACCCTTAATTTCTATGGGATTAACATGGATAGAATTGACATAGTTTTTGGTGGAGTGATTAAGGGTTTGTTTGATTTTGTTTTTATTTTTTTAATTTTAAAAATTATTTTTAAAAATTATGTTTAAAAATTATTTTATAGAAAAATAATAAAAATAATTTGTTTGATAAATTGTTTTGAAAATATATTATTTTTTATTTTTTTATTTTTTTAAAACAAAAATTAAAAACAAAAATAATTTTTTATTATTTTTGTTTTTTATTTTAAAAATAATTTATTTTTAAAATTTGTTTATGAAACAATAATAAAAAATAATTATCAAATAAATTTTTTTATTTTAAAAATAACTAAAAATAAAAAACAAACAACCTAAAAAACTTTGGCCCCATTTTGACTCAATATCGTCACCTTGCAATGGAACGGAAAATTCATAAACTGCTTGGATACTAGCCTTTTAATTAATCTCAACCCACTATCCACTAAATAACTGCAAAAGATAACTGCAATCATTGTACGTCTCTTTCCCCAAAAAATGCTACAAACTGCCACATTTATTGCGGACACCACATCTTCAGAACCCTTTTCAGCCTTACCGAGTATTCAAATTTTTGAAGAATCAACCACTGTATCCCCTGGTCGAAACAGTAACCACACTGTCGAATTAAAAGTAAATTATTTTTTATTAATAAATTTATTATACAATTTTTTTTTATTTTAAAATTTATATAGTTTTTTTAATACAAAAAATATAAAAAAATTATATACTCAATTAATTAATAAATTTATTATATTATCTTGTATTTTATTATAAATATATATATACAAAATTATTTTAAAAATTAAATTAAATAGCACTCTAGTAAAATATTTTTAGTTATTATCCTTCAATATTAATTATTATTTTTCAAAATATTTGTGAAAGAGTTTAGATTATCAAAATATTAATTTTATTTGATTAAAAAAATTGGTTGAAAGTTGAAAAGAAAAAAATTAAAAGAAAAATATTTTTTTTTTCACAAAAGACATTTAAAATATTTAAGTTAAAATGTAGTATATTTTTTAATTTTTAATAAAAATTCATGTATATTTTGTAAAAATATTAATTAAGAATTGAGAGAGAATTTTTTTTTTATTTTAAAAAAATTTTAAAAAAAATTCTCATATTTTTAAATAAGGAGAGTGAATATTTTTATAGCATTACACCCATGTAGCTGCACCAATGAGACAGCTAAAAAAAAAAAAGACATTTCTATAGGGTGAGGAAGCCACTGCAGCTTTTCCTAAACTGAACCTAGCCTTGATGCCAGTGCTAGCTCTTCCAAATTTCAATATCACTTCTGAAATGAAAACTGATGCTTCAAATATTGGTATTGGTGATGTGCTTAGTCAACAAAAAACACCCTCTAAATTTTCTCATCAAACAGGTCAGTTCAAAAATAAAAATATGTTTCAAACCCCAGAACAATAGCATCACCCAAGCAGTAAGAAAGTGGCATCATTACCTTCTTGGAGTACAGTTCTTGATTATAATAGATCCTCGAAGCTTGAAAGAATTATTGGGGCATGTCATTCAAGCCCCAGAACACTAGCATTATCTTAGCAATTCATGAACCAACCTGGCAGATTCAATAATGCGGTTGATGCTTTAGCTCGAGTTATAAAACACAGCACAGCTCATTCTAGTCAACCTTGTTCTTCTTTGCAGTTTCTTCACTTCAGACAACCCTCATTAATGATATACAAGCTGCCAAACTAACCCATCCCTTTTTTTATTGCCGCTACAGTAAGTTATTATCGAAGGAAATGGACAACCTGGATAATATAATGGTCAATGTAATGGTTTTATATTATTGTATAAAAAATAATTTAATTTATTATTAATAGATAATTTTTTATTTATTAATAATATTTAAATTATGATATGTAATAAAAATAATTTTAAAAAATATTATTTTTATTACATATTATAATTTAATTATAATTAATAAATAAAAAATTCTTCCACTATTATAAACTAAATATCATCTCATTATTGTACAAGAAACTTTTTTCATTTTATTGGCCCCACGTGAAAAGCAGATACAGGACTATATCTCTCATTGTCTCACTTGTCAGCAGACAAGAAGTGCCCCTACTCCACCATCCGCCTTATTACGGCCATCTGGAAACTTTACGATATTGTTTGTAGTGGGAAATAGATTCATAAAAGTTACACATTTTATTGTCTAATTCCTATCTCTGATAGTCCGCTTTGAAGAAACCACATGGCCAACTTTACCCCCTTTTGTGGTTTATTTCTGGTTTATTTGAGATTCCAACTTTACCTCTTTATATTGCATTAAAATTTCAAATTTGCTCTTCCAAATCTCTGGAGAGAGAAAAGACAAAATTGACCAGGTTTTTTTTTTCCTTTACTTCTCTCGTGGCCGCAGATTCTGGCACTTCCACGAAGTAGTTTTTCTGCTTCATTTCTTCATGCTGTCTTTCCTACTATCATCCTCCATTCTCACCACAATCGAGGCATCCAAAACCCCATATAAGAGGCTACATATTCCACTATAAAATGGTATGAAAACCAACCAAAATCAGCCCCAAAAATCTGGAGAAAACAGCACCAGAAAAAGCATCTCGTCCAGCTTAGGTATGGTTCCGAAATCCTCACTTTTTGGTGTTTTCTTGGGCTACCAAGTTACGACTTTTGTTAAAAACATAGAGTATTATTTGTATGATAATGTTGCCCTAAATCGTGCAAAATATTTTTCGATGAACAACTTTAAACAATTACCGCGAGGGAGATTTGTTCAATCTGGATTTCCAAGTTATAGAACATATTTTGGGTGTTTAAATGTTCAGTTTCTTTTGATAATTAGAGCATCTCCAACAAGAGTTGCTTAAACCACAAAATTACTTAAGCAATGCATCTTATCTATTTGCAGCCATTGGAGTGCTCTACGTCTACCATTGCTTTTGCAAGCAACATTGCTTAACCCGAAAATCAAGAATAAAAACAATAAAAAAATCATTGGCTCCATTTTCTTTTAATGACTGGTATGTCATTGGTAATCCTTCTTGTCTTCTGCATCAATCCACAAAACTTGAAATGGAAAGCAGAAAATAACGAGAAATTAAAAATCAACAGAAGCCATGGGAGAACAAAGACGAAGTATATGGAATCAACAGAAGCCTGAAATGAAAAGAACTCAACCAGAAATCAAAAATAAAAATCAACCAAAAATTAAAAACAAAAATCAACAAAGAAACCAGAAACTCAAAGAACGAAGGAAAATCATGCGAAATCAGAAAATGAAGAGGAAATCCAGAAATCACAATCAAAAAATCTGAAATCCAGAAATCACAATCAAAAATCATAATCAAAAATCACAACCAAAAACCAGAACTCCAGAAAAAAAAATCAAATCGACTTCCTTCAATGTGAAGACGGATTTAGATCTTAAAGCCATGGGAGACCAGCCTTCGAATACTAGGGGAAGAGACATCGCTAGCTGTTGCCTCAAGAAAATCTAGGAAAAACCAGGGGTTCACATCCTTGGGGAAATCTAGGGAGACCAATGGTTCATAGCCTCAGGGAAATTCGGGAAACCAGGGGTTCAAAGGGGAAAATCCAAGGGAAACCAATAGAAACTGTAAGCCAGAAAGTGAAAGCCATGGACCGAAAGCTAAGGACCCCATGAAAGGAAACCGAAAGCTAGAAACCAAAAGCCAGGGATCCTAGGGAAGGAAACCGAGAGCTAACAAAAGCTAGGGAGGGAAACCGAAAGCCAGAGAAGAACCTTGAAGGTTCCAGAATGCAAGGGAGAGCCAGGGACCAGGAAGGAAACCGAAAGCCAACGAAAGTCAGGGAGAGAAACCGAAAGGCAAAGAAGAACCTTGAAGGTTCTAGAACGCAAGGGAGAGCCTGGGAAACAATGGGCTCAGCGAGAAAAAAATGAAGGTTCTCGAATGACTAGAAAACCAAGTGGCTCAGGGAAATGGTGAAAAATGGATAAATGAAGGTTCTAGAATGCAGAATGCATTGGCGTTAGAAAATAGAGAAAAATTATGATGCATTGAAAAATGAAAGATGATATAAAAATATAGATGAGATAAAGATAAAAAATAAATGTGCCGTTGGAAATTGCAAATCAATTGCATTCGTGTGGGAGATTGTAAATCAATTGCAATGGAAAAGATAATAGCCTTTGCAAATGGATATCAGACCAAAGCAAAGAATCAAACCGTCGAAAAACTTATGCCATTGATTTTTTTTTTATAAATGTAGCCTTAGAGCATCAAATTTTTTCTATAAATTGGGTCTCATTTTGAAAAATTTATTCATACAAATCCTCAATTCTCTTTGTCTTTTTCTTCGACTTATAACTTTATTTGTTTTGACAAATGGATCCCAATCAATTTAATTTAAATTATTTTTTACATTTTATGCAAAATTATCAACCTCCTACTGGCGAAAATTTTCAAATTCCTCCTTTTTTTTAAATCCACAAAGTAACCAAAATACTGCAAATTTTTAATTTTCTATGTTTTCATTCCAACCAACCAATTCCGCCATGTTTTATAGGCCTCCTCCAATGGGTACTAGCCGTGCAAAGTTCACTGATTAAGAACATGAAATACCATTCGGGTCTATGTTTGAGTCTCAAGTTCCACAATTTTTCACTCAAGTTGGTTTGAAAAATATTGTGCTCGATGAAGGAGGAGAAAATGCAAGTCAAAAAAAAAATATCGAGTCAAGTTCACAATGGAAGAGGATGTACTTCTTATTCAAGCATGGCTCAACATTTCAAATGATACAGTTGTTGGTGTTGACCAAAAATCAGATAGTTTTTTTTGTCAAAAATCAAAGATAATTATAACAACTATCGTGGTCGATGCATATACTATTTTTTATCAAAATGAAGGCAAACAGTTTAAATTTGACTACTGAAACATGAACCTAAATGGAAGAAAAAAGGCAGCAAAAAGGATTGGAAAAGAGAAACCAACTGAAATTTCTTCTGACAATGTAGACTTTACTACAATACAAGAGGCACATAGTCACAGAATGACAGTCATGAAAGAATTCGCACGAATTAAGACAGAAGAAAACAAGCTAAAAGAGAAAGAGTTGAAGTTGGAGGAGTTAAAGATCATTGAAAAGATATTCTTCAAGGATACATTTGATATGACAGAGAGACAACGACAAGATTACGAAACATTATATAACATCATGGGAGAATCACATGAAATTAATTAAGATAATGTTATGTATTTTCTTTTAATTATATCATGTTATGTATTTTTCATCATTTTTATTTATTGTTATCAACTCAAACATTATGTAACATCATTTATGTATTTTTAATATATTTTAAGTTTTTTTTTTGTATTTATTGTTTTAAAATTAGAGAATCACATGAAATTAGTTAAGATAATATTGTAACCTAATTAGAATTGATATGTAATTTAATAATATTATTCAAACTAACCGTTATTACTCAAACTAGCCATTATGTTATACTCTATATATAGTCTTTACATAAGAAATTTTTTTCACACCATTCAATTGTTCAATCTTTTCTTATTTTCTTATCAAATTGTGCTCCACTTATACAATTAAATTATCTATCAAATGGATCCAAACCAATCAAGTAACTGCAACATATTCGAGTGGCAATTCATAGAAGCGGAACTGATGGACAACTCTGAAGAAGAATGGATGAGAACAACACTTGAGAGGCAAAGGCAACAACAAGGTGATAGCTCCAATAGGCGTACACGTAGAAGAATAGTTATAGACCGAAATCGTGAAGAAGGGCATAACTGATTGTTCGCTGACTACGTCTCTGAAAATTCAGTTTACATAGAGGCTCAATTTCGATGAAGGTTCCAAATGCGAAAGCATGTATTCCTTCAAATTGTAGAAGCCCTTGAAAATCATGACGAGTATTTCCAAAGGAGGGTCAACGCAATTGGTAAAATGGGTCTTTTACCCTTGCAAAAATGTATTGTCGTTATTCATATATTGGCATATGGATCACTTGTTGACAGTGTAGATGACAATGTACGAATTGGTAAAAGTACTGTAGTGGAATGTTTAAAGAGATTTGTACGAGGTGTGAATGAGGTATTTGGGTCTAAGTACCTAAGAAGGCCTAACAACAACGACATTGAACGCTTATTGTAGATAGGGGAGACACGTGTCTTTCTTGAAATGTTGGGATCCATTGATTGTATGCACTGGGAATGGAAAAATTGTCCGGTAGTGTGGAAATGTCAGTTTTGTCGAGATGATCATGCAAACCCCACTATCATGCTTGAAGCAGTGGCATCACAAGACTTGTGGATTTAGCATGCATTTTTTGGCATCGCGGGTTCAAATAACAATATCAACGTGTTAAACAATTCTAATATGTTTAATGATGTTTTGAATGGATAAGCTCTCAACATGCAATATACAGTGAATAGAACCTAGTATAACATGGGGTATTATTTAGCAGATGACATTTATCCAGAGTGTGCTACATTTGTTAAGAGCATCCCAATGCCACAAGGAGAAAAGAGAAAATTGTTCGCCCAACATCAAGAAGCAGTAAGAAAGGATATGGAGCGGGCATTTTGAGTGCTCCAAGCTCGATTCTCGATTATACGTGACCCGACACGTGTTTGTCATATGGATACACTCAAGAATATAATACATGCATGCATCATATCGCATAACATGATCGTTGAAGACGAACGACACACATATGGTGGTAATTTTAATTACTCTTATGATAATCTAGACAATGACATCTCAACACCTAAAATATTTAATGGTCCTTATCCCGATTTTGCAACATACTTACAAAGGAGAGCACTTGTTTGACAAAGACAAATTTATCGTCAACTACAAGGAGACTTGGTGGAGCATATCTGGGAGCATTTCAAGCATGAGAATAACCAAAATTAAATTTTCTTTTAATTATATCATGTTATGTATTTTTTATCATTTTTAATTATTGTTATAAAAAATATTACTTAAAATAAATTTATATTATTGTTAATATGTTTTAAGGTTTTTTTACGTATTTATTGTTTTAAAATTAAAACGCAGATGAGTTAATATTTTAAGTTGAAATAAAAATAAATCTGAATAAAATATTAAGATGTGGGGTAACCTGTGGGACTCATTTAATGAACTTTTGAGAGTTGTACCATTGAAGTGCAGAGTTGCTTAAAAATAATAATGACATGGTACTGCGAGACCCACTTAAGCAACTTTGAAGAGTATTACCATTAGTGATACAACAACAACAATTAAGCATTTTTTTACTAGGTGGGGTCGGCTATATGGATCAAACGGCACTATAGTGGCCTATCAATAGATAAGTTATTAACTATTAAATCATTTTTAATAGTTTCACTTATTATTTTCTTTGGCCTCCCTCTACCTCTAATTATTGAACTATTCTCCATCCGATCTACTCTTCTCACTAGGGCTTCTGCAGGTCTTCTTCACACATGGCCAAACCACCTTAATCGAGATTTAACCATCTTCTCCACAATAGGTGCTATCCCAACTTTCTCTCTAATGCACTCATTTTTAATCATATCTCTTCTGGTGTGTCCACACATCCAACGCAACATTCTCATCTCTACAACGTTGAGTTTATCTTCATGTTGTCTTTTAATCGCTCAATATTCCACACCATACAATATAGCAGGTCTTATAGCCATACGGTAGAATTTTCCTTTAACTTTGAGCGGCACTTTTTTTTATCACAAATGACACTCGAAGCTTCCCTCCATTTCATCCATCCAGCTTGAATCCTATGGTTTACGTTCTCCTTTACTTCACCGTCACTTTGTATAATGGACCCAAGATATTTAAAACTTGTAACTTGTTTTAATATATAGTCTCCAAGTTTCACGTCTACATTCGTATTTGTTTGTCTCTTACTAAAAATACATTCCATATATTCTGTTTTATTTCTACTTATCCGAAAACCATGTGTTTCTAAAACTTGTCTTCATAACTCTAACTTCATATTTATTTCCTCTTTCGATTCACCAACTAAGACTATATCATCTGCAAAAATCATGCATTGAGGTCTCAACTCTTGTATATGTTCAGAGTATTACCATTAGTGATGCTCTTACAAAATTGCCACACAACATAATTATGTTTTCTTCGTAATTTCAAAACAGCCATGGCCTTTTCGTTTTATTATTCTCAATTTCCTACATTCTGAGAAGAAAAATGTCATTTTGTAATTTTTCATATTAATGCCTTTTTTTAAGATTCATTTCCAAAAAAAATGTTTTAAAAAATTTCCAAACAAGATTTCGACCTCATTTTTTGTTTTCATTGAAGTGAAAATAGAAAACAAAATTAACAAACAATCTCTTAAATTGTGACATAAGTTGGTTTTAATTTAACGTTGTTTCTTTTAATTTTCATAAATCTTGGTTTGACCTTTTAATAATTTATATTGTATTGAATTAATATATTTATAAGATTTTAAAAGATACAAAAATATGTTTTATTAAAAACATAAAAAAGATAATTTTATATAAATTAAAATAATAATAAAAGTTGTGAATGTAAATCTTTTTAAAAAATAAAGTCAAAGTGATTTGACAGAAATAGTTGGTAGAGATAACGGGAGAAGATAAGGTTACTACATATTGCCCGCACATGTTGGTTTAGGCACGTGGAGTTGGGTATGCGTTGTATATATAGGATGCCTTTATAAATGAAAATAATATTGCAGAAGGAAGAGGAATTGAGAGGGTCGGATCAGGCTAGAATGTGGAGGTTGAAGATAGGAGAGGGTGAGAAGGACCCATACATCTTCAGCACCAACAACTTTGTGGGGAGGCAGACATAGGAGTTTCAGACTGACGCAGGCACTTCGGAGGAGCGAGCACAAGTTGAAATCGCTCGTCTCAATTTCTATAACAACCGCTTCCATATCAAGCCATGTGCCGACTTACTTTGGCGCTTTCAGGCCTTTTTCTTTTCTCTGTCTCCTCTCCTTTCCTATACCATATACCTCTCTATCTTAAACAAAACCATGCAAACAACTTTGAGGGACTAAGATTAAGCGGTTCTTTGTTAATATATTTTCATAGGATACTAAGTCTAAAATGTCGGAATATTTAAAATTCTTATATTTCATATGATAATTTAAATTGTTATAATATATATATATATATATATATATATATATATATATAAAATACAAAATATATTCAATATCAGTATATCAAATGCAAGTATCTTAAAAAACATTTACCTTTGAAATACTAAGATGAAAATGATAATAGTCTTCTAAAGATTTTTAATAATCATTTTAATTATACCCAATTTTATAAAAAAAAATTTGGTTCAGTACCTAATAAAGATAGAAAGTATGAGACTTTGGTAGAGATATCATTTAAAAAATTTTGAGTCTTCAGCTCCTTCGTCCAAAATAAATTTTTTTGAGTCTAAGTCCAAGTTTATTTTATTTTATCTTCCATTAAAAAAATCAATGTTTGAACCTGAACAGAAACTCATCTAATTTTGCAAAATTTCTATAATTGAAAGAACTCAGCTTGAATAAAATTTACAGATCTGAGCCTAGACTTGGGCTAAATACAATTTTATAATTTATATTTTGGCTCAAATATGAATTTTTGAATTTAAGCACAAGCCTTGGCTCATTTCTTGAATTCTTAGTTAGGCCCAAACTCATTTCATTGTTTACTAATATGGTGACGATGACCTACAATTTTTTGTGGAAGTGGGTAGAGGAAAATATTGAAAATTATTTATTTTAGAGAATCTTTTTTAAAAGATTGAAAAACTTTCCTTGTATACACACACACACACACACACACACAATGAGTCTGTGTCTGTGTGTTTTTTTAACTAATTTTATTTATTAAATAAAAGCAATTCAACTAGAAATTAACCATTTATAATAATTTTAAATATTTAAAGTGTTTAAAATCATAAATGACTATTAATATCCTTGGTGAAATTATTGAATAATTTAAAAAGTTAAACTAATTTCAATTTTTTTAAAAATTAGCTTCATAAAAGTTTAAGCTTTTTGGAAATTAAATTAAACCCTTCTTAAATTACCCTTTTCCCAGTCCTTCCAATCCAGATCTAACAAAAATTAATTGTCCAATTTGGCACGTTACTCGTTTTTCAGTCTTTCAAGCTACGCTTTAGTGTGGTCAAGTCTTATTTTCTATCCAACCTTAGCTTAAGTAAAAATTTAAAAATAAATTTCAAGAAATAATAATTTATTATAAAAAATTTATTGTGTTCTTCGTTGTCCCTAGCTATATTGATTTCTTGTTTTTTGGAAAAAATTTATATATTGTTCTACTTTAAAATTAAAAAATTCTAAAGCGTCTAACTCTTTGAGCAACCTATAAAATTAAGGTTAGCTAAAGTTAAATTCTTAAACTTAGTCTATAGAATCGATACTAATCTCTTATAAGACTAGGCTAGGTTAGTTAAATGACCTCCCATTTTATAAAAAATAAAATAAAATTGGTCCGGCCAAATTTAACTCAAGGGGTGACCAAGGTACGGCCGGAGTAACCCTAGTTGTCAGCTCTGAAGGTTGAGCTCTTTCTCTCACCTCCTCTGTCGGTTACCTCGTCATCTTCTCTTGTATCCCATTCTTCTAATGACCATCCATAGTGGAGCTTTCAAACACTCTCTCGCATTCTAGAATTGCTAATGAGGGCAGCTTTGCTACACTTTCTCTCTCTTATTTGTCGGCTATAAGGTAATGCCAGTCGAATGCTGCACAAGTCCTTGAAAGCTTCCAATTTTAATCTCATATGGTATGGCTCGTAGAAAAGTGCACGAAGAACACACACACACACAAAATTTTTGAATTAATTCTGAGTGACAATTTTTCTAAATAATGAAAATCATAGAAAATAAAAATCGAGAATCCAAATTTTACATGTTTGTAACCTAATATCATTTGCAAAAAAGGTTTCAATTCTTCTGATGAGAAACAAAACAGGAGTATTTGTTACTTATTATTAAATGTCATGTTGATTAACCAATGAGTGAAATGACAGTATGACTCGAGTCGTTTTAAGATTAAACGTTTCAATTAAATGAAGAAAAAAAAATTGATTTATTTGATGTAGTTTCTGAGGGAAAAAATTTTTGAACAAACAATACCTTATGTGCGAGGATAGAGGATGGCGAGAAAATAACGCATGAAAAAGCCACAAGCACAGTGAGAAGGCAAGTACATTATCTATCGTCATTGCAGGCGTGGGATGGACACTGGCCTGCTCAAAACGCTGGACCCCTCTTTACTGTTCCGCCATTGGTGAGTGCACAATTATAGTTATTAAGAGTAAAATAGACCTTCTTTTTTTATGTATTTCTTTTATTATATGATTTTTTTTTAAAAAAATATACATAAACTTTTAAAATTAAAATATATGTTACAACTTATTTTTTTTATTATCAAAATGTCCTCATTTACATCACCTGCGATTGTTGTTCTTCAAAATCTCTTGCCACGGAAAATAAAACAACAGAACATAAAGTTTTCGTTAAGGCAACAAGATAGACCAGAATTGGAAGATGAGGAATAAAAAGAAAAGAAAACAATGGATAATAAGTTAGGATTCCCTTGTTAGATTGCCTCTTCATCTTCTGCTACATCAGCCGCTAGTGGATCTGCAGCAGCACAGCAGGGTTCTGCATCAGCCATGGCCGTAGACAAGGAGCCCCAAACTCCCCAAAATCTAGAAAAGTTTCAGCGTAAACTCATAAAAAGAGGTGGTAAAGTAAAGCTCAAGAACCTGTGACTATTAACAAGTCAAACCCATCACCCCTTCAATTTTAAACACTCTTTCTTTCTCATCATCCTCCTCGTCTCCACTTGAGGGGCACACCACATTAATAAAGAAAGCTCATGCTATGTATGAAGAGGCAATCTAATAAGGAACCGCTAACTTATTTAATTTTTCTCTATTCCTCATCTTCCTATTGTGGCTTATCTTGTTGCCTTAACATGAGTTTTATGTTGTGTTGTTTTGGTTTCAGTGGGAAGAGATTTTGAGGGATGTAAATGAAGGCATTTTGGTCAAAAAAATAAAATGAGTTAAGTTGTAGCATATATTTAATTTCAGGGAAGATTTATGTATATTTTTAAAATAGAAAAAAGAGCTATGTAATAAATGTTATAATATCTCAATACAAAATAATCAGAGTAATCAAGAGTATAAATTAAGAAAGCGTACCTGAAGAATTCATAATTAAAGAGAAGTAGATTTACAACCTACTAGACTCCTTTGGCTTTTAGAGAGAGAGAGAGAGAGAGAGTTCAGATTGTGGTAGTCTGATCAATCCCCTTAAACAGATACTTATAGACATTGTTTAACAGGCAGAAGAATAAATCAAATAAACCACTAATTAATTAATAAATAAATATAATTAAAATTATATCTTTCTCTCTGACTCAGTCAGCATTTTGATAGAAATAAAGTTGACTTCCAAAAAAGTTGTAGGTTGGGCCTCTGCCCAAATTTTCTGTGTAGTCCACCTATCACAGTCCACACAAGATTATAATGGCCCAATTTGTACTGGGCTTAATAATTAATAAAATAACAATCCATATAAAATATTCTAACAATCTCCCACTTGGATTGTATTTAATTAATTATTTGAAAAACACTATTAAGCCACTATCACAATTCAAAAATGAAACTTTACAAAATCACTGGATCCTATGGGGAAGCAAGTGATATCAGATACAAATACAATGTTCCATAATCTGAATATGATAGAATATATATATATTATTATTTCCAACTCAATTCAGTAAGAGAATAATACAGAGTCATTGATTCCTATATAGAAACAATTGATATGTATATATAAAGCGTATTATAACAAAATCATTGAATCCTATAGGAATACAAATTATATAAAATACATCAAACTGAACTGAATAAAACTTGCAGAAAATGAAATAAATAATGACATGATATCAAATATTTATCAGACTCCCACTAAACCAAGGAATCAAAAGAATTCACAATACCCTTATAAGTTACATGATTTCGAAAAACCTCTACGGGTAAGCCCTTGGTCAATGGATCTGCAAGCATCTGCGTACTAGGAATGTGAATTATACGAGTCTGAGATTCTGCAATTTTCTCTTTAATGAACATGAGTTTGATATCAAAATGTTTTGTACGGCTCGAATTCCTGTGGTTGTTAGCACAATACACTGCAGATTTGTTATCACAATAGATAGTTAGAGGACGTGATATTGAATCAATTAAGCGCATGCTAGATATCAGCTTCCTCAACCATACAGCCTGCCGTGTGGTCTCAAACAAGCAATATATTATGCTTCCATAGATGAGATAGTTGTAAGTGTCTGTTTTACACTTTTCCATGAAACAGCTCCTCCAGACATCATGAATATGTATCCAGTTGTTGACTTACGATCATTTAGACAAGAACCGTAATCAGAATCTGAATAGCCAACTACCTTAAGAGGATCTGATCTTCTATAAGTCAACATATGATTCTTTGTACCCTGAAGATACCTCATAACTTTCTTGGCAGCTTTCCAATGATCCATGCCAGGATCACTCAGATATCGACCGAGTACACCAATAGCAAAGGCTATATCTGGATGGGTACAGACCTGAGCATACATAAGGTTGCCAACAGCGGAAGCGTATGGTATCTTTCTCATTTCAGCCCTTGTCTTATCATCCTTGGGACACTGCGAGTTCGATAACATGTCACCTTTTAAAATAGGAGTAGGAGAGGAAGCATAAGACTCCTTTTTGAATTTCTTAAGTACTCGCTCAATATAAGTTACTTGTGATAAATCAAGGGTGCCACGAGATCTATCACGATGAATTTGTATCCCAAGAACGAAAGAGGCTTCACTGAGATCTTTCATATCAAATTCACACGATAATAATTGCTTCGTCTCATTAAGAAAATTCATCAAATTACTGGCTAGCAAAATATCATCAACATAAAGAACCAAGATTACAAAATTGATTCCATTAAATTTCTAATAAATACATTGGTCTGAGACATTCTCAACAAAGCCGAGTGAGGTGATGACTTCATCAAATTTTAAATACCACTGCTTGGAGGCTTGTTTTAACCCATAGATAGACCTCTTCAATTTGCATACTAAGTGCTCTTTTCTTGATTCAATAAAACCATCAGCCTGGGTCATATAGACTTCTTCATACAAGTCTCCATTCAGAAAGGTAGTCTTGACATCCATCTGGTGAAGTTCGAGATCAAATTTTGCAACTAGACCCATTACCACTCTAAACGAATCTTTAGTGGAAACTAGAGAAAAATTATCTGTGCAATCAATACCTTCTTTCTGGTTGTAGCCTTTAGCTACAATTTTGAATTTATGTTTATCAACTTCACCTGTAGGTCCTCGTTTAGTTTTGAAAACCCATTTGCAACCAACTGGTTTAAACCCCTGTGATAACTCTACAAGTTCCCACACATGATTGCGATACATTGAAGCAATTTCTTCCTTCATAGCCTCTAGCCATTCAGAAGAGTGAATACCCGATGTAACTTCTTGGTAAGATATAGGGCCTAAATTATCAATATCTAAATCAAATTCCTGTAAATACACCATGTAATCACTAGGAATAGCAGACCTACAAACCCTTTAAGACTGCCTCAGTTCTACAACCGGCTCCTCATCACCTTCTAAGGGTGGTTCCACCTCACATTCATCTTGATCCACAATACTATTTCTTTCTACTAAAGAGGGTGTCACAATAGGCACAGGCAAAACATTGCTTTCATCTCGTAAAGAGATAGATCTAGGCACATAACTTCCACTTGATAAGACATCTTCAAAGAAATATGCTCGATCTAACTCGATGACCCTGGTAGTGAGATCTGGGCAATAAAATCGATACCCACGAGAGCCAATGCAATATCCAATAAAGAAACCGGTAACGGTTTAAAAATCGAGCTTCATCTGTTGTGGATTATAAAATTTTACTAGTACTTTACAACCCCATACTCACATATGCTTTAATATTGGAGTCTTTCCAAAATACAATTCATATGGGTTCTTTGGGATCGTCTTGCTAGGGACTTGATTCAAAATGTAGACAGTAGTTTTCAATGCATCTCCCTACAAGAACTCTAGCAATGAGGAATGA
Source organism: Gleditsia sinensis (assembly GCA_037074535.1). Lineage (NCBI taxonomy): Eukaryota > Viridiplantae > Streptophyta > Magnoliopsida > Fabales > Fabaceae > Gleditsia > Gleditsia sinensis. The sequence continues at coordinate 16,093,218 of CM073469.1, read as the reverse complement.
CTGATCATACTTCTAACCATATCTATAAGAGTACGATTCCACCTTTCTGCTACCCCATTTTGTTGTGGGGTGCTGAGCATTGTATACTGAGCTTTAATGTCATATTCTTGTAAATATAAAGCAAATAGGTCAAGATTCCGACCAATCTCAGTATATCTCTCATAGTACTCACCACCCCTGTCAGATTTGAGAGCTTTAATTAATTTGCCAAATTTCAATTCAACTGCCGCTTTGAAATTTTTAAATGCATTTAGAGATTCTCTCTTTTCACATAAAAGATCAATCCATCTATACCATGAGTAATCATCTATGAAAGTAATAAAGTATTTGAATCCACCCATAGCTATAGGTGTGATAGGTCCACATATATCAGTATAGATAAGGTCTAAAATATTTTTAGACCTCTTTGCCCCTTTATGTCTAGTTTTAGCTGTGAATTTTCCTTTTATACAATCAACACAAGTTTCAAAATCTGAGAAATCAAGATTTTGTAGAACACCTTGTTTTGTCATTCTTTCTAATCTCTCTCTAGAGATGTGGCCCAATCGACGATGCCACAATATAGAAGAATTATCACCAGGTCTCTAACGTTTATTCTCAATTACAACATTGACTTGAAGATTAGAAAGTTCAAGTGACCAATCATTCAGACAATATAAACCACATGTTAAAGATGCAGAGCCAACAATGATGAAATTAAAGTAAATATCAATCTTTCCATTTCCTTGAAAAAATGAATAACCATTAACATCCAATACAGAAGTCGAAATCAAATTCCTTCTCGCAGAAGGTACATAAATAACATTATTCAAATTCAAAACATGTCCAGAATTCAAATTTAAGGAAATGAATCCTATATATTCTACTAATGCCTTATTCCCTGCAATGCCTAAAACTGTCCTCTGTGCCTTACTGGGGACCCTCTTGTCTTTGAGCCCCTGCAAAGAATTCACAACATGCACAGTTGCACCAGAATCCAACCACCAAGAGTCAGATGATGTTTCAATACTATTAGACTCAAAACAGACTAGAGCTAGAGGGGCGAGATGAAGAAATGTACCTTCCTTTTCTTGCTTATTTTTAAGCTTAAAACAATCAGTTCTTTTGTGGCTGAATTTCTTACAGTAATTGCAGGTGCCTTTAAAGAATTTCCATTTCGCTTTGTCATTCTTTTCACCATTCTTCTTAAAGTTGGGTTTTCCAACCTTTTGTACCTCGGGCTTCTTCCCTTTCTTCTTATTCCATCCTCCAGATTGGCTACTAGAGCCATGAGATACATAATTTACAGAGTGAGAATTATTCTTCTTTATTGCTTCTTCTTCTTGAGTAACAATTGAAATTAATTGGTCAATGGATCATTCTGCTTCCTGCGAATTATATGATGTTCTTAAGAATCCATACTCTGACGGCAATGATTGAAGAACACGATAAACTAATGTGCTTTCACCCAAATCAACTCCATATGATTTCAAATTGTTATAGTAATGAACAAGGTTCAGAATATGCTCTCTGACACCAGATACTCCATCATACCGAGTATTATCAAGCTGTGAAAGGTTAAAAAATTTCTGACTTTTATCAAGTCTTTTGTATTTATCACCAATAGACTTCAAATAGTTCACTGCAGTATCCTTTTCAGGAATATTATCCCTGATTCCCTTTTCAATGGTATACTTAATTACTGCCAAACAGATTCGGTTAGACTCAAACCATTGTTTATGATAGGTCTTGTCAGTAGCACTGGACTACAGAGTGAGATCCTGAGGTTTAGGTTCTCTCAAAGCCAAATCTTTCTAAAAAATAGTAAGATACATATTTAGGGACTCTTTTCAATCATCATAATTAGTTCCATTAAGAGCCTTCACAAATGATAGTTGCGCAAAAGCAGAAACTGAAATTAATAACAAATAATGTGAAATAATAGTTATGTGCGCTCAACACAATTATAATACAAAATTCCCAAAATAAAATTTCAGTTAAGCAACTATAATGGCAGACATAAAATTATTTTATACCATTAAGATTTGGCTCACATAAAAGTCCATACAAAATATATTCAATATTTCCATATGTAATAACCCTCAACTAATAAAACCTTTGAAGGTTAAGTATAAATCATTTGAAACAAAGAAAGTTGAGAACAATGTAAAATTTTAGAGCGTTTTCGACCTTTTCTTCTGACCTTTCGTCACTCATATAATCATAAATCTCTCATATGAAATCTAAATTAAGTAATTCCAATTTCTAATGAAAGATAAGACATATATCTACAACTTTGATGTTGGGAACTTTTGCAAATTCCGTGAATATCATAGTGAGACGAGGCAAAACCCGAAGTGTAATGTGGTCTGGACCTTTGCTCACTATTTTATGTATAACTCCTTCATATGAACTCCAAATTAGGTGATGCAAGTGGATATGGAAAGCTAAGAGAAAGGGCTACAACTTTCATGTTGGACATTTTGTCAAATTCGGTGAAATGGAGTTCGCCGCGGCGAGAATGATGCGGTATTTTTCCCGAGAGCATGAGTTTTCTGATTTCGAATCTGGCCGCGGCGAAAATATGTTTGCCGCGGCGAGAATGAGTTCACCGGCGGCGAGATTTGTCTGATAGCTTTTTTTTGCCGACCCCCCCTTTTTTCTTCAATTCTCTTTCATCTGAACCCTAACTCTCTCTCTCTAAAATTTTCCTCAAACTTCTCTCTAAGATATCTCATCATCCGGACGTCCGATTTGAGCAAGTAAGGTATCGTTGGACTCGTGGGAAGAAGAGCTACAAATCCCACCGATCAATTTCGCCGGAAAGTCGCCAGAAAATCGTGTGAATAGTACCTCCAAAGGTAAAACTCCGTTTAATCGCGTTTTAGGCTTCGTTTTACCGAATTTCTTTCCATAGATAGTCTTAGAATTAGTTCCTATACTAGAATATAGGGTTTTTAGGTTTTGGCATGAATAGTATTCCGGCGAGTGAATAGTGTTTTTCGGCGTGAATAGTGACTTTTAGAGTTTTCTAATTTCCATGTTATGTCTATGTTTTCTAGGTTGTTGAGCCATCACGAGGTGAAATTCTCGTTGTTGGACTCCTAGTAAGGTGAGTGGGTTTTTCATACTATAGCGCATGTTTTAGGAATTTGATTTATAACTCTCTCGTATGATTTTAACTAGTTGGAATGTATGTTAAATTGTTTTACCGCTTTGAAAACCAATATGTTCCAACCATGTTAGAAATTGTAAATTTCAATCCTAGTTGAACCCTAGGTATGCAGGGCAAGCATCTAGACTATTAATTCTCCATTTGAGCTAGATTTATAGAAATGCGAACTTAGTCATAGAAATGAACTAAGTTAGCCATGAAATGATTTGATGCATGATGAGCATCTATGTGACGTCTACGGACGATCTATGTTTAAAAGGAAAAATTTATGATTGTAAAGGTCTCCATGGGAATTCATGGATAAGATATATTTTAGAACGAAATTTTATGCATGAAAAGAGCTAGATGGAGAATTATAGCTTTATTGTAAAGTTATTGAAATGTTTTACTTTAAACTCTTTGAATAGCATATTTCACATGTTTTCTATTGGAGGGACCCTTTTAGATCACTGTTAGCTAGCCACAGGTAGTGCTAGCCCTGGTGCACCATGATCATGTTAAGGCTTCGGCCTAGGATATTGTGACGGGCATATGACTGCCTAAGACACAAAATTTAGGGTGGACTTATATCTACGCCTACAGTGATTGCCATACCCATTGCTATGTGCTTAGGGAAAATTTAGGGTGGACTTATGTCTACGCCTACAGTGATTGCCATACCCATTGCTATGTGCTTGGGGAAGATGATAGATCTGTTAGGAAAGACCTCCAATAAACTAGTGCATTTTTCTTAAAGATTAAATATTTCTAAAATACTTCATTCATCATTGTTATTGTATAAGTATCTTCATTTATTACTTACCATGCATAATTGATATGCTTACAGTTATTGATTTAATCATGTTTTATCATTTGAACTGTTTAGCATTCTTTCAATAAATTACGGTTAAATGTTTAATGTTTTCTATACCTTGATTTCAATTATTTAATTCATTGCGAAACACTCGTGCTTAGTTTGCCCTGTTTCTGTTATAGTATGATTTATCCATTCACTGAGATGTGGTAATCTCACCCCTCTTCTGTTTTCTCCCCACAGATAGTCAAAGAAACACTGATCCAGCTACAGCTCCATAGGAGGCTAAATATAGCATTGGTGAGCCCCAATTTGGGCAAGACTCCATTGTATTGGTTGTATAGTTTAAGTTTATGTCTAGTGTATCTCCATGAACATACAGGCAGGATCCTCGCTTCTTGTGTTGTTTGAAAAATGGTTTTAAGTTTTACAACAATGTTTATACTATGAGGCCATGGGCCAAGTTGAATCAAGAATGTTGGATTCATGAGATATATATATATATATATATATATATATATATATATATATATATATATATATATATATATATATATATATATATATATACACAGTATTTTCTTATATTGGATGTGGCGTATGTGGCCAGTTATATTTATTATGTACTCTGGATTGTGTGCTGGATATTTGTGCATGCTATGTGTTAGGCTTACGGTTAGGGGGAAACCCTTATACCGTGCCGGTCATGTGTTCTATCATTTGGGGCCGTGACAATATGGTATCAGAGCATTAGGTTTCCCTGTGTTCATGGAGTAACGGACCTTTAGGTAGGACTTTGAGTATGGGAATAAATCCGGACATGCTTATACTCACGGTGCTGCTAAAGGGGTTCGATAGGATGTTGTCTTTTTGTTTAAGTAAGTCAGTTTATAGTATGCTATGTTGGCATGGTTAAGTGATGGTTGGGCTATCTCTATTTTGTAGCGAGATGCCACCAAGAACGAGATCAAAGGTTAGGCAACCCGCGGTTCAAGAGCAGATGGCTGAAGAGTCTGCTCAGTCCGCAGTACCCGTGCCTAGAGTCCGAGGTATAGGTCATGGCAGAGGCCGAGGTAGAGGTCGTGGCAGAGGCCGACCTAGAGCCAGTGCAAGAGGCAGTGGCAGGGTTGTAAGGGCTGCTGAAGCAGCCGAACAAGCTGAGTTAACCAGTGAGCAAGCTGAGACTCCCAGGACGGGGGAAATGTCTTCTCACCCCCGGGATGATGTGATAGCCCAGATGCTGGTAACCATGCAGGGTATGCAGCGGCCAATAGAGAATCTAGCCGAGAGAAGGGATGGGCAAGATAGAAGGGATCCACAACAGCCCGAAACTGCTACCTCCGTTCCAGAACCAGTTAGGTCCCTGGAGCGGCAGGTGAGACCCGCTGAGAGGGAAGTGGAACTATCTGAATTCCTGAAGCTGAAACCGCCAATCTTCAAGGGGTTGTTGGCTAGTGAAGATCCCCAGAAGTTTATAGAGGGTACTGAGAAGATCTGTGAGGTTCTTAAGTGTTCAGAGATCCGCTCAGTGGAGTTGGCATCTTTCCAGTTGTCTGGTATAGCGCAGGTATGGTTCAAGACCATGATGCGCGGAAGGGGAGCTACAGCGCCACCTTTGAAATGGCCAGAGTTCAAGGAGGTCTTCATGGAGAGGTTTGTGCCTCAGAGTATCCGAGATGCCAAGTGTCAAGAATTTGTGGAGTTGAAGCAGACTCCCGGTATGTCAGTCACGGAGTATGACTACCGCTTCACACAGCTGATGCCGTATGCACCGCACATGGTCCCTACTGAAAGGGACATGATCAAGAAGTTTATCCAGGGGTTGATGCCAGCATTGTTTAAATCAGTGGCACCCCAGATGAAGCAATTCCTGAACTATGCAGAGGCTATGGACTGTGCAAGAATGATGGAGACTAGGCATTTGGCTGATGTCAAGAGTGCCAAGCTGAGGAAGAGGGATAGAGACGGGAGCTCCAAAGGAGGGCAAAGTTCTCATTCCCAAGGACCCCGATTCCAGGGCCAGCAGCGCCCAGCACAACAGAATGTTGGGAACCCCCACCAGAGACCAGATGCGAGTGGTAGGCTAGGTCTTAGCCAGGGAAACACCAGGTATCCAGGATAACCAGGACCAAAAGCCATTCAGCAGAACAGGCCACAATGCCCTATTTGTGGCAACCATCATTTTGGTCAGTGCCGCAGGGAGATGATTGTTTGCTATCATTGCAACCAACCTGGACACATGAAGAGGGAATGTCCTCAGTTGTATGGCTCAAGCCAAGGGCCAACTCGACCGGCTTTACTACCAACCCCAGTGGCAGCTCAGCCTATAAGGACTATACCGGGCCAAGCAAGTAGCAGAGGTACTGGTAGAGGGATGATGGGCCGAGGTCAAAACCAAGCAGGCCAAGGTGAACCGAGGATTTTTGCTCTTACCAGGCAGGATGCACAAGCTTTAAATGCGGTCATGACAGGTACTCTTTCGGTTTGCCTACATGAAGCATATGTTATCGGAGGTTCATCAAGGATTTCTCCAGGATTGCTGCTCCTTTGACCAGATTAACCAGGAAAGGAGTTAAGTTTGAGTGGTCGGATGTATGCGAAGAAAGTTTCCAGACCTTGAAGAAGTGTCTAACCACAACCCCAGTTCTAACTATCCCAACGGGCACTAGAGGATACTCAGTATACTGTGATGCCTCAAGGGTGGGCTTGGGTTGTGTGTTAATGCAGAATGGGCATGTTGTAGCCTATGCATCTAGGCAGCTCAGGAAGCACGAACAGAACTATCCTACACATGATCTGGAGATGGCGGCAGTGGTCTTTGCCTTGAAGATTTGGAGGCACTATCTCTATGGTGAACCTTGTGAGATTTACACGGACCACAAGAGTCTCAAGTACATCTTTCAACAAAGGGATCTAAACTTGAGACAGAGGAGGTGGATGGAGTTGGTGAAGGACTATGACTGCACTATCTTGTACCATCCAGGCAAGGCCAATGTGGTAGCAGATGCTTTGAGCAGAAAGTCAATGGGAAGTCTAGCCCATATCACCCTACTCTGGAGGCCGTTGGTAAGGGATATTCATCGGCTAGAAGGTGAGGGGATACGCTTTGAAGTGAAGGAGCCAGGAGTGTTGTTAGCCCACATGCAACTACACTCTCCACTGGTTGAGCAGATTAAGGCAGATCAGGACAAGGATGCTAAGCTGTCCAAGCTCAAGGATGAAGCTAGGAATAATCAGACTTCTGAATTCAGCGTGGATGCTGAAGGAGTGTTAAGATGTGGGAAGCGCTTGTGTGTACCCGATGTGGATAGCTTGAGGAAGCAGATTTTGGAGGAGGCACATCAATCAGCCTATACTATCCACCCAGGAACGAATAAGATGTACAGTGACCTCAAGGACTTGTATTGGTGGAATGGGATGAAGAAGGATGTAGCAAACTTTGTGGTTCAATGCTTGGTTTGTCAGCAGGTGAAAGCTGAACACCAGAAGCCTGCCGATTTGCACCAGCAGATTGAGATACCAGAGTGGAAGTGGGAAAGGATTACTATGGACTTCGTTACAGGGTTACCGAGGACCCCTAAGGGTTATGACTCAGTATGGGTGATAGTGGATCGAATGACCAAGTCATCCCACTTCTTACCAGTGAAGACTACCTTTAATGTGGCTCAGTATGCAAGCCTGTATCTGAGTGAGATCGTCAGATTGCATGGAGTCCCTGTATCCATCATATCTGATCGAGGTTCACAGTTTACAGCAAGGTTTTGGAAAGCTTTTCAAGAAGCTTTGGGAACGAGGTTGGATCTAAGAACCGCTTTTCATCCCCAAACAGATGGCCAGTCAGAACGTACGATTCAGATTCTGGAGGATATGCTTAGAACATGTATATTGGATTTTGGTGGCAGTTGGGAAGGATACCTGCCATTAGCTGAGTTTGCATACAACAACAGTTATCAAGCCAGTATTCAGATGGCACCTTTTGAAGCTCTTTATGGGAGAAGATGTCGATCTCCCATTGGATGGTTTGAAGTTGGAGAAGCCAAGCTGCTAGGGCCAGACTTGGTGCAAGATGCCATAGAGAAGGTTAAGCTGATAAGGGAACGGCTTTTAATTGCACAAAGTCGTCAGAAGTCTTATGTGGACCATAGGCGTCGGGAGTTGGAGTTTTCTCTAGGCGATCACGTGTTCCTCAGAGTTTCACCCATGAAGGGAATAATGCGGTTTGGTAAGAAAGGGAAGTTAAGCCCGAGGTATATTGGACCTTTTGAAGTTTTGGATAGGGTAGGAGCAGTGGCATACCGCCTAGCCCTACCACCTGGATTGAGCGAAGTGCATCCAGTCTTCCATGTCTCGATGTTGAGGAAGTATCTACCCGACCCATCTCATGTGATTCAACCGCAGGAAATCCTTTTGGATGACAAGTTGGCCTACGAAGAGAAACCCGTGGCCATTGTTTATAGACAAGTGAAAAAGTTGAGGTCTAAGGATATCCCTACAGTGAAGGTGATCTGGCAGAATCATTCCAAAGAGGAGGCTACGTGGGAAGTAGAGGACGTCATAAGAGAGAAGTATCAACAGCTGTTCCAAGAGTAGTTTTATGTTTTTATGTTGTTGGTTCTTGTAAAATTCGGGGACCGAATTTTTATAAGAATGGGAGAATGTAATAACCCTCAACTAATAAAACCTTTGAAGGTTAAGTATAAATCATTTGAAACAAAGAAAGTTGAGAACAATGTAAAATTTTAGAGCGTTTTCGACCTTTTCTTCTGACCTTTCGTCACTCATATAATCATAACTCTCTCATATGAAATCTAAATTAAGTAATTCCAATTTCTAATGAAAGATAAGACATATATCTACAACTTTGATGTTGGGAACTTTTGTAAATTCCGTGAATATCATAGTGAGACAAGGCAAAAACCGAAGTGTAGTGTGGTCTGGAACTTTGCTCACTATTTTATGCATAACTCCTTCATATGAAATCCAAATTAGGTGATTCAAGTGTCTATGGAAAGCTAAGAGCAAGGGCTACAACGTTCATGTTGGACATTTTGTCAAATTCGGTGAAATGGAGTTCGCCGCGGCGAGAATGATGCGGTATTTTTCCCGAGAGCATGAGTTTTCTGATTTCGAATCTGGCCGCGGCGAAAATCGCGGCTTGCCTCGACGAGAATGAGTTCGCCAGCGGCAAGATTCTTCTGATAGCTTTTTTTTGCGGACCCCCCCTTTTTTCTTCATTTATCTTTCATCTGAACCCTAACTCTCTCTCTCTAAAATTTTCCTCAAATTTCTCTCTAAGATATCTCATCATCCGGACGTCCGATTTGAGCAAGTCAGGTATCGTTGGACTCGTGGGAAGAAGAGCTACAAATCCCACAGATCAATTTCACCGGAAAGTCGCCGGAAGGTCGCCGGAAAATCACGTGAATAGTACCTCTAAAGGTAAAACTCCGTTTAATCGCGTTTTAGGCTTCGTTTTACCGAATTTCTTTCCATAGATAGTCTTAGAATTAGTTCCTATAATAGAATATAGGGTTTTTAGGTTTCGGCATGAATAGTGTTCCGGTGAGTGAATAGTGTTTTCCGGCGTGAATAGTGACTTTTAGAGTTTTCTAATTTTCATGTTATGTCTATGTTTTCTAGGTTGTTGAGCCATCACGAGGTGAAATTCTCGTTGTTGGACTCCTAGTAAGGTGAGTGGGTTTTTCATACTATAGCGCATGTTTTAGGAATTTGATTTATAACTCTCTCGTATGATTTTAACTAGTTGGAATGTATGTTATCATTTGAACTGTTTAGCATTCTTTCAATAAATTACGGTTAAATGTTTAATGTTTTCTATACCTTGATTTCAATTATTTAATTCATTGCGAAACACTCGTGCTTAGTTTGCCCTGTTTCTGTTATAGTATGATTTATCCATTCACTGAGATGTGGTAATCTCACCCCTCTTCTGTTTTCTCCCCACAGATAGTCAAAGAAACACTGATCCAGCTACAGCTCCATAGGAGGCTAAATATAGCATTGGTGAGCCCCAGTTTGGCTAAGACTCCATTGTATTGGTTGTATAGTTTAAGTTTATGTCTAGTGTATCTCCATGAACATACAGGCAGGATCCTCACTTCTTGTGTTGTTTGAAAAATGGTTTTAAGTTTTACAACAATGTTTGTACTATGAGGCCATGGGCCAAGTTGAATCAAGAATGTTGGATTCATGAGATATATATATATATATATATATATATATATATATATATATATATATATATATATATATATATATATATATATATATATACAGTATTTTCTTATATTGGATGTGGCGTATGTGGCCAGTTATATTTATTATGTACTCTGGATTGTGTGCTGGATATTTGTGCATGCTATGTGTTAGGCTTACGTTAGGGGGAAACCCTTATATCGTGCCGGTCATGTGTTCTATCATTTGGGGCCGTGACACCATACCTATGGGGTATAATAAATACTTAATACATTATAAGTGCTATGTTTATGCCTATCCTTAAAAGTCCAAACTCTCAAAATTACATTAACAATGTCACATCTATGGGGTATGTCCATCATCAATGCAATGTGATCCTAAATTGGACAAATATTAAGATTTTCATTATCTCTAAGACAAATTAAAGAAATTTTATGAGTCTCTAGAGTTTATCAGGAATTAAGGAAAATATAGGTGAATAAATACAAGATTAAGAGGTGTTTAGAGGCAAAAATATAATTATGGAATTATTTTTTTTGAAACTGGACTAGGCCTGTCACTTGGCCCAATTTTTTATTTGTTGATTAGACTAGGCCAGCTCGCAGGCTAGGGCCATATTCCAGGCCCAATTCACGAGCCCAGAACGCAAGCCCAGGCCCAGGCCCAGCCCAGAACATCTCCTTCCTCAGCCAGCCAGATCTCTAGCGCCCGACCTGCCAGCCATCGTGACCCGGTTGGACAGTTTCTAGCGCCGCGAACCAGACGAAAAATGCAGCAAGTTTTCCGGCGATTTGGACAGCGGTTTCTAGCGAGAAAACCACCATTCTGACTAGAGCAACCCGAGGAACAAGTTTCTATCATTGATTGAAGCAATCAAACATCGAAATCTTAAGATCTATAAACTCAAAAACCTTCGATGGAAACCGAAGAATGAACAGATTTTTGAGGAGATTCGAAGCATATAAGCTTCGCGAAACCAACCCAGAATATGAGTGCAACCTTGTTCAGATCATGATTTGCGAAGCTAACCAAAACATCTGAGTTTTTTCATCCCATAGTGATTTACTTCCATCGCAGATTGGGAAACCATAGTTATTATATATATATATATATATATTATTCATGCACAGCCAAAACAAACAAGAGATTTATGCTGAAGAATGCACGCCCAAAAGATGAAATCCATCACAAACAAGCATAGTCAAGTAACAGGGAGTATTGATTGCATAAAAGACATAATACGAGAAAAGCAGCATATAGATTTGAAGCATGTATTGGAAGCCGTTTAAGATACGCATGACCAAATTTGATTTTCATATTCTTATATGATAAAACACAAAAAAATAGACAATAAAATTATATCCATCAAAGTATTCATAAAACAATGAAATCAAGAAGCAAAATAGAGATTTTGAAATTAAACACAATTAAATTGAGATACTACAACATCCTCTACTACCAAGTGTTATAATATCTCAATACAAATAATCAGAGTAATCAAGAGTATAAATTAAGAAAGCGTACCTGAAGAATCCATAATTAAAGAGAAGCAGACTTAAAACCTACTGGACCCCTTTGGCTTTCAGAGAGAGTTTAGATTGTGGTAGTCTGATCAGTCCCCTTAAACAGATACTTATAGACATTGTTTAACGGGCAGAAGAATAAATCAAATAAACCACTAATTAATTAATAAATAAAAATAATTAAAATTATATCTTTCTCTCTCTAACTCAGTCAACATTTTGATAGGAATAAAGTTGACTGCCAAAAAAGTTGTAGGTTGGGCCTCTGCCCAAATTTTCTGTGCAGTCCACCTATCACAGTCCACACAAGATTATAATGGTCTAATCTGTACTGGGCTTAATAATTAATCAAATAACAATCCATATAAAATATTCCAACAATAATGTCATGACCCAAAATAGGACTACGTAACCGGCACGGGTTTTGAGAATAATCTCATCCCGTAGGCCTCTAGTATGATACATATAAATGATTTTCTCATAAATAGTATAGATTGTAAACAAACTCATAATCACATTCATTTGAGAGTTTAATTATCTAATACTGCATAATTTTAATTATCTCAAATATACATAAATACTCTGAAAATGGAAGCTCAGATCTTGCTGTGATATATAGAGCAACTCTAGAGTACAAGTACAATATAAATAAAAATCTACGAGCCTTGGAAACAAAGTAGGCTCACCCAGAGATCATGTCGTCTAACTGGTCAACTATCTGAAAGGAAAGGACCAAACTCTATATTTTTCTTTGAAAACAAATGTAGAAATATCGTGTAGTGAGTTTGACAACTCAATAAGCAAATATAGTATACTATAACTGAAACAGAACATACCATACGTACAAGTTTTCATAAATAGAAATTATGTTAGAATATAACATTATCCACATCAATGTGTATAACAACAAACCAAAGCTTTATATGGGCTAACAAAAAGAAAATCTGAAATCTTAAGACTCAGTATAATAAACAATAATTTCAAAATCAGATAAGGAAATAGGAAGATAACTCTTTAAAAAAAAATGTTTAGAGGAGGACTCAAAGTAGAACCATAATTATAATTCTTTTATACCCAAGCACAAAGCCTGGTAAGGTAATCACCACATATATGTTTTATCCCAAGCACATAGCAATGGGACGGGTAAATCACTATATTCTCATCATTCATATCATAAGGTTGGGAGGAGCTTTCCTCAGCTCCCTAACCTTTTCATATGTTGACTGTCCCAAGCACACAGTAATAGGACAGGTAAATCATCACATTTTCATCATAGGCCAAATGCCACTGGCTATTGGAGGAGACATACCTCAACTCCATACTTATTCACAATTCAAATCCCCATGTGCCCTTTCGCACAAGGGGCTAGCAACTTCCTTGTTAGTTAAGGTTTCATGGTGCACCAAGGCTAGCTATCTCTGCTGCTAGCTAACAGTGTTTCTATTAATGATTCCTCCAGAATAAACAAGTTTAATAAACCAAAAATGTAAACTGAAACGAAAATTGAAAAGTATGAGGTTAAAATTCTTTTAAGACAAAATATATCCCTCCCTTCCAAGATATTCCTCGGACAGAGTTCCGGCATAGAAATTCATTCTCCAAAATTAGAAATACAACATTTTCATTTTAGTTCAGATAAACCACGACATTCAGTCCCAAAAACACATTCAAACATAAATTCAATTTCAATTTCATCATATTCATGAAATAATGAGGTACCAGTATAAAATAAATCATATGAACAATTTAAGAAATAATACAATTATAAATTCAATAGTGTAAAATAACACCATATTTTCATCATAGACTCAAGAGGGATTATTAGAGGTCTGTTCTGCATGTCTTATAGCTTCTAAGAATATAAATCAATATAAATATGAAATTCAATTTATGCTATACACAATTAAAACTTTTTTTTAAAATGCATGGGCATGAGAGAGATTTTAAAATGCATTATAGTAAATTATATTCACTCATAGGAAAATACTATTCACCAAGAACAAAAAGTTATCAGATAGCTGAAAAAATTCATATCCTAAGGTTTATCTAGCTCTTGAATCTATCTACGGTGTCAGATTTTCAATTGGAGGTCTTTAAGTAAGAGTTTCAGAGTTTACCTTTTTCTAAAATTTTCTACTTCAGATCTTCGGCTATTCAACGGCTGACTTGAAAAATTGATCGGTCAAAACCGTAGTATTCTCTGTCCTGAATCCAATGATACCGTTAGTTTTGAGATCAGAGGCTCAAAAGTACTTCAGATTTAGAGAGAGAAAGCACTATTCACACTATTCACCAATGTTTCTAAATTCCTTTCGTTGCGTCTCCACGTCCCCCATTTTTTTAATAATAATAATAATTATTTAATAATTAAATATTTAATATTATTTTTATTTTATTCTATATATATTCATATAAATACCGTTTTTCATCTTAAAATATCCCAAAAATTTCTAAAAATTTACATTCTCATAAACCTTTAATTAAACTCTTAAATCACGACTTTTCTTGATAAAAATCTTAATAAAACAAATCACAAAATAAATATCTTTATATATAATAAAAGAAAGAATATTTCTAAAAATACAACAAAAATTTATTAAAAGTCAATATAATTATTTTAATTAAAAATATATTCCTTTTAGCAAAACAGAATCATTTACAATAAAAATATATATTTTTTATAGCAAAACATTATTATTTAAAAATAAAAATTACAGGATATTACATTGTTCCCCCCTTAAGAAATTCGGTCCCCGAATTTCAAAAATTTAGAACATAGGTGGAGAAATTGTTTAGAAAAAAGGTTTTGCATGAATACATTTATCGAAACTTTTTTCCACAAAGCACATTTAAATATCAACTAGTATTCATTTTTGAAATATGAATCTTTTATGACTTCGATGGTAGGAATAATTATCTTGAGCTCTAATTTGAGCTGTGAGGCTGTGGGTAATCTTTCTTAAAATGTCCTGACCATGGACAATCTCTTTTTCTTTGGTCCTTTGCTTGATTGTTGTCTATCGAGATTAACTCTGTAATTTGAGTGTATACTTTACCTGATTGTTTACTACTTACAACTCTGTTACTAACTTTTCACACACTACAAGAAAAACGGGGAATGGCGACGGGTGTTTAACGATGGTTATAAAAAACCGTCTCTAAAGCCAAGTTTAACGACGGTTTATGAACCATCGTTAAAGTTCGACACCTAACGACGGTTTTCCAAAAAATCGTCGTGAAATACGGACGGTTAAGATCCAACCGTGGTCATCTGCACCTAACGACGGTTTTAATATTATAATATATAGCTTGTTCGTTGAAAACATGTAAGGAGAAATACATTTATATAATAACATAAATTTAGTAGATAAATTGAAGTGTGTAATTGATTAGATAAAATAATTAATTTTAATAAATAAATAGAGTAAGTATTGAAAACAATTTTTTAAAAATTGTGACACTAATTTAAAAATATACGTATATTTTAATAAAAATTTAAGAAATATATATAATATTATTAATTTAGTATAAAATGATAGTGAATTTTGTTTTAAATACAAGTTATTTACTATTTTTCAAATATTATTAAAATTAATGTAAATAAATTGAAAGTAGTTATTATATTGATAAACGTATTCAAATAATATACATCATTTAATAATAGTCAAATTATATTACAGTTGTTAATAAAATAGTAAAATATTTATTCAGGTGATGAGATAAAATAATAAATATTAATAAATAGACAAAATTAGTATTAGGAATTAGTTTTAAAAAAATAAAACTCATTTAAAAATACACATAATTTTTAAAACATGAAAACAAATTTACAATAACATAATTTTAATATGTATGCTAGTAGTGTAATAATTTTTAATAAATTAATAATAACATAAATTGAAAGTAGTTATTATATTGATAAACGTATTTAATTAATATTCATAAATTAATAATAGTCAAATTATATTACAGTTGTTAACAAAATATTAAAATATTTATTCAGGTGATGAGATAAAATAATAAATGTTAATAAATAGACAAAATTAGTATTATGAATTAGTTTTAAAAAAATAAAACTCATTTAAAAAAACAAATAATTTTTAAAAAAGGGAAATAAATTTATAATAACATAATTTTAAAATGTATGCTAGTAGTGTAATAATTTTGAATGCACTTTATTGTTACACTAGATTCTCTATTAAGGAACTAACAAGATTTTATATGTAATTGAGTAGAATTATTCTTGAATATATGGCCCTTATATGGGCCACATATTTTATTTTTTTAAATAGGGAATTGAAATTTCAATTCCTTATCTGAATTCGTTAGAATTTTTACCATGTAAATACTATAATTGAAATCTTTGCGGCAGCTGTAAAATAATATTTTAATTTTTTGCTGCTAGTGGTTTTTCCTTTCCAAAAAATTTACATTCGTAGAAATTCGATCATGAAACTCATTATTTTAATTAATTACACTAGATTCTCTATTAAGGAACAAACAAGATCTTAAATGTAATTGAGTAGAATTATTCTTCAATATATGGCACTTGTATGGGCCACTGATTTTACTTTTTCAGATAGAGAATTGGAAATTTCAATTCCCTATAAGAGTTCGTTAGAAATTTTACCATGTAAATACTATAATTAAAATTGTAACGGCAGATGTAAAATCATAATTCAATTTTTTTCCTGCTAGTGGCTGTCTTTTCCAAAAAATTCAGATTCGTAGAGATTTGATCATGAAACTCATCCTTTTAATTAATGACAATAACGAAGATTTTTTATTTAGTGCTTCATTAAATGTCTATTATCATAAAATTTGTCAAAAATGTTTTACATGTAAAACATTTTACACCTCTTCAAAATGTGTTGTGTTTTATGCACAATCAATTGCAAATCCCTTCTCATGTAAAATAGTCATGTTTTCTTTTAGTTCAGATTAAGAGTTATTTAAGTTAATTGATATCTAAATTCATAAATATTTCAGAAATGGATAAATCTTGGATCAATAAACCTCGACATTCAATAGAGTACCTAAATGGTTTAGACGGATTTTTGGAATTCGCAAATGCTAACTCTGGGGTCGAAGGTAGAATCATATGCCCATGCCCAAAGTGTAGATTCAAAAAATGGCAACTCATCGAGGTCGTGCGCCAACATTTGATCGTCAAGCCATTTCCGGAGGGATACACTTTTTGGAGTTTGCACGGAGAAATGATTACAGAAGAACCTGTAGTAGGACATGCTATAATGCCAATTGAGGTCTCAGAACCCATAGTTCGAGATGACCCTGTCCAGAACATAGTCCGTGATGCATTCGGGATTCACCCTGAAAATGAGAGCATCGCTTCTGTGGATATGCCAGATCCACAGTCAGCAGAAAGGATGGATGATAATGTCAAATATTTTTATGAGTTACTGAAAGATGGTGAACAACCGCTCTATGAAGGGTGTGAAAAGTATTCAAAACTGTCTTTTTTGGTGAAGTTGTATCACATCAAGTGTTTGTGCGGCTTAAGCGACAAAGCAATGTCGATGGTACTTGAGTTGCTTGTCGATGTATTCCCAGATGCCAAGATTCCACCTTCATTTTACGAGGCTAAAAAAATCATTAATAAGTTAGGGTTGAACTACAAAATAATTCACGCATGTCAGAATGATTGTATGTTATACTGGGGTGAGCATGAAAGTAGAGAAACTTGTCGTAAGTGCTCAGCACCAAGGTGGAAATCGAAACAAAAGGGGGAGAAGCGAAAAAAGGTGCCTAATAAAATTCTTAGATACTTTCCAGTTAAGCCAAGATTGCAGAGGTTGTTCATGTCTTCTAAAACTGCTGAATTTATGAGATGGCATTCTGAAGCCAAAATTTCTGACGGCATCATGAGGCATCCAAAGGATTCTGAGGCATGGAAGAGATTTGATCTTCTGAATCCTCAATTTGCATCAGATCCGAGAAATGTTCGTTTAGGCCTTGCAATAGATGGTTTCAATCCATTTGGAAACCTATCTACAAGTTACAGTATATGGCCAGTTCTGCTGATTTCGTACAATCTTCCTCCTTGGATGTCTATGAAACAGAGTTCATTCATGTTGTCAATGATAATTCTAGGGAAAAAAGCACTGGGGAATGATATAGATGTGTTTTTACAGCCACTAATTGAAGAGCTGAAGGAGTTGTGGGTTGAAGGTGTTAAGACGTACGATGCATTTGGCAAAGAAATGTTCAATATGCATGCAGCTCTTTTGTGGACAATCAGTGATTTTCCTGGCCTTGGATGTTTATCAGGCTGTAATACTCATACTGGATTAGCCCGTCCATACTGTAACTTTGACTCTACTCCAGTCCGTCTCCCTCACAGTCGGAAGTGGTGTTTTACGGGACATCGCCGCTTCTTATCTCCGGGTCACAAATTCAGGCTGGCCCGCAATAGGTTTGACGGAAAAGAGGAAAGAAGAAACCCTCCTCCGCAACTGAGTGGTGTAGACATTTTCCGACAAGTCAATGATATTGAAGTTGTCTTTGGAAGACTCAACAACGGCGTTCCCGAGGTTAGGGTTCGGTTGATGCTGGAACTCAACAATGGCGTAAGAAAAGTATATTTTTCAAACTTCCGTATTGGATAAATAATATGTTGCGTCATAATCTTGACGTAATGCATATTGAGAAAAATGTCTGCGATAACATCATTTACACTTTACTTAATGATTCCAGCCGTTCAAAGGATCACGTAAACGCACGGAAAGACTTAAAGGAGTTTGGTGTGAGGCCTGAGCTGTGGCCTGATGATGGCGGTAAATATCCACCTGCTTTGTTCACGTTGACAAATGCAGGCAAGGAAGTATTTCTGAAAACACTTAAGAATGTATCTGTGCCTGACGGTTATTGCAGTAATATCTCCAGATGTATTGATGTAAGACAACGTAAGATCGGAGGACTAAAAAGTCACGACTGTCATATCCTTATGGAACAAGTGTTACCATTAGCCATAAGAAAGACACTACCGAAGCCGGTACTTGCAGTTCTGATCGAGTTTTGTTCATTCTTCCGGCAACTGTGCTCCAAATTTTTGAATGTTAATGAACTTGATCAACTTCAAAATCGAATCATTATGACGCTGTGCCATCTTGAAATGTTATTTCCGCCGTCTTTCTTTACAGTCATGGTGCACTTGACTGTACATTTGGTTATGGAAGCAAAGTTAGGAGGACCAGTCCAATATCGTTGGATGTATCCCGTCGAAAGGTAAAACATTAAAAACACAGTCTGTCTAATTTCTTGCATTATTGTTAATCCAATTTTATTCATTTAATCTATGTTCTCTAGATACTTGGGTAAACTTAAATCTTTCGTGCGGAATAGAGCAAGGCCAGAAGGCTCAATAGCAGAGTCGTATATTGCAGGAGAAGTTTTGTTATTCTATTCCAGATACATAGATGGTGTTGACACTGTCTTCAATCGTCCTCCTCGTGTGGATGATCGACCCGATGTTGGGACGTCTGACAGGAGTTTGTTCCCACCAATAGGAAGACCAGTTGGTGGATTTGATTATTTCACCATTTCTCCCCGGGAAAAATTGCAGGCTCATCGGCATGTCTTAACAAACTGCAAAGAAGTTGATCCTTACTTATAGTAAGTTAACTCACACTTAGCTACATGATTATACAATTTTTCTTCCTATGTAGCATTAAGTGTTTAGACAATGTTTTCTCAATAGGGAATTTAGAGACTATGTACGGCATAGTTTATGAAGTCGGACGCGATCATCTACCGAGATAGACAAAAAAGTCCACAGAGAATTTGTCTCTTGGTTTTCGCGTCGTGTAAGTATTTCAACATGGTCACATTTAATTCATATGTTAAATATGAGTACAACTCATCCTGTATTTGTTTTCCAGATCGCAAATGATGCCGATGGATCGTAGTGTGCTGATTTAAAATATCTCGCACTTGGTCCACTAGATAGAGCACGTCGATACAGTGCTTACAATGTCAATGGATTCAAATTTCGAACTTTAGAGTGAGACCAAGGGATGACATCTCAAAATAGTGGAGTTTACGGTACTTTCGGGACGAGGAGTTATGCAAGTACTAGTGATACGAATATGCAATTTGGTGGCGTCCCGTATTGTGGAAAACTATTGAACATTGTCGAGTTAAACTACCATGGCCATTTTACAGTCGTATTATTTAAGTGTATGTGGGCCAACACAACTACAACGAGAGGAATTGCAATTGATGACTTCGGGGTGACATCGGTTGATTTTTCTCGGTTGATTCACACTGGTGAAAATGATGATGACGAACCATACATCCAGGCATCTGAGGCTCATCAAGTATACTATGTACAAGATGAGTTGGACAAGAACTGGAGTATAGTGATGCATTTAAAACCCCGTGACTTATACGAGATGGGCGATGAAGATGAAAATCATATGTACGAGAGCGATCCGTTACACACGCAAAATTTAGAAAGATTGTTTCCAGAAGAAGAAGTTAATTTATGCTTGTTACGGTATTAGTTTTGTTGTTGCCGCCTATTTATATATATTTTAGACTACTTATAATTACTATACTATTTTATTTATTTCCATCACTTTTATTAGGCAAAATTTATTTTATAATTGTTTTATTACTTTAATTTTGCCAGTAGCGGTGACGATGAAGAAGGCTAGATCAGACATGGCAGGGGCGTCCAGTTCTCAGACTCCCACGCCCCGTGGGGCGATCAGTGAGGGCGGAGAGCCCATTATGGAGTCGGAGGCTGCCGCATCATCAGTCCCTCTTAGCGACTCCCAGCTATTGGATTCGCAGGCTGTCCCCTGCACACTGCCCCCACCCGACTTTCAGGCACCGGATGACGATTATTCGTTCGATTTTGAGGCTATCTTTGGCGGTGTAGAGGCGGAGCATCAGCCCGGTGAGCAGGAGCGCAGACGCAGGAGGAGTTGGACAGTTGATGTAGTTGGTGAGTATTGTAATCATGTACACTTTATGCGCTTAATAATTTTGTCTTTGTAATATAATATATAATTGTCACTAATTATTTTGATAGACGGGACCGGGCACACGACGTCCAGACAGTTGACTGTCCACGACGTATGGGCCCTGCCTGAGCAGTCAAAGGTGGTTGTCCAGTTCAACGACAACCACCAGCCTATCGGAGACAGTGGCGATTTGCTCGGTGTCTTCCTCGGCACCATCGGGGATAACTTTCGGTTATACCCGATCTCTTACAGGGATTGGAGGAGCATTCCTCAGCAGTCGAAGACGAATGTCTTCGTAAATAATATTCAGGTATGAAAACATATATCTTTTGTAATTAATTATATTTATTCGTAATTTATATATTATTTATGTGTAACTAATTTTTTAATTTCGTTTGCAGACACATTTTATTGTGACGGATCAACACAAGAAACTGATCATGCAGTCGCTAGGAGCGAAATGGAGAGCAGCACGATACAATATATTTCACCTGGCGTACGATGGTACGAAGACCAGAGATCAGTTGCAGAGTGAAGTCCCGACAGGCATCCCACCTGATCAGTGGGCAACTTTCGTAGACTATCGCCTAGACGCGAAGTCTAGGGTAAGTTGTTAATATATATATATATATATATATATATATATATATATATATATATATTTAAAATTTAACTTTTACATATTGTCACTAATTATTTTTCCTATGTGATTAATTAGGATGTGGCTGCGAAGAATAAACGGAACAGAAGACAGCTGACAATGCCACACACTACTGGATCGAAGAGCCTTGCACGCAAAAAGGCGGAGATGGTAAGTTTAAATCTATAAATATTTTGTTTTTTTAAATGTTTATAAGACTATAATCATAAATTTATTGATTAATCATTTTAATATTCAGGAGATTGAGCTTCAGGGTCCAATGACTCGTGGTGATGTATGGACGGCAGCTCATAAAAGAGCTGACGGATCGTACATCAACGACGAAGCTCGGGATGTTGCGGTGAGTAATAAAATCTTATCAACCTTAAGTGGATAATTATTTAATTTTTAATAATGTTTAATATTATTAATTTCCTGTTATTGAATGTTAGGAGAAAATTGCTTCGATCCAGCAGGGGGACAGCTCGTCCCAAGAGCTCTCGACGGCCGATTCACTTGCGAGAGCTCTTGGCACTAAGGAGCACTCCGGCCGCGTTCGAGGATTTGGGTTGGGTGTTTGCCCAACTCAAGTCTTCGGCCGTAGTTCGTCTGGGTCGAACTCACAGTCTGGGCCGTCATACCACGACTTACAGAGTGAGGTGGAGCGCCTGAAGACAGCTATGCATGAGCGGGACGTCGACCAGCAGCGCCTGAAGACAGCTATGCAGGAACAAGACTCTGAGCTCCAGCGACGAGATGCCGAGCTCGCAGCACGCCAAGCACAGATGGAGGCTGCTATGACGTTGCTGCTACAAAAATTTTAGGGTCAGCTGCCACCTGAAATTTCAGGACTTCATAGTCCCGGACCCAGGGTAACATTTTAATACATAAAAATTGTTGGTATAATTTTGTTTATTTTAATAACATTCAAAATTTTAACAAACAAAATTAATTTTTCAGGACCCCAGTGATCGTGGTAGTGGGCATCAGCGTGATCAGCATCCGTAGGGTCTAGAAACTTGATTTAGTTATTATATTTGTATATGTATTTTCGTCACTTTTGTTACTATTAATTTTCTGTATATAAATTTTTTTTATATACAGATTCATTATAATTCAATAATTTATACATCTTTAGTATTTAGTTAATAATTCAAACGTGTAATTATTATATAATAAAATAAAATATATAAAAATTAATTTAGAAAATATTAAAAATATAAATTAATTTTTATTTTACATAAAAATTTAATAATCAAAACAGCATTAGTAGTTTTATGAATAGTATAAAATATTATATTTTAAATTACAAATAAAATTGTTATAAAAATTTTAATTAATTTTATTAATAAAAAATTAAAAAATAAATAGAAATAACGACGATTTTTGCTCAAAACCGTCGTTATAATTAAAAAAAATGAAATAACGACGGTTTTTTGTTAAAACCGTCGTTATAATTGAAAAAAAAAGATATAACGACGGTTTTTGTGAAAAACCGTCGTTATATTTAATTTTATTAATTAAAAATTAAAAATTAAAAATAATTATTAACGGCGGTTTATAACCGTCGCTATGTCTGGTTTAACGAAGGTTTTTATAACCGTCGTTAAAGCAGACATAGCGACGGTTATTCCCACGGTTGATAAAACCGTCGTTAGACCTAGAGTTCCACGACGGTTTACAAACCGTCGTTAATGGGCTTAACGACGGTCGGAACCGTCGTTAAACCTACTAAAAAACTGCCGTAATGCCGCGGTTTTGTTGTAGTGACACTGTAGATGATATCTTTATACTATCCCAGATATGATGCACTTCAAAACACTTAAATAAGGTCAACCCATTTTAAATTCATTTTTCAACATAAGTTACAATGTGTCTTAACAACCAACTAGTAAAGGCTTATGTCTACGTAAGAGTCCTTCACTTGAATTAACCATCTTCTATGCTTCACATTTTAAATTTTCATGGACAACCTTCCATTCCCATAATACTTGTACTTAATTTTATTGAAAATCAAAATGTCTTCGAATTCTTTCTATCAACAAAATCTATTATTTAAAGCATTATCTTTATAGTATGCTCTCAAACTCAATACACCCCACAGCTTGTAAATTCCAATTATATGTGCAGGTTTAAACTCATCCATCCAAAAAGAAATTTACAACGATTTCCAAAACACATACATTTTATTACAAACCATTATCTTAGAGTCAACAACCCTTCATCTGCACCACAACTCACTATCAATATTATATTAGTCATTCATCATATCGCTTTTACATATGCAAATCAAACAACCAATTCAAACTTTCCTTATATCTAACCAAACCATTACCTTTTATGTTCATATGGAATCTTCTTATTTTTAGTTTTTTTTTTAATTTTATTCACCTATCAAAAACTCCATTACTTGAACCTACTAACCACTTGAACACCATAATAACTAAGTTTCAAAGAAAAGAAATTAACTTTCCTTGCAATGAGGGAAAAGAACCGTGCATTTAATGCCAACCATTAATGAGGGAGAATGCAGTAAAATAGAAAGCATAATAGAGAACGGTGCCAAAATAAAAAGTCAAAAATTTAGACAAAGTATTGAAGAAAATTAAAATCGGTGGCTGTAATTCTTGAAAATCTGTAAAAAAAAATCTAGCTGTTATTTCGGCAAAAATTGGTGGCCGCAAATTTTGAATATATGGGCCAAAATCTACTTTAAAGCTGTTGATATTCGGTTGAAAAGAAACATTTCTGAACTTATAAAAGTCTGTGAAAAACAAAGAATACATAGTTAACTGGTAGGATGCAGTTGATGGCCTCAAAATAGATGTAATTAATCAATTGTAAAATAAACCAGTCCATATTAAAAATTCTCAAAATAGCTAGTCGACTGGCAAAAACATGGGGAAAAAAAATAAATCATTTGATCGACCCTCTTCAATAATTAACTTGTTTGCATTTTCACTTTTTTTTTGCAATTACGCCTATCACCTACAACTTGCCTACAAGAATCAAGATACAATGCTTCATCAAGGAATACAAGGAAAAGACAAATTTTTTGTGATACCTTAATCTTATTCTCTTTATGTGCTTAATATAGGTCACAATCATAACTACTGTATCTATACATGCTTGCCGTCATTTTTGTTGTTGAAAATTTCACCTTCAATTTAGTTGGTATCCACCAATCACTCACATAGCTATTTTAATAATACCCGGCCTAGTCGCATAGCTCTTATAAATATGCCATTCTCTGAGTTCTATAAATGCTTACATTAGTATCTTTGTCTATACTCAAAGTTAAGGTGAGAGCAATTATGGAGGGAATTGCATTCCGTCAGTTTTGAAATATTTGTGTCTTTTGTGGTTCTAGTCCTGGAAAAGATGGGGAGTATGTTAAAGCAGCACAAAATCTGGGTATGGTGCTGGCTAGGAGAAGAATTCATTTAGTATATGGTGGAGGTAACCATAGGTTAATGGGGTGTATGGCTACAGCTGCACATGTTGGAGGATGCCAAGTTCTAGGTATTATTCCTACAGCTCTAACTACATCCAACATTGTAGGAAAGACAATTAGAGAAGAATTTATGGTAGCTTCTTTGCATGAGCGCATGGCTAGAATGATGAGTAAGGTTGATGCCTTCATAGCCTTGCCAGGTGGTTTTGGTACTTTAGAGGAGATTTTTCAAATAGTCTCTTGGGCACAACTGAATATGCATCACAAACCAATAGGTTTGTTAAATGTTAATCACTTCTTTGATGGTCTGTTGTCTTTTCTAGATCAAGCTGTAGAACAAAGGTTTATTCCACACTTAGCACGACGAATTCTCATCTCGGCTTCAAATGCTGAGGAGTTGATTGATGCCTTACAAGCATATGTTCATGTACCCGATCTAACTATAGCTCAAATAGAATGAATGACAGACAATCGTAGGAAGCACAAATTGGATTTAGATCTTCATCTTTAACTATAGTAAGACATGCCATTGTTGTACCACTTCTACTTTCTTAAGGTCAACTTGGATACCATCCTTACCAATCATACTCCCTTAGGGCCCGTTTGGTTTAGTGGAATGAATTTTAGTGGAATGGAAATAGGAAAGGAAGAGAGAATGGAAAAGGGAATAGAATGCTCATTACTTTGTTTGGTATGCGATGGAATGGACTAGGTAATGTGATATTCTATTGTTTGGTTGGTGGATAAATCGAAGGAATAAAAAGAGAATATATATATATATATAAAGACTAAATTATCCTTAATATAAAAAAATTGCAAAAAATTATATTTTCATATTTTTATTAATAAAAAATGTAAAAAGTTATATTTTTATTTTAAAATCAATTACATAATTTTATTCTATTTTATTTTTAGGAGGTGTTTATTTTTTATAAAATATTTTTTAAATATTTAAATTAAGTTAAAGAATATTGTTTACTTTATAATAAAATTGCCTCATTAAATATTTTTTATCAATTTAATTTGATCAATAAAATAATAAATTATATAAATTTAAAAAAAACTGCTTCATTAATTATTAAAGGAATATCTACTCAGCATTTCACCTTTGGCAAGAAGACGCAGCAACAACAACATATTATGCAATTGAGGCTCTTTTGGTAAAATTTTATTGGTGCAGAAACCCCTTCCTATGTTCAAATCCAATTGAGGCTCACGCAACAACAACAATAAAATGGCTCAATAGAAAACAAAATTGACAGTCCAGCATTCGAAAACTCTACATATTATGCAAATTAACACACAGAACATTTTGTTTGGGACAAGCACACACAAAACAGAACTGACAGTTAATAAAAACAGAAAAACTTAACCATGGCAACACTTGTCAATATGATGCCTCGCATAAAGCAAGTATTTATACAACCACAATAAAGCAAGTATTTATACAACCACAGTATTTATACAACGCTTGTCCAAAATATTTCAAACGTCTTTTATTAGCAAATATGGCAAACAGAACATGACATAAAAGTAATAGTCTGTTTATTTTTCCTCAGATTCAGACTCAGCATTTTCAAGCCATTCAATGAAGGGTTTGACATCCTTCCAGATTTGTGAACTCTTGTTGCTGCTAACCGAGCCTTGCCAATACCATACCATTGAAGTATAGACTCCTCCACCAACACATCACAATCATAAAGCTCCTTCAAGATTAATGTAGCCTCCTTCACTGCCTCTCTGCTTGCTTTCCCACAAAAAGATTCTAAAGCATGCAAGAAAAACATTTGTAACCCTCCATCAAATTTTGAGTGGGCTCCAAGCTCACAACCAAAATACTTTGTAGTGTAAACTGCAGATCTAGCCAGGGTCTTTGCAATGTTAACCATGCTAACAGCATTAGTCCTGATGCCATTTCGTCTACCTTCAATCTTGGTTATTATTTTTGGCATCTTGTACCTATAGAAGGCATCATCACGATTTGAAGCACCAATGTTCTGTAAGGCCATCTTGATTCTTTAGAATGGCTAGAAGCTGGATTGAAGTTATCATAAGGGAGGGAAAGGCTGCATAAACTGACAACCAAGGAAAATATTCTTATGGCCCTCTAACAACCAAATATGCAAGCAGCAAATTTCAGTCACAGAATCTCTGCTCTTTCTTCTAGACGTAGGACAATATTACCTGAGCAAACCAATCGATGTCAAGAAGAGGGAAGCTCGGTCAGACATAAAATAAGATTCAAATTTTAAAGCCTCCACTTTGGCAAACTGCAGATACAGTTGAATGAATTGCCAATTTCCCTATGAAACAATAGGCACGAAGAGTTATTTGAAAAGAAATAAAAATTCTGACAACAGAGAAACCAAATACTAGCTGAATTTTGCATTTTACAAAATAATTTATATTTGATAGCTACGTATCAGACATTGGCATTAGATGACTATGTATTACAACAATATTGTGTCAGCCTCATCAAAGAGATATAGTTGCATAATTGGGTCATAAGGAAGCATCACAAGACTAGGTAGAAAAGAGAAATCTATGAAATGAATATGTATTACAATCAAGAGAATTTACCCACAGAACAATATATACCCACCACAATATTTACCCACAGAACAATATAGACATTTAATCGATCAAATGGAAGATGTATGCATTCAATCACCGGTGCGCCAAACCACAGACAGCCACAAGTATAACGCACGAAGGAATTAGCTTACCCTGAAGGAAGCCATCGCAGAAACCAGGGAAGAAAGACGCCAAGCCGTTGAACGCATAAACCATGGAACGCAGAAGCCATGGAACTCCGTGGAGAGGAAGCAAAGCAGAGAAACCCAGAAGCCTTGGAACCTTGTGGAGAGGACGCGATGTAGAGGAACGCAGAAGCCACGAAGATGATGCGAAGCAAAAATCTACGTAGCAGCTGTGGAGCTTCTAGGAAAGGAATATCGAATTTGGGAGAAAGGGTATCTCAAGGGTAAACACGGGTTTTTTCGGATGGAATACCGGATTCCACAACTTTTGCGTTGGAATCGATTTTCCATTGCCTGATGGAATAAAGTGTGCCAGGGAATGCTCCATTCCATCGCTTCCATCCATCCAAATGATGGAGTGCCTCATTCTATATGCCATTCCTTTGTCTATTCTGCTGTACCAAACACGCCCTTAGAGTTGGAAAACTATATTTAAATATTGCTTATGATTCTCTGTACTCTCAGAACATATCAGTATTTCGTTAATAAAGACCATAATAAATTTTAAATACTCTATTTGTTAAGTCCATGAATGCAATAGAGTTGGAAAACTATCTTTAAATGTTGCTTATGATTCTCTGTACTCTCAGAACATATCAGTATTTCGTTAATAAAGACCATAATAAATTTTAAATACTCTATTTGTTAAGTCCATGAATGCAACTGGGGCATTTGTCAAACTAAATGACATTACCAAAAACTTATAATGTCCATAATGAGTCCTAAAAGAAATTTTCCGAATATCCTCTTCCCTTATCCTCAATTAATGATACTCATATCTCAAATCAATTTTTCTTTTTTGAAAAATATTGAGCACATTGTAGCTAGTCAAACAGATCATCTATACGAGCTAATAAGTATTTATTCCACACTGTCACCTTATTCAACTATCTTTAATCTATGCATAGTCATAGTGATCCATTCTTCTTTTTCACTAATAGGTCTAGAGCACCTCAAGGTGAATATTAGGGCGTATAAATCTCTTGTCTAACAAGTCTTGTAACTATTTTTTTTCCTTAAGTTCAGTGGGTACCATTCTATATGGGAATATATACATTGATTAGGTTTCAGGAAATAAATCAATACCAAATCGTTTCGGGATAGTCTTGGAAATTCCTCAGCAGATACATCAGGAAATTCTTTAGCCACGAGAACCTGATCTACATTAGTGTATTTTGTACTATATCTTCGACCACTGCCAAATATCATTAGCACCATTTTTTAATAATTTATGGGCTGTTAAAGTAGAGATTAGATTACTAGATATCTCACTACAGTCTCTTTGTATCAAGAAAGAAAATTCTCCAGAAATATTAAATTTAATCGTCTTAGGATGACATTTTAAAATGGCATGACATGTTGCCAACCAATTCATTTCCAATATCACATCATAGTCTACCATATCTAAACAACGGGGTAAAACGAATATAGCATTCAAACACCGTCATATTTGGTATCTATCTTAATTCTTTAAATTCTTTGGCACGCCTATCTTTTTCACTTTCAAACAGAAATTGACCCATAAATACCTTTTTTTTAAGATGCCACAAAATCCAATCAATCTTATAGTAAGAAATTTAGCAAATTTGAATAGAAAGGAAAGTGAAAACTATGTTCGGCTCATATCCATTGTCACAACCCAAAATAGGAGTACGTAACCAGCACGGGTTTTGAGAATAATCTCATCCTGTAAGCCTCTAGTATGATACATATAAATGATTTTCTCATAAATAGTATAGATTGTAACCAAACACATAATCACATTAATTTGAGAGCTTAATTATTTAATGCTGTATAATTTCAATTATCTCAAATATACATAAATACTCTGCAAATGGAAGCTGAGATCCTGCCTGTGATATATGGAGCAACCCTAAAGTACAAGTATAATATAAATCAAAATCTACGAGCCTTGGAAACAAAGTAGGCTCACCCAGAGATCATGTCGTCTAGCTGGTCAACTATTTGAAGGGAAAGGACCAAACTCTATATTTTTATCTGAAAAAAAAAGTAGAAATATCGTGTAGTGAGTTTGACAACTCAGTGAGCAAATATAGTTTACTATAACTGAAACAGAACAGACCATACGCACAAGTTTTCATAAATAGAAATTATGTTAGAATATAACATTATCCAAATCAATGTATATAACAACAAACTAAAGCTAAATTTTGTTAAAAGAAAATCTGAAATCTTAAGACTTAGTATAATAAACAATAATTTCAAAATCAGATAAGGAAATAGGAAGATAACTCTTTTAAAAAACAAATGTTTAGAGGAGGACTCAAAGTAGAACCATAATTATAATTCTTTTATACCCAAGCACAAAGCCTGGTAAGGTAATCACCACATATATGTTTTATCCCAAGCACATAGCAATGGGACGGGTAAATCACTATATTCTCATCATTCATATCATAAGGTTGGGAGGAGCTTTACTCAGCTCTCTAACATTTTCATATGTTGACTGTCCCAAGCACACAGCAATAGGATGGGTAAATCATCGCATTTTCATCATAGGTAACCAGGCCAAATGCCACTGGCTATTGGAGGAGACATACCTCAACTCCATACTTATTCACAATTCAAATCCTCATGTGCCCTTTCACACAAGGGGCTAGCAACTTCCTTGCTAGCTAGGGTTTCATGGTGCACCAAGGTTAGCTATCTCTGCTGCTAGCTAACAGTGTTTCTATCAATGATTTCTCCAGAATAAACAAGTTTAAAAAACCAAAAATGTAAACTGAAAGGAAAATTGAAAAGTATGAGGTTAAAATTCTTTTTAAGATAAAATATATCCCTCCCTTCCAAGATATTCCTCGGACAGAGTTCCGGCATAGAAATTCATTCTCCAAAATTAGAAATACAACATTTTCATTTCAGTCCAGATAAACCACGACATTCAGTCCCAAAAACACATTCAAACATAAATTCAATTTCAATTTCATCATATTCATGAAATAATGAGGTATCAGTATAACATAAATCATATGAACAATTTAAGAAATAATACAATTATAAAATTCAATAAAGTGTAAAATAACACCATATTTTCATCCTAGACTCAGGAGGGATTATTAGAGGTCTATTTTGCATGTCCTATAGCTTCTAAGAATATAAATCAATATAAATATGAAATTCAATTTATGCTATACACAATTAAAACTTTGTTTTAAAATGCATGGGCATGAGAGAGATTTTAAAATGCATTACAGTAAACTTTATTCACTTACAGGGTAAGGGCCCCAGATTGGTCAGTCCCAAAATCCACATTTCCAATCTGAATTTGATCAATTAGACCTCAAAAACGTGTGCAGAGGGTCCAAAAACCTAGAAAATGACTCCGGGGAGTTTGGTCACTGTTCACGGTCGAAAACACTATTTTACCGTTGGAAAATACTATTTACCAAGAACAAAAAGTTGTCAGATAATTGAAAAAATTCATATCCTAAGGTTTATCTAGATCCTGAATCCATCTACAGTGTCAGATTTTCAATTGGAGGTCTTTAAGTAAGAGTGTCAGAGTTTACCTTTTTCTGAGATTTTCTGCTTCAGATCTTCAACGATTCAACGGCTGACTTGAAATATTGATCGGTCAAAACCGTAGTATTCTCTGTCCTAAATCCAGTGATACCCTCAGTTTTGAGATCAGAGGCTCAAAAGTACTCTAGATTTAGAGAGAGAAATTGAAGAGAGAGAAAGCATTATTTACACTATTCACAAATGTTTCTAAATTCCTTCCGCTGCGTCTCCCCGTCCCCCGTTTTTTTTATTTATAATATTAATAATTATTTAATAATTAATATTTAATATTTTTAT
The DNA here is from genome assembly GCA_037074535.1 of Gleditsia sinensis. Lineage (NCBI taxonomy): Eukaryota > Viridiplantae > Streptophyta > Magnoliopsida > Fabales > Fabaceae > Gleditsia > Gleditsia sinensis. The sequence continues at coordinate 16,061,873 of CM073469.1, read as the reverse complement.
TTTATTCTATATATATTCATATAAATACCATTTTTCATCTTAAAATATCCCAAAAATTTCTTAAAATTTACATTCTCATAAACCTTTAGTTAAACTCTTAAATCACGACTTTTCTTGATAAAAATCTTAATAAAAGAAATCATAAAATAAATATCTTTATACATAATAAAAGAAAGAATATTTCTAAAAATACATCAAAAATTTATTAAAAGCCAATATAATTATTTTAATTAAAAATATACTTCCTTTTAGCAAAACATAGTCATTTACAATAAAAATATTTTTTTATAGCAAAACATTATTATTTAAAAATAACAATTACGGGATATTACAAATAAAAGCAATACATATGAAAGGTAATGTATTTTACTCTTCAATTAGTGTCTCTGTATGAATATGCCTTTGTTTCATGCTAATTAACGGATCCGAAATGGTGTGTGAATGATGCAGGTGTTTGGTATGCATGTACATTACACGGCATCTTGATAGGTTATTCCCAGAAGAGTACCGGAAAGAGGTCCTCCGCTACATTAACTATCACCAGGTTTCTACATTTGAATTTCGGGATCTTAATTAATTAAAATTCGGAAAAATGGATATATTTCTTTCAAATTTAGATCATTTGAAAATAAATCTTTCAATTTTAAAAGTCAGACGTCATATTAATTTATTTCAAAATATGTGGACCTGTGGTTCCACCATCATATATAACCTTAATGGTAAAATGCCATATAAGAGAAATGTGATATTTCTCATAGTTTTATTAATAAAAAATAAATTTATATACTTGTTACTAAAAGTTGAGAGACTAAATTTTGAATTTTAAAATTAAAAGAAGTATTTATAAATGACTCAATGTTGAAGAAAAATATTTATATGTTTTCCTTGAAATTATAAAGTGAAGTTTAAATTGAAATTAATTAATGCTGAGTGGTGGTGTAATATTAAAGAACGAAGATGGAAGGTGGGGACTACACATAGAGGGTCACAGCGTCATGTTCTGTACTGCACTCAATTACATATGTATGCGCATCCTTGGAGAAGGACCTGATGGAGGTCAAGACCATGCTTGTGTTCGAGCACGAAACTGGATATTTGATCATGGTGGCGTCACCCATATACCCTCTTGGGGAAAGACCTGGCTTTCAGTATGTCTTTAATTTATATTCTTACTTTTAATTAAGGCTTAAATTGAATTTTGAACCCTCAAATATTGTAGATATTTCAAAACGAAGCAATTTTAACCTTCAATTCTTAAAAAAGTTGCATTCAAATATTTCATTTACAGTTTGAAAAGGACGTTGCATGATGTTGCATGACGTTGCATGACGTTGTTTTTTAGGTTTGTTTTTCTGTTTCAATAAAACCGAGTCTTAGGGTAAGTCCTAGTCTTTAGGCATGTTGTTATGTTATTGTTCACGTAGTTAAGATAAAGCTAACGTGAGCTGTTTTTACGCTTTCAGTTAAAGTTGTAAAATGGCTATAAAAGCCAACCTGAATCTTCAATAAAATGAGGAACTTTATTCAGCCTTTCTGTTGATAGAGTGTGAGTTCAACATTTGGTATCAGAGCAGGTTGAGGGAGAGGGAAGCCGCAGTCTTCCTTACTTAAAACACAGAAGGTTAAATACGAGAGTTTGAAAGATGACCAGTACAAGCGAAGGCCAATTTGTTCAACCAGCCATTCCGCGCTTTGATGGCCATTACGACCATTGGAGTATGCTTATGGAGAACTTCTTAAGGTCGAAAGAATACTGGAGCCTGGTAGAAACAGGATACGAAGAACCACAAGCATGTGTAGTTCTAACTGAAGCACAGCAAAAGAAGCTTGATGAGATGAAACTCAAGGATTTGAAAGTTAAGAATGATCTGTTTCAAGAAATAAACAGAACAATTCTTGAGACTATACTGACGAAGGACACGTCGAAACAAATCTAGGATTCAATGAAAAGGAAATACGAAGGGAATACTAGAGTAAAGCGTTCAATTCTTCAAGCCCTGAGGAGAGAATTCGAGACTCTTGAAATGAAATCAGGTGAGTGCGTCATTGATTATTTTAGCAGAGTTATGGCAATAAGTAACAAAATGAGATTTCATGGGGAACAAATGCGTGATGTCACTATTGTTGAGAAAATTCTTAGGTCCTTGACAGACAACTTCAACTACATTGTTTGTTCTATCGAGGAATCAAAGGATACTGACACACTCACCATCGATGAGTTACAAAGTTCCTTAATCGTACATGAGCAAAAGTTTAAAAGAAATACGATGGAGGAACAAGCTCTAAAGGTGACTTCAAATGAGAGAACTGGAGCAAGAGGACGTGGTAGAACCAGTTATAGAGGAAGGGGACGAGGCAGAGGGCATCAAGTTTTCAATAGAGCTACAGTGGAATGCTACCGGTGTCATCAACTGGGCCACTTCTAGTATGAATGTCCTACATGGAGCAAAGAGGCCAACTATGCAGAGATGGAAGAGCATGATGACGTCCTATTGATGACTTACGTGGAAGAACATAAAGCAATATGCAATGATATATGGTTTTTAGACTCCAGGTGCTCAAATCATATGTGTGGAGATGCTAGGATGTTCAGTGAATTAGATGAAAGTTTTAGGTAGCAAGTAAAACTCGGGAATGACTCCAGAATAACAGTGAAAGGGAGAGGAAATATTAGATTGCAGTTAAATGGTTTTAATTATGTCTTGACTGCAGTCTTTTACGTGCCGGAGTTAAAAAATAATCTTTTGAGTATTGGACAACTACAGGAGAAAGGGTTAACCATTTTGATTCATGGTGGAGTATGCAAGATCTATCACCCAGATAAAGGCTTGATTATTCAATCTATTATGTCAGAAAATAGAATGTTCACCTTGATAGTCAATCCGCAAGAGAAAAAGGAGGTATGTTTTCAGGCAAATGCACAAGAGCTCTATCACTTATGGCATCGAAGATATGGCCACTTAAGCCATAAAGGTCTCAATATCTTACAAACTAAGAAAATGGTACGTGGATTGCCTCATCTTCCTCCTACTACGTGGGTGTGCACCGATTGTTTGAACGGAAAACATCATCGAGACCCTATTCCTAAAAAGAGTGCATGGAGAGCAACCGAAAAATTGCAGCTCATACATGCAGATATCTGTGGTCCCATGACTCCCACATCAAATGGCAAGAAAATGTATGCCTTATGCTTTATTGATGATTTTAGTAGAAAAACATGGGTTTACTTCTTAGTTGAAAAGTCAGAAGCTTTTAATTCATTTAAGTGCTTTAAGAAACTTGTTGAGACAGAGGCAGGGATGAACATCAAATGTTTACGCACTGATAGAGGTGGTGAGTTCAACTCTGAAGAATTCAACAATTTTTGTAGACAATATGGTATTAAAAGACAGCTCACCAATGCATACACTCCACAACAGAATGGAGTAGCCGAGTGAAAGAACCGGACAATAATGAATATGGTTCGTTCAATGCTCTCAGAAAAGAAAATCCCAAAAACCTTCTGGCCTGAGGCAGTGAACTAGACCGTGTATGTGTTAAACAGATGTCCTACAGTGGCAGTCAAGAATGTCACTCCTGAAGAAGCATGGTCAGGTGTGAAGCCCACAGTTGAACACTTTAGAGTTTTTGGGTGTGTGTCACATGCTCATGTACCGGATGCCAAAAGAATGAAGCTAGATAACAAAAGCCTTGAGTGTGTGCTAATGGGATTTAGTGAAGAATCAAAAGGCTACAGATTATATGACCCAATGGGCAAAAAGGTGGTGATAAGCAGAGATGTAGTATTTGAGGAAGATCGACAATGGGAGTGGGATACCAGCAATGAGGAACAAGTCTTAGTAGACCTTGAATGGGGTGAAGATGATAAGGATGGCTTAGACGATGAAGGCGATGAGAATCTTGAAGCTGACAGTGAAGGAAATGAAGAAGTTGGCAGAAATGAAAATCATGTAGTTGCACCTGCAGAAAGGTCTGACGCTAGAGAAAGAAGAGCCAAACATGTTCCTGTGTGGATGGAAGACTATATTAGTGGTGAAGGATTGTCAGAAGAAGAAATTGAGCTCAATATGGCCTTTGTAGCTTCTATTGATCCAATCACCTATGAAGAAGCAGTGATGAGCTCAAAATGGAAGCTGGCAATGGATTTAGAAATTAATTCCATTGAAAAAAATCAAACCTGGAAACTTACTGACTTGCCAACTAGGGCCAAAACCATTGGAGTAAAATGGATTTATAAAACGAAGTTGAACGAACATGGAGAAGTAGATAAATACAAGGCTCGGTTGGTAGCTAAGGGGTATTCTCAACAACAAGGGATAGACTTCACTGAAGTTTTTGCTCCAGTCGCTCGTATGGATACAATAAGGATGATAGTAGCCCTGGCAGCACAAAATGGATGGATGATTTACCAGTTGGACGTAAAATCAACATTTCTCCATGGAGAACTCAATGAAGACGTGTATGTGGATCAACCGAAAGGTTATGTAAAGAAGGGAAGTGAGCATAAGGTGTATAAACTGCTTAAAGCTTTATACGGTCTAAAACAAGCTCCAAGGGCTTGGTTTAGCCGCATTGAAACTTATTTCATCAGTGAAGGCTTCCAAAAGTGCCCAAATGAGCAAACCTTATTTGTCAAGAGAAGCAGTACAGGTAAAATATTAATAGTAAGTATTTATGTGGATGATTTGATTTATACTAGTGATGATAAGGATATGATGTCTGACTTTAAGAATTCTATGATGAACGTCTTTGATATGACTGATTTGGGAAGAATGAGATTCTTCCTTGGTATTGAGGTACTACAGAAACCAGCTGGAAATTTCATCTGTCAACAAAAATATGCTACTGAAGTATTGAAACGGTTTGGGATGTTCGAAAGCAAGCCTGTAAGCAGCCCGATAGTACCAGGATTCAAAATAAATAAAGATGACGATGGAGCTGCTGTAGATGCAACAAATTATAAGCAAATGGTGGGAAGTTTGATGTACCTTACAGCAACTCGCCCAGACATAATGTTTAGTGTCAGTCTAATCAGCAGATACATGGCTAAACCCACTGAACTTCACTTGCAAGCTACCAAGAGAATATTGAGATATCTAAAAGGCACTATAAACTATGGGATTTTGTATAAGAAGGGAGGGGAAAAAGAAGGGTTACTTGCTTTCACAGATAGCGACTATGCAGGAGATATAGACGATCGAAAAAGTACATCTGGCTATGTATTTCTTTTAAGCTCAGGTGCTGTTTCATGGCTATCAAACAAACAACTTATAGTCACTTTGTCAACTACTGAGGCAGAATTCGTGGCTGCTGTTGCATGTGCCTGCCAAGCAATATGGATGAGAAGAGTATTGAAGAGTTTGAATCATGAACAACAGGGTTGCACCACTATCATGTGTGATAATAGCTCAACGATCAAGCTGTCAAGAAACCCAGTTATGCATGGAAGGAGCAAACACATTGATGTGCGATTTCATTTCTTGAGGGATCTTACAAAAGATGGTATTGTTAAGTTAATTCATTGTGGAACTCAGAATCAAGTGGCTGATTTAATGACAAAACCGTTAAAGTTAGAAGGATTTCAAAAACTCAGGAAAATGATGGGAGTATGTGAAGTTGCTGATATAAACTAATTGCAGTCTGCAAATTAGTTTAAGGGAGGGAATGAAAAGGACGTTGCATGATGTTGCATGACGTTGCATGACGTTGTTTTTTAGGTTTGTTTTTCTGTTTCAATAAAACCGAGTCTTAGGGTAAGTCCTAGTCTTTAGGCATGTTGTTATGTTATTGTTCACGTAGCTAAGATAAAGCTAACGTGAGCTGTTTTTACGCTTTCAGTTAAAGTTGTAAAATGGCTATAAAAGCCAACCTGAATCTTCAATAAAATGAGGAACTTTATTCAGCCTTTCTGTTGATAGAGTGTGAGTTCAACACAGTTTTGTCATAATTTTGACAGAAAATGTTGACATAGATATTAAACCATGTGGCCTATTTTTTTTTTTCCTTTTTCTTTCTAAGTGGACTATCTAGATAACACTGGAGCAACCAAAATCACATTTCATCCACATGATATTGCTCCCTCGCACTGTTTCTCTCAACTAAAAACACTTGACTTCGATTGTTTGGGTGCCATCTAAATAGTCTACATAAACAAAAAAGTAAAAGAAAAAGAAGCTAGCTTTCACATTAATATTTTCTATTAGAACAATGACAGAGTGTGAATAAAGCATTTAATTGTAACATTTTTAAAAATAATAGTGCCATGGACAGTTCAACCTCATTAAAGAGCAAGCGTATTTATCATTGGAACACCCTTTTTGCTTTAAAAAATAACACACATCTCTGGGGAAAAATGATGATCCAACAGTGAAAACACTCAACCTTTGTGCTTTACATAGTTATACTCGTTTTACAATACCAAAGAGATCAAAAGTTAATTTAAGATAAGCCACTAGATTTGGTCTAGTGGTGTAAGTTTTAATTAGTTAGCAAGATGTCATAGATTCAAACCTTGAGCTCTCGTGTAATCAAAGAAAGAAAGTTAATTTAAGCTTTTGATAAATTATATATATACACTAAAACTGCTGTTCTATGTCATTCATATATATCCTACAACTGCTGTTGCTGCAGATGCTTGGTGTATTCGAATGGTCTGGCTGCAACCCAATTCCTCCTGAGCTCTGGCTCCTTCCTTCATTTCTTCCTATGCATCCATCTAAAATGTTGTGTTATTGTCGGTTAACTTACTTGCCTATGTCTTACATATATGCGAAAAGGTTTGCGGGTCCAATCACACCACTCATTCTTCAGTTGAGACAAGAACTCTTTATTCAACCTTACCATGAAATTAATTGGAACAAAGCTCGTAATCTCTGTGCAAAGGTGAGACTCACATGTTCCCTCAAATAAATCATCATATGCATGTTGATTTCTCATCTTCTCATCTCATCTTTAAGGGAAAATAGCATTTACTCACTCTAACTATCAATTAAAATGTTTCCCTTAATTTATGATTTCAATGCAAATAGCACCCAAAATAATATAAGTACTGCTCCCTCTTCTTCTTCCTTGCTAATAATTTTGGCCAAATTGTGCTTTGGTCTTTTAACTTATTTTTTAATTTCATTTATTTTCTTTAACTAAAAAAATTTCCCTGAAATCCCTTAATTAAAAAAAATATGACTGATAACCTAAAGATACTTTAGAAGGAATAAAGAAAAAGAAAGAAAGAAAGAAAAAGAATTACTTATAAATCTAAAAGTCTAAAATCTTAAACCATAAATGGCCAAACCCAAAAAATAAATCTCAAAATATCAAAACTCCAAACCTCAAAACTCAAATACTAAAACCCTAAAACACCAAATCCTAAACCTTAAATTTTAAATGCCAAATTTCGAATCCCAAAACCCAAACACTAAAACCATAAATTTCCAAACCCCAAATTAAAGACTAAAACTCCAAATCTCAACCCCCCAAGCTCTAAAATCCCAAATCTCCAAACTCCAAACTCAAAAATTTCAAACCTCTAAACCCCAAAATCCAAAAACACCAAACCCCAAACCTCAAGCCCTAAAAACATAAACCCCAAATTCCTAAACTCCTACACTCAAATATCAAACACTAAAATTCTAAATCGTCAAAATCCCAAACTCTATACCTCAATCCCTAAACCCCAAAACCCTAAACCCAAAAGCTCCAAATACCGAACCCCAACCACCAAAACCATAAAACCCTCAACGAGAAAAGTCAAAACACTAAATTTCAAACTCCAAATACCAAAATCTTATATCCACAAATCCTAAAAATTCAAACTCTAAACCCCAAAATTTCAATCCCTAAAACACAAAACTATAATCCACAAACTCCAAAATCCCAAACCTGAAATTTCAAAACTCAAACTACAAACCTCTATTCCCAAAGCCCTAAATTCTATACCTATTAGGGTTGGGTTTGAGGTTTAGAATTTAGGATTGAGGGCATTAGGCTTTATATTTTCAAGGTTAAGGGGTTGGGATTTAGAGTTTTGAGGGTTAGGACTTTGTTTTTTGGGGCAGGGTTTGTAGTTTGCGGTTTAGGATTTTAAATTTGTGATGTTTGTGTTTTGGGTTTTAAGGGTTAAGGTTTGGAGGTTTGGGGTTTAGAATTTAGAGTTTGGTGTTTTATGGTTTGGAGTTTGTAGTTTGTTGTTTAAGGTTTAGAGTTTGGGATTTTTGAGTTTGAAGTTTGGGGTTTAGGGTTTGGAATTTTAGGATTTAGTTTTTGGGGTTTGAGGTTTGGGGTTTGTAGTTTGGGTTTTGGAGTTTAGAATTTGAGGTTAATTTGGGGTTTGGAGTATTGGGTGTTGAGATTTTAGATATTGGGTTTTGGGATTTAGGGTTTAGAGATTTAGAGTTTGAAGTTTTGGAGCTTAGCATTTGGGGCATTGGGGTTTGGAGTTCAGTGTTAGGGGATTTTGGGTTTTGAGGTTTTAACCTTAGAGGTTTGGGGTTTTATGATTTATATTTTAGAATTTAGGATTTAGAGTTTTAGGATTTTAGACTTTTGAATTTAGGGTTTCAGGTCTCTTGAGTACATGGTTTTGGATTTTAGATTTTATAATTTCAAGTTTTTGGGTTTAGGGTATAAGATTAGGAGTAATTCTTTTTCTTTTTCTTTTTCTCTTCTTTTTTCTACTTGAATTATAGTTTAAGATATAAGTGACAATTTTGTTAAAGTCAATAGATTTTAGGAAAAATATTTTTAGTTAAGAGACCAAAATGAAATTGAAAAATAAATTAAAGGAGCAAAAACCAATTTTTCATATTTATATCATTTTGTGTGCTATTCGTAATAGAGTTATAGATTAAGAAGACATTGCAATAATTATTGTATAATGGGAGACATTGCAATTGGTACTATAGATGAAGGTAGATAAGTGCTATTTCCCCATCTTTAACGATCATAGGTTATCTGATATATCATTCACAGGAAGATCTTTACTATCCTCATCCCTTAATACAAGATCTGATATGGGATAGTCTATACTTGTTAACGGAGCCACTTCTTACGCATTGGCCCTTTGACAAGTTGGTTAGAGAGAAGGCCCTTCAAGTAACAATGACGCATATCCACTATCAAGATGAGAATAGTCGATACATAACAATTGGGTGTGTCGAAAAGGTATTTCATATTTAATTAATTAGCCATGAATTGATATTTGAGGTAAGAGGAAAATTCTAATATACAAATGCACTTAGGTTTTATGTATGCTTGCTTGTTGGGTTGAAGATCCAAATGGAGATGCCTTCAAGAAGCATCTTGCCAGGATTCCTGATTACCTTTGGGTTTCAGAAGATGGAATGACCATGCAGGTGAAATTAAGAGTTCAATAATAGAAAATTATGAGTAATGATTTATAGTAATGTTATAATGGATCGAGGGTCATGGGTCAACCTGTCTAAACTGTAAAATGGACGGATTTGGATTTGTAAAACTAAAACTATTTGGCCCATAAGTATAGATGGTTGTGGGACGACCTGTGAAAAATAAAAAATGAAAAAGCTAAACAGGTCATAAATGGATTGTCATGTTCAACTCAAAAGTTCAATTTTTCGTTTTATATATATATAAATGGGGGGATAAATTTTTTTTATTTAAGGGGCCAATCCATTTGAGAGTACTTTTGATATGTGAACCAACTTAGCTTTAGTTTTTGAATTTTCCCAATCTATGAGTTAATCCCTAAATTATCAACTTTATTGTATGTAAGTCCTTTTTCAGACATTGAAAAAAAATCAAACTCATTGCATATTAATCCTTAATTAGAAGGATTAACATGCAATGGATTTAATATATTTCGGGGCTAACTATTATGTTCAAGCAAATTTAAGAATTAAAATTAAATATGATTATAAATTTAGACATCAAATTGTGGTTTAGTTAAGAATTAATTGACGCTCTTCTGTATAATCCTTTACTAATGACAAGGATGATTGACAAGAAAACTTTAATTTTTTGGCTTTGCTCATATATGCAATTTCTATGCAGGGTCTTGGTAGCCAGCTATGGGATGCTAGCTTTGCCATCCAAGCTTTACTTGCCACTAATCTAAACGAGGAAATTACTCCTTCGCTAGCTTGCAAGAGGACATGACTTCATCAAGAAATCTCAGGTCTTCTTTTTTTCTAATTAAGGAACATATTCATAAACAATTGCAAAAAAATAGTTATCTAAAGAGAGATTTCTGTATGTATATGTGTGTGGGCCTAAATGCTCCAACAGTACTAACGAAGTATTATAAATTTTTCCATGACAATTAACAATGTTATCAGGTTATGGACAACCCTTCTGGTGACTTTAAGAGTATGCATCGTCACATTTCTAAAGTGTCATGGACCTTCTCTGATCAGGACCATGGATGGCAAGTTTCTGATTGCACTGCTGAAGGTCTGAAGGTGATTAACTAGCTACGTAAACAAGTTTGATTGCTCAAGTTGATCACCTTCACCTTTTTTGTTACCTAATAATATGCTTTGGTTGAGTGTTGCCTTCTTTTATCAATGCTGCCACCGAAGCTTGTGGGTGAAAAGATGGAACCTGAAAGGTTATATGATTCCGTCAATCTCCTATTGTCATTGCAGGCAAGTACTTTTAAATGTTCTCTTTGCTAAATTGGTTGATGTTTTGTTGCTTGTAATTTACTGAAAAGTATCCAAATTTTATATAAATGCAGGGTAAAAAAGGAGGTTTAGCAGCCTGGGAGCCAAACAGAGCTCAAGAGTGGATAGAAGTAAGTGCTACAGCACAATAATAATCTCATACGTGGATTCGGCCTAAATCAAGTGGGGTGAAGTGGTCCCATTAATTTTTTTAACTAATTTTATGACATAATAAAATTTGAAAATTCTCGAACTTTCTTATTCCCAAAGTACCATTGCCTGTATTCATTAGCATAATAGTGTGAGAAATTGAGACTTAAATTTATACGGTATATTGTCTTACTTTAGACTTTTATTCATCAATTAAAATTGGATCGATTTCTTTTTTCGTATAAAATGCTGGAGTTGAAATGTTGAATTATTTTTATATTAAAGTATTTGAAATTAAAAATGAAAGTTAAGTACTGATTCTAATATGTATACTCAGTAATTTTAATCGCCCAATTTAATATTGATGTAATTTTTTTCTTTTATTTAATATTGATGCACTTACAATACTTTAACTTAATTTTTATAATTTTTTTTAAAATTATTGTTTTTATTTTATTATTATATTATGGAAAAAATGATTCACCTGGCAAAAATTATGCAACATGTTTGAATCAGGTTCTGAATCCAACAGAATTTCTTGAGGACGTTGTAGTTGAGCGTGAATATGTTGAGTGTACTGGGTCGGTAATTCAGGCATTAGTTTTGTTTACGAAGCTATATCCTGACCATAGGAAGAAAGAGATCGAAAATTTCATTGCAAAAGCTGTGCGATTCATTGAAGATACACAAACAGAGAATGGTTCATGGTATGGGAATTGGGGGGTTTGCTTCACTTATGCTTCTTGGTTCGCGCTTGGTGGGCTAGCTGCGGCTGGGAAGACTTACAGCAATTGTTCCGCCATTGTCAAAGCTGTGAATTTTCTACTGAAAACCCAGAGAGAAGATGGTGGGTGGGGGGAGAGCTACCTTTCTAGCCCAAAAAAGGTTAATGACTTTGATATCAAATCTATTTTAAATACAGTATCAAGCAAGTGAAAGGTATTTTGATATTTTTTATAGCTGTCTTTATACTTTAAGATTTAATTTAGAATTGAGAATTAAATGCGATGAGGAAAAATAAATTAGGGAGTCAATTTCAAAAGTTAATATAAGTTAAACCTCAATAAATTAATAACCTCCCTAAAATAATATATTTTTCAGGTCCCAAGTTGGCCAGTTTACAAAATTAGTAATTTCGATAAATTAATAATTTTCAAGAAGGCCCTTATATAAATCCATAGTCCTGTCAATATCATAAATTAATAATTCTCTAAAATTACAAACATAAGTTGGATAATTTAGTAAAATATGAATCTATTGTTGTTTGTTTTTTCATGAAATTTAAATCTAGGTGGATTTCATTTGTAACTTTTCTCATTGCATTCAAAAACTCCAATGTCATGTTCTCAAACTGTAACAAAAAATTGTGAAGAGTTGTTGACATTATGAGTGCTTCCTTTTGTGTGATCGGTTCCAAAGGTACTGAATCATTCTCAGCTTCACCCTCAGCAGGATTTTCATTGAACTAGCCACAATTTCTTCTAAGTTTTGGACCTTTGAACATTCATCATTTTCACCAGGGTAATTGAACAAGTGATTGACATCCATTTTATTGCAGTAACCAAGATCATTAACCATTTTTTTTAGCTCATGAATGCCTTCTTCAGAAGTTGCTTCATTTAAGTTCCTTAAGGCTGCTTCATCCCCCGAACGAATTTTGCAGTGTCAGAAACAATTTTCTATTGCCTTTTGTTGAACATTTATCATTCAAGCTGAGACTGCAAGATTGATGGCATCTAAAGCATTAATTTTTTTAGATCAGATTGTCCTAACTCATAGCCTTCTATTATCTTACGGTAGAGCATCTTGAAGGTTCTTATTATCCCAACATCACATGGTTGGATTTTTTATGTCATGTTAAGTGACAAAAAAAAAATTAACTCAACATTTTGTAGCCCTTCAATATTTCTTGGATGGGCTGGACAATTATCTACCACCAACAAAATTCTTCTACCATGTATTTTTTAGTCTAGCCAATGAACATATTCGTCAAAAAGCACCCTAATCATCCATGCTCCTTAGTTGGCACAGTATTGACAAATCAAGCTGTTCATGTTGACATTCTTGAAGCAACGTGGCTTTGCATACTTTCCAATAATCCATAAAGGAATTTTTTCTAAGTCATCCTCATTGCAACAAATAACAATTGTAAGTCTTTCTTTGTCCTGTTTTCTTCTTCAAGTTTCTTTGTTGAAAGAGAATGATCAGCTTGTAATATATAAAACAAACCAATTTCGTTCATATTAAAAACATTTTTCATAGGGCATTGGTCTATTTTTTCCCTTATAGACTCCAATTTCTTCTCCATGTCTTGTGTGTCAACTAAATCACTCTCTTCGAAACAACAAAATGCTTGATACCATGTCTTAACATGAACTTCTCAAGCTGACCTTAAGAAAGTTTGTACTCAAAAGGTTGTTGAGGGTATAAAAGTTTCATTGTCTCCTTTATCTTCTCTAAAATTAGCTCTCCAGTCATATTCACATGATCTTGATATTGGAGAAACCATTCATAAAAACTTTCTCCATTTCTAAAAATTTTGCTGGATTGTGTCGCTTGGTATCCCCCTCCTTTTTCTAAGTTAGCCGAAAGGTACTTAGATGATGGCTTGAGAGTGTTTAATATTGTACCTTTACTAACTTTCAAATAATATTTTTCATCAAGCTACTGCTGTAAATCTTTTTGAGTGCACGTTGGGTGATCTCTCTTATACTCACATAATGTTTTATGTATTTGACCGGTCATTGTTTATTTCTAGACACCTTTTAGATGAGAAGCCATTATTGGGTATGATTTTAAGATTTGTTTCTATGTTGTTTATATAGTAATTTCTTTCATCATTATGTATTGAATGTGTATTTAGTTTTAATACAATGAATCACAGATGCAAGAGACTTGTATTGAACTTTATTTAATTAGTCAATACAATGAACATTGTTTAAGTACTAAAAACAATGAATACAATAATTGTTTTAAAATTAATTCATGAAATATGATACATATACTGTATATTGTATATTAGTGATATACACAATGATTTTTTATGTAATTAAATTTATATTCACTGAATTGAGAAAGCATTTTTTAAATTACTAAATTATTAATTTATCAATTAATGAATATCTTTCTAAATTAATAAAATTTTATGGTCCCAGCATTATTAATTTATAGAGATTTTACTGTATTAGAAGAAAAACTACAATTAAATATAAAGATTAAGGTATAAAGTATGATTTCCCTAGTCAATTTTCTCAACCTATGATTTTATGAATGATACAGATATATGTACCTCTTGAAGGAAGCAGATCAAATGTAGTACAAACAGCGTGGGCTATGATGGGCCTAATTCATGCCGGGCAGGTTAGTTAACACAATTTAATATTAAAAAATATACATGTTACTTAGAATGCTTGTTTATAATTACCCAATGAATACAAATTATTTTTTTCCTATTTGCTTGGATAGGCAGACAGAGACCCAACTCCTCTTCATCGCGCAGCAAAGTTGCTCATCAATTCTCAGCTGGAAGATGGAGATTGGCCACAGCAGGAGGGTCCCAGTCACTCACTCGTGGCATGTTTGATTTGCAGAATTAAATATTATTAGAAATGTTATATTTTTGGGATGTGATTATGGAAAATCATATTCTTAAAAATATAATATTTTGGTTAAGCACAAATAGTCCTAACAATATTTTAATATATTTTTGAAACTTTTTTTAAAAAGTATTTCTAATGGTTTTTAACATATAAAAAGATAAATATATATGCAATCAAATAATAAAAAAATGATAAAGTATACATTAAAATTTAAGATTTAAGATTTAAAATTTAAAAATTTGTGATTTGAAATTTGAAATTTTAAATGTTAGGATTTGAGGTATTGAAATTTAAAGTTTGGAGTTTTTGGAATTTAAATTTGTTGTTTGATGTTTAAGGTTTGAAAATTTGAAGTTTTGTGATTTAAAATTTTGAGTTAAGTATAAGAGTAGTAGGATAAGAGGCCAAAATTATATTTTAACTTTATAAAAATTATTTTCAACCTATAAGAATGTAACATTTTCACCTCTTATGAAAATAAAACGTGGGAATATATCACAATATATTCTGATATTTTATTTCTCAATTTTTTTTGAAACTTGACTCAAATATGAAAATATATTTTATTTCCAAGAATTTTATTTTCAATCCACAGACCAAGCCACCTGTCAAAGGTGTTAATATGGGCAACTCTATGAGTCATGCCATTAAATTCTATTAAAATTATATGGTCAGATTAGTAAAAATGACAATTGAATTTTAACAAGAGTTTTTTACCCTAAGCCTATTAAGCCCTAAGGTTGAATTAGGTTGGGTCAGCCCAACTGGCCAAGCAAAAATATTAAAAAATTGATAATTAAGTATGATTAGAATAGAGATAGGGCGATAAGTTAGACTGACCTTGGCTAGACCCTAATTAGAGCTTAACATTATTTTTATTAAAAAAATTATTAGCAGTATATAATAATATTTAAATTTGGAATAAGGATACTTATGATAAATTTATTCTTAAATATTAAAATTATTTTAACTCAATTAATTAAATTGTGATACACTAATTTAATCTCTAAAGGAATCAAGTCGTCAATTTTCTTTCAAATATATTTGTCATCATTTAAGTTTCAACTTTCTCAAAGAAAAAAATGCATTATTTGAATCTCTAACATCAAGACTATTAAAAAAACATTAACATCAAGACTAATTTTGTTCAACTTGATAGAGATTATTAAAACTTAGATAGAAGCAAAATGCATATTTTTTGTAATAAAATTTAGGCCAATATTTTTTAAATTAAAAATAACTCTATACTCAATTTTATTAAAAAAAAAATTGTGCATTTTACTTTCATGTAGATTCTCCATCAATATATAGTTGGCATTTCATATTAGATAAAATTATTCCATTTCGATAACTTTTGTAGCATTTTCTTTATATACTTGACATCAAGAACTAAAATAATGTGCCTTTTAAAATATTAGGACTAAAATTATGATAATTATGTTTAACATATCAAATTAATAGCACCAATTTTTTTAGAGACTAAAATGAAAATTTTCTCATAAGTTAATTAGTTGTGGAATTGAATGTTTAAACCTATTTCCAGGAAATGTTAGGAGTATTCATGAAGAATTGCATGACACATTATCCAATGTATAGAAATATTTTTCCAATGTGGGCTCTGGCTGAATATCGAATGCACTGTCCGTTGCCTTCCGTAACCATTTGAAGAAAATTCAAGCTTACTATGGAATCTGATACAAAAGCAAACATAATGGAGCTGGAAGCTCATCTGTAATAAGAATTCACAGCACGCATTTAATTTAAATAGACAGTTGAGATTATAAAAGGTTTTTTTTCTTAGTAATGTAATATAAGGTCCCAAAATAGATAAACTTGTTGAGGATTTTGTAAAAGCAATCTGTCAATCTTATTCCACTCTCTAGGGAGTCTGGTCCATCCTCATTAATTCATTAGGAACAACTCTTAAGAGTAGTGGGAGAAGTCTTTTGTGCACTTAGCACTATTAACCACAGCTGTCAATCTACTAGCACTATCAGTCATGGCTTGAAACATATTCTTGCCAAATTCTTGTATGCTGCTTGCAAGCACATCTTATCTTTTAATTCCCTTCCTCGCACGTCGCGCTGTGCTTTTTTTTTTTTTTTTCCGGTTAGCTTAAAGAAATGTCTATTACTATCACGTACTTTGAGTAGCAGCACAAACAGGACATACAATCATTGTCTCCAAAAAAAAAAATTTTGTTCCAACATCAAATATCTTACCATGTCATTAAAGAACTCTCAAAAGGGTCATTAATTAAGGAATTGATTTGGATGTAGCTATTTGTTAGGATCCATAGCACCTAAATTTAACATAAAATATTAATTTTGATTTCCTCGAGCCCAAGCTGCTATACTATTGATTTCCTGGACATCAAGATCAAAATTTTCTCTCCACCTTCGTACAGATAGGTAGTGATCTACAATCAACCAAGGACCCTCCGTTAAAACGTAGTTGTAGTCGGTAAAAGTTTCAAATTTTGCGAGGAAAAATTCATTCCCCAAATCAATACGCCCATGACTGTTTCACCTTTTTTAGCAGGAAGTTGTAGCCAATTAATTTTACTAGAAGGTTGATAATGAGCGTCTTTCTCTAAGGCCTCCATAACCGCACTTGTTCCTTCTTGGAGAACTAGAAATTAGGCTCTACTGCAGTTCCCGTGATTTCAATACCTGACTCCTCTTCTGAACCTTCCTCAGCATTCACCTCATCCCCCTACTTACTCTCAGACTTTGAATCTGCTAGTGGTGGGTCCCTCCACATAGAGGGCCCACCAACCACTACACAATTCTTCACACCACTACACAATTCTTCACACATCTACACATAGAAAGAAGGAATGCAGCAACCAAAATTTCTCTCCCTCTGCCTATAAATAGGCAGGAGAGGAATGAAACACACAAACACCAAGATGTAGATTAGCCAAGCAGCAAAAGAAGCCTGAAGATAAGCCAGAGATGTTCTCTGAGGAGAGAAAAATAGGGGAGAGTTTGGTGTAATATTTAGAAAATAGTTCCTAAATAGCGAGTGGCAAAATAGTGAGGAAATACTCTTAAGGTATTGTGGGAAACACTTTGTGAGCCACTATTTTGTTAGATCTCTGTTTTAGCCTCTAGATTTATTCTGGGGAAGACTCTCCTTGTACCTGCTATTTTTATAGTAGAAGATTTATTCGGATTTGGTCCCTTGGACGTAGCCTAAAAATTAAAGGTGAACCAAGTTAATTTTTGGTGTTATTTTTGTTGATTATTCCGCATATATTTCTTGCTGGTATACCCGCTGTGCCCAACAAGTGGTATCAGAACCGTGGTGGTTATTCCTTTAAAATTCTTAGTATGCTCTGTGATTGCAATATTGACTAATCTTCCACATCAGAAAAGATTTTATTAGAATTACTATTGGTTGAAGGAAGTTTGTACGGGCACTGTTCATACGTAATATTACTATTCATATGTATGGTACTATTCATACGTACAGGGGAGTACTGTTCATACGTACGGTACTGTTCATACTGCCCAAAATGGAGGCAAAGACCAGCAAGATGATCAACATAAATGCCATAGACGAATTCAATGTCGTTTATGATGATGATATTGTCAATCTTACATCCCATGAGACCAGTTGGGTGATTGACAGTGGAGCTACCATTCATGCCACACCTCGTAGAAAATTCTTCTCATCTTACACAGAAGGAGATTTTGGTGTTGTTAAGATAGGAAATGACAACTTACTAAAAGTTATAGGCAGAGGAGATATCTGCTTGGAGATAGAGAATGGCACCAAATTAGTGCTGAAAGATATCAGGCATATTCCAGATATTCGCCTGAATCTGATTTCCACCGGCAAACTTGATTATGCAGGTTTCTGCAATATGTTCATAAATGGCAAATGGAAACTCACTAAAGGTGCTTTGGTGGTGGCCAGAGGTAGAAAAGACTCAATGTTGTATGTTATGCATACAAAGCTCTCCAACGACAATGTGAATGCCGTGGAGAAAGAAAATGCAGTTGAATTGTGGCACAGGAGACTTGGCCACATGAGTGAGAAAAATATAACACGTTTGGCCAAGAAGAAAATGCTCTCTGGAATCGATCAAGTACATTTGAAAAAATGTGCTGATTACTTAGCGGGAAAGCAGAATAGAGTTGCTTTCAAGAGTTCCCCTCCTTCCAAAATGAAGAATGCGTTGGCTCTGGTACATTCAGATATGTGTGGACCAATGTCAAAGTCACTTGGTGACGCTCAATATTTTGTGACTTTCATTGATGATCATTCTAAAAAAACGTGGGCATACACTTTGAAGACAAAAGATCAGGTGTTAGATGTCTTTAAATAGTTTCATACCTCAGTTGAAAGATAGACTGGGAAGAAGTTAAAATGCATCCGGACAGACAATGGTAGAGAGTATACTGGACCATTTGATGCTTATTGTAAAGAGCATGGTATTCGGCATCAGATGACACCTCCAATGCAGTGTTTTTGACTGCAAAGCCTTCGTGCATATCCCTAAGGATGAGAGAGCCAAGCTCGATGCCAAGACACGACAGTGTGTATTTATTGGCTATGGTCAAGATCAATTTGGTTATAGATTCTATGATTCGGTCCAGAAAAAGCTCGTTAGAAGTCGTGATGCTATATTTGTTGAAGATTAGACCATTGAAGATGTAGACAAAATGAAAAAGGATGTTCCTGATTCCAATGGCGACTCAACAAACTTGAGATTAGTTCCTCCAACAGTGGTGCTGAGGCAAATTAGAGATGATGATCAGCCTGATGATGCTCCCATAGAGGTTGAATTAGAAGATGATGATAATGTTCACCATCAACTACCAACACCTGTGCCTTCCCCAGATCGATTGAGGAGAAGTAGTAGAATAAGACAACCTTCTACTAGATATCCTGATGATGAGTATGTAACACTCACTGACAGGGGAGAACCTGATAGCTTTGAAGAAGCTATGGAAGATGAGCACAAACAGAAGTGGAGAGAAGCCATGCAAGATGAAATGAAGTCCTTGCATGAGAACAAAACATTTGAGCTGGCTCCGTTGCCGAAAGGCAAGAGAGCTTTGAAAAATAAATTGGTGTTCAGGATCAAGCATGATGAACACAGTCTCCATCCGAGATTCAAAGTTAAACTGATTGTTAAAAGATTCAACCAAAGAAAATGCGTTGATTTTGACGAGATTTTTTCACTAGTTGTGAAAATGACATTCATCCGTACAGTGCTGGGCTTAGCAGCGAGCCTTGACTTGGAGGTTGAACAGATGGATGTGAAAATTGCCTTCCTTCATGGTGATTTGGAGGAAGAGATATATATGGAGCAGCCAGAGAGTTTCAAGAAGAATGGAAAAGAGGATTGTGTTTGCAGACTAAAGAAAAGTCTTTATGGCTTGAAACAGGCACAAAGGCAATGGTATAAGAAGTTTGAGTCTGTTATGGGGGAGCAAAGTTACAGGAAGACTACTTCAAATTATTGTGTCTTTGTGCGGAATTTCTCTAATGATGATTTTATTATCCTTTTGCTCTATGTGGATGATATGCTGATAGTTGGCCGGAATGTTTCCAGAATCAATTGTTTGAAAACACAATTGAGCAAGTCTTTTGCCATGAAGGACTTGGGGCTAGCAAAACAGATTCTTGGCATGAAGATTATCAGAGATAGATGCACCAAGAAAGTGTGGTTGTCACAAGAGAAGTACATTTAGAAAATACTTCAGAGGTTTAGTATAGATTAAACTAAAGCGGTTAGTTGTCCTCTTGCTAATCACTTTAGACTAAGTTCTAAACAGAGTCCCTCTACAGATGAGGAGAAGAAAGAAATGGACAAGGTTCCATATGCTTCAGCAGTTGGAAGCGTGATGTATGCCATGGTATGTACACGGCCAGATATTGCTCACTCGGTTGGAGTAGTGAGTTGGTTCCTATCTAATCCAGGTAAGGAACATTGGGCTGCAGTGAAATGGATTTTTAGATATCTTCATTGTACTTCCAAAATATGTTTATGTTTTAGAGATACCAAGCCTGTGTTAGTCGCCTACATAGATGCAGATATGGCTGGTGATGTAGACTCAAGAAAGTTTACTTCGGGTAATCTGATTACATTTGCAGGGGGAGCTGTGTCATGGCAATCGAAGTTGCAAAAGTGTGTTACTCTGTCGACTACTGAAGCAAAGTTTATTGCAACAACATAAGCGTGCAAGGAGTTACCAAGGGAGAATTTGAGTTCTGTCGATTAGCTACAGGAATAGTGGAGCCCTCTATATAGTCGAGAAGAGGAGATTTGTTAGTGGTGGGTCCCTCCACATAGAGGGCCCACCAACCACTACACAATTCTTCACACCACTACACAATTCTTCACACATCTACACATAGAAAGAAGGAATGCAGCAACCAAAATTTCTCTTGAGTCAACAATTGCGGCTGATGCATCAAGAAAGCGGCAGAAGGAATGAGACATATGTAGAAGCTGCACGCTGCACACGGAAGGAAAATTAACCGCCTTTCTTCATCACCCTCGAAACACACAAACACCAAGATGTAGATTAGCCAGGCAGCAAGAGCAGCCTGAAAAGAAGCCAGAGATGTTCTCTAAGGAGAGAAAAATAGGGGAGAGTTTGGTGTAATATTTAGAAAATAGTTCCTAAATAGTGAGTGACAAAACAGTGAGGAAATACTCTTGGGGTATTGTGGAAAACACTTTGTGAGCCACTATTTTGGTTAGATCTCTGTTATAGCCTCTAGATTTATTCTGGGGAAGACTCTCATTGTACCTGTTATTTTTATAGTGGAAGATTTATTTGGATTTAATCCCATGGACGTAGCCTAAAAATTAAAGGTGAACCACGTTAATTTTTTGGTGTTATTTTTGTTGATTATTCCTTATATATTTCTTGCTGGTATACCTGCTATGCCCAACAGAATCATCGTCCTCAGATTCCAGCAATTTTTCAACACCACTTATAATACAATTTTAAAAAGACATAACATTTCTAAAAGGAGATACGCTATACATAACATCGGAAGCTACTTGTGTATTGTGTATAGATAGAGAATTTTCAAAATCCATAGAATTCAAAATGTAAGGAAGTTGAATTAACGGAATTTAAAATTTATCATTTGAATTTTTCTCAATAATTATCATTATAAAATAAATATACACTTTTCATATTTTTTTTATATTCATATAGTGTCGGGGTCTTGAGTTCAAATTATATCCTAGTTGGGGTGCGAGTTTGAGTTTGTGGTTAAGCTCAGGGCCAAGGGTGTAGGACCAGTTGCTGGATTCGAGTCTGAGGTTTTATGTGCCAAGCTAGGTGGTTGGGTTTTAGCTTTGGGCTGGGTTTTCGATTTGTTTAGTGGTTGAGTTTGGGTCGAGAGTCAAGTCTATTATTCGATGGCCAAATCTTGGAGTGAATTCGAGGTCCAATTCCAATAGTTGTATCTAGTCTAGGGGTCAAATTTGGGCATAGGGTTTAAATTTAATCCAGTGGCAGGATTTAGAGTCCAAAAACAAATCTATGAGTGGTTTTAGGAAAAAGTTTGTGATTTTAATTAGAGTTTAGTACTTGTCCGAAAAAAAAAATTCGAATTTAGTCAAAAGATTAGAGTTAGGTTTAGTCGATTTAAAAACTAGTCATACAAGAAAATTATAAAAAAAATTTTGAAATTCTATCAAAAAGTTAAATATTCAATTTTTTTTATTTTTCACACAAAAATTTCATGATAAAATTATTTGAAAATTTTTTAAAAGTATTTTATTAGTTATACAAAAAAAACATTTTTTTATAAAATTTTAAATACTATATAAAATTATTATTTTGAGATAAGCTTGAGTTTTAATTTAATGGGAGAAACCAAGCTCGACCTGGTCCATTTTCTTATAATTTAGTTTCATATAAAGACATTTTGCATAACATTATCTTGAGTCTAATATTTAAAATATTAAGCATCCATGTTTGGAGTTCTCATATTCAAGTTGTTTGGTGATAGTGAGTGACTATAGGATTGTCTGACAGCTTCCAATCACATTGGCAAAAAAGGAAGAATAATTTCAGGCCAATTGGGCTCTGTACACTACTACAAAAGTAGGGACCGTCGCTAAAACGCATTACGACAGTTGTTCTAACTGTTGTGGATCGAGTCTCTTTGCAACGGTTTAGATCAACCATGAGAATAGCGTCGTTAAGACGTGGTATAGCAACGGTTGTAAACCGTTGTTATGTTATATGAATCGTCATTAATGCATGTCTTAACGACGGTTTGTAAACTGTCGCCATGTATGGATTAACAACGGTTGTAGAAACTATCGTTAGGTCTTTGTATATAACGACGGTTATATAATCATCGTTATGTCGTAAAAAATAACGACGGTTTGATAACAATTGTTATGTCTTTAAAAATAACGACGGTTCAAAGAACTGTCGTTATTACTTAATTTTTTAAAATATATCTTTTAAAATATATTTTTTTATTTCAAAATATATATTTTTATTTCAAAATTTATAATTTACATTTTAATTTAATTTAATTTTATTATTCTCATATTTAATTTTTTATAATATATACTTTTGTTTGAAATTACCTATTTTATAATGTTAAATTTTTTATGAAATATATCAATATATATTGAAAATATAAATAAAAAAAATGTAATGCAAATCACAAATTATGAAAATAAAATTAATAATCACTTAAAAATTAAAATTACAATTTACATTTTACTACAAAAAAAATATACAATATAATCAAGAACTCGGACCCTGAGGATTTTGTGGCATCTGATCTGGCTGATGACCACTGCCTTTATCACTAGGAACCTGAAAATAAATTTTATTATGTAAGCGTTTTAAAATTAAATAAATTAATAATAACAATTATTTATGAAATTTATGATTTAAAAATTATCCTAAGATTTGCATTGTGAGCAAGTGCAATTTCAGATGGCACTTGACCCTGAACGTTTTAGAGCAAGAACGTCATAGCTGCCTCCATCTGTTTCTATCGAGCTGTGATGTTGATGTCGCGTGCCTCTTGCTCAGCCTCTCATGCCTCTCGCTCCGTCTCTCGTCATTGCTGCTCGACGTCCCGCTCATGTATAGCCGCTTTCAGACGAGCCACCTCAATCTGTAATTCCTCGTATGAAGGCCCAGACCCAGAGCTCGACCCAACTGAGGCACGTCTGAAGACTTGGTTGGAAAACCACCTAACCCAAATCCTCAAACGTGACCCGAGTGCTCTGTAATTCCCAAGGCTCTCGCAAGAGAATCATCTGTCGAGAGCTCTTGGGAAGAGCTATAGACATTAAATTTTTATTACAATTAACAAACAATCAAATAAAATAGTAAATTAATAAAAAAATAGTAAAGTTATACATACCGCAACTACTCGAGTCTCGTTGTTGATGTATGTTCTGTCAACCTTTTTATGAGCTGTCATCCATATATCGCCGCAAGTCACTGGGCCCCCAACCTCAACCTCCTGAATATGTTAAAAATTAATAAAAATTTTAAACAAATTTGTATTTTATTTAAAATGAAATAAGATTCTTATGAAAGAAAACTCACAAGCTCAGCCTTTTTACGTGTAAGGCTCTTGGATCCAGTTGTATGTGGCATCGTCATATGTCTTCTGTTACGCCTATTTTGAGCAGTCACATCCTAAATAATTGCATAAATAGATTAATTAATCAATGTCTTTGGAAAGAAAATATATATGAAAAAATAAATATAAATAATTACTCTGGTCCTCACGTTAAGTTGGTAATCAATGAACGTAGGCCATTGGTCACATGGGATGCCAAATGGGACGTCATTCAGCAACTCCTCCATCGACTTCGTCCCATCGTACTTGAGCCAAAACACATTATAATATGCGGCTCTCCACATGGCTCCAAGTGACTGTAAAATTAA
This sequence comes from Gleditsia sinensis, assembly GCA_037074535.1. NCBI lineage: Eukaryota > Viridiplantae > Streptophyta > Magnoliopsida > Fabales > Fabaceae > Gleditsia > Gleditsia sinensis. The sequence goes on along the minus strand of CM073469.1, from coordinate 16,037,576 downwards.
CTTCTTGTGGAGGCCCGTCATATTAAAATGTGTCTACAAAAAATAATACAAATATCAATGAAACATTAAAAATATTAAAGTATACCTGTATCGTGTTGAGGAACACTCCTGCCTTGTAATCTTCAGGAATGCTCCTCCAATCTTTATATGAGATCGGAAAGAAACAGAAGTTATCCCCAATGGTACCGAGAAAGACACTAAGGAGACCACTTCTGTCTCCAATAGGCTAGTGGGTGTCGTTACACCGGACAACCACCCTGTTCCCATGAGGTAATGCCCAAACATCGTGGACAGTCATCTGTTTGGACGTCACCTGACCAGTCTCATCTGTTAGAATATAAAATAAATGTGTTAGCTCAATATTTGGACGTTAATTATTATAAAGATAAGAAATATTTTATATTATATCTATAACATCGACTGTCCAGCTCCTCCTGCACCTCCACTCCTGTTGAGCCATCTAATGCTCCACCTCAACACCTGCCAACAAGTCATTGACATCTAAGTTGATATCAAAATCCTCGTCTGGTCCCTGGGCATCGTAAGAGGAGAATGCAGACAAGATGGGCTTTGACTCCGGCGGCATAGAGTCAGGCGAGGGTAGTGTGGACGGTCCAGCCTCTTATTCTAGTGCCCTAGAGTCTGGAGGTACCGTGGACTGGACAGTATCATCATCGCTGCAGTGTCCTCCCTCACTACTAGTCCAACGAGCAACATGCCTAACTGAGCTCGCCACACTCGCTCTGCCCGTAAATCCAGATCTACCCCTCCTCATCGTCACTATGCCTGTCAGAATAAAATTAGTAACATTAGTATCATAAATTGTTCATTTGAAAATTAGAAGAAAATAAAAAGAACATATATCAAAATACATAACAAGCATAAACTATTCATAAACAAAATTAAAATATATTCAAGAAATTACAGTATCAAATTAATATCATAACAGACATAACTTCACTTCTTCTTCTGGAAATAATCTTTTTAAATTTTGAACGTGCAACGGATCACTATCATATAAAATAATATCATCGTCCTTTCCCATCTCATATAAATCATGAGACTTCAAATGTACAACCATACTCCATTTGTTGTCAACTGCATCTTCTACATAGTATACTTGATGCGCTTCGGATACTTTGATGTACGGCTCGTCATCGTCATTTTCACCGGTATGAATCAACCGTGAAAAAATTGACAAATGTCACCCTAAAACCATCTGTGGTAATGCCCCTCGCTGTTGTTTTATTGGCCCACATACATTTGAATAAAGTAACTATACAGTGACTATGATAATTCAATTCTACAATATCGAATAATTTCCCATAATACGGGACTCCACCGAATTGCATATTTCTGTCACTTCTACTTGCATAACTCCTCGTCCTAAAAATACCGTGAACTTCACTATTTTGGGTTGTCAACCCTTGGTTTCGCTCTAACGTTCGAAATTTGAATCCATTTATATTGTATGCACTGTATCGGCGTGCTCTATCCAGGGGCCCAATTGCCAGAAATTTTAGCTCAGTTGGTAAAGTCCCACTACTATCATTTGCCATCTGAGAAAGAAAAATAGAGCCGTGAGTTGTGCTCATGATAGACTGCAAATACAAATTGACTAGGTAAATTGTATACTTACATGACGAGTGAACCAGGAAACAAACTCTCTATGAACTTTTTTATCTATCTCAGAAGACGATCGTGTTCTACTTCGTAAGCTATGCCTTACCCAATCTCTAAATTCCCTATAAAAAAATGATAGGTAAATTTATTTCGGACATATCCATTAGATAAATATTAATGCAATAGTAAGTTTTGGTGTACTCACTGAAGGTAAAGATCGACTTCCTGAAAATTTATTAAGATATGACGATGGGCTTGCAATTTTTCTCACAGAGAAAGTGTGAAATACTCGAACCCACCAACTGGTCTTCCTACTTGTGGAAACAACGAACCCCCCAGACATCCCCATATCAGGTCGATCGTCGACCCGAATAGGACGATTGAACACCGTCTTTACACCCTTCAAATACCTTGAACAAAATATTAAAACTTCTTCAATAACACATGATTAAGCTATTGAGCCCTCTGGCCTTGCTTTATTTCAGACGAATTACTTAAACTTACCCAAGTATCTGTACAACATACATTCAACGAATAAAAAATTGATAATAAAAAAAACAGAATGAAGAAGATAAAATATATTTGAATTTTTTGCTTTGTACCTTTCAATAGGATACATCTAACGATATTGAACTGGTCTGCCTAACTTGACTTATTAGACCAAGTGAACTGTTAAGTATACCATTACTGTGAAGAAGGAAGGAGGAAATAGTATCTCCATATGACACAGTGTCAGAAAAATACGATTTTGAAGTTGGTCAAGTTCACTAACATTCAATACTCTAGAACAAACATGTCGAAAGAACAAATAGGACTCGATCAAAACTGCAGACACTTGCTCAGGAAGTGCCTTCCTTATGGCAAAGGGTAGTAGTTGTTCCATAAGAATATGACAATCATGACTTTTCAACCTCCCAATATTACGTTGACTTAAATCAATGCATCTAGAAATATTACTAGAGTATCCGTCAGGCACAGAGATATTTTTCAGTGTTTTGAGAAAGATATCTTTACTTGCATTTGTCAACGTGAATAAGGTAAGCTGATACTTACCATTCTCATCTGGCCAAAACTCTGATCTCACGCCTAACTCCTGTAAATATCTTTGTGCACTGATGTGGTCTTTTGAACGGCTACTGTCATTTATCAAAGTATACATAATGTTGTTGCAGACATTTTTTTTATATGCATCAAATCAAGATTATGACGCAACAAATTGTTCACCCAATATGGAAGTTCAAAGAATATGCTTTTTTTACGCCACTGTTAAGTCTCAGCTTCAACCACTCCATGACCTCGGGACCTCTATTCTCAACTTTCATGTTCTCTGTTCTTTCTGAATACAACATTAATATCATTAATTTGTCTGAAAATATCTACACCATTCAATAGCAGTGGAGGATTTCTTCTCTCATCTGTTCCATCAAATCTGTTATGGGCCATCCAAAATTTATGACCCGGGTTTAGAAAACGACAATGTCCCATAAAAAACCACTTCTGACTATGAGGAAGGCGCACATGAGTTGAATCAAAATTACAGTGTGGACAGGCCAATCCAGTATGAGTATTTCAACCTGATAAACATCCAAGGCCGGAAAAATCACTAATTGTTCACATAAGGGCAGCATACATGTTGAACATGTCACTGCTGAATGAATCATAAGTCTGCACACCGTCGAACCATAACTCCTTCAACTCTTCAATCAATGGTTGCAGAAATACATTTATATCATTTCCTGGTGCATTTCTACTAGGAATTATCATTGACAGCATAAAAAAACTCTTCTTCATACACATCCAAGGAGGAAAATTGTAAGGAATCAGTACAACTGGCCACATATGCTGTAACTTGTACTTAAATTCCCAAATGGATTGAAACCATCGGTAGCAAGGCCTAAACGCACATTCCTAGGATCGGATGCAAATTGAGGATTCAAGATGTCAAATCTCTTCCATGCCTCAGAGTCCCCCGAATGCCTCATCATACCATCACTATTTCTGTCTTGGAATGACATCTCATATATTCGGCAGTCTTAGAATACATGAACAATCTTTGTAGCCGGGGCTTTAATGGAAAGTATCTGAGGACTTTATTAACCACCTTCTTCCGCTTCTCCCCTTTTCTTCTCTGTTTCCACCTTGATTCACTGCATTTATTACAAGCATCTTTATTTTCGTTTTCTCCCCAGAATAACATACAATCATTCTTACAAGCATGTATTTTTTTATAATTCAACTCTAACTTATTAATGATTTTTTTAGCCTCGTAAAATGAAGTTGGAATCTTTGCATCTGGAAAGACGTCAACCAATAGTTGCAGTATCATTGACATAGCCTTGTCGGATATCTCGTACAAACACTTGATATGGTACAAATTCACGAAAAATGACAATTTGGAGTATTTCTCACACCCTTCATACAATGGTTGCTGTCCATCCTTCAGTAATTCAAAAAAATCTTTCATACCTTCGTCCATCCTTTGACCTGACAGTGGAATCGACATGTTTACAGAATCAACACTTTCATGTTCATGATGAATTCCAAATACTTCACGGACCGTGTCCTGCACAGGGTCATTTCGCACGATGGGATGTTCTGCAACATCATGTAGTATTATTTGATGTCCTGTAGTAGGATCTTCTGTTACCCTTTCTGTGTGCATACTCCAGAAATTGTAGCCTTGTGGAAAAGGCTTGACGATCAAGTGTTGCCACATAACTTCCGTAGTTTGCCATTTTTCAAATCTGCACTTTGGGCATGGGTAGATTATTTTACCTTCCACACCTGAGTTAGCATTTGCAAAATTTAAAAAAACTTGTAGATCTTCCAAATACTCTCGGGTGTGTCGAGGTTTATGGATTCAAGTCTTATCCATGTCTGAAACCATTATGAAATAAAAAAAATTAAATAAAAATTTACTGAATAATGCATTCTTAATGCATTACTTCATAATCTAACCCCTCTTCGAAGATTAAATAATATACAACAAAAAAATATTTCATGAATTTTAATTCTATTTAAAAATTTAACACTCCTATCTAATTTGTATATTTAAAGTTAAATAATTATGTTTAAGTTAAAATAAGTAATAAAATTTAACTATAAAAAATAATCATTTAATGTGACAATTTATCACTATTGACAATTTTATTTTATCTGACAAACTTTTTTACTCGTTTGTCATATACATCATGCAAAAAATATATTTTATTTTCTCATATAATATCATTGCATAATGTCTATTGATTTGATTCATCTATGAATAATTTAACTTTAATATTTAATCATGTTTTATTATATACTTACAAAAATTATTATATCTAAATTATTTATAAGACTATAATAAATCAATAAATTTATATTATTATGCTTTTATTTTTTTTGCTTCATTTTATTTTTTACTTCTTAGTTAATTTAAAAATTATAAAAATAATATGTTTACTTTATTAATTATATTATATTGTTTCTAAATAATAAACATGTATAAATTTCACTTCCAATCCTTGTCCTTAACCAAGATTTCAATTCCTCTATTAATAATTTAACTCAAATATTTAATTACATTTAATTATATAACAACCAAATTTATTATATATAAATTATTTATCATACTATTATAAACCAATACATTTATATTATTATGATTTTATTTTTTATAACAATTGTTAAATCTTTTTTTATGTAACTTGACTTTATTTTTTATTTCCTAATTAATATTATCTTTTTAAATTTATAATTATAAAAAATATATTTATTTTTCAATTTATTTATAATTTATAAATAATAAATAAATATAAATTTTACTTTAAATAATTATCATTAACCAAATTTTTATTAATAATTTATGTTCAATATTTAATTATATTTATTAATATGATAACTTTTTTTTTATTATCACAACTTAAATTTTAATACTATTATTACTATATTCTTATTTTTTTAATCATAATTACAAAATTGACTACTTGTGTCACTTAATTATACTTTTTACTTTTTAATTAATTTAAATTGTTTCACCTTATAATTATTAACATAAATTTTTAACTTAATAATTATGACATTCTTCTTAAATATTAACTAATAATTATTTTATTATTATAATTAAAAAATATAAATATTAAATAATTTTTACTGTTAATTTGATTAAATTAAAAATATATATTTAACCTACATAACATAAAACAACATTTACTAAAGACATAACATACAATTTCTAATAAACTATTTTTGTTTTAAATTATAATTTAAGTCAAACATACAAATATATCAAAAAAAAGTTCACAACATTAAAAATAATTAAAATACATACCTTATGTGAAAATAAACAACTCTGAATCACAAATATTTGTATATAAGCGAAGTATCTACATAAAAAGTTAAAAAAAATAACTTAATAAATTTAATCAAACATACAATTTTAATAAAAAATTAATTCATAATAATACAAATATTTACAAACTTATCTCAAATAAGAGTAACTAAATTCGAACCACCAATACCAATAAACTCACAAGTGTTTGTCGCAAAAAGAAATTCACAAGTATTTGTCATAAGAAGAAGAGAGAAATTTGAATTGCATATTGAAAATGGAGGAGGAGAGGCGTATTTATAGGAAAATTGTGGTCTAACGATGGTTGCACAAAACCGTCGTTAAATTGTCTTTTAACAACAGTTAGAAAAAAAACCGTCGCTAAAACATGCTTTAACGACGGTTATAGGGTAACCGTCATCTAAATGGCGTGTGGTATAACGACGGTTGGGGGTAAACTGTCGTTAAACTGGGACCAATTCCCCATGAACGGTCCATTTTTTGTGGAAAATTACGATGGTTTGTACGAACTATGGTAAAAATAATAATGGTTTATAGAAACCGTCGTAATTTCCCACGGAAATTGGACCATTCATGGGGAATTGTTCCTGGTTTAACGACAGTTTACCCCCAACTGTCATTAAACCGGGAGATAATTCCGATAACGGTCAATTTATTGTGGGCATTTACGACGGTTGGTATGGACCGTCGTAAAATAACGACAGTTACTTCAAACCATCGTTATTTTACGACGGTTCTGTCCCAACCGTCGTTGTATAACGACGGTTTATTCAAAAACAGTCGTTATGTATCTTAAATTGACGACAGTCAAGGAAACCATCATTAAAGTATGCTTTAACGACGGTTTGTTTGACTGTCGTTAAATGACCGTCGCTATGTCCCGCTTTTGTTGTAGTGGTAGTAGGGCTTCTAAGTTGGAGAGTTTTTTTTTAATAAAAAGAAAATAATTTATCCAAATTTTTTTAAAAGAACCAAACGAGAGTCCTTTTTTAAAAGAAGTTTACTCTTAATAATTGTTATTTGTTGAGTTCACACAGTTAATGGATCATCTTGTAATTTCCGAAAAGAAACTAATTGAATCAAAGTCCCTCGTTGAGAAATATACTAAGATGAAAAAAAGAAGGGAAGCCACTATCGTTAAAAACGCAATAAATAAATAGAGATAGAAAGATATATAGAGATAATAGATACAAAATAAAATAATATAAAAAAGATATGGTTTTTCATAAATTATTATATACTTTATAAGTATATAGTTCTTCAAAAACTATCTTATACTTTATATATTTTCTTGTAATCACTTTGAATATAAAATGTGAAGCCTTTATATAAAACTCTAAATATAATGAGACAAATATTACACATTTATTCTATTAAGAATATCCTAAAAGAGATTGCATATTTTACTGTTAAGGGTATTGTTATGGTAAAAAATTGAACTATTAATTAGATAGAAATCCAAAGACTACCAACTTAATTCTTATAGTAGATATGGTCATCTCCTTGTGCATATTTGCACAATAATGTCATGGAGGTTTGGTGTCCTAAACATCCACATATAATTTTTTCATAACAACTACATTAATTTTTTTTTTGTCAAGTGGGATATATATGAGACATGACAGGTAGGATACAGATTTTTTTATAGGGTCCAAATACTAATTAACACTATCAAACATGCTCTACTTTAAAGGGGGGGGGAGAAACTAAGGCAACATATTTTATATAAAATGCAGCCAACACAACTATTCATAAAAAAAATATCACTCGAGATAATCCACTTCACGTCCCTCTTTTCTTTGAATGATTTTTTGAGATATCAAACCTTTCTTTTTTTATCAAATTATTTTTTTCTTAACTAATATTCTTCTCTCTATTATAAAAATATACACAAATATTTCTTAAAAATAAAAGTAAAATGCCCTTTCCTCTCCAAATTAATATTTTTATTATAATGCACTCTCCTTTAATTATTAAGAAAAAGTATACAAATCTCTTTTAAAAATAAAAATAAAATACTTTATTTTTTTATTAACGTTCTTATTATAACGTCTTTTCCTCTATTATGAAAAAATATATAAATTTCTCTGAAAAATAAAAAAGTTTTATAACTTAATTTAAATATCTTAAATGTCTTTCATTAAAGAAAAATAAATAATAAATAAATATTGCTCTCTCAATTTTTTTTCAATTTTTACCAAAATTTTAAAGTCAATGAAATTAATATTTTGATAGATTTAACTACTTTGCAATTATTTTGAGAACAAATAATTAGTATTAAAGAAAAATAGATTAGAAAGAAATTAAAATTTGAAGATATTTTTTTTTCATAAAATATATTTGAGATATTTAAATTAAGTTGTGATATATTTTTATTTTCAAAGGAGATATATGTATATATTTTTATAATAAAAAATATATTACCATAATAAAAATATTAAGAATGAAAAATATTTTATTTTATTTTATAGATTGTCACGTCCGTACTTTACGAACGCGAATACCGTTACTATCCGAAAAACTTTTCATTACACATGTGCAAATGATCTCACGATAACACATATTCAAGTATTATTCAACGTTCACAAGTTTACAAAAAACCAATAATTATACATGCCAAATCTATATACATCAAGTTTACAGCGGAAACAAGGATCCTGCCTGTGACTTTCAGAGCAACACTAGAGTACAAATATCTTACAATATCATACACTAAGAGCCTAGAAACAAGTTAGGCTCACCACTGAGGCACGACACCTAGTCGGTCAAGTAGCTGCGGGACCAAATTCTGGGTCTTTATCTGAAAAATATGTCAACCACGTGTAGTGAGTTTTACAACTCAGTGAGCAGATAACACCTCCTATGACTTCTCAGGTCAACATAAGGATGTACTCATATTGTAAAACTTATCATATCAAAATATACCGTTCAGAAGTACATTCTTATGGGACCTGCATTTTCAAATATTCTCTGTTCAAAAATCATAATCAAGGCTTTCAAACTGTATGCGATACTGTATAAACAATGCTCATATCAAGTTCAAAATCATATTCAATACTGTAAATTTATTAATCAAATTATGCTATGCATCAAAACATTTCTGTTAAAATATTCGGAGGATCCCATATCAGAACCACCATAAGAGTTTGACCCCTTCCGTACTTTGGTGGTATAGGATTTGCCTAAACTCAGCATCCCGCTGAGGTTTGCCCTACTACCATTCAAGAGGACACGCGAAGGAACTCTGTATGGGTCTTTCCCAAGCACACAGCAAGGGAAGGCAAAATAACATCTCATAACTGGCATCTCGCCCATATATAGGAGGCATTCCGCTCTCCTTCACATATAATCTCCCGTGTGTTGGCCCTCACACGAGGCTAGCACCACCCCCCTGCTAGCTGAGGCAATCAAGGTGCGCACCAAGGCTAACATCACCTGCTGTTAGCAGACAGTGTTTCCAATAGGATTCCTCCACAGAAAAATATCATATGCACATATGCCATATAATCCAGTATAAATTCTCATTATAATACAGACTTTCAGTCTCAAAATACTCATATGTCAAAACTTCCATTCAGGGGAAACATGTATACATGCCCATATCCAAGGCAAACATATCACTATAAAATCAATGTCACATGTATACCATATTTTCTTTGCCATGTCATGCGAATTACGTGTAAAAATCACATGTTTAATGTGTTTCAAAACTTATTGCAAAATCAAACTCTTCTTGAACTACATATCATATATTAAATATTTCAGACATTTCCAAACCATTTCAAGAACATATGGAAGTATAAATAACATGTAATCATACTCATTTATCAATGTAAAGTTCAAGAAGAGTAAAAACAAGCCATAGAAAGAATCATCTACTCACCTCTTTGAAGCACAAAGTTGGACACCCTTAAAATCCTATTTTCTGATCCGAATTCAGTGAAATAAACCCCAAAATCGAGTCCGGAACGTCCGAAAACCTTGAAAACGACTCCGGATTTGCGAAATTTGGCCTCCGGGAGCTCGGTCAACGCAGGTCAACGCGAGAAGGTCCGGCTGCCACGCGCTACACGCGCCGCCCGAGGAGCTGCGCGTGGGCGTCACTCGCCGAAGGAGAAGCGGCGCGTGGGGGCACGTGCGGTGGTGGATAGGCCTGAAATTTGAGATCCAAAGGTTTCGGTGCCTTCTGGATCGATCTACGGTGTTAGTTTTGGCGTTTGAGAACTAAAAGTAGGAGTTTCGGAGGTTACCTTTTTGGCCGTTTTTCCCTTCAATTTTCTGACCAATTTCCGGCCAATTCTCCAGAAACAAATCGGATGGATTCGAAGAACTTTTCGTCCTGAGTCCGTTGGTGGTGGTGGTGTCGGAATCCGAGGTCCGTAGGCGAAGAAATCTTAGAGAGAAGTTAGAGGGTTTTCGGGGAGAGTTTTCTGAAGAGAGATGGAAAAATCTGCGAATGATTGCTTCCGGAGTGATTGAGGCCCTTAAAATATCTCGGGGGACCTTTCTGCAAAATTTCAATTTTAGCGGAAAGTCCTTGCAAATTTTTCTTATTTATATTTTGACCCCGAAACTTTTAAGAAATTGCATTTTTGCCCCGAAACGTAAATTCTTAACATTTCTTTTATAATTCTTTAATCCATATAAATAATAACTTATTTTCACCGTGTCCTAATTCCATTTTTGAAATCCTTTGTTTTAATTCCAAAATTTTCCTTAATTAAAATCTCCATTTTCCAAAATTGTCACTATTATTCTAAATTCCTTTAGTTGAACTTTCTCGTTAACTTTACGGCTATTACATTCTTCCCCCCTTAAAGAAATTCGGTCCCCGAATTTCATCACCATAGTAGCAGATAAATACTAACCTCGTTGTTCAAATAAATGCGGATATCTGGCGCGGATGTCATCTTCTCTTTCCCACGTAGCTTCCTCAGACGAGTGATTTTGCCATATCACCTTAACCATAGAAATATCTCGTGACCGCAACTTTTTTACTTGTCGATCAGCTATAGATATCGGCTTTTCCTCATAAGTTAGATCCTTATCCAATTGAATTTTCTGGGGTTGAATGACATGAGTAGGATCTGGTAAATATTTCCGTAACATAGACACATGAAATACTGGATGAACATTCAGTTCTGGTGGCAGAGCTATGCGATATGCCACTGCACCTATTCTGTCCAATATTTCAAAAGGGCCTATATACCGAGGGCTTAACTTCCCTTTCTTTCCAAATCTCATCACTCCTTTCATGGGTGAGACTTTCAGGAATACTTGTTCACCCACTGAAAATTCTAACTTCCTTCGTCTATTGTCAACATATGCCTTTTGTCTGCTCTGAGCTGCTTGCAGCCTTTCTCTTATCAACTTTACCTTGTTCAATGCTTCTTGTACAAGATCTGGCCCTATAAGTTTAGCCTCGCCCACTTCGAACCATCCAATGGGAGATCTGCACCGTCTACCATACAAAGCTTCAAATGGGGCCATCTGTATACTAGTCTGGTAGCTATTATTATATGCAAATTCAGCCAAAGGCAAATACATATCCCAACTTCCACCAAAATCAAAAATACAGGCTCGAAGCATGTCTTCTAAAATCTGAATCGTACGCTCAGACTGACCATCAGTTTGCGGATGGAAAGCTGTGCTCAAGTCCAATCTCGTTCCTAATGCTTCTTGAAAAGCTTTCCAAAATCGTGCCGTGAACTGCGGCCCTCGATCAGATATAATTGATATAGGAACTCCATGTAGCCTAACTATTTCATTTAAATAGAGCCTGGCATACTGAGCTACATTGTAGGTTGTTTTCACAGGCAGAAAGTGTGCTGACTTGGTCATGCGGTCTATAATGACCCAGATAGAATCATTTCCCTTGGAAGTTCTTGGTAATCCAGTGATAAAATCCATAGTAATTCTCTCCCACTTCCATTCTGGTATCTCTATTCGCTGATGTAAACCTGCAGGTCGTTGATGTTCAGCTTTTACCTGCTGGCACGTCAAACAATGGGAAACATATTCCGCAATATCCCTCTTCATACCATCCCACCAATACAATTCCTTTATGTCTTGGTACATCTTTGTCATTCCTGGGTGTATGGTATATGTAGATCGATGTGCTTCCTCCAAAACTTGTTTCCTCAAATCATGAAAATTTGGAACACACAATCGTCTACCGTATCTTAATATCCCTTCAGTATCCACCGAGAATTCAGAATCCTTACTATCCTTCATTTCACTCTTAATCTTGAGCAAATTAGCATCCTTGTCTTGATCGGCTTTGATTTGCTCAACTAAGGAAGATTGGAGCTGCACATGAGCCAATAATATTCCCGGTTCTTTTATTTCAAACCTTATTCCCTTACTTTCTAACTTATGGATGTCTTCTAACAATGGTCGTCGCACCTCTGCTATATGAGCCAAACTTCCCATTGACTTTCTGCTTAGAGCATCAGCTACTACATTTGCTTTACCTGGATGATACAAAATCGTACAGTCATAGTCTTTCAGTAGCTCCATCCATCTTCTTTGCCTCAAATTAAGATCCTTCTGTTGAAAAATATACTTGAGGCTCTTGTGATCTGTATAAATCTCACAAGTTCTTCCATACAGGTAATGTCTCCAAATCTTTAGAGCAAATACTACAGCTGCCATCTCTAAATCATGGGTGGGATAATTCTGTTCATGCGTCTTCAACTGTCTAGATGCATAAGCAACTACTCTTCCATTTTGCATTAACACACAGCCTAAGCCCACTCTAGATGCATCACAGTATACTACGTAATCTCCTGTATCCGTAGGAATGGTAAGGATTGGGGCTGTAGTTAAGCACTCCTTTAATTTCTGAAAACTCTTTTCACAAGCATCAGACCACTCAAATTTTATTCCTTTCCTAGTCAACCTGGTCAAAGGAGCAGCTATCTTTGAAAAATCTTTAACAAATCTACGATAATATCCTGCTAACCCAAGAAAGCTATGAATTTCTGTAACTGTCGTGGGGCGTGGCCATTGCTGTACTGCTTCTATCTTTTTGGAATCAACATGAATACCCTCTTTGGTAACCACATGCCCTAGGAATGTAACATTACTAAGCCAAAATTCACACTTTGAAAACTTAGCATACAATTGATGTTCTCTTAGGGTTTGCAAAGCTATCCTTAAATGTCGCTCATGCTCCTCTGAACTCTTTGAATACACCAGAATATCATCGATAAATACAATAATAAACTGGTCTAGGAAAGGTTTAAATACCCTATTCATTAAATCCATAAATGCAGCTGGGGCATTCGTTAAACCAAATGGCATTACTAAGAACTCGTAGTGCCCATACCGAGTCCTAAAAGCAGTTTTTGAAATATCTTCCTTCTTTATTTTCAGTTGGTGATACCCAGATCTCAAATCAATTTTTGAAAACCATTGAGCACCCTGTAACTGATCAAACAAATCATCTATTCTGGGTAAGGGATATTTGTTTCTTATAGTCACCTTGTTCAACTGCCTATAATCAATACATAGACGTAATGATCCATCCTTTTTCTTCACAAAAAGAACAGGAGCACCCCAGGGAGATGTACTGGGTCGAATAAAACCTTTATCTAATAAATCTTGTAGTTGTTCCTTCAATTCCTTAAGTTCTGCAGGTGCCATCCGATAAGGAGGTATGGATATTGGTTGTGTTTCAGGGAGAAGGTCAATACTAAACTCAATCTCTCGGTCTGGTGGTAAACCTGGCAACTCTTCAGGAAACACATCAAGAAATTCTTTAACTATTGGAACTTGCTCTAAACTTGTATACTTCATATCAACATCCTTGACTATTGCCAGATATCCCTGACACCCTCTTCGTAACAGTTTATGAGCTGTTAAGGCGGAAATTAAATTACTAGACTTCTTACTACAATCTCCTTGTATCATAAAGGAGGATTCTCCAGGTACATTAAACTTAATCACCTTATGATGACAGTCTAGAATGGCATGGCATGATGCCAACCAATCCATTCCCAAAATCACGTCAAAGTCTATCATATTTAGAACTATCAAATCTATAAGAGTCTCCTTGCCTTCTATCGAAATCTCACATGATTTATACACATCATTTACTACTAGAAGTTCTCCCATAGGAGTAGCAACCATGAAAGAACAATGCAAGCTAGCAGGATCTCTATCCAAGTTCTTAGCAAAGCATGGTGATATATAAGAATGAGTAGAACCAGGATCGAACAGAACATATGCTTTATGGGAACATACTGATAATGTACCTGTCATAACTGCATTTGAGGCCTGAGCATCCTGTCGTGTCAAGGCAAAAACACGAGCTGGTTCTCGCCCTCGATTTCCTGATCCTCTACCAGGACCCACACTACTTGCTTGGACCGAGGCTGCTCGAATAGGTCGTGCTGGCACAGATGCAGGGGGTAAAGCTGGTTGCACTGTTGCTTGACTAAAACTTCGCAGTTGTGGACAATTCCTCATCAGATGACCCATTTGTCCACACTTAAAACATGCACCAGTTTCTCTGCGACATTGTCCAGTATGGGACCTACCACAATGTGGACATAGTGGAATAGATCTTGAGTCTTGCTGACTCGGGGGTCTCATATCTCTTTGGAACATTCTCTGCTTGTTAATATTAACTGATGGCTGGTTAGAACTACCAGCTCCTGCTTGATTAAAACGCTGTGGATTTTGAAATCTTGACCCACTAACAGTAGGATTAGATCTAGTCTGGACATTACTATCTCGATCTCTCTTCCTTCTCTTAAAACTTTCTATGTCAGCTTGCTCTCGTGTTTCCATCATCCTAGCACAGTTCACAGCTGCTGAATAAGTTGAAAAATGATCCATCTGAGGACCCACTGACTTAAACAAGGGGCGTATCAATCCCAAAACAAACCTCTTAATTCTATCCTTTTCAGTTGGGACCAGGTATGGTGCATATCTGGACAATCGGGTAAAACGAATGTCATATTCAGAAACTGACATATTTGGTGTTTGTTTCAATTCCTCAAACTCTCTGGCCCTCTTGTCTCTTTCACTTGTTGGTAGAAAGCGATTCATAAATGCTTCCTTAAATTCGTTCCACTCCATTGGTGGTAAAACAGCTGCCCGTCCTTGTACAAATGTCTCAAACCAAACTTGGGCCACATCAGATAGTTGAAAAGACACCAACTCCACGGATCTTCTACTAGAGCACCCCAAAGCTCTGAAAATTCGTTCCACAGCATCAATAAAAATCTGTGGATCTTCCTGAACATCTGACCCAGAAAAAGTCGGAGGTTTTAACTTAAGGAATTGCGGTAATGACACCTCAATCCCTCTCAGCTTATCCTCTTGGTTAGCTGTTCTTCCCAGTTCTTGCACTTCAGGATCATGTTCTGCTGGCTGGCCTTCCCTTCTACCCTGTTCCACTATAAATCCAGCCAATGTTTCTAAACTTCTATGGATACCAGCAATCATATCAGCGTTTCTATCAGGTGGCTCCTGAGGGGTTTCTACTCTTTCCTCAGGAACTCTATCAGGTACAGGAGTCTGTTCTCCTTGTCTTGGGGTTCTCAAACCCCGTGCACGTCCTCTACCTCTACCTCTTCCTCTTCCTCTAGGTCGGCCTCTACCACGGCCTCTTTGTACTGGTATTGTAGATTGTGCAGACTCTTCTGTAGAGGGTGCACGATCTACAGCTTCTTCTCTAGTGATCGCTCTAGTTCTTGGCGGCATCATTAACTATACAGAATAAAACACCTCTTTAAGACACATGTATTCAAACTTTACTCAAGGAATTTAAAGACACTTGGAAAGGAAGTGAATATCCTATAGATTCTCTCAGCAGCACCTGAAGTATAAATATGTCCGGCTCATATCGATACTAAAGGTCCTACTAAAGAATCCCTTGCTCTGATTGTCACAGGGAAACCTAATGCTCTGATACCAACTTGTCACGTCCGTACTTTACGAACGCGAATACCGTTACTATCCGAAAAACTTTTCATTACACATGTGCAAATGATCTCACGATAACACATATTCAAGTATTATTCAACGTTCACAAGTTTACAAAAAACCAATAATTATACATGCCAAATCTATATACATCAAGTTTACAGCGGAAACAAGGATCCTGCCTGTGACTTTCAGAGCAACACTAGAGTACAAATATCTTACAATATCATACACTAAGAGCCTAGAAACAAGTTAGGCTCACCACTGAGGCACGACACCTAGTCGGTCAAGTAGCTGCGGGACCAAATTCTGGGTCTTTATCTGAAAAATATGTCAACCACGTGTAGTGAGTTTTACAACTCAGTGAGCAGATAACACCTCCTATGACTTCTCAGGTCAACATAAGGATGTACTCATATTGTAAAACTTATCATATCAAAATATACCGTTCAGAAGTACATTCTTATGGGACCCGCATTTTCAAATATTCTCTGTTCAAAAATCATAATCAAGGCTTTCAAACTGTATGCGATACTGTATAAACAATGCTCATATCAAGTTCAAAATCATATTCAATACTGTAAATTTATTAATCAAATTATGCTATGCATCAAAACATTTCTGTTAAAATATTCGGAGGATCCCATATCAGAACCACCATAAGAGTTTGACCCCTTCCGTACTTTGGTGGTATAGGATTTGCCTAAACTCAGCATCCCGCTGAGGTTTGCCCTACTACCATTCAAGAGGACACGCGAAGGAACTCTGTATGGGTCTTTCCCAAGCACACAGCAAGGGAAGGCAAAATAACATCTCATAACTGGCATCTCGCCCATATATAGGAGGCATTCCGCTCTCCTTCACATATAATCTCCCGTGTGTTGGCCCTCACACGAGGCTAGCACCACCCCCCCTGCTAGCTGAGGCAATCAAGGTGCGCACCAAGGCTAACATCACCTGCTGTTAGCAGACAGTGTTTCCAATAGGATTCCTCCACAGAAAAATATCATATGCACATATGCCATATAATCCAGTATAAATTCTCATTATAATACAGACTTTCAGTCTCAAAATACTCATATGTCAAAACTTCCATTCAGGGGAAACATGTATACATGCCCATATCCAAGGCAAACATATCACTATAAAATCAATGTCACATGTATACCATATTTTCTTTGCCATGTCATGCGAATTACGTGTAAAAATCACATGTTTAATGTGTTTCAAAACTTATTGCAAAATCAAACTCTTCTTGAACTACATATCATATATTAAATATTTCAGACATTTCCAAACCATTTCAAGAACATATGGAAGTATAAATAACATGTAATCATACTCATTTATCAATGTAAAGTTCAAGAAGAGTAAAAACAAGCCATAGAAAGAATCATCTACTCACCTCTTTGAAGCACAAAGTTGGACACCCTTAAAATCCTATTTTCTGATCCGAATTCAGTGAAATAAACCCCAAAATCGAGTCCGGAACGTCCGAAAACCTTGAAAACGACTCCGGATTTGCGAAATTTGGCCTCCGGGAGCTCGGTCAACGCAGGTCAACGCGAGAAGGTCCGGCTGCCACGCGCTACACGCGCCGCCCGAGGAGCTGCGCGTGGGCGTCACTCGCCGAAGGAGAAGCGGCGCGTGGGGGCACGTGCGGTGGTGGATAGGCCTGAAATTTGAGATCCAAAGGTTTCGGTGCCTTCTGGATCGATCTACGGTGTTAGTTTTGGCGTTTGAGAACTAAAAGTAGGAGTTTCGGAGGTTACCTTTTTGGCCGTTTTTCCCTTCAATTTTCTGACCAATTTCCGGCCAATTCTCCAGAAACAAATCGGATGGATTCGAAGAACTTTTCGTCCTGAGTCCGTTGGTGGTGGTGGTGTCGGAATCCGAGGTCCGTAGGCGAAGAAATCTTAGAGAGAAGTTAGAGGGTTTTCGGGGAGAGTTTTCTGAAGAGAGATGGAAAAATCTGCGAATGATTGCTTCCGGAGTGATTGAGGCCCTTAAAATATCTCGGGGGACCTTTCTGCAAAATTTCAATTTTAGCGGAAAGTCCTTGCAAATTTTTCTTATTTATATTTTGACCCCGAAACTTTTAAGAAATTGCATTTTTGCCCCGAAACGTAAATTCTTAACATTTCTTTTATAATTCTTTAATCCATATAAATAATAACTTATTTTCACCGTGTCCTAATTCCATTTTTGAAATCCTTTGTTTTAATTCCAAAATTTTCCTTAATTAAAATCTCCATTTTCCAAAATTGTCACTTTTATTCTAAATTCCTTTAGTTGAACTTTCTCGTTAACTTTACGGCTATTACATAGATTTACCTGGTTGAGATGGTTACAGTGTTGTCTGAGAGGCTTAATCTTTTATGGCTACCTTTGGGTTTTCTATTTCCAGTAAACGGCACTAGTTCAAACGACAACGTTAACGTAAAAAGAAAATTGCAGAAGGGAGATGAACGTTGATTACAATTTACTGTGCATAGCTTTCTGCAGTTGTTGAAGTGGTTATAGACTTATCTTGGTAAATTTACGAGACTAGTCTCCCAATTTATAGGCCTATTTAACTTTAGGTTTTGAATTTTTTTGAGTACACAAATTAATTTTTAAAATTATTCACTTGTTGTATGTTAGTTATTTCTCTATTATTCAAAAATATTAAAATTGTTGCAACTTAGCCTTTAAGGATTAATATATAAGGAGTTTGATATTTTTTAAAACTAATTCGTGTACTCAAAAAAATTCAAAACTAAAATTAAATTGGTCTACAAATTTAAAGATCAAATTGTTAGTTTATTATATATATATATATATATATATATATATATATATATATATATATATATATATATATATATATATATATATATATAAGACTTGGTTGTAGTTTTTAAGATATTTGTAATTAGGTTTCGTAATAAAAATATAACATATGGATACTTTTTACAGTTCAATATTATATAATTGATTCTTTAAAAAAAATTTCATGTATCATAATTTGTTGTAAAATTTTATGACAAACACTTAAAGAACTTTACATCTTCACCTAAATATTTTTCCTTAAACAAATATATGCCTTTGGGTTTTTGGGTATTTTCCTCTTCAATATTTCTCTTAGGTTATTGGTTTAATAAGGTTTATTTTGTGTAAAAAATATTATTTGACTTGGTTCATAAGTGTAATAAATTAAATTTACCTGTAACTTTATAAGAAAAAATTATCCGTCCTCATATAGTTACCCATTCAACTTATAAAAGAATTTCATCTTCAATTTTTTTAAAATTTATTGTCATAAAAAAAATTCTTAAAAAAATATTTTTTTTTTTACTCTTTTTCTCTATTTTTAATAATTAAGGTTTGAAATTTAAGATTTAAAATTTTAGCATTTAAAAATTTAAGATTCAAAGTTTTAAGAGTCTAAGATTTTAAAATTTAAAATTTTGTTCTGTTTTATAGTTTAAAATTTTAAAATGTAAAGTTTAGAATTTATTCACTACAAGAAATTCAGATTTAGAAACAGCAAAATCTGTTGCTAAATGGTATTTCGGAGTGAATTCCGTCTCTTGTAAAATTCCTTGCAAATATTGACCTTGTTAAATTTTAGCAATGAATGGACAGTATATGTTTGTAATAATAGTCACACATCTCTAATGTTGACTTTTAGGAATCCAGAAACCTATTGCAAAATTCTTTTATAAATTTAAATAGGAATCGTTAAGCTATTGTTGAATCCCTTAACTTTATGGGTTACTAAATCTGTTTCTAAATTTTAAATATCCATCACTACTTTTTAAAATTTTAAATTTTAACGTCTAAACTTTATTAAATATATATACATAATTTTTAGCCCAATGAAATTAAAAATAAAATTCAATCAATATGCATAATATAAATATAGATATAGATAAACGAAATAATATATTTTGTTATCCCTCAATTACATTACAATATCTCATCAAGTCATTAAAAAATACGAACACCTTAAATAACTTATACTCAATATCCTATACATCAAAACTTAACTCCTCAAGATAGAAAAGGAAGAGGAGCTAATAATTAGTGATATATAGAAAGGAATGACCGGTTGTTTTCCCTTGAAATTAGGACCAAGCCACCAAGGGAGCTAAAGAGTACAACAGTAGTACATTGACTGCACTGTGCGTCTGCGCCCGGCTCATTATTGGCCATAGCTTCATGACCTGCTAGGACTGTCAATATGGGCAGAAGCGCGTGGCCTAACCATTTATTTTATATTTTGAACAGGTAAGGACATTCATATTTTGTCCCGTTTTAAAAATGGGTCTAATTTGACTGTCTCGTTTAGCCTGCAGATCAAACGGGCTGGACAGACGGGTGGCGGGTTAAGCCATTAAAAAAGAAAAAGAAAAAGAAAGATATAAGAATTTAGAGAAAAATAGTCATTTTCATCATGCCCGGTAATCTCTTTCCTTGTGTTTAATTTTCTTTTTAACCGTGAAATATACATCCACAACATCAATATATGTCCAGTTGTTTTAAATTTTCTTTTTCAGGAGATAAGGTTCAAAGGAGATTTCTATCAAAATAGCATGCATCCAAGGATATACAGGCCTTAATTGTCAAATCACGATTCAAATTATCAATTAAATATTTGTTTTTAAATTATAAATTATAAATCGTATTGAATTATAAAATTTATGAATACATTGAACAATAATTTAAAATATATAATATAAAATAAAAATATAAAAAAATACTTAAAATAATATATTTATTATAATAATTCTAGACATAATTAATCGTAATTCTTAACAAGCATAATTAATGCATAAATCATAAATTCTTAGAGATTAAAAAAAACTAAAGTAAGGCTTTTGTTATTGGGAATGGATAATTAACTATTCAAAGGTTGCTTAAAATTTTAAACATTGATTTTGAATAAGTTTAAAACTGTGAAGAGGAAAAGCTATTTAGAAGTTGCCTATTTAAATTTGAATAGACTTAGAATTGTTAAAAGGAAAGGTTGCCTTTTGTAATTAAATAAATAAATAAATAAAATCTTCATAGTATAAGAGAGGAAAGGCTGCCTGACACAGGAAAGGTTCCAAGTTGCAACTTGACTATTAGTGAAACACTAAAATAGAGAGTTTGTCATTATTTAAGAAACAAAAAGGAAATTGAGATGGGTATCAAGAAGAAAAAGGAAAAAAAAATCGTCGCACAGTTGTAGTAGGCGCCACCACACAACAGCCATAGACAAAATTTGCTGAGGTGTGTCGGAATCGAAGAATTGAATGATTCTGCGATTTTTACCATAATTGTACCGATTTGTTTGATTCTAACACAATTTTGACATTTTCACAATTTGACCACCAATTTGAATTTGTAGTCAATCAAATTGACGCAAACCGTTCCATTCACAATGTGAATAAAACGTGTTCTACAACAAAGTTATAGATTAGATTCTAGACTTAGTACAACGATGAATAGATAGCAGTCATACAGTAAGATAAAAAGGATATGGAACCATTGCTATTTCCTGTTTATATATACATAAATGCTTCAGTCCAACACTCTTTTCCCTGCATACGACTGGTGCTGGATGTAGTTGGTATGAATGGAAGCATAAAAAAGGCTTCATTCATTCATGGAAAAAAATTTGGATGCAATGTTATTACATTTTGGTAAAAGATTGTTTGATGATCCTAAGGGTGCCTTAAAAGAACTTAAGCAAAATGGTTCAGTGGAGGATTATCGAGCTCAATTGGAGGCCCTTTCAACAAAATTCACTTGGATTAACAGAATCTTGGTTAGTGAGTTTCTTGTTGCAGGACTGCAGGATCCTATTAAGCATGAGCTACTCCTTTCCCAGCCTATTAGCTATTTCCATGCCATCTCTCTCGCCAAACTTCATGAACAAAAATTCCCAGCCTCGGAAGAGCCATTGACCCGCTATCATTCCCTTAAAGCATCTAACACCAGTGCTGCCATTCCATCTAACCCTCCCTCTGTTCTTGCCCCAAAACCATTACAAACCTTACCGCCTACTTTTGCAATGACAAACCATAAACTTGTTGTGCCTTTTAAATGCTCATCCCTGTTGAAATTCGAGCAAAACGCGATAAAGGCTTATGCTACTATTGCAATGATAATTTCTCTTCGGGCCATAAATGTAAATCCCTTTGTTTCCTTTTGCTGGGCCAAGAAGATATTGAGGAGTTGCTTCATATGCCTTCTATGGATGCTTCATAAGCTTCTTAACGGGTGGAGTTGATAGAAACTGGGAAGATTAACTCCAATATTATTAAATTGCAGGGTCACTTAACTTTGTTGTAAGCATTTTGGTGGATTGAGGAAGCAATCACAATTTCATCTAGGCATTTGTCGCTAATAGACAAAACTCCACCCTGTTACTATTTCTCAGTGTAATGTTTTTGTAGGCAGTAGTGCTTTTCCTTTATGCTTTTCTCATTTCAACGCTATTGATTTGATAGTGCGGGGCCATAAATTCACCCTTAATTTCTATGGGATTAACATGGATGGAATTGACACGGTTTTTTGTTTAGAATGGCTTAGAACCCTAGGTCACATTTTGACTCACTATCATCACCTTACAAAGGAATTTACGTTACACGGAAAATTCATAAAACTGCAAGACCAGCCTTTTAATTAATCTCGACCCACTATTTACCAAACAACTGCAAAAGATAACTGCAAGTTTTGGATGTCTCTTTCACCAAAAAATTGTACAGACTGTCACACCTATAGCGGACCCTACACTACCAGAACCCCTTTCAGCCTTACCAAATACTCAAGAATTTTCCAAGAATCGAAAAATTTACCCCCCCCCTTGAAACAGTTACCACGCTATCCATTTAATTAGTGGGGCTCGGGACAGCTGCCTCTGCCGCCAGAAACTCTCACACTAGCGCCGCAGGGAGGGGGTTGCCATGTGATAGTCCCATGCACATTGGTTGATGAAGGAGATCCTGAGTTTTATATATAGTGGGAGGCAAATTTTTTCTTACGAGATGTCTTTTGAGGTGGAGTTAGGCCTTTCGTGACAATGGACATGCAGCCACACCATAACATTGGTATCAGAGCCTGTTTCGTCAAATCATGTGGGTCCCCTATTAATGCGAGTCTGACACAGTTCTGTGAAAGTGAGGCACCGTAAGTCTCAAAAGAGGCAGACAAGACCCGTCTTACATGAGGACGTGTAAGCTACATTGGTTGGCGAAGGAGGTCCTGGGTTTCATATATAGTGGGTTGTTATGGTGTGGCTTCACGTCGGCCTAACTCTAACTCAAAAGACGTCTCGTAAGGGAAAGTTTGCCTCCCACTATATATGAAATCCAAGACCTCCTTCACCAACCGATGTGAGACTATCAATGTAGCCACACCATAACATTGGTATCAAAGCCTGACACGTCAACCATGTGGGTCCCCTATTGGTGCGAGTCCGCGGGCTTCTGACACAGTTCCGTGAAGGTGAGGCACCGTAAGTCCCAAAAGAGGCAGACAAGACCCGCTTTACACGAGGACGTGCAAGCTTTAATGGGGAGTATTGATAGTCCCACATCAGTTATGAAGGAGGTCTTGGGTTTCATATATAGTGAGAGGCAAACCTTCTCTTACGAGACGTCTTTTAAAGTGGAGTTAGGCTTTTCGTGACAATGGACGTGCAGCCACACCATGGCAACCCCCTCCATCCTCTTCTTTCTTTCTTCATTCCTTCATGTTTCTTTTTTCTTTCTTTTATTAAATTTTTTTTACTTTCATTAGAGGAGTTTTTTCCTTCCAGTAAAGAAGTTTTTTTCTCTTTCTTTGAAAGAGATCCAGAGTTTGAATGATCTACATATCTTTTATTCAGATCTACAGCATAGAGTTTAGATCTACACTTTTGAGTTCAAATCTGAGTGGTAGAATATCAAATTTACAACACCGTTCTTACAATGAATAGAAGAATTTTGAAAAGAGTTATCTTTCAGAGAAGATTGAAAAGTGTATTGTCTCTCCAATGATACATCTTTTTTTTTTGTATATTATAATAGCTGTATATTTGAATATTGAAATGTAATATTTGGTAGACTAAAATTTAAGAAGTGTGTTACCTTTGTATTTTCTAGTTATAATACTAATTTATTTATATTTTTGTCTTTAAAATCTGTAAGATTTATTTATCTTGTCATTGTCTTTTGTTTGTTGGCCTTTATGTTTGTTTTGATATATGAATAGTGGTATCCCACTTATAAAGAAAAAATAGTGGGACTCCCGCGGTTGATTTGAATAGGCTTATTTCCAAAATGTTGCAATCTGGCATGAGACCAAGTCACAGCCCATTTTCATATCCAATTCTCGTCAAAAAGAAAGATGGGTCATGGAGATTGTGTTATTTATTATTGTTTAAATTCCATTACATTCAAAAGCAGGTTTCCAATTCCTACCATTGTGTTGATGGTATGTTCACGATCTGAGAATAACGCCGCAAAAATGTTGGTTTTCCGGATGCTGACACCCAAATTTGACAGAGGATCTGTTTATAGTTGAAGTATTTTGATTTTGGTTTTTGAGAGATTTGGGAATTTGGTTTGGGTAACTAAAGAAGAAAATAACTGCAGAAGAAGGGCTCTGATAGCATCTTCAAAACTAAAATGATAAGGAAGAAAATGTAGAAGATAGAAAAGATTGTAATTTTTTCTTCCCTGCGTAATATGCTTCTTTGTTACATGTATATAGAGGGGCCACAATTCCCTCATTGATGAAGTATTTGGTAGTTAGTAGTTAGTAGATGGCCTCATTGATGGAGTAGTTGGTAGTTACAATAAATCTGAACAAAAGGTACCCCTACCCCATCTTCTGGCTTATTACAGCCTTTATCCATCCCTGACAAAGTTTGGGCTCACATCTCCATGAAATTTATTGTCTTTTTACAGCCATCTGGAGGCTTTACGACAATGTTTGTAGCGGTGGATAGATTCACAAAAGTTGCATATTTTGTAGCTCTACGCCTCTACCCTCGGCTTTCAGAGCAGCTTCGGTACCTTAGACATTCCTTTCTCCGATTGTCCGCTTATATGCCTCAAGGTACAAAAATATAGAACAGATTCCCCGGCAATTTGGTTCGAATTCAAGCTAGCCAAACGATACTATGGACCTTACATCATCACCACACAAAAAAGAAAAAGAAAAAAAAAAGAATTGTACCTGCTACTTTACATCCAGAAGCCAAAATACACCCTGTTTTTCACATTTCACCACTCAAACCTTAGAAATAACCCATATCAGACCCACCTCCATTCCATCACCCTAAACCAAATATTAAACCTATAGCCATCCATGCTGAACGATACATCTAAGAAGATGGCACTACCACCAAGTAAATTCTAGTTGAATGGGCCCACTAACAACACGGGGAAGCATCTCGGGAAGATCTCCAAACGATCCAAAAACTTTACCCCTACCTCATATTAATGGTTATGCGTGCACGACCATTCAGGGATTCCAAAAAATTTTGAGCGCATTTTTGTAAAAATATTTTCAATTTTTATTTTTTAAAATATATTTCATTTATAATTTTTCATTATTTAAAAAATGTTTATTTTGGAAAGTTAAAATTTTATTTATATTTATTTTTAAATTTAATTGACATAGATGATTATAAATATTACTTGATTTTTTTAGTTTGATCTTTTATAACTATGATATTATTTTTATTTTGTTTAATAATTATGGTAGACTTACTTTTAAAATAATAAAAATACCATCGGTTATTTAAAAAAAAAAACTAAAAATGTCTTTTAGTCATTTCTTGTTTTCTCTATATTTTAAGAAATGTTTTCAGAATACATTTTTACTTAAACTCTATCAAAAATATTTTTAATCATATTTTTTTGTTTTTAATAAAAAAAGAAGACAAATCAAACAAACTTAAATTTTTTAGAATTTTCGATTTTAAAGGCCCACTACGAGGGCTCATTTTGGGAAAGTAGCCAACAAGATCCGGTTTTTGAGAGAGAAACAAATGAATAAAGTGAAAATTTCAAAAATAACTCATTCATCTCAAGTTTCCTTTTATTTACTCTTTTTTGTCTAAAAAAAATATCCCTTAGATAAAATTCAGTTAACACACCCATTAGGTCCGGCCCAACATTTATAAAGGCTTAAAGTAAAATTTAAAGTGGAATTTTTTTAAAATAAATAATAAAATTTTATTAAAATTATTATATTTTTAAAGTGAGGCCTTCTTTTCTATTTTTATTTTCATCAATATTTATATTATTAATTTGTTTATTCAACGAACAATCACTTATATTTTTAATTTTTTATTTGTTTTAAAATTTTTTTTTGATAGTTCATTTTTGTGATTCAATTAAAGTTTTAATTTTTTTTTAGTTTCAAATAACTTGATTTAAATTTTTTAATTGATATTTCTATATGTTAAAATAAAAAAAGCAATGTATATTTTATAAAATTAAATTAAACGACTATAAATGAAAACTATAAAAAAAAAATTAGAATAATGGAACCCTATTGCCAAACAAATTTTTCTGATTTAGATGTTTGTTTGTTGAACTAAATGCAGCCTTTGATACTACACAGTAGTACACTAAATGAAAAATTACAATAACACACCAGATAAAAATAGTACCCTAAATTAAAAAAATTTCTCGTCTCCAGTGTTTTCAAAATCTAGCGTTTCTAGCAAATCAATAATACACTAATACATAAAAAAAAGTATCATCTCTAATCTCTAACTATTTGATGGGACTCACAAAAATAAATATATAGTTTTAAGGAGCTTCTCCACCTTTCGGTCTCCTTATGCAATGAGTAAATGTCTTTTTTGTAATGCATTGGAAAAATGAAAATGCTTCAAATTTTAAAAATAATTTTTTTAAAAAAATAATTATTAAAATAAATAATTTTTTTTTTTTAAAAAAAAGACCTAAAGCCCTTGCTTCATTGACTTCTAGCTTGGGCGGGGCTAACACCCATGTATTTTTCTACTGCATTCAGACTACGTGGGCTTTGATCCATTTAAAAGAGCATGTAGGCTCTAGATTTTTCTAGATCAATTCTAAATTTGTACTTCACATTCTAAATTTTTCCACATGATCTCCACAAACTCTAGCAGAGCACTACTGTTTGATTTGGCAGCAATCCGTGACCCCTTTTTGCTTCTTCATGTTTCTTTCTTCTCCTCTTGGAAGAATTTTTTATATTCTTTTTTGGAAGTTTTTCTCTTTCTTTTTGGAAGTGTTCTTCTCTTCTCCATAGGAGTTTTGGTTCTTAGACAATGATCTTTAAGCTTGACAACTTATCTCTCTTGATCTTCAATATGTTATCCACATCAAGAAAGACGAAGGCATTTAAGGAGACAAATCCTCAAAATGGGTTGAGGTGGTATGTTGCCTACATATGAAGTTATTCTTGTGTTCTTCTCTATTTTTAAAGTTGTAACGCTGGTTAGATTTTTTGTTTTTCTCTTGTATCATGGTTTTGTGTTTGTGCTAGAGATATGTTGTCTCTTGTTCTCTTGTATATGATTTTCAAAAGGCAAACTAGTTGTGTTAGGCTTAGAGGTGTGTTGCCTCTTGGTTAATACTTGTGCCTTGCAATGACTTTTGTGTATCTCTATATATATGCCTGTTAATCTAATGAAATTATTTTTCTAAATAAAAAGTTTAAAATTTTAATTTTTTTTTCTTTTGGCACTCTCCTTTTTTTATGCTTACAAGTGGACTAAACATGTAATAATATGGCGCCATTTCAAGGAACCACTTCATTAAAAAAAAAAAATCAGGAAAAGGGGCGTAAGACCAGAGTACCTAGCATTCTTGCCACCCCGAACTTTGTTATTTTGCTGAAAACTTTATGGGCCCGTTTGGAGAACAGGATATGATAGGATATGATAGGATAGCAGAATATGATATGATATGATAGGATAAGAGCAGGATAACTTTTATCCTATCCTGTGTTTGATGTACAATAGGATAGGATAAGAACTATCATATCCTGTGTTTGGAATAAATCAGATAATGATAGGATAGGATAAGAATGAAATAAAATGACAAAACTACCCTTATAATAAAATTACATGTATACTTATTTAAATTCAATTTCAATACAATTATTTTGATTACTTTATACATTGATATATATATATATATATATATATATATATATATATATATATATATATATATATATAATTAAAAAAATAATATGTATAATATTAATAAAAAATAATATGACTTGATTAGGTATTTGATGAAATCTGCCACCATGACTTCTAGTAGCAAATTTACTAATAATTGGCATAGACTTATTTGTGGCGATAATTAATTTTACTAACATTTTTTTCTTACTAGTATTTTCTATTTAATTGCTACAACCATGAGTGCTCTTATAAAATAAAAAAATGTGCTAGTATTTACATAATATCATTTATTTCATCAACTTTTTCACTACTATCGACTCCATCTGCTATATGTAAAGAGTGAAAAAAATTTAATTATTTACGTTTATGTACAAAAGAAAAAACTTGATTTTTAGGTTAATTGTAATTTTTTTTCATATTTGTTTTTATATACTATAAAACAACAAAGTATTATATTCAAATAATATATCATTACAAGCTAATTGCTAGGCACAAATTTACGCTAAAAAAATTATAATCAACCCATACATATACTCATACTCAAATGCCCTGACAAAGTTACATCCAACCAAAATAGTAAAAATCAAACATACATTTCAAATCATAAATATATAGGTTCTTAAATCAAAATAGGCCATCATTCACATCCATAAGTTTCATCCAACCAAAATAGGCCATCATTCACAAATACATCAAACCAAATGGAAAAACAAAGTTGCAGAAAATAGTAAACTCCATAAGAACAACTATAACAATGATTTTACAAATGCAAGGCGTTTAGCATCATTAGCACCCCAAAAGATATGCAACCGATGTGGCACCGATAGTATTTTGTCTGCTGCAATAAAACACTCTTCATCTGTCAAATTCATTTTATCCAACTCATTTAAAATATTCCTAGAATCATCAAATACATCCTTGGCTGTTCCAATGCGATCTGCAACTTGCCTCATCTGTTGTGAACTCTCTTGTATCCACGTCCCAAAATTCTTCCCTAACTCATTGATGCTGTTGGCAATTATGTTTGCTCCTTTATTTTTCTTCATTGAATGACTTTCCACGCCATCACTCTTTCTCTTCGTTTGAGCCTGATTTACAGATGTTGACTGTGTCAAATCTTTCTCAACTTCATCATCATTTTCTTCAAGCTCTTTATCTAATTCTTCAACAGCATCAGCAGGGGCAACGGCTCCTCTACTAGTGGCACGATCTTTCCCAAAAGCGAAGGCAAGCTTATCAAGCAGCAAGATCTGTGTATATCTGTAATCCTTTGCATTTGGATGACTCTACATAAAATAAAAACACTTGAATTAATCATAACTAGAAAGTAAAACAAAATAATTCAAAAAAAAGAAAAAACAATAAACACTAACCTTTATATACTCAGTCCACACATCATCACTATCTACTTTAATCATTTTTTTTTCATCATCCCACCCGAATCCACTTTGATTTAGCATATCATAAACTATTGCATAAATAGTCCTTAACCTCTTCATTGCAGAGTCAATATGTGGTTTCACTCTGATTCCACATCCAGGAAACCTTTGCTCCATCTTTGTCTCAGCCATTTTCAAGGTATGCGCCTTGAATTGTCCATTGTCACATCTATGGCCTTCGTTTGCAGCTTCAATCAATATGTCAAGGAGGGCTTCGTCCTCTTGATTTGTCCATTGCCTACGATATCTCCTTTTCCTGATAGCTTGTTGCATGCTGCTCTCGGATTCCATTCCTATCTCATTACCAAAATATAAATCACAAATCAAGTATGCAATATATGAAGAAAAAGACGAAGTACAAATAACATATGTGTCTATGAAAAAAAGATTAAGTACAAATAACACTTGTCAAATCCAATAAACAAACAATATAAAATTACACGCGAAATACTAATTGAAATTATAAATTACAATGTTTCTATTAGCAACCCATGTGTCTATTACAAATAAACCAAACATTCAATAAATACATAAACCAAACAACCAGACAAAATAAAATTACAAATAAGGAACTAGCAACTAAATAATCAACCCATGTGTCTATTAGCAAGCCATTCATTCCACATTTGTGTTGCTATATTTTCCCTCCAAGCAGACCACTCATTACTTGTCTCAATTGTGCTAATAGGATCAGCATGTGCCATATCCTCATCTTGTAGGGTTACATCCAATTCTGCATCCAATTGATCTTCCATTGGGTCAGTAGGCATTTCTCTTCTAATAAAATTGTGTAAGAGACAACAAGCAATTATAATGTAGTTTTGGGTTTTGATTGGGTAAAAAGACCGATTTCTGAGTATAGCCCAACGCATTTTTAGTAACCCAAAAGTTCTCTCTATCACATTTCTTGCCATTGAGTGTCTCATATTAAAAAGCTCTTCCTTGTTGGATGGTATGTATCCACGTCTCCATTCACTGCGATGGTATCGATATCCTCTATATGGAGCAAGAAATCCTTCACTATTTGTAAACCCAGCATCCACAAGGTAATAATACCCTATAGTAAAATAAAATTGTTAATTAAACATATTAATAATTATTCATTCATTACTATTAATGCATCTCTACTATGTAAAATTTTTTTTACCTGTTGGGACTCTTAAACCATTCCTCCTAGAAATGGCATCTCGCAGTACTCTTGAATCTGATGCTGATCCTTCCCATCCAGGTAACACATATATAAAGTTCATATCCCTTGAACATACGCCTAAGACATTAGTGGATATATCTCCTTTTCTATTACGATATCTCGGTTTATCAATTGCTGGCACAGTAACTTGGATATGTGTTCCATCTAATGCCCCAAGACAACTCTATATACAAATACAAATACAAATAAAAAGTTAATGTTTAACAAACTAGAATGCAATTATTAATGTATTCTATAACACAAACACCGTACCTTAAACCATTTCCATCTCTCATCTAAGCAATCTTGTGAAACAGGATCTGGTCCTCTAAGGAGTGTTTCTTGCAATCGTAAGACACTTTTCAACACTTTATTAAAGTATCTACTAACTGTTTCTCCAGACCTTTTAAACAAAAATTTAATCACCCGATTCTTAGAATGATGTGCTAATATGTGTAAGAACATAGCCACTTGTTCTTCAATATTTACTAGTCCATCCTCTCTTAATCTGCCTTCAGTACGAAGGAGAAAGCATAATGAGCGAAATGACCTAATATCCATGCGAAGATGATCGACGGATGTAACATCATCTTCGTTTATCAATCCCTCTAAAAGTTCTCTCCTTAAACCCTCCCTAACCCTTGGTTGTTCCCTAGGACTATGATTTTCATAATACCACAATGCAGAAAGACTCACTGTCATAAAAAGTGCAAAACACATCCCAACCATCTCTAAAAACATTTCCTCCAAAAGCAGATATGACATAATCTCAAGTTGATCCTCTGAATTCATATTTACCTATACAAATAACAAAAAAAAATAAACAACTTAAATACAATTAGGATTTTTCATCAGCACCGATTTATGTTAAAAAATGCAAATAAACATCCAATATATTTAATTGTGACCACTGCTAATGAAGGTGCATAACCAGTATGAGTTATTGCAAAGGGATGACATGACACTAACAGGGCAACAGGTAAAATCTGAGAGCTGAGATCCTTTAGGCAATGAATTCTAGACACTTGATAGCATCAGTATCATGATTAAGATAATGAACATAGGCATCTCATATTACGCCTTATCATAATTCAGCTAAAAGAGTTACATCCAAACATTATTCCCATTTATAATGACCTAAACAACAAGTCATAAATACAATATCACCAAAAGAAAAGCAACATCGCATCAATCCTTACTCATACAATATCACCATGGAAAGGAGTAGAAATATGTACATCCATTACTTAAAAACATTTCAATAGTTCTTTATATAAATTATCCAATTTAAAATGGAAAACATGCCATGGGAAGAAGTATAAATATGCTAAACCGAATCAAGCACTGAAATGGCCAATTAGGAGAATAAGAAAACCAACATTTTCAACCAATGAGATCAACATTTCAGCCAATATTCTTAAAAGAAACATATACCAGCTTCACAAAAACATCTCAAGAGATGAAACTTAAAGAATTGGAAAATTTTCAAATTGCCCAATATTCCAACTTATTGATCAACAGAAGAAATTATAAAATTTCATAATTGTAACTTTCATGAAGTGGAATGGAAATGGTTGAATCCAAGTTTTCATGATAAATTTCTTATATCTGATATGCAATAATACAACTAAAGGATTTATGATCTCTCTCATTCAAATGCCTTGTCTCCCTATTATTGCTCATTTGACATGGTTTTATAGGCATACTTATGACAAACAAGGTTTTTTGAGTATTTGATATGTCCTAAAGGCCAGTTCAAAATAAAATTTTCGGCTTTGGCATTCCTATAGACAAAATTTGAAGAAACTTCATATATCAAAATACTGAAATTACATTGACCTCCTGTGGTTTAGCATAACCCTTCACCTAGATTCCCTCTAGTTTCAAGTTAAAAAAAAAATCTCTCATCAAGTTTGACAAACCTATATACACAAGACACACCCTGGTTGAATTATTTTGAGACACCTAACCTCCTCCATACAGCATTCTGTACAAGTGAAATCGCACTATAGAATAGGTCATTATATAATTTAAAACTAGAGGGGCTGAGCAGTAGTTTTTGAAAACTTCAAGGGAGATTAGTATAATTCACTCATAAAAATATTTCAAATATCTTTTAAATTGTAAAAGAAGAACAAAATTCAATCTTATATCTCAAGGATGAGTTTTTCTTTCAAGTGAAAAGGAATTGAAACAAAATAAAACCAAAGGATTGAGGCATTGAGCATAGTAATGTTTTTAAATTCGTTTTATCTATAAGATTCAGAATTTAGAAATTTAAATTCTGTTATAGATTATTTTGAGCATAAGAAGGTTATGTCAGAACAACAATTGCAGGTATATGGGTCAGTGGAAGAGTGTTAATAATACCATGTGAAAATGCCAAAGAAAAACCTATTTAGTCATGCAATGGTGTAAGTAATTTCTCTCATCTTCCTGGAGGATTGGAGGATTGCAAAGATTGTCTACCTAATGGATTCTAGTATTTCTTAGTGGAAAGATATCTTTCCTATCAACTGTTTTTCTCAGTAATATGTTGTTAGAAAAAATAAAAGCCAAATAAGTGTGATGTGGCAACATATGTGGCATTTTACTTGTCTACGTGGAAAAAAAACTGACTCATTATAATCTCTCTCTTTTTTTCCCTATTTCTTCTTTTCTCTATCCAACTCTCATTCTTCCTCTTCTTCTGTACCTCTCTCTTTCCTTTTTCTTCTCTTATCTCTGTCTGTGAGCTCAAAGAAAAAATGGAGAAACAGGAGTCAAGAAAAGGGAAAAAGAAAAGGAAGGTTAAGAACAAAATTGACAGGAGTTGGAAAGAAAGAAAAAATATCATTAGCAGTATTGAGGAGGAACCACAAGCAACAAGGGATTATGGAAAATAAGAGACTGGGTTTCTGAATTTCTGGACATTGCAAAGAATATTGCTGTGGCTGAAATACCTATCTCTTTCTTGTTTAAAAATTGAACACCAAAAAACCTATATGGCTTATTAATGCAAAGTTACAGAGTACTCAGTGACAACTCCCAGATTGGCTGCCATTGATCGAATTGTATGGCACAACACTCATCTTCATTGTGATACAAGACTGGATAATATGTTGGAAGTACTTTATATTGCAAACTGAGCAAGACAAATCCTGAAATTGATATGCATCAATAATGTCTGATCTGTTTCTGTTTTAAGACTTAAAAAATTGCTAATGAGGCTGATGATGCAAACCCATATACTACTTCATTTCGTGGAATTGATAATAAGGTGATATTTGACTTGAAATTCTAAGATTTGTAGATATGGTATCTAAGATAAAGTAGTTAATCTTATAATTGATATATATTCTAGTTTCAAGGTGAGTTTCTCCCTCTAGAAGTTGTCCTCCACTTATAATAGTAAACACTATATTTGTCTTTGGTCACACATCTGTGAAGAAAAGCTTGTTAGTCTACGATTGTCTCAGTTGTATAGAGCACTGAAAAGGATTTGCGCTTCCTCTATTTGAACTGTCTTCAATTTCCACTGATACATTAAACAAATTCATCTACAGGTTTATTACATGTTGGACAATGATGGACAATTGCTGAACTTCTCTGGCTGTGGTAATTTAACTTTGTTTTAGCCTCTAAGATGTTATCTTTATATCTTTGTTCAAATTAATTTATGATTTATTTCATCATTTTTGGAGTTGTAGTCAACCAATGATCAAGTCAAACCACAACATCTGCAAACATAACAGGCAGCATTGGTATAATATGACACAACTACAACATTCATTAAATATCAACTATAATAGGCAGCGTTGGTATAATATGCAAACATAACAGGCAGCGTTATCTGATCAATATCTGAAGTCCTCTGACTTGAATCAATTGTTTATTCCCAGGAAATTCATTAAACTGTAACCATCCTGTGGTCATGGAACTCATTCTTGACAGCCTAAGACACTGGTATGTACTAGCTGTATTGAATCCATTATTGATATGATTGCCAATTACTTATATCTTGGTTTATATTGTAAAATTAATCTTATTCCAGATTCTTCTTATTATGTTATGGACTTGGTAATTTAAATTTTATAATTTTTTGGTCTCTTAAACTTTTAGATGCTCATAAAGCTTAAAATTATCTGTATCCGCCCCTCTGTGAAGACCACATGTGGTCACTCATAATCATTCTTGAGGACCTGTTAGTCCACTGCTCTTAGTTATGTGAAATGAACAATCATTTGTGATGCCATGGGAAGTATTGACATTTTCATAATAACTGCGTCATGAGAAATTTTAAATTCCTAAATATGGGAACACTATTTTGTGCTTTATATATTATTTCATACTCTGTTATAATAAAGTTGTTTGGTTGGGCACATAATTTTGCAAGGGTTGGGGAAGGATTTGTGATTGCTCTGGCCTGTGTAAAGATCCAAACTATGACATCCAATACTTGGCTTTTAATGTGAGCAAGCATAGAAGAGATATAACATAACTGAACATGATAGGTCTTTGGATGGCTTAATATGTGGTATGTGCATTTTATGAATTATCTTCACATGTAGAAGTGGATATGTTCACTGATGTACAATTCTCACATGCACAAGCAATGGATAAGAGCAGCACAAGAGGCTACCAATATGATCCAAAGTAACTGAAAAAAACAAATGTGACAAAAACAACAAAGGAAGACTTGAGCATAAGTATATGCTAAGATGTCTTGTGAGAAGAGAAAAAAAGGTAATTATAGTAATTTTCCAAGCCAGATACACCAATTTTTGTGAAGTAAGGTCAGACTGTAGGTATGCAGAACAATCATCACAGGAATATATAAACACAGGAATTCTCACAGCTTTCATATATGTTATTTGGGTCTGATAGAGTGGCAGACTTAGTAACGGGCTTCCAAAGCATACAGGGTACATGAATTCAACATTCTAACATTATATATACCAGTTCAAGACACTCATCATCTTATTTGGAGAAGGGAGATGTTTCAGAAAGAGGAAAAGTCTGGCGTTACCACACAGGCAGACAAGATGGCAGATATACTGCTATGTCACACTTAATGGAGGGGAGACTATCAACAGCATCACCAGGACCAATATCATAACAGCAAAAAACATAACGAATTATTGGGGAAAAAAAATTACAAAAGAATAGGTCAGGTATTGCCTCAAACTAGCAGAGAACGAAGTACTTCAGTCTTAAGGCAACATGGTTACATACATGATTGACTTCCATTTAAAGAAAAAACCGAAGCTAGAGCAGGGAAAACACAAGAACCAAAGAAGGGAAAACACAAGAGCCAGAGCAAAAATCACAGGCAAAAACCAGAATGCCAAGCAAAAATCAGAATGCAAAAACCAGTATCTCGAAGGTGGGAAACCAAAATATACTTACCTCAGCTGATGAAGATCGAAGGTGGGTGAGGGAGGAAGCTCCTTCTCGTGTTGATCTTCCTTCTCGGGTTAACGATGGAGCAGCTTTCAGGATGTGGGTGAGGGACGAAGCTCCTTCGACGATGGAGCAGCTCGGGGGTGCAGATCGAAGGAGGGAGGAGCTTAGCAGTGCAGATCGAGTGAGGGAGCTCGAGCTCGAAGGTGGGTGAGTGAGGGTGGAGATCGGTGAGGCTCGAAAAGCTTGGGCAAGGAGGCTCTTCGAGATCGATGGTGGGTGAGGCTCGGAATGCTTGGGTGAGTGTTGCTGGAGAGCTTGGGGTGGCTGGCCGAGAGGGAAGGGAAAGCTCGAGCTTGGTGACTGCAGTTGGGAGAGAATGGAGCTTGGCGTGAGAGGGGTGATTTTCGGGTTGCCCACAATTTTTGCTATCCTCTCTTTAACCTGGCTATAGAGACCGGTTACAAATTCTAACTACACGGGAGGATAGGCTAGCTTACAAAAAAATGGTATCCTATCATGTATGTACATCAAACAGAAGATAAGAGGAGGATAGGATAGCTTATCCTATCCTCTTCCCCTTAACCGGTGCTCCAAACGGGCCCTATATGTATAAGACATATTAATATTTTTTAGACTTGAATAAAAAAAAATGGTAGCTAAATCTATAAAACATTGACCAAAAGTCAGAAATGACAAAGACAGTTGTGCTATTATTACATATCATTGAATGCTCAGTGATGCTTACTCGTCATTGGCATCGTACATGCATGTTGAATTTCTCTTAGCCTGTGGGGTTATGATCATTAATTTAAGTGGCTACTATCTTAAATTGCGAAGTAAGTTGGTTTCAGTTTTTATATCTCATTAATTATAGGCCACTCCTGTACATATAAATTTTGAAGTTTTATAAAATTACATTAATATTTATTTAAAATTAATTTGTTCTATATTTATAAAACATATACTCATATCTCCTCAAATTTTTAAAAAGTTATATTCAATTTTTATTAAAATTTTCATAAATTTTAATTTGATATTTTAATAATTTGTATTGTATTGAATTAATCTATTTATGAATTTTTAAGAAAAGAAAATATATAATAAAAATTTCATTAATAATTTTATGAATAAAAAGAGTTTTGTATAAATTAAAAATAAAAAGTGAGTGTCTCTTCGGAAAAACCTTAAAATAAATTGATGTTATTTGATCAGAGGGGTTGATATGGGACTTTTGCCCAAATATGAGACAACGTAGAAGAATGGTAGTGAAATATCATCTAATTTGACTTATTGATTTTTAGTAGAGATAATTGGAGATGGGGGAGCCGTGTGAAATTAATTGGTTTTAGTTTTCATATATCATAAATTATGGACAACTCCTATACCTATAAATCATAGAGTAATTATAATAACACTTTCTCTAATTTTAATTTAAAATAAGAACCTTCTCTAAAGTTTATAGAAGATACACTTATAACTACTCAATTTATTTTAAACTTTCATAAATCTTACTTCTACCTTTTAATAATTTATATTGCATTGAATTAATATAATTATGAATTTTTAGAAAAAAAATATATAAAATAAAATTTTCATTAATAATTTTGTGAATAAAGAAGAAAATTTTTATATAAATTAAAATTTTAAGAAATGAGTGTAAATTTTAAAAAATTTAACAGAAACGAAAGTGATTTAAAAGAGACAAAGTGATTTGATAAAACTGATTGGTAGAGATAATGGGAGAAGAGAAGCTGGCTACTAGCTACATAGTATACGTACGCGTTGAAGGCATTTGGTTGGATATTATTATTGTTAGTTAGGTAGCAGTTGGCCTTGGGTATTCATGGTAGTAATATATATAGGACGCCTTTATAAATGAAAGTAATATTGCAGAAGAAAGACGAATTGAGAGGGTAGGATCGGGTTAGAATGTGGAGGTTGAAGATAGGAGAGGGTGAGAAGGACCCATACATCTTCAGCACCAACAACTTTGTGGGGAGGCAGACATGGGAGTTTCAGGCTGATGCAGGCACTCCGGAGGAGCAAGCTCAGGTTGAAGCTGCTCGTCTCAATTTCTATAACAACCGCTTTCATATCAAGCCCTGTGCCGACCTCCTTTGGCGCTTTCAGGTCTTTTTCTTTTCTCTATCTCTTCTCCTTTCCTATCCTATAAACCTCTCTATATTAAACAAAACCAAGCAAAACAACTTAGAGGGATTAAGATTAAGTGGTTCTTTTCTAATATAGTTTCATAGGATTCTTATCCAAAATATTGTAGTATTTAAAATTCTTATATTTGAGACCATAATTTAATCGATTGTAAAAGAGATAAAATTGATGTCTTATAAAAGTTAACAAAACTTAAATTTTAAGACGTGAGATATTTTATTTTATTTTGGAAGAGTTATCATTCAAAATGTGTTATTTTATATCTCCTTATATTTATTTTGAATAATACAAAATATATTAAATATCAGTATATCAAATGCAAGCATTTAACCTTTTTTTTTTTTTTTTTTTTTTTTTTTTTTTTTACTTTTAAGGAGTTTAGATAGTTAAATTGTGTCTACATCTGCTTCAAGGTAGAATTCCCAAATTTAGAAAACATATTCTGTTAACATTTAAAAGCAATTTTATGTTGGCCAAACAGTCCTAAAAACTAAAAGAAGCGCTTTTTTAAACATAATAATTTTTTTGGGTTCAAAATAAGCTAAACTAAACAGGCTCTTAAGGTTTAGGATTTAAGAGTTAAGAGATTTATGCTTTTAGAATTTAAGAGTTTAGTGATTATAGTGTCAGGATTCCAAGTTTCACACTTTGGTATTTATTTTTTAATATTCATGCTTTTAGAGTTTAATGGTTAAAATTTTAGGTTTGGTTTTAAGGTTTAGTTGTTGAATTTTTCTTAATTAAAACAAAAAAAATTATTTTAAAATAGTAAGAGGTTGTATCATATACATAAATTGTATAAGCATTAATTTAAAATTGTATAGAATATTTCAAAAACTATTAAATGTGATAGACAGATAGTAAAAGAAAAACAATTTCAAGCAATATCCGTGGATCAATAATTTTTTCAGATTTTGAAATATAATCGTCCTATTAGATTACACTTGTTTCTATGTCTTCTTTGAATATGAGAAATATTAATTATATTAATTTTTCCATAATTCTCAAATTTTTAATGTTTAAATTCGAATTCAATTCACTCTATTTTAGTAGACATAACTAAGAAATTATTTTAAAAAAATACTTTTTTCTTTTAAAATCCGCAGTGTGATTAATCTTGTAATATCCCAAAATTTTATTTTTAAATAATAATGTTTTACTAAAACAAATATATATTTTTATTGTAAATGATTATGTTTTGCTAAAAGGAAGTATATTTTTATTTAAAATAATTATTGTTTTGCTCAAAATAATTATATTGGCCTCTAATGAATTTTTGTTGTATTTTTTTAAAATATTTTTTCTTTTAATATGTAAAAAAATATTTATTTTGAGATTTGTTTATTACAATTTTTATCAAGAAAAATCATAATTTAAGAGTTTAAATAGAATGTAAATTTTTAGAAATTTTTAGGATATTTTAGGATGAAAAATTGAATTTATATGAATTTATATAAAAGAAATTCTATTAATTAAATATTAAATAATAATAATATTATTATTAAAAAAATGGGGGACGGGAGAAAGGAACACGGAGGCACAAGTAGAGAAAAAAAAATTCTCTCTCTCTCTCTAACATTTTTTTTAAAACTTCTCTCTAAGATTTCTTCAA
This sequence comes from Gleditsia sinensis, assembly GCA_037074535.1. NCBI lineage: Eukaryota > Viridiplantae > Streptophyta > Magnoliopsida > Fabales > Fabaceae > Gleditsia > Gleditsia sinensis. Next base: position 15,997,742 of record CM073469.1, on the reverse strand, counting down.
TTCTAGATGTCCAATTGAGATACCGAAGGTACCATTGGATTCATGGCGGCGAGAGCTTCAAAACCCACCGATCATTTTCACCGGAAGTTCGCCGGAATGTCGCCGGAATTTCGTGAATAGTAACTTCATGGTAAATTTTCTAAAATACTGGATTTTTGATGGTTTTTGAAGATTTCAACTTAGGGCTTTTGTTAAGGATGTAGAATATTAGTTGTAGGATAAAATTTATGGTCAGAAAATGTGATTTGGTAGTTTAATTTTGCAAATTTTACTTCGGTGAACAGTAACTATGAACAGTGCTAAACAGTACTCGTGAACAGTATCTGCGCGTGAATAGTGATTTCAGCCGCGCGTGAACAGTGTTTCCGGCCGTGAACAGTGCCAACGTCCCGGGGTCATTTTTTTTGGGTTTTTGGACCTTCCGGACTCACTTTTAATGTCTAATGGATCAAACTCAAATGGGAAACGTGGATTTTGGGGCTGTCCAATCTGGGGCCCTTACCCTGTGAGTGAATATAATTTACTATAACGCATTTTAAAATTCTCCTTCATGCCCATGCATTTTAAAACAAAGTTTTAATTATGAATATCATAAATTGAATTTCATGTTTATATTGATTTATATTCTTAGAAGTTATAGGACATGCAGAACAGACCTCTAATAAGTCCCTCCTGAATTTATGACGAAAATGTGGTATTATAATACACTTTATTGAATCTTATAATTGTATTATCTTTCATATTGTTTCATATGATTTGTGTTATAAATGATACCTCACTATTTCATGGATATGGTGAAATTGAATTTGTATTTGAGTTTCAAATGTGTCATTGATACTGGATATTATGGTTTATTTGGAATGTAATGAAAATGTTGTATTTTCTGATTTTGGAGAATGAATTTCTATGCCGGAACTCTGTCCGAGGAATATCTTGGAAGGGAGGGATATATTTTGTCTTAAAAAGAATTTTAATCTCATAATTTTCAATTGTTCTTTCAGATTATATTTTTGATTTATTAAACTAGTTTATTTTGGAGGAATCATTGATAGAAACACTGTTAGCTAGCGACAGAGATAACTAGCCTTGGTGCACCATGAAACTTTAGCTAGCAAGAGAGTTGCTAGCCCCTTGTGCGAATGGGCACATGAGGATTGAATTATGAATAAGTATGGAGTTGAGTATGTCTCCTCCAATAACCAGTGGCAATTGGCCCGGTTACTTATGATGAGAATGAGGTGATTTACCCGTCTTATTGCTGTGTGCTTAGGACAGTCAACATATGGAAAGGTCAGGGAGTTGAGGAGAGCTCCTCCCAACCTTATGATATGAATTATGAGAATATGGTTATTTACCCGTCCCATTGCTATGTGCTTGGGATAAAACAATGTATATGGTGATTGCCCTTACCAGGCTTTGTGCTTGGGTATAAAAATTATAATTATGGATCTACTTTGAGTCCTCCTCTAAATATATTTTTTTTTTATAAAGAGTTATCTTTTTATTTCCTTATCTGATTTTGAAATTATTGTTTATATACTAAATCTTAAGATTGTTGATTTTCTTTTAACAAAATTTACCTTCTTTAAAACTTTAATTTGTTGTTATATACATTGATTTAGATAATGTTATATTCTACCATAATTTCTATTTATGAAAACTCGTGCGAATGGTCTGTTCTGTTTCAGTTATAGTAAGCTATATTTGCTCACTGAGTTGTCAAACTCACTACACGATATTTCTACATTTTTTTTTCAGATAGTTGACCAGCTAGATGACATGATCTCTGGGTGAGCCTACTTTATTTCCAAGGCTCGTAGATTTTAATTTACATTGTACTTGTACTCTAGAGTTGCTCCATATATCACAGGCAGGATCTCAGTTTCCATTTACAGTGTTTTATGTATATTTGAGATTATTGAAATTATACAGTAAGCTCTCAAATGAATGTGATTATGTATTTGGTTACAATCTATACTATTTATGAGAAAATCATTTATATGTATCATACTAGAGGCTTACGGGATGAGATTATTCTCAAAATCCGTGCCGGTTACGTACTTCTATTTTTGGGTCGTGACAAAGTTGGTATCAGAGCATTAGGTTTCCCTGTGACTATTGGAGCAAAGGATTCTTTAGTAGGACCTTTAGTATGGGTATGAGCCGGACATATTTATACTTCTGGTGCTGCTGAAGAATTCTATAGGGTTTCGCTTTTCTTTCTATTCCAAGATTGCTAAAATTCCTAGTATAAGGTTTATTGAATATTGTGACATTTTTTTTTTTAAAAAAATATCTATTGGTCAATTATTGCCAGAAAGTGAAAGGGATAGGCATCCTTGAGAATTTAACGAATTGAGACAAAGGCCAATTACAATAGTTTCTGAATATAATATTCGTTTTACCCTGTTGTCTAGTTATGATAGACTTTGATGTGATACTGAGAATGAATTGGTTGATATCAAGCCATGTCATTTCGGAATGTCACTGTAAGGTGATTAAATTCAATATTCTTGGAGAATTTTCTTTCTTGATACAGAGAGACCATAATGAGATATCCAATAATCTAATCTCTGCTTTAGCGGCCCATAAGTGATTATAAAAAGGTACCAAGGATATTTGGCAGTGGTGAGAGATATTGATATGACGTATGCCAACGTAAATCTAGTGGTCAAAAAAAAAATTCTGATGTAATTCCTGGGGAATTGCCAAGATTACCTCGAAACGTAAAATAAAAATTTAGTATTAATTTACTTCCTGAAACCTAACCAGTGTCTGTCTATACCCTCTTATAGAATGATATTGACTAAAAAAAAAAAAAAAAAGTTACAAGACTTGTTAGACAAAAGATTTATACTCTCTAGTACTCTCTCTAGACCTATTTGTGGAAATCCATTATCTTGTATCTGTTTAACCAGTTATAAGGTGCTCAGTATTTTTACAAAAAAAAAACTTGATTTGGGATATGAGTATCATGAATTGAGGATAAGGGAAGAGGATATTCAAAATTTTCTTTTAGGACTTATTATGGACATTATGAATTTTTTTTTGGTTATGTCATTTAGTTTGACAAATGTCCAAAGCTTTATTCATAGACTTAATAAATAGAGTACTTAAGCCATTCCTGGATCAATTTATTATTATAATTATTGACGATACACTAAAATATTACAAGAGTTCAAAGGATCATAAGCAACATTTAAAGATAGTTTTACAAACTCTAAAGGAGTATGTTTAGCAAGGATGGTATCCAAATAGACCTTAAGAAAATAAAAGTGGAACAGCAATGGCTACGTTCTACTACAGTTACAGATGAAGATCCAAATCCAATTTGCGCTTCCTGCGGTTGTCTGCCGTCCATTCTATTTGAGCAACAGTTGGATCAGGTACATGAACATATGCTTGTAAGGCATCAATCAACTCCTCAGCATTTGAAGCCGAGATGAGAAGTCGTCGTGCTGAGTGTGGGATAAACCTTTGTTCCACAGTTTGATCTAGAAAAGACAATAAACCATCAAAGAAATGATTAACATTTAATAAACCTATCGGTTTGTGATGCATATTTAGTTGTGCCCAAGAGACTATTTGGAAAATCTCCTCTAAAGTACCAAAACCACCTGGTAAGGCAATGAAGGCGTCAGCATTGCTCATCATTCTAGCCATGCGTTCATGCATGGAAGCTACTCTATATTCTTCCCCAATTGTTTTTCCTATATTTCTGGATGTAGCTAGAGCTGTAGGAATAATACCAAGAACTTGGCATCCTCCTACATGTGCAGCTGTAGCCACACACCCCATTAACCCACAGTTACCTCCACCATACACTAAATGAATTCTTCTCCTAGCCAGCACCATACCCAGATTTTGTGCTGCTTTAACATACTCCCCATCTTTTCCAGGACTGGAACCACAAAAGACACAGATATTTCGAAACTGACGGAATGCGGTTCCTTCCATAATTTCTATCACCTTAACTTTGAGTAAAGATAAAGATACTAATGTAAGCATTTATAGAACTCAGAGAAGGGCATATTTATAATAGTTATGCGAATAGGTCTGATATTATTAGAACAACTATGTGAGTGATTGGTGGATATCAGCTAAATTAAAGGTAAAAAAAAAAATTTCAAAAATGACGGCAAGCATGTATATGTACAGTAGTTATGACTGTGACCCATATTAAGTGCATGAAGAGCATAAGATAAGATATCACCAGAAATCTATCATTTTCTTGTTGTCTTTGATGATGTCTTGATTCTTGTAGAAAAGTTGTAGGTGATAGCGGTCATTGTAAAAAAAAATACAAACCAATTAATTGTTGAAAAAGAACAATCAAATGGTTTATTTTGTTTTCTCAATGTTTTTGCCAGTCGACTATGGGTATTATTAAGTCGACTAGCTATTTTGAGAAATTTTAATTTGGACTGGTTAATTTACAGTTGATTGATTACATCTATTCTGAAGCAATCAACTGCATCCTACCAGTTAGCTACGTACTCTTTGTTTTTCACAGACTTTTATAAGTTCGGAAATGTTTCTTTTCCACCGAATATCAACAGTTTTAAAGTAGATTCTGGCACATATATTCAAAATTTGCGGCCACCGATTTTTGCCGAAATCGTAGATAGATTTTGTGTACAGATTTTCAAGAATTACGGCCACCGATTTTAATGTTTTTCAATGCTTTGTCCAAATTTTTGACTTTCTATTTTGACACCATTCTCTATTATGCTTTTTGTCTGTTTCACTGCATTCTCCCTCATTAACGGTTGGCATTAAATGCAAGGTTCTTTTCCCTCATTGCAAGGGAGGATAATTTCTTTTCTTTAAAACTCGGTTATTATGGTGTCCAAGTGGTTAGTAGGTAAAGTAATGACAAGTTTGAAAGACATAGACAGATGATGACCTTATGGTGTTTTGACGACTGTGATCAAGAGAATTAGCGGTGTTGAAGTTCTTGAGGAATAAAATATGAGAAGTATAATTTAAATTAATCTTTGAACTCTTAATTTGAAAATATGGAGAATATTTTGAGAATTATGTCTGAAAATAATGAAAGGATCAAGGCACTTGAATTAAGGGATTATACCATACGAAGATGAGTTTAGTATCTAGGATTTGAATTATGTTGAGATTGAAAATTTATGTGTGAATAATTGTTGAAAAAGGAGAAATTAATTGTCCTTGATTGAATTTGCTCATATCCGTGGTTATTAGGCCAATATACAAATGACATCATTTGAGGTTATATATATAAAATAGTATAGATCTCCTAATAAGTTAGTACGTTGAGTAAAGTTAGGTCCGCAGTATATAGGATCAGCCCAGTAGCTTACCGTTGGGCTTTGCTATCTGAATTGAGTAATATTCATCCAATCTTTCACGTGTCTATACTACGAAAGTATCTACCAGGCCCAACACATGTTATTCAATGTCGAGAAAATTCAGTTAGACAAAGATTTGTCATATGAGGAAAACAAAAATCAGTGACTATAGTAGATAGAAAAAAAAATGTTCAAAAGAAATACCACGGTAAAAGTCACATAACAGAATCACTTTTCAGAGGAGGCTACTTATGAAAGAGAGAATAATATGCGCGGCAGATACATATTTTTTTTAGTGGTAAGGTTAGTATTTATTTGCAATTAGGGAGATGAAATTGATTAGAAAAAAAAAAAATATAAGCAACTCAGTACATGCCAAAAATTTATAAGGATCATGAATGTTGAGTACTAGAAATTATCAGTTGGTGACCACGTATTTTTTTTAAAGACTCACCAATGAAAGAAGTAATGAGGTTTGGAAAGAAGGAAAAAGTTAAGCTCTAGTATATAGACTCTTTTGAACGAAGTAGGCAAAGTAATACATTGCCTAACCTTGCCATCAGGATTGAGTAATGTGGATATAGACTTTCTTGCATCAATGTTAAGGAACTACTTATTAGATTCTTCTTATATTACCTAATTCCAAGAAATTTAATTAAACAAAAATTTAGCTTAACTAAGGGTACAATCGATGTTTATTATTGATCGACAAGTGAGGAACTTATGGATGAAAGATATCCCTAATTATTTGAGTAATAAGGTTGGTAGCTTTGAATTATGTCTTGACTTCATTCCCTACATGTGGTAGGATAGGCTGAAATTCGGGGACCGAATTTCTTAAGGGGGGAAGAATGTAATATCCCAAAATTTTATTTTTAAATAATAATGTTTTACTAAAACAAATATATATTTTTATTGTAAATGATTATGTTTTGCTAAAAGGAAGTATATTTTTATTTAAAATAATTATTGTTTTGCTCAAAATAATTATATTGGCCTCTAATGAATTTTTGTTGTATTTTTTTAAAATATTCTTTCTTTTAATATGTAAAAAAATATTTATTTTGAGATTTGTTTATTACAATTTTTATCAAGAAAAATCATAATTTAAGAGTTTAAATAGAATGTAAATTTTTAGAAATTTTTAGGATATTTTAGGATGAAAAATTGAATTTATATGAATTTATATAAAAGAAATTCTATTAATTAAATATTAAATAATAATAATATTATTATTAAAAAAATGGGGGACGGGAGAAAGGAACACGGAGGCACAAGTAGAGAAAAAAAAATTCTCTCTCTCTCTCTAACATTTTTTTTAAAACTTCTCTCTAAGATTTCTTCAATTCTAGATGTCCAATTGAGATACCGAAGGTACCATTGGATTCATGGCGGCGAGAGCTTCAAAACCCACCGATCATTTTCACCGGAAGTTCGCCGGAATGTCGCCGGAATTTCGTGAATAGTAACTTCATGGTAAATTTTCTAAAATACTGGATTTTTGATGGTTTTTGAAGATTTCAACTTAGGGCTTTTGTTAAGGATGTAGAATATTAGTTGTAGGATAAAATTTACGGTCAGAAAATGTGATTTGGTAGTTTAATTTTGCAAATTTTACTTCGGTGAACAGTAACTATGAACAGTGCTAAACAGTACTCGTGAACAGTATCTGCGCGTGAATAGTGATTTCAGCCGCGCGTGAACAGTGTTTCCGGCCGTGAACAGTGCCAACGTCCCGGGGTCATTTTTTTTGGGTTTTTGGACCTTCCGGACTCACTTTTAATGTCTAATGGATCAAACTCAAATGGGAAACGTGGATTTTGGGGCTGTCCAATCTGGGGCCCTTACCCTGTGAGTGAATATAATTTACTATAACGCATTTTAAAATTCTCCTTCATGCCCATGCATTTTAAAACAAAGTTTTAATTATGAATATCATAAATTGAATTTCATGTTTATATTGATTTATATTCTTAGAAGTTATAGGACATGCAGAACAGACCTCTAATAAGTCCCTCCTGAATTTATGACGAAAATGTGGTATTATGATACACTTTATTGAATCTTATAATTGTATTATCTTTCATATTGTTTCATATGATTTGTGTTATAAATGATACCTCACTATTTCATGGATATGGTGAAATTGAATTTGTATTTGAGTTTCAAATGTGTCATTGATACTGGATATTATGGTTTATTTGGAATGTAATGAAAATGTTGTATTTTCTGATTTTGGAGAATGAATTTCTATGCCGGAACTCTGTCCGAGGAATATCTTGGAAGGGAGGGATATATTTTGTCTTAAAAAGAATTTTAATCTCATAATTTTCAATTGTTCTTTCAGATTATATTTTTGATTTATTAAACTAGTTTATTTTGGAGGAATCATTGATAGAAACACTGTTAGCTAGCGACAGAGATAACTAGCCTTGGTGCACCATGAAACTTTAGCTAGCAAGAGAGTTGCTAGCCCCTTGTGCGAATGGGCACATGAGGATTGAATTATGAATAAGTATGGAGTTGAGTATGTCTCCTCCAATAACCAGTGGCAATTGGCCCGGTTACTTATGATGAGAATGAGGTGATTTACCCGTCTTATTGCTGTGTGCTTAGGACAGTCAACATATGGAAAGGTCAGGGAGTTGAGGAGAGCTCCTCCCAACCTTATGATATGAATTATGAGAATATGGTTATTTACCCGTCCCATTGCTATGTGCTTGGGATAAAACAATGTATATGGTGATTGCCCTTACCAGGCTTTGTGCTTGGGTATAAAAATTATAATTATGGATCTACTTTGAGTCCTCCTCTAAATATATTTTTTTTTTATAAAGAGTTATCTTTTTATTTCCTTATCTGATTTTGAAATTATTGTTTATATACTAAATCTTAAGATTGTTGATTTTCTTTTAACAAAATTTACCTTCTTTAAAACTTTAATTTGTTGTTATATACATTGATTTAGATAATGTTATATTCTACCATAATTTCTATTTATGAAAACTCGTGCGAATGGTCTGTTCTGTTTCAGTTATAGTAAGCTATATTTGCTCACTGAGTTGTCAAACTCACTACACGATATTTCTACATTTTTTTTTCAGATAGTTGACCAGCTAGATGACATGATCTCTGGGTGAGCCTACTTTATTTCCAAGGCTCGTAGATTTTAATTTACATTGTACTTGTACTCTAGAGTTGCTCCATATATCACAGGCAGGATCTCAGTTTCCATTTACAGTGTTTTATGTATATTTGAGATTATTGAAATTATACAGTAAGCTCTCAAATGAATGTGATTATGTATTTGGTTACAATCTATACTATTTATGAGAAAATCATTTATATGTATCATACTAGAGGCTTACGGGATGAGATTATTCTCAAAATCCGTGCCGGTTACGTACTTCTATTTTTGGGTCGTGACAAATCTCCTCTCAAAACGTATAAGTAAATAAACAAAAGCATTGAACGGCCTGGTTTCCAATAATTGGTAACCCAGGAAAAGAAAAACAAAAAAAGAAAAGGGCGCAAGGCCAGAATGCCGAGCATTCTTGCTACCACAAACTTTGTTATTTTGCTGAAAACTTTATATGTATAACACATATTAATAAACTTAAAACAAATGAATGTGATTTGATAAGAGTGGTTGGTATGGGACTTTTGTAGAAATATGAGACAATCCAGAAGAATGGTAGTTAAATATCATATAATTTGACTTGTTGATTTTTACTAGCTAACATTTATTTCAGTTGCAAAAATGTGTTGGTTGGTTTCGACTTTCTTATCTCATAAATTATGGCCCACCCCTCGGCTACGTATAGTAATAGTTGATAAAAGTGGTTGGTGGGGGCCTTTAACCAGATATGAAGGGAAATCTATTAAATATCATATAACTTGACTCATTGATTTTGAGTAGAGATAATTGGAGAAGTATACTAAAGAACACAAGGACCGGTTGGTTTAAGCATTTAGTTGGAAGTAATATTATTATTAGGCTAAAATACATTTCCAGTTTCTCTATTTTTAATAGTACACTATGTGTGCACCACTAAAGCTGACGTTAATATGTTTTTTTAGGTGAATAGACACGTGTTATTTAGTGATGCATACTTCGTGTATGCTTGAAAGATTAATGAAAGAATAAATGGTGAACTTAACATTTTGACTCATTTGTTAAAAGTAAAGAGACCAAATCCATAATATAAATTATAGAGAAACTAAATAAATACATTCTTTAAAGATAAAAAATGCATTTAAATTTTATTATATATAGCCAAGGACTACTACTACACAAAAGAAAAAGAAAAAGAATTTAGCTATGGTTTTAACTATCGTTAAACCACTTAACGATAGTTTCACAAACCGTCACAAAATCTACTATTGCGACGATTTTGAAAAATCGTTGTAGTGCCAAGCCTTAACAATGGTTTATAAACCGCCGTTAAATCAATAAAAACCGTTGTTATACCATTTTTTTATTTTTTATTTTTTTATCTTTTATTTTTCATTTTTTAATATTCCGTATCAAGAATTTATTTTCGAATTTTTTCTCCCTCTCTCTCTCTTCTCTCACATTCTTGGTTTTCTCTTCGATGTTCTTGACTTCATCTAGTAGCGTCTAAAATCACAAGAAAAAAGTCTTGATATGAACAAAAATCACAAGACCAATAAAAATAAAGTGCAGAAATACATCAAAACTCAAAAGAGAAAGTCATCAGTTTGCAGGCCGAAAAGGATGAGTAAAAATAAAGCACTTTGATGGAAAAGAAGCAACACTAGAGGGAGAAAATGGAGAGAAGAATAATCTCGCGTCAAAGGAGAATATAGAGAAAGAAACAAGGGGAGATAAAAGAACTTCGGTGAAAAAAATAAGTGTGGAGGAAAGAAAAAGAGGGGCTTGCATGGAGGGAAGAGAAACCAGGATTTAAAGACAATTTTAAAAATTTGTCGCTAAATAACGACAGTTTTAAAAAACAATACGAAGATTTTTGGTTTTTAGCGACAATGTTTTAAAACCGTCACTAAATGACTATGGTTAAGAAATCGTCCATGTTTATTTTTAATGACGATTAGCAAAACTGCCGCTAAAATTCCATCACAATACCACCTTCCTTTTGTGGTGGAAGGGTGGACCATCATTTATGAGATAAGATGCCGAAACCAACAAACGCATTTTCGCCATTGGAATAAATGTTTGGTACCTGACTATAAGGTGGCATTTTTAATGATTATTAGTATTAAATACGTTTTTTATTTTTTTAGAAATGCATTAATTTAGTTTCCCTATAATTTATAATATGAATTTAATTTCTCTAATTTTAATGAATCAGTCAAAATAATCCCTTTGTTATGTTCATTGTTTATTTTTTCGTTAATATGCCGTGTGAACACGAAGTGTACATAATTAAATCACATGTGACATACTCGATTACTCAAAAAAGAAATACATTAATGACAGATTTAATAGATGAATTATTTTGATTTATTTGTTAAAATTTTAAAAATCAAATTCATATTATATATTATAACAAAACTAAATTGATGCATTCATGAAAGTAGAGAGTCTAAAAATGCATTTAAGCCTTATATATATATATATATATATATATATATATATATATATATATATATATATATATATATATATATATAAGTTAACTGATTTTATTTTTTATATCAAATCAATTCAACTTAAAATTATACATTTGTAATAAAACTTGTTTTTGTTCATATGATATTATTTTAAAGATAGTTATATAGAAGGGAATTTTAGATCTATCGTGAAATTATTGAACTACGAATCTCAAAATTATATAATAAAAAAAATATAACTGTTAAAATAAGTAACATTTTAAAAAAAAATAAAACCCTTCGTAAATTACACTTTTTCCAATCCTTCCTATGCACAACTACGAAAATCTGTAGTCCAATTTGGCACCTTACGCGTTTTTTTAGTCTTTCTAACTACGTCCAGAACAGATAGTATCATTACTTTGGATCCACATCCTTTAAATTTTTTAAAAAATTTTACATGATAAATTTGAAAAAAAAAACACAATCTATGAAACCTAAATCTGAATTAATAAATATAGCTTATTTATTAAATATGATTTTATCTTGCACATTCATCTGTGTAGAAATACAAATCATATTTCACGACTTATAAAATAAAAGTTATAATATTTATATATTCAAGATTGTAAACCAATGTCTTTTTAGATGGCAAATGTTAACCAATCCCTTATAGGTTACTGCGTTAACTAACGTTAGTCTGAGTAAAAAATATATATTATTTTATTAAAATAATTGAAATAATTAATAAAAAATAATAAATTAAGTTAATTTATAATTTTAAAAGACAAAATTACCCTTTTAAAAAGTAATTGCGTATTCAACTTTTTTATTATAAAAAAACAAGTTATTCTTCAATTTTTTATTTATTGTTGAAAAAATTAATTTTTTTTTACTTTCTTTCTTCTTTTTCTTTGTGCTTTCAATTTCACTTTATTTTAAAACTATTTTTTTTTCAAATGGAGCTTTTTGAAAAGAAGTGTAATAAAGAAAATGCGCTTTTTACTATAAAATTAATAAAATGGTACATGTTTAGAAATGTTTTTGTAGTCCATAATATTTGGATGAAATTTTGATTTTTAAATACTTATTTTTATTAATTTGATCAATTTTAAATTTCTTATTTAATTAAAATTTTAAAAATAAAATAATAATAATAAATATATAAAAATATGTAATGAAACAAATTAATAAAAATATAATAAAAAATTTCACATATTATAATAATTTTCTCATTACCTAATTATATTAAATTTTGTAAAACAAAATATCTAATTTCAAAAAATTAAGGAGTTTAGTTAGTTAAATTATATGTATCTGAATTTATCTTTGGGAGAGGGTATTTTTTTTTCCAAGGAAAATTAATTTTCTGCTTCTAATTAAGGAGTGGTTTAAGGTTTAAAATTTTGGGATGCAAGGTTTCAAATGTTAGAATTTAAGATTTAAGATTTTAGGGTTTAGAATCTAGGGTTTAGTTACTGATTTTTTTATTGAAATAAAAAGTTTAATTTTAAAATAGTAAAAGGTTGTTTTATCATATACATAAATTATACTAGCACTAATTAGATGTAATATATGATAGAGCTGTCAAAATGAACTTAACTCAAGGATTGGCTTGGTCCAGCCATATAAATGGGGTGGGGTGGGGCAACATTTTTATGGCTAATTTGGAAGAAGGACTTTTGTACCTTGGGCTGAAGTGGTTTAGCTGGTCCAACCTAAATGATTTTTTTTCAAATAAACAACCTTCTTGTGTTTTGAATTATCACTACCGTTTATGAATTTAAACAACCTACTTGAATTATCATGTTAAACTTCTGGCATAAATTATCAGGTCGTAGAAAGCAACTCATAGTATAAGTAGGTATAGCCTGCGCAACCAATTTTATTAAAGCTCCCTTTCCTGCTCTAGATACGAGCTTCTCTTTTGACCCTTGAACCTTCTTCCAGACACTAAATTATAGACTCGAAAGAATCTTTTTTTTTTTTCTTTTTGCCAACCAAGGTAGGGAGGCCTATATACTTTTCATTAAAAGAGATATTTCTAACCAATAGAAGGGTCATGATGTCTTCTTTATCTTCCATGGAGCAACTGGGGCTGAAGTAAATAGCTTATTTACTTGCATTCATCAACTGCCCAGAACAAGATTAATAAGTATGAATAATATGTCTAAGTTCCAAATTCTTATCTAGATCCACTTTGCAGAATAAGGCTATCATCTGCAAAGAAAAGGGGGGGGGGTTAATTCTGGGAGCCTATGGGCAAACCTGGACAGCTAGAACATGTTTCCTCTCTACCTCTTGAAGTAGAGCACTGAGCCCCTCCAGCAAATATTTAAAAAAGAAAAGGAAAAATAAGGTGAGAATGGGTCACCTTGTCTCAAGTCCCTTTTAGGAATAAAATCACCAAAATCTATTCCTATTCATTTCATAATCAGATTACACCAGTGATTACCAAAACCCAATTTTCGCATCTTTGCTTCTAGGAAATTCCAATCGACCATGTCATAAGCCTTGCTCATATTCAAATTCAAAGCCATATAACCTACTCTTCTAGAGGGTTTTATTTTTTAGAGCATGCAATAGCTCATAAGCAATCAAAATATTATTATTAATTTGTCAATTAGGAATAAAAGCACTCTAATGTTCAAAAATAATAGAAGGAAAAATGACCTTTAACCGGTTTGCAAGGACTTTTACAATAATCGTGTAAGAAATATTGCATAAGCTAATGGGGAAGAATTGAGAAAAATTATTAGGGGAGCTAACTTTGGGGATCATAACCAATTTCGGTTTGTTTAACTTATCAGAAAAACAACCATGATTTAAAAACGATGGAACCTTTGAAAATCCCTCATCACCAACAATGTCTCAATATATTTCTGGTAGAATAAGGCTAGGAAGCAATCCGGACCTGAGGCTTTAATAGGACCCATATGAAAAACTGCTTGTTTGAATTCTTCTATGGTGAAGCTAGCAGACAGAGAATCAACATAGTGAGTCGCCAATTAAAAAAAAAAATTAATTATTGGATTTTTCATAAAATTAATGAACCAACAAATTGAGTCACTAATAAAATAAAATTAAAATAGTGGACCTTAAATCATGTGTGGAAAGTTGAAATTTTTTACTAAAATATAATTTGATATTGTTTACTAATAATTTATTATTAAATTATAAATGAAAAAAATTAAACTAATAATTTCAAAATAAATAGAAAATTTTATCTCTTAATGGTTGAGCTCTTTCTTTCACCTTTTTTGTCAACCTCTATCGTATTCCTCTAATGAGCATCCATGGTGGAGCTTTCAAAAATTCTCTCACATTCTAAAATTCCGAATAAGACCAACTTTACTACATTTTCTCTCTCTAAAGGGATAATACCTTAGTTTATAGTTTTTCCAAATACTAGGATCATCTCTTCTTTTTCCGGTTACATAGTGCAAAAGGTAATGCCAGTTGAATGTCGCACAAGGCCTTGAAAGCTTCCAATTTTAATCTCATCTGGATTGATTCGTAGAAAGGTGCGGGAAGAACAAAAATGCTTTTGAATTAATTTTGAGTGACAATTAATTTGGATAGAAACTAAATTCAAACTTCATAAATAATGAACATCTTAGAAAATAAATATTGAGAATCAAATTTTAACATGTTTTCACCCAATTGTCATTTGTAAAAAATATTTTAATTCTCTGATTGAAAAAAAATAGTAGTGTATTATAGCAACAGAAAGTTGAAGTAACACGGCGAAATATAAGCTTGCAAATTAGATGATCCTTAATTTAAATATTCTCATTTCCTATTTGTTAATTGTTATGTTTGATTTGTTTGATGCAGTTCCTGAGAGAAAAGAATTTCAGTCAAACAATACCTTCTGTGAAGATAGAGGAGGGGGACAAAATAACGTATGAAAAAGTCACTAGCACAGTGAGAAGGGCGGCACATCACCTATCAGCATTGCAGGCGTGGGATGGACACTGGCCTGCTCAAAACGCTGGACCCCTCTTTTTTGTTCCGCCTTTGGTGAGTGCACAGTTATAGATCAATTAATCTCTCTCTATGAATATGCCTTTGTTTCTTGCTAATTAAAGGATCCGAAATGGTGTGTGAATGGTGCAGGTGTTTTGTATGTACATTACAGGGCATCTTGATAGGGTATTCACAAAAGAGTACCGGAAAGAGATCCTCCGCTACATTTACTGTCACCAGGTTCCTATATTTGAAGTTCAGAATCTTATTCAATGAAACTAGGGTAAATTACAATTTATCCCCATGTGGTTTGGCATAAAATCAATTTGTCCCTATATGGTTTATTCTGTCATTAACTGTCTTGTGATTTTTTTTGTAATAACTTTACTGTCCTATGGCAAGTTTAATCTAAATTTTAAAAGAAAGGATCATATGAATGTTAACATATTGTGCAATTTCATTTTTCAAAGTTTGTTTCACTTATAATCTGTACAATTTCATAGTATTATAAAGTTATTACTAGGATTAAGATAATTAATTCAATTTTTATATATCACTGTGATCCCAAAATAACTTCAAAAGATTATGAAATAGTTCAAGATATAAATGAAACATACTCTCAACAATAAAACTATTCATCGTGTTAACAATTACATGATTATTCTGTTAAAACTTAGATACAAAATTCTACAGGGTGGCCAAACGGTTACATAACATCACAATAGCTTATCTAAAATAAATGGTTCCAACATTTTCTCTCTCGTCTTTAAGAGTTTCCTCTCTCATCTTTGAGAGCTTCCCTTGAACTTGTATTAGTTTCTTTCATATGGTTTTCTTTTCTGGAATCTTTGGGATACAATGGTTGTGAGAAATGGAAAAGGAGTGTAGCATGGAGATGGATGAAGGAACAGCCAATATGGATGATCAATGATGATTTGGTAAACCTAGAGTAAAGTGAGCAAGGTCGAAGAGAGGTAAGAAGGGTGACTTTGATTGGAAGGTTACTCTTTGAGAAGGTTATGAATCGGAATATAGTAATCTAGATTATTAGGAAGCGATGGAACTTGCACCAAGGTTTGAGCATCAACGAAGTAGGGGCCAACACTTATATTTTCTCTTTTGATAAGAACAAGGAGTGCAAGAGGATCCTGAGGCATAGGCCCTAGTTTGTTATGGGCATGCTTTCGGTGGTCCAGCCATGGACACCTTTGAGAATGTAGTAGGAGGTGGAGTTGACAAAGATCACTTGTTGGGTTCAATTTCATGGTTTTCCTCTAGAAGAAGTGACTAATAGGGATATGAGTTTACTAGGGTCAAGGGTTGGAAGTGTGCTTGCTTATGAAGTTTCAATAGTTAATGGAAGATTTTCTTGAAGGTTTTTGCGAGCTAGAATCACAGTTAATCTCCTTAAGCCATTGGTGGCGGGTTTTTGGGTTCCCAGGCCAGGTTTGAAAAAGATATGTATGAAGACAAGATATTAGAAATTGCCGTAATTTTGCTACAATTGTCGATTCTTCGGTTATGTTCAAAAAGGATGCTAAGGGGAGAGATGTATTTTGGTTTAGGGTGGCACCAATTAGGAATCTAGTGGAATCGTTGAAAGTGGGTGATGACTTCAATTCTAAGTATTTTTGAAGTGGCGCATGAGGATAGTAGCATAGGATGGGTGTATGACATAGAAAGTAGTTAAGATTTGGTGGAGCAAGTGATGAAGAGTGAGGTGGGAGAGATGAAAGTTAGTTAAGCATTTAACAAATTGAGGACGTAATCATTAGGAGAAGGACGCATTGAACCTTTTCAAAAGGAGTCGAGCTATAAGTACAAGCTCAAGGAGAAAGAGACAGAACTTAGGAGGAGACATTGACAGAATTAGGCCCAAAGTAAGAAAGAGGCTATTATGTCTTGTTGTCATGGTAAAGAAAGATCTATCCCCGAAAAAAAAAAGTCATGGTAAAGGAAGTATAGATGTTTACAAATTTTTTGGACAAATAAAAAACCATAATATTCATCAAATAGGCAACAAGCCTAGACTTACAAAAGCCTTAACAAGGCAAAAACAAGATAACAATTACAACACAACCTGTACTTTTGAAGGATATACAAAATACAGATTATAAGGCAACACACCTTTTAACTATTACTAATCAGTATCATGGAAAATACAACAAATTTCATCCAAATACAATTAACTTTGAATCTAAAGGGAATAATACATAGTCTTTCAAGGGAAGGCAACACACCTTCCAATCTTCTTTGAAGATTACAACTTTTAACCTTGAAATTTCTTTCAAACTTGAGATGTTGTAGACCTGGAGAAAAATATGTGGATATTCTAAAGCTGATTAGTACTAGATATTCTCTAACAAGGAGAGAAAACTTTCCCTCAAGAAAGAAAAAAAAAACCTTCTCAAAGTAAGAGACTTCCCTAATGGAAGAAGATAATACATAAATATGAAAGTGGAGGTTAAAAATGGGGGAAAAAGCTGCCATCGGTAGCAACTTTCCCAAGCAAGATTGTGGAGCTAGGGTTTTGAGAGAGAGGCTGGATGTTTCCTATGAGTGCCTAGCTTCCCAGAGATTTACAATTCACTTGGGTACTTTGTGGAGCCATTAGGGGAGGATGACTATAAGGAGAAGGAAGGCCTAGTTTTGAAGCATGAGGATAAAATGGGGATAACCTTGGGCTTGGATAAAAGTGTCACTTGAGAAACGTTTTGAGGGAGGGTTTGAGTCCAAAAGATTGCAAGAAGTCTTAAAGAGAGGTTTTTATTTCTTCTTCTGGTTCCTATAGGCAAGGTAAGAGGAATCGTTATAGTGAGGGAAGGAAGTCTCCTAAGGAGAGAAATGGAAAGAAGAGGGAAGGTAGTGTTATCAATAAGGGGAAGGTACTATTTGAAGTCCACATTGTTGTAGAAGAATTGTTAAGAGTTGTATAGACGATGAGTTTTTTTTCAAAGCCAAAAGCAATGTGTTAAGTGATTATATGGCAGACAAAGGATTTGGTGGCTGCCTACATCATCTACCAAAGGGCCATGACTATTCTTTCATGGAACTACTAAGGCTTGGGGTTGGCCTTCATAGTCAAAGTTTTAAATAACCTTTATGGAAGGTTCAAATGCCCTTAGTTTTCTTGATGGAAACCAAGTTAATTACTGACAGAATGGAAGATGTTAAAAGAAGAAGGTTCAATTTTGATAAGAGCTTTTATGTTGACCCTACAGGTTTGTCTGGAGGCTTAGCACTTTGGTGGAAAGATTATACTAATGTCAGAGCATTGTATTGGTAAAAAAATGTTATTCATGTAAGTCTGGCAATAAACATAGAGAGTTTTGATAGATATTTCTCTTTTGTATATGGCCTCCGAAAAGGTTAAAATAGACCTGGGTTTTGGAGAAAACTAAGAACCTGGGTTCTTGGTGAATAGAAACCTTGTTTTTGTTTAGGTGATCTCAATAAACTCTTGCCCCATTCTAAAAAGCAAGGAGGAAGAGTGAGAAATTCTTAGTCCTTTTGGTATTTTTAAAACTTTATCTTTGATTTTAATTTGGCAGACATGGAATTTAAGGGCTCTTGTTTAACCTAGTCTAATAAGAGGATTAGGGAGGCTAATATTAGAGAAAGAATATTAGATGGGGCAATTTATAACTTATCTTGTAGAAAGGGTTTTCCAAATGGGCAGGTCTTACATATGGACCTAATGGGTTCATGTCACGGCCTACTAATTGTTGATTTTTTGCACCAAGATATTAAGATTCCTAGAAGCTTCAAGTTTGAAAAAATATGGATTGAGCATCCTGATTATATGAAGATGGTGGAGGAAGGGTAGAGTGTTGAAGGAACGGGATTAGTGATGAGGCGGAAGAGTTTAGCCAAGGTGGAGGGATGCAAAAAAGACTTATTAAGTCGAAGCTCTAGGCTTTCTTGAATAACAAAAAAACTTATTGATAGCCTCATAAAGCAATTGAATAAATGCAATCAAGGTGTGTTTATTGAAGAAAAGGCACAGGAGGTTGATTGTATTTTTAAAGTAATAGAAGAAACTTGGCATAGGGAGGAACTTTTTTGGAGTCAGAGAGTCAAAGTCAATTCGCTCAAAGTTGGAAATCCAAACTCTAGCTTCTTCCTTGCTACTATTATACAGAGGAGAATGGGGAATAAGATCCTAAAGATAAAGGGGAAGGATTATCAATGGCTTGCAGGGGATATGGAAATTGCCTCTTGCTTCAAAGATTATTTTAGCGTGTTTTTACTTTTTTAGGCCCAAGACATTTGACTAAAGCACTGCTATATGTTAAACCAGCTATCACCAAAGAGGATAATGAGTGATTGAAGAATCCTAGTTGCTACAAAGAAACAGAAGATGTTGTGTTCCATCTTGGAGGAATGAAGGCCCCTAAGTCTAATGGATGATATGCCCGAATTTAATTTTATTATGTGTGTGTGTGTGAATATAGAGTCTCATTCTTATTGATATTATTAATTATTGCACTATTACTAATCCTAATTCTAATTGAATGGATCTAATTAAAGATTGATTAAAAATGTGAAAGTAAAAGAAAGCAAAGAAAAACTAAAATTTAAAGAAAACAAAAGTTATTCAGAAACTATCAACTGATTGGAACTCTAGGGATTCCAATTTTACTATAATTTATCTACTTTGAATTATCTATCTCTTTAACCTATAAATTATAATCCTAATTTTCAGTCAAAATATTCTAAATTATCCACTAGCCTTTCCTTAGGTCTAACAAAAATACCTTGGAATGCTAACCCACTATATCCCTTTATGAATTAAACAATCAAAGTTTCATTAAATTTTGTGGCTCTCAATTAAAGATTGCACAGATCATGCAAATATATTTCCATACCACATTTAATCCATAGTTATCTACACAATGAATTAAACACATAAATCTACTCCCGATTTTATTATGATTAACAAATCATTTAATTAGTGATTAGTTATTAGAAGCATTAAGAGTAGCGTAAAAAACAAATTGAAAAGACAATTCAAGGGTTCATAATTAGGCTGCATCATATCCTTAGAAAATAAACCAGTTCATGAAAGAAAACACAAAAACATAGTAAAAAGAAGAAAACTCATATTGGAGATGGAATTAAAGCTACTACCAAGAGTGAGTCTAAGCTCCTCCCCTCCTCCCTAAATTTATAGCCAAAGGGTTTTTTTTTTTTTAAAAAGTTATTGTAGGTCATAAATCCCATTTAAACTCTATTTTTAAAAACTAATTTATCACACTGGGATTGCGACACCAAGAAGCCAGAGTCATGATGCTGATATCTTAGGTCACTGGAGCATTCTCTTCTACCATCACAACACTAGGATTCTGTAGTCACGAAATTAGAGCTTCTAGATTCTAAGTATGACTTTGATGCTCTAACATCGCAATGTTGAGATTCATCATTGTGATGTTAAAACTTCTGCTTGGATATATGCGATTCTTGCTCCTTTGCTTCAATCTTCTCCATATCTCAATCAATTCTTCATCTTCCTTCTACCTATAAAATAAACACACAATCATACATAAAATTGAAAAGAAAATACTAAAGACAAAAATATGCAGAATGAGTATAAAACTCACCTTTTAACTATTATGAGTAATATGCACCCATCAATGGACTTTTAGGATACTTCTATTAATCCTCTTGTCAAAAGGTTAGTAATATGCAGAATGATTACTGAACTTTTTTTATAATGGTATTCTTTTTGAGAAATTAAATTAAACAAATATAGTGCTTATCCCAAAGGTTGATAAACCAGAGGGGGTACGTAAATTTAGGCTTATAAGGTTATGTGATTCTTCATACAAACTCATCTCCAAGATCCTTGTGAATATAATGAAATATTTGTTGCCTAAATTTGTGTTAGAAGATCAAATAACATTTTTTGTTAGAAGATTAATTCAAGATAAATTGTTATTTCTCATGAGGGGTATCATTACATGAAAAATAAGAAGAGAGGTGGAAGGTTTGAGTTTGCTCTAACGATGGACATGAATTAGGTTTATGATATAATAGAGTGGGATTTTGTGGAGCAGGTGATTTGAAGCTAGGTTTTTGTCAAGAACGTGTTCATCGTACGCATTTCTTCTATACAATATAATTTACTTGTGTGGAAGGAAGGTGGCCAATTTTCATCCTCAAAGGGGACTTAAACAAGGGGACCCCTTGTCCCCTTATCTTTTCATTTTGGTTGCGGATGGTTTATCTAATATGGTCAGGGAGCATGCTCAAAATGGTAGGCTGGTTGGTATAAATATGGTAAGGAGATGTCCTCATTGTTTCTTTGCTGATGTTGCCCTTTTCTTTCTTAAAGGCAAGCTAAGAAAATTGTCTAAAAATGAAGGAAATTCTGGATACATACTATTTGCCATAAGGGCAAGAAACAAATTTGGATGAATTAGAGTGTTTTTCTTAAAAGGTACTACCCCTAAAATGATGGATGTGGTTAGTTAGACTTTGAGGATTCAAAACACTAGGAGTCCAGGTAGATATTTAGGATTACCAGCCATTTGGGGGAGTTCTAAAGCTGCTACTTTGCCTTATGTCAGGGATAAAGTGTTGTAGAAAATGCAAAGATGGTGTTAGAGATCATAATAAAACAATTTAGGAGCTTTCTCTCAACAGCTTAAACTTTTTAGTTAAAAGGATTCTTGACATGGTACCAAAGCCTCTATGACCAAAAGATCAAGAGTTTGATCCTTACCGACCTCCATTCTCTTAAAAGAAAATAGGTTTAACATAAAGTAGGGTGGACAAATCCATACTTTAAGGCCAATGGGCATTCATGTGAGGGAGCATGGTAGAGATCATAATAAAACAAAATTTGCATGGGCCTTCTCTCAATAGCTTAAACTTTTAAGTTGAAATGGTTCTTGACATACAATTTTTTTTTTTTTTTTACTTATGATAGTAGGGAATTCTTAATTAAGGCAATAGCAAACTCTTTACCTTCTTATCCAATGTGATGTTTTTAATTTATGAAGAAAACATGTGAATAATTGCAAAGTTTTGGTGGGGGTAAAGGAAGGATTCATTGGATGTCTCGGGATAAGATGACAAAGGCCAAGAAAGAAGGGGGCATGGGTTTCAAAGACTTCTCGTTTCAACCCCACCCTTTTTGCGAAACAAGCATGAAGAGTGGTTCATCATTCTGATGAGTATTGGGTAAGATTTCTCAAAGGGCTATACTTTCCAGATACTAAGTTTTTTTAGGCTAGGAAAGGTTCAAGGACTTCTTAGATTTCGTCTAGTCTTTGAGAATGTAAAGACATGATGAAGGAAGGATTATGCTACAAAATTAGGGATGGAAAGTTTGTTAGAATATGGGATAATAAATGGATTCCAACCTTTCCTAATTGTATATTAGCTTCTTTAAGTCCTGGTCTTGAATTTGAACGTAAATTAGATGCAGATCTAATTCAGAATGGATAATGGGAGTTGACTGATCAACTAGCTGGGTTACAGAGGAGGAAATCCAAGCAATTAAGGTAATACAACTACCCCAAGTTTAGCTTTGACTGTGATTGGCAACGTTTTGAAGTTCTAGTGAAGATCAATGAGCTGATAAGGCTTCTCCCTAGAGTGTCTCTATTTTTTTCTGAAGACAAGCAAACAAGGCAGCATATTGGCTTACCAAAGTAGCCACAAAGATGTGTCCTTTGAATTGGGTGGTGGCACCTCCATCCTCTCTGGCAGAGATTTTTTCCCGAGACTTTGCTCAATTAGGAAAATAGTTGGCTAGGGTGGAGGCAGGATTGGTTCAGTTTGTTGTTTTTGTTATTTAATTTCCTCTTTTGCATGTATTAAAAAAAACAAATCACTAGAGGATTAAATGATACACTTTAAACCACCAAGGACAATGTGATTTTAGGCCAAACCACAAAGGAATAAAATGTAATTCAGCCTTAAAATTATAATGTGATGTTTGAATTGAAATTTATTAATGTTGAGTATTGGTATAATATTGAAGAATGAAGACCGAGGGTGGGGACTACACATAGAGGGTTCACCATGTTCTGCACTGCACTCAACTACATATGTATGCGCATCATCCTTGAAGAAGAACATGATGGAAGTCAAGACCATGCCTGTGTTAGAGCACGAAACTGGATTCTTGATCATGGTGGTGTCACACATATACCTTCTTGGGGAAAGACCTGGCTTTCAGTATGTCTTCAATTTATATTCTTACTTTTAATTAAGGTTTAAATATACTTTTGGTCCCTTTAAAATTTTAAATATTTCAATTTGGTTCCTTTGCTTCAAAATGAAGAAATGTTACCCTTTCATTTTTAAAAAAGTTACAATTAAATCTTTCGTTCAGAAAAAATATATACATTGACATTAAACTATCGTGACCTTTTATTTTTCAAGTGAACTATTTAGATATCATATTAGCAATCAAAATCAAATTTCGTTCATGTTATACCTCTCCCTCACACTATTTCCCTGAACTAAAATCATGTGACTTTAATTGCTTGGGTGTCATCTAAATAGTCCACATGAGAAAAAAAAACTTTGCCAATATTTGCCACACTGGTAGTTTAACCTTCATGTTAACATTTTCTATTAAAATAACGAAGTGACCATGAAAGATGAACGAAGCATTTAATTGTAACTTTTTTCTATAAAAAAAATATTGCTATAGAAAACTCAACCTCAGGTTGTGTGTTTTCACCATTGAATCACCATTTTTCCCTAAAGATTCTTAATTGTCATAAAAAATGGGCACATATCTCTAGGTAAAAATGATGATCCAATGGTAAAAGGTCTCAGCTTTTCCAGAGGTTGAACTTTTGTTTTCATAGTAAAACTTTTTTTTTAAAAAAAGGAATGGTTAACATTGCTTTGTTTTGAATAAGAGGGACCATATTGAAAAATTTACAAAAAAAAATGTATTTAAGCTTTTAATTAATTACATATACACCAAAACTGTTTCTATTCTATGTTATTGATATATATCATGCTGCTGTTGTTGCTTCAGATACTTGGTGTTTTTGATTGGTCCGGGACCAACCCAATGCCTCCTGAGTTTTGGCTCCTTCCTTCATTTCTTCCTATGCATCCAGCTAAAATGTGGTGTTATTGCCGCTCAGTTTACATGCCTATGTCTTACTTGTATGGGAAAAGGTTTGTGGGTCCAATCACACCACTTATTCTTCAGTTGAGACAAGAACTCTTTATTCAACCTTACCATGAAATTAACTGGAAGAAAACTCGTCATCTCTGTGCAAAGGTGAGACTCACACTTTCATCTTTAATGAATTCCCATATCATTTTTAATGATCATAGATTATCTGTCTAATATATCACAGGAAGATCTTTACTATCCCCATTCCTTGATACAAGATCTGATATGGGATAGTCTATACATATTAACGGAACCACTTCTTACGTGTTGGCCCTTCAACAAGTTGGTCAGAGAGAAGGCCCTTCAAGTAACAATGAAGCATATCCACTATGAAGACGAGAACAGTCGATACATAACCATGGGGTGTGTCGAAAAGGTATCGTTTCATGTTTAATTAATTAATATAAATTGAATTGATACTTGAGGTAAGAGGAAATTTCTAATATTCAAATCCCCACAGGTTTTATGTATGCTTGCTTGTTGGGTTGAAGATCCAAATGGAGATGCCTTCAAGAAGCATCTTGCTCGGGTCCCCGATTACTTATGGGTTTCAGAAGATGGAATGACCATGCAGGTGAAATTAAGTGCTCAGTAATAGGAAATTAAAAAGTAAACTAACAGCCTGGTTCTTAATTTGTATACCCACTTAACTTTAATCTCCATATTTTTTTTGAGTTCCTAAATTAGTCTTTAAATAATTAAAATCGTCACATGCAAATATGTTTTTAATACTTGAAGAAATTAAACTCATTGCATATAAGTTTTGAAAGGAATATAAAATGCAATAAGTTTAATAGTTTTGGACATTAACTATAGACCAGAGAATTTATGGATCAAAACTGAGTGGCTTACAAATTCAGAAATCAAATTATTTGTTTACTCAAAAATTAAATGATACTTTACTAATGAAGAAGATGATTCACCAATAATTTTTAATTTTGTGGCTTTGATCGATATATGCCTTTTACATGCAGAGTGTTGGTAGCCAGGAATGGGATGCTGGCTTTGCCATCCAAGCTTTACTTGCCACTAACCTAAATGAGGAAATTGCTCCAACGCTTGCGAGAGGGCATGACTTCATTAAGAAATCCCAGGTCTGCTTTTTATTCTAAATTAAGAAACATATTCATAAACGAAAATGATTAATTATATAGAGAGAGATTCCTATATAGTAGGACTAACGAAATATTATAAATTTTTCCACGACAATTAACAATGTGATCAGGTTAGGGACAACCCGTCTGGTGACTTTAAGAGTATGTATCGTCACATTTCTAAAGGGTCATGGACCTTCTGTGATCAAGACCATGGATGGCAGGTTTCTGACTGCACTGCAGACGGTTTGAAGGTGATTAACTAGCTACGTAAACAAATTAACCTTCAACTTTTCTATTACCTAATAATATTCTTCTTTGGTTCAGTGTTGCCTTCTTTTGTCAATGCTGCCACCAGAGCTTGTGGGCGAAAAGATGGAACCTGAAAGGTTATATGATTCTGTCAATGTCTTATTGTCACTTCAGGCAAGTACTTTTAACTATTCTTTTGTTGCTGAATTGATTGGTCTTTGAGTTGGTATTTGGTGTACTGTCGATTAACAATTTTTTGTTCACCAATGGTATTCAGATCGTGACACGTGATAAAAATAATTTTAAAAAAATATTATTTTTACCATGTGCATAATCTGGATACGGTGAAAAAAATATATTATCCACCTACGATAAACCAAATCATTTTCCTTAATCTTTTGCTATATTGACAAATCTCAAAATTTTGTATAATTGCAGAGTAAAAGAGGTGGTTTAGCAGCCTGGGAGCCAGCTGGGGGTCATGATTGGCTGGAAGTAAGTGCTACAATAAGAATATTGGTATCTAATTTATGATATATAATCATAATAATCATACGTAATTATTTTTAAGTTAGTGGTATCCTTATAAAAATACCTCACCAGCTCACCTTATTTCATTGGCGAAATAAAAAGTGTGGAGGTATTAAAAAATCGAATTGAATTAATTGGAAACTCCTACAATACTGAAAATTTGAAAAATGTCTCTTATTTCCATGGCGCCATTGCCGGTATTCACTAGCATAATAGTTTAAAAACTTGAGACTTAAATTTATGAGTTTTGCTAAGAAGAGCTCGAATTTTTAAGACTCGAGTTTTTCATCGTTCAATTTTACTCAAGATTTATAATTTTTGTTGTTGCCTTTTTTAAAAGCGTGGCTCTCAAAAGAGATCGAACAGTGGAAAGCTGGAGCTTTCCATAACAAAACCCTAAATTTATACAGTATATTCTCAGTTTCAACTTCTATTCATCGATTAAATACCTAATTTTTTTTTTGAATTGGATCAATTTCTTTTTTAAATAAAATGTTGGAGTTAAATTATATTTATATTAAATCATTTGAAATTATAAATGAAATTTGAGTAGTTGGAAAATTTATAGTTCTCAATAAATTTCATCGCCCACTTTAGTTTATTGAATGCTGGAGTTGTTTAAATTATTGTTTTTATTTTTATTATTATATAATAGAGTAAGTGACCCACCCTACAAATTTTTTGAATCTGCCACTAATTAGTACATGTAATTTAGGGACTGGGATCTTCAAAATTTCTCAAATAAATTTATAGATAAGCTTATGTGAGAAAAAGATAATTTATGAAACCGACTTCTGAATTATGAGTTTCACTTACTAATTACATATTATTTTTATTGAACTATATCTTTCTCTTTCTTAAATTTACCTTATAAATTTTTTTTGAGAACTTTAAAGAATCCCAATTTATAGTTTAGACATTTGAAGGGAAGTAAATAAATGAATGCAATATTTCATTTGCATGGTTCGATCAGGTGCTGAATCCAACAGAATTTTTTGCCGACGTTGTAGTTGAGCATGAATATGTTGAGTGTACGGGGCCAGCAATTCAGGCTTTAGTTTTGTTTAAGAAGATCTATCCTCTGCATAGAAAGAATGATATCGAAAATTTCATTGCCAAAGCTGTACGATTCATTGAAGATACACAAACAGAAGATGGTTCATGGTATGGGAATTGGGGGGTTTGTTTCACTTATGGTTCTTGGTTCGCGCTTGGTGGGCTATCTGCGGCTGGGAAGACTTACAGCAATTGTGCCGAAATTGTCAAAGCTGTGAATTTTCTACTAAAAACCCAGAGAGAGGATGGCGGGTGGGGGGAGAGCTATCTTTCATGCCCCAAAAAGGTTAATGACTTTGAAGTCAATATTATTTTAAGCATCATTAGTTAATGGGAAAATTATATTCTTTTCACTTAGATTTTTGTCCCTCATTGCAATTTTTTTTTCAAATCAATTAATTTTTAAAATTAATTCTTTAATTCATTTATCCCGTTATAAATATTTTTTATTGTCTAAGTTAAACATAAATTTTAATATTAGCCATGTGAAATACCCAAAAAAAAAACCTTCCTATACAGATATATGTACCTCTTGAAGGAGGCCGATCAAATGTAGTACACACAGCATGGGCTATGATGGGCCTCATTCATGCTGGACAGGTTAGTTAACACAATTTGATCATATAATATATAAATGTTAATTATTAAAATGCTTACTTATAATTACCAAAACTTCCAGCCATTTGATATAAATTATTTATTTCCTATTTTCCTGGACAGGCGGAGAGAGACTCGACTCCTCTTCATCGCGCGGCAAAGTTGCTCATCAATTCTCAGCTGGAAGATGGGGATTGGCCGCAGCAGGTAGGCACCTGTAACACTCACTTGGTGGTGTCAACATGCGTAGGATGTATGGACCGACCCATTAAATTATTAAGGTTGAACTAAGTCGAGTGGGCCAACCCTTAAGCCTAATAAAAAATTGATAATTAAGTAAGACTAGAGTGAAGTTAAGTTGAGCCAAACACCAAGAACTTAAAAATTTCGTATAAGCGGCGGCAGTCACCTACCTCTCTGACCGGAGAGACTATTACTCTCTGACCGGAGAGACTAATTTCCTTCTTCAACTTGTCGGATTGAAGGAGGAGAAAGAGAAAAAAGCTTAGGCAATAGAGAAAGGATCATTCCCAGGTTATATACATTCTCTAGACCAGGGAGGAAGACAAGCATTTCAACATGGATGAACAAGTGAATAGAAGGGCAACAAGCAAGAAACTCCAGGATGATACGGTTGAGCTAGACATAGAAGAACAACAATCTTTTGATATAGCCAAAAAAAGCTTGGTGGGGAAAATCCTAGCGGATAAACCCTTAAACAGGAAGGCTATAAAAGCTATGATCAGAAAGGGATGGGGAGAACCAGAAGGGCTAAAGATTGAGGACCTGCAACCAAATACTTTCATTTTCATCTTTGAAGAGGAGAGAATAGCAAGGAGGATTATGGAGGAAGCTCCCTGGAACATCTTGGGGCACATGTTCAACCTATGCTACTGGGTTCCTGATATAGCCATTAATGAGCTGGATCTTACACACACAGCCTTCTGGGTGCAGATTCATGGATTACCACTAGAAAGCCTCAACAGCAGAAATGGGCACAAAATAGGAGAGCGAATGGGGGAAGTATTGGAGGTTGAAAACCCGGTAACAAATGGAAGATTGATGAGACATTTCCTGCGGGTGAAAGTACTCATAGATACGAGAGAACCTTTCACCACAGGGTTTTGGATACCTAGGAAAAACCTCCCCAAAGCTTGGGCCAATCTGAAGTATGAGAAGCTGCAGGAATACTGCTATCATTGTGGAAGGCTTGGACATGAGCTGAAGAATTGTAAATTCAAGCAGAATGAGGAAGGAATTCCATAGAGAACGAGGTATGGCCCAGGTCTGGGGACTTTCCCTGCAAAATCCCTAGTAGCGTTGGCCAGGGAAAATCGGTGGCAAAATGAAGAAGAACGCCGGCCAGAATGGAGGGTAACCGGAGACGGAGGCGGAGCGTACAAAGGAAAAAATCCGATTACCAGTTTAGGCAACTCTGAAGAGGAGGCAGGAGAAAGGAGAAAAGAAGTTTACATGAAAAAGGCTGAGAGCAGTAGAGGGGGTCTGCAGGAAAAAGGAGGGGACAGAAGGGAGGGCAGCATAGCAGACATAGCCGCTTTTGTCAGTGAGAAGGGAGCAGAGGTAAAGGCTGGTCAAAAGCAACATAAAGCTGATGGGGAGGAATCTGAATTGACTATGGTTGACCTCAAAACTCATAAATGTCAACCTGGGCTGGGCCCAAGATACCTCAGAGATTTGCATATAGAAGATGAGGATATTGGGCTAAGAAAGAAAGTCATAGTTATGGATTTCTTAAGCCCAAAAGGAAGGGAAACAGGCCTGAAGGAAAGTCCCATACCCAGAAAGCCCAGTGGGATGGAGACCTCCCTCAGCCCGGAAGATATCCAGAAGTGTAGAAAGGGCATAAGGGAGAGGGAATGAAAAGGAAAAAGGGTAGAGGACAAAGGCGGGGGTGGGGAGACTGGAGAGAAGGGGAACAAGGAGCGGAAAAAATGGAGAAGGATAAGAAGGGGAATAATTGACAATGGGCAGTCCTATTATGTGGAGCTGCCTAGCGATGATGAATCAGAAAAGGAAGAAAGTAACTCTGTAAGCTGGGCTATAGTGGAAATTGAACTAGCCTCAGAAGTAAGCAAAAGCTTAAAGCTGAAAAGAAATAGAGGAGATGAGGATGGAACTCAAAACAATAAGGAGAGCCCAGAGGAAGGGGAGGGAAGCAATGGTGACAGGGAGAAGAAAAAGCAGAAGAAAAAGCTGTGGAGGCGGGCCTTAACACGCCCCACCCCTCACAATGACAGCAATCAGCTGGAATTGTCGAGGAGTGGGGGTGACCTTGACAATTCGTGAGCTTAGAGACATATGTCTCAAGAATAAGCCCTCCATTTTATTTTTAGCAGAAACAAAAGCAAAAAACAAAAAAATGATAAACCTGAAAAGGAAGCTGGGTTTTGAGAACATGGAAGTAGTGGATCCAGAAGGGAAATCAGGGGGTTTGGCACTGATGTGGAAGGAAGAGGTGGAAATTACAATCCTAGAGAAGTGCCAAAACTTTATTCACACAAAGACAGTGATGGAAGGTGATGAACAAGCAATGGTGCACACCTACATTTACGGCCCTACAGAAAATAATCTCAGGAAACTTTTCTGGCAAAAAGTCTCGGGTCTAAATCCAGGTAAAACCATCCCTTGGCAATGTTTAGGTGATTTTAATGAAATTCTGTTTGCACATGAGAAGGAGGGAGGTAGAATTTTCAATAGAAACCAGGCAGAAAATTTTAGAAATTTCCTTATTAGCAATGAATTATTCGACTCCCCAGTCCAGGGGTGTAAATTCACTTGGTGTAATATGAGATCTGAAGGGGGCATAAAGGAAAGAATAGATAGGCATGTGGCAAACGCAGCCTAGATGAGAAGATATAAGGAGGCGTCGGTTGTTTCCCTCCCTGCCATAGGGTCTGACCATAGCCCCCTAGTGCTGAGATTAAAAGACAACAGCAAGGGGAAGGAAAAATCTTGTAAATTTGAGGCATTCTGGGCTGAACATGAGGAGTTCCCTAAAGTTGTGGAGCAAGGGTGGAAAGAAGAGCCAAACTTAACATGCTTGGAGGGTCTGACAAATAGAGTAGAGGCTGTAAAAAGGAATCTGAAGGGCTGGAATAAGGAAAAATTTAAAAGAGCAGATGTGCAGATAGCTAAACTGAAGAATGAGGCCAGACACTTACAAAACGGACACCTTGACAATGACAGCATGAAGAAAAGGATTAAAATCCAGCAAGATCTGAACAAGCTTTGGAGACAAGAGGAGATATTCTGGGCACAGAGAACTAGAGTTAAATGGTTGAATTATGGAGACAAGAACACCAAATTTTTCCATAACACCACCATCAAAAGAAGAAGGCAGAATAGAATCAGTAGAGTAAAAGATGAGGAAGGTAGATGGTGGGAGAAACAAGAGGAGATCCAGGGAATTTTTCAGAATTTCTACAAGAACCTCTTTAAATCATCTAACCCAGGACTCTACAACGAATTAGAAAAAGTGATACCTAAAGCTGTTAACCATGAGGATAATGTAGACCTGCTTAAACCAATTAAAGATGAGGAGATTGAAAAAGCAGTGTTCAGCTTAGGAGCATCCAAAGCCCCTGGCCCAGATGGCATAAATGGTGTCTTTTACCGAGAATCCTGGAGTTTGATTAAGGGTGACCTATGTAAGGCAATCAGGAGTTTTTTTGAATATGGGAGACTTCCACAGGATATAAATGAAACTCATATTGTCCTAATCCCAAAATCACAAAATCCAGAGACAGTTGGGCAGTTTAGACCAATAAGCTGCACCAATTTTAGCTATAAAGTAATATCCAAAGTGATGGTGAACCGAATGAAAGGCCAGCTAAAGGATTTTATCAGCCATAATCAAAGCGCCTTTGTAAGTGACAGGCTCATTCAAGATAATATAACCCTAGTGCAGGAGGTATTCCACTATCTAAAGCATAGCAAGACTAGAAGGAGGCATTCAATGGCTTTAAAGCTTGACATGAACAAAGCGTATGATAGAGTGGAATGGAGGTTCCTAGAAGATGTCCTAAGGGCTTTTGGTTATGATGAAAAGTGGATCAGGCTCATTATGACATGTGTAACGACAATATCTTACAAGATCAAGATCAATGGGGCCCTAGGTCCAGAATTTATTCCCGAAAGGGGGCTAAGGCAAGGGGACCCCCTATCCCCTTACCTTTTCATTATAGCAGCTAAAGTCTTCTCAAGATCCCTGGAAAGAGCTAACAGGGAAGGATCTATTAATGGCATCAAAATAGCCAGGAATGCCCCAGCAATATCCCATCTTTTCTTTGCTGATGATTCTATGATTTTTCTGAAATCTAGCAAAACTCAAGCCAAGGAGTTGATAGAGATTATAGACAAATATGCTGCAGCTTCGGGCCAGAAAGTTAACATGGATAAATCTGGAATTATTTTCAGTAGATCCACCCCCTCTAACATTAAGACAAAGATTCAGAATGAGCTGAAGATGCCTGTTTGGGAAGAGCCTGGAAAATATCTAGGTCTACCGGCTATTTGGGGAAAGTCAAAAAAACAAGCTTTGAATTGGGTATGGGAGAAAGTCATGGCAAAATTGACTGGCTGGAACAATAACTTCCTATCTCAAGGAGGAAAGGAGGTTTTGATCAAAGCAGTTATTCAAGCAATCCCCACCTATGTGATGTCAATCATTCTCTTCCCAAGAAATTTCTGTAAGAACCTATGTTTTGAGATTGCTAAATTCTGGTGGAGAAGTATGGGCAGAGAGAAAGGTATCCACTGGGTTAAATGGGAGAAAATGACATAGAAAAAGAAAGAAGGTGGTATGGGTTTTAAGGATTTTAGGAACATGAACCTGACCCTTTTAGCAAAACAAGCATGGAGGCTGCAGAATGAACCTAATTCTATGTGGGCACAAGTCCTAAAATAGAGGTACTTCCCTAATGTCAACTTCCACGAAGCCAGGAGAGGAAGGTGCAGTTCATGGGCATGGAATAGCATCCTAGAAGGTAGAGAGTTAATTGTTAAAAACTACTCTTGGAGTATTTGTAATGGTGACAAGATTAGAATCTGGGAGGATAGATGGATTGGAGAGAGATGATGCCACGAAGTCAATACAGAAGGGTGATGGCCACTCAAATTGATAGATATGGAGAGGAGGATAAGCTTATTTGGCACTTGAACAGGGATGGGAGATACAGTGTTAGAAGTGGTTATGACACCCTACAGAAGCTGGAGTTGGAAGTAACAAGAAATGCTGCAACATCTTCAAGATCTATCAATCCTAACCTATGGTCTTTGCTGTGGGGGCTTCAAATACCCACCAGGATTAAAATTTTTGTTTGGAGAGTACTAAACAATGCCCTTCCAAATAAAGAAAACCTGGTGAAAAGGAGAGCATCTAACAGCCCCCTATGCCCCCTATGTGAGAAAAGGGATGAGTCTAATGAACATTTGTTCCTAGAGTGTGAGTGGACTAGGCCTACGTGGTTTGGGGCTAACATCCAGCTTGAAAGTACCAATGGGGAGTTCATGAGCATAGATGAAAGGATTTGGAGCAGACTGGAAAGAATCAAAGACTATGGAGGAGATATCAGAGAGGAAGCGGAAAAAATTTTCCTACTCCTATGGTTTATATGGAAAGAAAGAAATCTCTTTATCTTTGAAGAAAGGCAAGTCAACCCAATGGAAGTACTACATAAATGGCAAGTATTAAGAAACGATATCAGGGAGACACCCTACAGAAGAAATAACAATGACTGTTATGGAAAGGAAAAAATACAGGTAAAAGAATTGAGATGGAAAGTACCTGCGAAAGAGTGGACTAAGATAAATGTAGATGCAGCTTTTAATGAAACATCCCATGAAAGCTCCATAGCGGTGGTAGTCAGGGATAGCTCAGGAAGACTGTTGACAAGTGTATCAAAGAACTTCCTTACCCTCTCTGCCACTGATGCCGAAGCCAGGGCCATCGAGGAAGCTTTGAACCTTGTCATCAATTTCCAGTTAGAAAAAGTTATCATAGAATCAGACTGTAAAGGTCTGGTGGATGACTGTAATAATGGAAAATTTTTGGAGAAGTTCAACAATCTCAAAGGGCGTTTACAGGATATTACCGCTTTTAGAACTGAGGTTTGCCTCAAATGGATCCCCAGAGAGTGCAACAGGGTAGCCTACCAAGTAGCAGCGATGAGTGCTAGGGGAAGGCTCCAGTACAATTGGACGATGAACCCTCCACACATATTGAAGTAGCTGATCAGAAAGGATGCAGTCGAAGGAGGAGAAATAGGAAGAAGCGAGGAGCTAGAAAGAAATCAAAGTTTACAAGTGCTCTGTTTCAGGTAGCAAGTAGAAGGCTTACCTTTAAGAAGTGTAGGGGAAGAAGAGGAGAGGTAATACCCTGGGATCTGTAGAGAATCCGTGTTTGAACAAGATGCTGGTGGTTTGCCGTTGGGTTGTTTCACCCCTTGGGGTTTTTGCGGCTCCGATGGTTTCTGGTTGGAACTTGGGCCTCTGATAGTCAGTTAGGGAGAATCTTCGTCCCTTGGTAAGAGCCTTTGTTTTTTCCAGAAGTGTGCCCTAGGGATTCGTCTAGAGGGCAGCTTCTGGTTCTTTCCCGAAGTGTGTTGCTTCGGTGGGATTGATGTTAGGGGTAGAGAGCTGGACCCGGATCTAGGTCGCTTTGTCTCTTTGTATCCATCAAGCCTTTGGGCTTTTATTGTATCTTTGGCTTTGGCCAGTCCAAAAAAAAAATTCGTATAAAAAATAAATTATTAATATTTTATAATATTATTTATATTTAGAATAAAGATAATTATAATAAATTTATTCTTAAATTATAACATTTTTATTACAAATTAATATAGGTATAGGGTTGGCCCTTAAAGTTAGCGTTATATCACATTAAGCCAACTCTTAGAGCCAGCTAGCAGTCTTTATAGGGCTAGGCCGAGCTAGCATCTTCAAAGTTTATATTTTAATAGACTTTTCTGGCTCCTACCCTAAAATGTCTATGATCCTTCAAAGCTAGGTCGGAGTAGCCCTAGTTGACAACTGAAGCCCTAGTTGACAACTGACTAACTTATTTAATAGTTATTCAACTTAAGAATCACTATTTTAGTCAATAAAAGAATCTAGTTCCATCGATTTGATTCTTCAAGTATGTTTGTCATCATTTTAGTTTTAAGATTTTAAATAAATATATCATTTTGGTCCTTGTTAGAAGCTACCATCCGTTAGATATTAGAATATACTCAAAGAAAGTTATAAATACAATGTAATATACACTGCAAAAGTAAGAAAATAATTAGATTAGAGTTTACGCATACAATTCTCTCTCTCTCTCACTCTCTCTTTCTCTCTCTCTCTCTCTCTCTCTCTCTCTCTCTCTCTCTCTCTCTCTCTCACTCTCTCTCACTTTGTATTCTAGTTTTCAGTTTGTATTCTTAGATGGTATTAGAGCTGGATTCTTAAAGCATGATAGCCATTGATCCAATCTTGAATGCACCTGTGGAGAATAACCAGAGAAAGAAGACCGTCACCTTCTCTTCTACATTGTCCATAGAGCTTGACGATACAAACTTTCTTTTATGGAAAAGACAAGTTCTAGCAGCAGTAAAAGGGCTTCGATTAATCAGTTTTCTTGACGAAAATAACATGCCTGCGAAATACAATTCTCAAGCATATGCTCTAATAAACAAAGTTTTTGAAGAGTATAGCGAATGGGAATCATAGACCAGTTCTTGCTTTCTTGGCTTCTTTCATCCATAGATGTAAGCATGTTAACTCGTAGGGGGCGTTTGGTATACGACAAAGTTTTTAGTTCTTAAGAATCATGTTTCGAAACATGATTGATGAGAATAATGATTTTTAAAAATATATAAAATGTGTTTGGTTGAGTTTTAAAATTGTTGAAAATTTTTAAATAACATTTTTTAAGAATTCTCATTTATGTATATAGTTTCTAAAAATACTCTTATTTATTTATTTTAATTTTTTTGTTTGTTTATTTTTTTTAACAAAAAATATAATAAATTATTGTTACTAATTTATTAGGTTTATATTAATTTTAAAATTATTAAAAAACATATTAACAATTAAATTTATTTTTATAAAACAATTTATATAAAATATTGGAGGATAAAATTATATTTTATTTTTGATAAATATTCCCACATCCATGGGAATTACCAATTCCCACCTCCCTCCATGGTAATCTTTTCATAGGAATCTTTGTTTAAAAATCATTCCTAGGAATTGACATTTCCTAGGAATCACAGTTTTTATTTTGAAATCAAACAAAGGAGTCTTCAATTTCCATATTAAGATTCTCGAGAATCTAAAATTTTTCCTCATACCAAACACCCCCGTATAGTAGATTGTGAATTTAGTTTCGAAGTTTGGCATCAGCTATTAGAATATTTTGAAGCTCATACTAGAGCAAAGATCTGCCAGCTTAAAATACAACTAAGACAAATCAAGAAGAATGATCTTTCTATGGGATAGTAACTTTTGAAAATTAAAAGAATTGTTGACATTTTATCTGCTATAGGGAACCCCTTATCATTCAATGATCATATAGAAATCATCTTTACTGGTCTCCCATATGAATATGACGCTTTCATCACAAGCATAATCACAAGAAAGGATGACTATACGTTGGTAGAGATAGAATCACTCCTATTAGCCCAAGAAGCTTGAATAGAAGACAATAACAATATTGTGAATTCAATAGACACTATAAGTGCAAATATAACTAACCATCCAAATAACACTCATGGCAGAGGCAATACATTTAATGGCTATGGTTATTCTACCAGACGCAACAATATGAATTTCAGAGATGGTATAAAAAGAAACTTCAAGAGCAACTTTAGAGGTAATTTTAGAACTAGAGGCAAAGGAAGAACATTTGGAAATGGTTCTGGTATAATTTGCCAAGTCTGCAACTGATCTGGTCTGTCACGGCCCCTGTAGAAGCAGGCACGTGATCGACACAAGAATAGAAATAAATTCTACCCCGTAAGCCTAAAATTAACTGACACTAAGTTACCACTGTAGCATACAACATATAGGCATAGACAACATCATGCATACCATAAGAATAGTTCAGAATTCATAAATTCACATACAATTGGCATTAAGCCATATAATATAGAAATCATCTGTTTTTCATACAATAACAGTTCTACAAACATCCAGATATGTAGGGATGCAGGGATCCTACCTGTAGTTCATGGAGCTACCTTACAATACAAACAGAAAATATCTAAATAAACTGGGAGCCCTGAAAGCAACTTGGGCTTATCAAAACTCCCTCAGCTCACTACACAGTTGGAGCTGATTTTGAGTCTTTTTGACTATTTGAAAAAGGCAACATATGATGGGGTGAGTATAAAACTTAGTGAATAGGTAATCTTTACTACAACGGAAACAGGACAAGCAAGGCATGAGTTTTTCCTTCACAAATATAAAATTTAATGCAAGAAAAAGATGAATGTCATATGTATTGTATGTTTGAAAGTTCAATAACAAGAAAGTTTCAGCACTAAGAGGCATAAATATCAATGTTGCAATATTATATAAATAAATACAAATAAATTTAGAACTTCTCATAAATTAAAAAACTCTCTCTATATTAGAACCATAGCCATATCTCAAGTATGCAGTAAATGAAATGTTCACCATCAATCAGGCCAAACGCCTGTAATCCATCAGGCAAAAGCCAGCATAATCTATCAGGTAAAAGCCTGCACACAATCAATCAGGAAAATGTCCATTTCATAGAACTCAAGATGCACTAAGGTTAGCGTTCATAGCTACTAGATTTCGATGCTTTCAATTTAGATTCTTTTGTATAGATACAATAAAGAAATAACAAGAAATGCAAGATAAACAAAAATGTCATATCCCTTCCAGAGAATCATATACTCACTGATCAACAATAGCCACAACAACATCAACTTAACTTACACAATT
Organism: Gleditsia sinensis; assembly: GCA_037074535.1. Classification (NCBI taxonomy): domain Eukaryota; kingdom Viridiplantae; phylum Streptophyta; class Magnoliopsida; order Fabales; family Fabaceae; genus Gleditsia; species Gleditsia sinensis. Next base: position 15,960,219 of record CM073469.1, on the reverse strand, counting down.
ATATCCAAAGGCCCACACATGTGCCTCACAAAATCATTTATCAATTCATATAAAATATCAACATCACCATAAACCAACATAATTTTTGAGTATTCTCAATCAGTATAGTTTAATATCACTAGAGAACTAAAATATAAATGATGCTTGTTCTGCATTTCTAAAGTTTATACTGGGAGTCATGTTTTGAAATACATGATCATAATTTTTAAAAATTAAGTTTCACATTATTAGTAATGTCTCATGTGGATATATCAAATGAATAGCTAAAAATGATGTTATAGTAAGTATTATCTACTCACAACACTAGAAATTCAAGGTAGTTGAACTCTCTTGATCTCTTCCAAAACTCAATGGTCGAATTGATGCTGAAAGCTGTCTTCCGCTATCTCAAAATCCATCGCAGTTACTATTCATCATTTCTGGCGACTTTCCGACAAAATTGATTGGTGGGTTTTGAAGCTTTCGTCGCCATGAGTCCAACGGTGTAGACGGTTTGTCAATCAGAGGTCTATAGCTCCAGTTATATGGATTTGAAGGTGGGAGGAGAAAATATGGTGGAAGGGGCTGCTGCATTTTTTTTTCTCTTCGGGTTCTGGAAATGCATACTCCCTTTAATGCGCAGTAAGCTACAGTACCCGTATACTACATTAATTTTTTTTTTAATACTGAGGGGCATTACATTTTCTCCCCTTAAGAAATTCGACTCCCGAATTTCAAAACTATAAGATTATATATATATATATATATATATATATATATATATATATATATATATATATATATATATATATATATATATATATATATATATATATATATATATAAGGCTTACCACTCAAAAAGCTCCGGGTACCTCCTTTGCATATCGCTCTCTATTTCCCACGTAGCCTTCTCTACTAAGTGATTATGCCAGATCACTTTTACTGTTGGAATTTCCTTCGACCTAAGTTTCTTCACTTGCCTATCCACTATAGCCTTTGGTTTTTCTTCATAAGTCAAACTTTTGTCGAACTTGATTTCTTGAGGCTGTATGACATGTGAAGGGTCTAGTAAATACTTTCTCATCATCGACACATGAAAAACTAGCTGAACTTCACTTAACTCAGGTGGCAAAGCCAAACGATATGCCACTGAACCGACTCTATCCAGTATTTCAAAAGGTCCAATATACCTTGGAATTAGTTTTCCTTTCTTACCAAACCTCATAATTCCTTTCATAGGAGAAACTTTCAAAAACACTTTATCGCTTATGAAAAACTCTAACTCTCATTGCCTATGATTAACATAAGCCTTTTGTCGACTTTGTGCAGCTAGTAGCCTTTCCCTGACCAATTTTACTTTTTCCACAGCTTCTTGTATCAAGTCTGGCTCTAAAAGTTTAGCCTCACCTACTTCAAACCATCCAATAGGAGATCGACAATGCCTCCTATATAAAGATTCAAAAGGAGCCATCTAGATACTTGATTGGTAACTATTATTATATGCAAACTCTGCCAAAGGAAGATATTTTTCCCAACTCCCACCAAAGTCTAATATACACAACCTAAGCATATCCTCCAATACTTGAATTGTTCGTTCGGATTGACCATCAGTCTGGGGATGAAAGGCAGTGCTCAAATCTAACCTCATCCCTAAAGCCTCTTGGAAGGCTCTCCAAAAATGTGCTGTAAATTGTAGACCTCGATCAGATATGACAGATGTTGGAACTCTATGTAATCTAACTATTTCATTCAGGTAAAGACTCGCATATTGTGCCACATTGTATGTAGTCTTCACTGGTTAAAAGTGTGATGTCTTAGTCATTCGATCTACAATCACCCATATAGAATCATACCCTCTTGAAGTCTTTGGTAGTTCAGTGACAAAATCCATAGTAATTTTCTTCCACTTCCATTCTGGTATTTCAATTTGTTGATGCAATCCTGTAGGCTTTTGATGTTCTGCTTTCACTTGCTGGCACATCAAACATCGGGCAACAAACTCTACTACATCTTTCTTCATTCCACTCCACCAGTATATTTCTTTAAGATCATGGTACATCTTGTTAGTTCCTGGATGAATAGTATAAGCTGATTGGTGAGCCTCCTCTAAAATCTTTTTTCTCAACTCATCCACATGAGGTACACATATGCGCTTTCCACACCTCAAAACTCCTTTTGCATCAACATTAAACTTAGAATTCTGATTATTCTTCAATGCATTCTTAAGGTTGCATAGACTAGTGTCCTCACCCTGTTTAGCCTTAATTTGTTCAATCAATGATGACTGGAGCTGTATATGAGCTATCAATGCTCCTGGTTTCTCTACCTCAAGTCTTGTCCCCTCACTTTCCAGTTGATGAATGTCTCTCAATAATGGTCTTCGTAATTGTGTTATGTGAGCTAGACTTCCCATAGATTTTTTGCTCAAAGCATCCGCTACCACATTTGCTTTACCCAGATGATATAAAATTGTACAATCATAATATTTTAGTAGCTCCACCCATCTTCTTTGCCTCAAATTAATGTCCTTTTGCTGAAAGATGTATTTGAGACTTTTGTGATCAGTATAAATCTCACAAGATTCACCATAAAGGTAGTGTCTCCAGATCTTTAAAGCAAAGATTATTGCTGCCATTTCTAAATCATGTGTTGGGTAATTCTGCTCATGCTTTTTAAGTTGCCTAGATGCGTAGGCTATAACATGCCCATGTTGCATTAACACACAACCCAAACCTATCCTAGAAGCATCACAATACATTACAAAACCTCCAGCGCTAGACGGAATGGCTAAAATTGGAGCTGTGGTCAAACACTTCTTTAATGTCTAAAAACTTTTCTCACATGCATCATATTACTCAAACTTCGCTCCTTTTCTGGTCAACCAAGTCAAAGTTGTGGCAATTTTGGAGAAATTCTTAACAAACCTCCTATAATACTCTGCTAGACCTAAGAAACTATGAATCTTCGTCACATTTGTAGGACGTGGCCATTGTTGTACTGCCTCAACTTTCTTGGGGTCTACCCGAATACCATCTTTCGTAACTATGTGTCCCAAGAATGTGACACTATACAGTCAAAATTCACATTTAGAAAACTTTGCATAAAGCTGTTGTTCCCTTATAGTTTGTAAAACAGTTCTCAAATGTTGCTCATGCTCCTCAGTACTCTTCAAATACACTAGGATGTCATCAATAAATACTATGACAAATCTATCTAAAAAGGGCTTGAACACCCTGTTCATCAAATCCATGAAAGCAGCTGGTGCATTAGTCAATCCAAATGACGTTACCAAAAATTTATAATGGCCATACCAAGTTCTAAAAGCTATTTTAGGGATATCTTCTTTTTTTATCCTCAATTGATGGTATCTTGACCTCAGATTAATTTTGGAGAAGCATTATGCACCCTGGAGATGATTGAACAAGTCATCTATTCTGGGCAAAGGATAATTATTCCACACTGTTAACTTGTTCAACTGTATATAATCTATACATAGTCGTAAAAATCCATCTTTTTTCTTCACAAAAGGACTGAAGCTCCCCAAGGAGAGGTACTAGGTCGAATAAAATCCTTCTCTAATGAATCTTGTAATTGATTCTTCAGCTCTTTAAGTTCTGTGGGTACCATTCTATAGGGTGGTATTGAAACCGGTTGTGCCCTAGGAATAAGGTCAATATTGAACTCAATCTCTCGTTCAGGAGGTAATCCTGGTAACTCTTCCAGGAAAACATCAGGGAATTCCCTAACCACTGGTATTTGGTCTATATCAATAACAAGCTTATAAATATCCCTAACCAAGGTTAGGTACCCTTGGCATCCCTTTTTCAACAGTATTTGAGCTCTCAAAGTAGAGATCAAATTGCTTACAGCTTCACTATGGTCACATTGAAACTGAAAAGGGGTTTCATTGGGAATATTAAACTTAATAACCTTGCAGTTACAATCCAAGGTAGCATAACATGCAGCTAGCCAATCCATACCTAGAATAACATCAAAATCTAGCATGTCTAAGACAATCAAATCAACCGAAGTTTCTCTATTATCCACAAAAATATTGCAGGATTGACATACATTTTCCACCATTAAATGATCACCGATTGGGGTTGCAACCATAAAAGGAGTACTTAATTTAGTCGGATCCTTACCCATTCGCTTAGCAAAGTAAGGGGATACATAAGAATGGGTGGACCCAGGATCAAACAACACATGTGCCTTATGTGAACAAACAAATAAAGTACTTGTCATAACTGCATTTGAGGCCTGTGCATCCTGTCTAGTCAATGCAAAGACTCTAGGTTGGCCTCGACCTGAAAAATTCTGACTCAGCCTAAAAGATTCTGACCTCGGCCCAATGATCCTCGACTTAACCCACCATAACTTACTTGGCCAGGCACTGTTCTCATTGGTTGGGCTGCTATTAGGGCAGATGGTAAAGCCGGTCGTACTGATTCTTGACTTGAGCCATGTAGTTGTGGATAATCTCTCTTCATATAGCCAACTTGCTTGCAATAGAAACAAACACCTGATTCTCTATAACATTGTCTGAAGTGATATCTGCCACATGTTGGACAAGGGAGTCTGTTTTGCTGAACTGTTTTCGGCCCTTGCTAACTAGTTGGCCTCATGAATTTTTACCCTGACCTCTATCCACCAACCCCAACTGATACAAGGTTATGAATTCCATATTCTAATTGTAATGTGTGCTGTTGACTCTGTATCTTAATCCCCTGAGTAGTGGAACCGTGCCCACCTTTAGAACTGCCATCTCTATCTCTTTTTCTTTTCTTCAGCCCTTCAATCTCAGCTAACTCTCTGGTTTCAATCATTCGTGCACAATCAACTGCTACAACATAATTAGGGAATTATTTCATCTGTGGTGCTATAGATTTAAACAATGGTCGAACTAGTCCATTGATAAATCTCTTAATAATTTCCTTCTCATTAGGAACTAGGTGAGGTGCATACCAAGACAACTGAGTAAAGCGGATATCATAATCTGTGACCATCATTCCTGAAGTTTGTTTTAACTCTTCAAATCCTTTGCCCAAGCATCTCTAACACTTTCAGATAGAAAACACTCCATAAATGCTTCTTTGAATTCAGCCCATCCTAAAGGTGCTGACCTAGCTGTTCTTCCCCGCTTAAAAGTAGTAACCCATACTTGCGCCATTCCTGATAATTGAAATGACACAAACTCCATAGACTGGTTATCAGAACACCTTAAGGCTTTGCAAATCTTTTCTACTGCGTCCATAAACTGCTGAGGATCTTCACTGCTTGATGACCCAATAAATGTTGGTGGCTTCAACTTTAAAAATTGAGACAAGCTCACTTCTGCCCTAGTAGGCTCAATAACGTGTTCAACAGGCTCCACAGACACTGGAGCTATTGTTATTTCTGGTTGTTATGACCCTTTTTTGCCTTTTTCTACCAATAGGCCAGCTAAGTTCTCCATTATTTTCTGCATACCTTACATAATAGCCATCATTTCAATCATAATGTTATCTTTAGGATGCGGAGACACTGCACTTGCCTCAGGAGTTTTTCCCTTATCTATACTTTGCTTATTCTGACTAGGTACCTCAATGGCCCTAACACTTTGACTACCTTCTTTAGGTTTAGAACTAGGTTGACTCCTACTATGGCTTTTGGATGCAGGAGCAACAGATTGAGTAGATCCTTCAGCTGTTTGCTCACGCTCCGTAGACTGTCTAGCATTTGATCTAGTTCTTGGTGGCATCTTTACTACTAAATCAATTCAGACTTTTAAAATTTTAATCAACATCAACACATGGATTATCATCAAAGAATGACTGACTCAAATAAATAAGAATAACATCCTACCAGATTTCTTCAATAGCACCCTGAGTATAAGTATGTCCGGCTCATACCTATACTTAGGGTCCTATTAAAAACAATCTGTTGCTCCATGAACACAGGGAAACCTAATGCTCTGATACCAACTTTGTCACGGCCCCTGTAGAAGCAGGCACGTGATCGACACAAGAATAGAAATAAATTCTACCCCGTAAGCCTAAAATTTACTAACACTAAGTTACCACTGTAGCATACAACATATAGGCATAGACAACATCATGCATACCATAAGAATAGTTCAGAATTCATAAATTCACATACAATTGGCATTAAGCCATACAATATAGAAATCATCTGTTTTTCATACAATAACAGTTCTACAAACATCCAGATATGTAGGGATGCAGGGATCCTACCTATAGTTCATGAAGCTACCTTACAATACAAACAGAAAATATCTAAATAAACTGGGAGCCCTGAAAGCAACTTGGGCTCACCACAACTCCCTCAGCTCACTACACAGTTGGAGCTGATTTTGAGTCATTTTGACTATCTAAAAAAGGAAACATATGATGGGTTGAGTATAAAACTCAATGAATAGGTAATCCTTACTACAACGGAAACAGGACAAGCAGGGCATGAGTTTTTCCTTCACAAATATAAAATTTAATGCAAGAAAAAGATGAATGTCATATGTATTATATGTTTGAAAGTTCAATGACAAGAAAGTTTCAGCATTAAGAGGCATAAATATCAATGTTGCAATATTATATAAATAAATACAAATAAATTTAGAACTTCTCATAAATTGAAGAACTCTCTCTATATTAGAACTGTAGCCATATCTCAAGTATGCAGTAAATGAAATGTTCACCATCAATCAGGCCAAAAGCCTGTAATCCATCAGGCAAAAGCCTGCATAATCCATCAGGCAAAAGTCCACATACAATCAATCAGGCAAAGGTCCATTTCATAGAACTCAAGATCCACTAAGGTTAGCATTCATAGCTACTAGATTTCAATGCTTTCAATTTAGATTCCTTCGTATAGATACAATAAAGAAATAACAAGAAATGCAAGATAAACAAAAATGTCATATCCCTTACAGAGAATCATATACTCATTGATCAACAATAGCCACAACAACATCAACTTAACTTACACATTTATATCCAAAGGCCTAAACATGTGCCTCATAAAATCATTTATCAATTCATATAAAATATCAACATCACCATAAACCAACATAATTTTTGAGTATTCTCAATCATTATAGTTTAATATCACTAGAGAACTAAAATATAAATTATGCTTGTCCTGCATTTCTAAGGTTTATACTAGGAATCATGTCTTGAAATACATGATCATAATTTAAAAAAAAAAGTTTCACATTAGTAGTAATGTCTCATGTGGATATATCAAATGAATAGCTAAAAATGATATTATAGTAAGTATTATCTACTCACAACACTAGAAATTCAAGGTAGTTGAACTCTCTTGATCTCTTCCAAAACTCAATGGTCGAATTGATGTTGAAAGCTGTCTTCCGCTATCTCAAAACCCATCGCAGTTACTATTCATCATTTCTGACGAACTTTCGGTGATTTTCTGGCAAAATTGATCGGTGGGTTTTGAAACTCTCATCGCCACAAGTCCAACGGTCCAGACGGTTTGTCAATCGAAGGTCTATAGCCCCAGTTATATGGATTTGAAGGTGGGAGGAGAAAATATGGTGGAAGCGGGCTACTGCATTTTTTTTCTCTTTGGGTTCTGGAAATGCATACCCCCTTTAATGCGCATTAAGCTACAGTACCCGTATGCTACAGTAAATTTTTTTTTAATACTGAGGGGTATTACATGGTCATTCCGCATTACAATTTTATTATAGGTTCGATCATACATATCAATAATTCCCTCCTGATCAGCATTTTAGACCCCAAAGCAATTACACAGCAATGACAACAACTCATCCTCAAGCCCATTTCACTGTAATGGCAGTAACTCACAATGGATTTACCTCAAATTCTGCATGGTACATTGACTTTGGAGCAACAAATCATGTCACTCCAGTATCAAACAACCTTATGAATCGAAATCAATATGCTAGACAAGAGCAAGTGCATATGGGATATGGGGCTGGATTAGCAATCTCCAACATTGGCCAGTCTTTGGTTTCTTCGCCTTTCTCTCCAAATACTCTTACTTTAAGAGATTTACTTCATGTTCCAAAGATTACTAAGAATCTGCTTAGCGTCTCTAAATTTTCCTAGGATAATGCTATGTTTTTTGAATTTCACCCTTTGAAATGCTTTGTAAAAGATCAAGTTACACGTCAAATACTTTTGGATGGCACAGTTAAACAAGGTTTGTATGTGTTTGATGATTTTCAATTGAAGCATCTACAGTCAAGATCAAATAGAATAGCTGCTAGTAGTCAAACTGATGTTTAAATCTTAAGCAATGGAGCATATTAGTCTCTTCCTCACTCTACTATCTTTGTAAACAATTGTTGTAGTAAAATACCCACTTATAATGTATGGCACCAGAGATTAGCTCATTGTTCCCCACAAACTGTATCCCAAGTCCTGAAAAATTGTAATATACCTTCAATAAATAAAAAGAGTCAGGAATTCTGTAAATTCTGCTGCATTGGCAAGTCACACAAGCTACCATACTCACATTCTTCAACTGTTTATATAGAACCTCTCCAATTAGTGCATACTAATCTATGGGGACCAACTCCATTTATCTCTCTAGTCAAGGATATCGATATTACATTAGCTTTGTAGATGCCTTTAGTAAATTCACATGGATATATTTACTTAAGTCAAAAGTAGAAGCTTTCGATACATTCAAGGAATTTAAACTCATGGTTGAAAATATCTTTAATTGCAAAATAAAGAATTTGCAATCTGACTAGGGAGGAGAATATCGAAGCTTCACTGCATACTTAAATCAAAATGACATTGTTCACAGGATCTCTTGCCCCTATGCTCATGATTAGAATGGGATGATAGAAAGGAATCACAGGCACCTCACTAAAATAGGCCTCATGTTACTGGTAGCCTTATCCTTACCACAAAAATATTGGGACCATGCCTCCTTAACAGCAATCCATGTCATCATCTCCTTCCTACATCAAGTCTTTTGGGAAAATCACCATTTGAAATGCTTTATGGAAAGCCACCAGAGTACAGTCATTTAAGAGTGTTTGGATGTGCATGCTACCCCCTACTCTGACCTTTCAACAAGCACAAGTTGGATTTTCGGTCACAAGAATGCATTTTCTTGGGTTATTCTCAACAACATAAGGGTTATAAATGTCTACACCCCTTAGGTGAGATTTATATATCCCGTGATGTTCTCTTTAATAAGGAAGAATTTCCCCTTTTCAAGAAACTTGTAGATTCTGATATTAATGGAACTACTACAACAAATAAAAACTCCTCACCAAGCCTGCCATTAACACTTCCAATCACTCACCTTATTCCAACAGCCCAAAAAATACTCACTGCACTCTAGAAACACCAAGTCATCACCTTCCCACCACCTCTGTTGGTTATACACATAACTTAAACTCTCTTGAGGCAAATCCAGTTGTTACTCCCAGTATTCACTCTCCATCCCCTAGCTTCCAAAATACTGACCACATTCACGAATCCAATCCAATAGAAATAACTCCACATTCATCTTTTGCTCTTGACTCAGCCTCTACATAGAATCAACCTAATGTCCTTGGAATACATCCCATGGTTACTAGAGGTAAAGCTAGGATTTTCAAACCCATAATTTTCTCCACCATTGCAAAACCCACCTTTGTTATTCAAGCTCTTCAAACACCCCAGTGGAAAAATGCTATGCTGGAAGAAATCCAAGCACTCCAAAGGAACAACACTTGGACTCTATGTGACTTACCCCCAAATAGGAAAGCAATCAGGTTTAAGTGGGTTTTCAAAATGAAAGAAAATCCAGATGGATCAATCCACAAATATAAAGCAAAGCTAGTTGAAAAAGGGTTCCATTAAGTGCCTAGTTTTGACTTTGATGAAACTTTCAGCCCTGTAGTCAAACCTACAACTATAAGGGTTGTATTGACATTAGCATTAAGTAACAATTGGAATTTTCACCAAGTTGATATCAACAATGCATTTTTCAATGGGTTTCTTAAAGAAGAAGTTTATATGGATCAAACCCAAGGGTTTGAAAGAAGCAACAAGAATTAGGTTTGCAAGCTCAATAAGTCCTTATATGGACTTAAACAAGCTCTTAGAGCTTGGTTTGACAAATTGGCTGAAGTTTTGAGACAAATGGGATTCAATCCCTATTCACAAAAACTACTACAACCTATTCCATTTTCTTCTTGATATGTGTAGATGACATAATAATTGAAGGAAGTTCCTAAACAGAAATCTCCAATCTGATTGCTGCATTACACAAGGAATTTGCTCTCAAAGATCTCGGGCCACTCAATTATTTCTTAGGCATATAGGTTAAGCATCTCTTAGATGGGTCCCTGCATGTTTCTCAAAGTAAATATATTCAACATTTGCTAATCAGAAGAAAAATGGATAAGGCTAGCATCCCAACACCCATGGCAGCAGTAACCAAACTTTTAAACAAAGACAGTGATTCGATGCTAGATCCTCACACATACAGGTTGATTGTTGGAGCACTTCAGTATGTCACAATAACAAGACCTGAGCTTTCCTACAGTGTAAATAAAATTTTCCAGTTCATGCATAGTCCGACTATATCCTATTGGAAAGTAGCTAAAAGAATTCTCAGATATCTCACTAGCACCAAATCATATGGAATGCATCTTACACCAGCACCTTTGTCATCGTTGCAGCTAGTATGGTATCATGATGCTGACTGGGTAGCAAATCCAGATGACAGGAGATCGAGTTTTGGCCTTTGTATTTACCTTGGCAGGAACCTTGTATCTTGGTCCTCAAAGAAACAAATAGTTGTCTCTAGATCAAGCACAAAATTTGAATACTGTAGCTTGGCAAATGCAACAGATGAAATCTTATGGCTAAGATCCTTGCTTCAAGAACTTGGTGTACACTTATCTCAGTCACCCACAATTCTGTGTGATAATCTGAGCACAGTTCTAATGTCTACAAATTCCATACTGCACGCTAGAACAAAACACATTGAGTTAGACTTGTACTTCGTTCGGGAAAAGGTCAAGGATAAAATTCTCAAAGTGGAACGTGTTTCTTCAGTTGATCAAGTGGCAGACTGTTTAACAAAGCCATTAGTATTAACTAGATTCCAAGCTCTCAGAGATATGCTCACTATAAAATGCCTCAGTTCGATCACACTAGGCACTGAGATGGAGTAAATAACAAATATAGAAGAATTGAAACTTCAAGACATGTTATAAGATAGAAAGTTCAGATTCAAAGGAGGATGTTAGAAGCATACCACACCCAAAACAGAAACACAGAATTAGCTACCGTTTGTTAGATATTAGAATATACTCAAAGGAAGTTATAAATACAAAGGAATATACACTGCAAATGTAAGAAAATAATTAGATCAGAGTTTACGCATACAGTTCTCTCTCTCTCTCTCTCTCTCTCTCTCTCTCTCTCTCTCTCTTTTCACTTCGAGTTCTAGTTTTCAGTCTGTATTCTAAGAGTCCTCGATTAAAAAAAAAAAAAAAAATTACCTATATGGACTAATTTTTTTCAACATGGAACATCAATTACTGATGAGGTCTGTTAAAAGTTAGATGGAAGTAAAATGCATCGTTTTCTCTAATAAAATTAAAGGCAATTTTCTGTAAATTAGAAATAAATTTGTTTGTAATTGTATTAAAAAAATGATGCATCGCTTTGCTTTCATATGGATTCTAACCATTCATATAATAACTAATTAACGTTCCACATTGAACAAAATTAGTGTTGTTTTAAACAAACTTAACGTTGAGGAATAAGATAAAGTGCTTTTCAAAAATTTAGAATTATAACTAATGATAATTATCTTTGACTGATCAAAATAATTAATAGCACTAGTTTCTTTTAAAAATTAAAACAATAGTTTACGCATAAATTAATTATATAGTTGTGGAATTGAATAGTTTTTGTGATTTATTTTCAGGAAATCACAGGAGCATTCCTGAAGAATTGCATGTTACATTTTCCGATGCAGAGAAATATTTTCCCACTGTGGGCTTTGGCTGAATATCGCAATCACTGTCCGTTGCCTTCCGCAACTGTTTAAAAAAAAAAAAATCAAGCTTGTGAAATCTGATACAAAAGCACATATAATGGAGCTGGAACCTCATCTTTAATCAGATTTCACAGAACTTATTTAATAATGTTTTTAAGAGTACTCGAACATTTTCCAATTACAGGCATGATTAATAGGTAGGTCGTATTTGCCCCGAATTCAAGTTAAATCTTAATCTTAAAAAGAATAGAAAAGAAAAAATTATAATAAAAAAAATTAAATTCAACCGGTCAGTTCAACTAAAAAAATCAATGAATTGACCTAGTTATCAGTCCGTTCATATTGACTAAACTAGTAGACTTAAGAACCGGTCAATTCTAGTAAGAAACCAATTAAAATCAGTATAAACCGGACAGTACATAGTATGACCTGGCCATGGGTTTAGGAAGGAACCAGACCAACTCATAATTTATTCAACAAAAATGGTGTTAGTGAGACTCAGACGCACTCTAGGAAACCAACATTTCAGCTTACCGCCATGCCACGCTGGCATGTTTATTAAGTATAGGTAAGTTTTAATATTTATTTGATTACTCATGTCATAAAATAAATAGAAAGACAATCAATTATTATTTTATTAAATAAAAAATAAATGAATTATTAATTTATTTATTAAAATTTATTAATTTCGTTAATATTATATCATCTGAATTTGTTTGTATAAATAAATTATTTAATTATACTTATATATTATATATACATCCACGTACTACCAATTGTGGTTTGACCATAGTTCAATCAATAACTGTTATCTGCTCTTTTTATTAGTTTAATGGCCGATTCAATTTTAAAAACATTAAAAAAATCATTATATTCAAATATATACATAATTTACCTAATTGTTTTATATTTTAACGAATATAAAACAAAATAAAAAATTGAAATGCCCAATGGTAATGCACGGTTAGTCCTACACATATATAAGCCTACCAGCGGTCTTTGTTATTATTATTATACACACACACACACACACTATATATATATATATATATATATATATATATATATATATATATATATTATAAAAATTATAAAATTTTATCTTCAATAGTTGAAAAGTATAATGATTTATTTGTATGTTATCATTCTATCGGAGATAAACAAAATATAAACCTAAATAATTAATTAATTTAATAAGCGGATTACACTCATTATATAACTTATATACCTTGATTAATTTAAGATAGAAACTACTATAAAGAAAATTATTTAATCAATAAACATGATATAACTTAAAATATTATATATATATATATACATATATATATATATATATATATATATATATATATATATATATATATATACATATATACATATATATATACATATATATATGTATATATGTATATATGTATATATATATATATATATATCTATATATGTATATATGTATATATGTATATATATATATATATATGTATATATGTATGTATGTATGTATGTAAAGTAAATACATAATTTAATCTCTAAATTTAAGTTATTGTACAATTTAATCTCTGAATTTACTAAAAGTCAGACAATTTAGTCTTTCTATTATCTCTACACTAACTACTTGTTGACGTGGCTTGTTAAGTGTCTATGTAGCACGTTAAATGCCAACTAATCATGCCACATCAATGTTGATTTGCCTTAAAAAGAGAGTAAACACACAATTTAATTCTTGGATTTTCTAAGTCCCTACAATTTAGTCCATAAATTTGCAGGCAATGGAAATAGTGGAAATATTCAAAGAAAGGCAAGATAATTGCAAATGTATTTACAATTCAATGCAAAATTTCTCCATTCAATCAATTGTTTAGCAGTAGAGTGACAATATATTCCACAAGTTAATGCACATATTTTTCTCGGTCCCCAAAGAAAAAAAAAGGATATATCTCAAGGAAAATGATTTGCAAGGAAAAAAAATCTTATTAGAATATACAACGGCATTCAAACATGATCATGGGAGTTAATTGATATATATCAACTAGAAATCTTTCATCATTAAAATATGTTAATTAGAGCAAAAACTATAAAAAAAAAATAGCGCAACATTGAACAAGAAGGGATTGAGAACATTGAAATCATGGCTCCTCCATGCTACACAAAATGTGTAAAGTGTCAAGCTAACCACTGCCACGGTTGTCAATATCATTGATTCTAGAATAACTTTTTTGTTTTTAGTCATACAAAACTTACTAGAATAATGAAAAAAATTCTCAATTCTAACAATCCTGCCACTATACATAACAAGTCAAAAATATTTCCAAACTTTCATCATTTAATATCTTAAATTAGATTTTACTTGTAATTTATTTTCCATGGTCCACATTATCAAAACTCAACAAATAATCAATTACCATTGTATTTTCAATGAATGGATGGGATACAAAAAAGTATTTTCAATAATCCTCATGTTTTTAGCCTAAGGTTAGAGCATCAAGTATAAAAAAAGAACAAAGATTCACAGTGTCCTAGAAACGAGACTTTAGTCGTGGTCTTTTGGAGGTGTTTTGTGTGATAGGAAAGGATTTTATAGTGATAGGGTGTCTCGCTGCATTGTTAGTTGAAACCAAAAAAAGGGATTTTAGAAGGAAATAGTATTTTATGAGAGAGAAGGGGGACAATAGAGTGAGAGTGAAAAACTAAGCATTTTGAAGTTTTTTTAAGTTGAGTCAATGCTGATGTGCCATGATTAGTTGGCATTTAACGTGCCACATAGATACTGTCACAACCCTAATTTCAGGAACGTTAATAACACTACTGTCCGGTAACTTTAACTTTATCTATCTGAAATCAACTTCATATTATGACATATCATGATAATATCATACGTTTGCAATTTTTCAATATAACTAATTATACATGCCAATGCTACACTTAATAATATTACAACGGAAGCAAAGATTCTGCCTACGGTGTTCAGAGCAACTCTAGAGTACAATTATATTACAATTTAAACACTGAGAGTCCAAAAATAATTTAGGCTCACCACGGAAGTACAACACCTAGTTGATCAAGAAGCTATAAGACCAAACTCTGGGTCTTTATTTGAAAAACATATCAACAACGTGTAGTGAGTTTTACAACTCAGTGAGCAGATAATATATTCTATGACCTCTTAGGTCAACATATGGATGTATTCTTTATTCTAAAACTTTTTACATTGTAAATCACATTTCAGAGGTACATACATGTGGGACCCGCATTTCAAATAACCTTTTTTCAAATTCATATTCATATTTAATTCATAAGTAATGTTGTAAGAACGATAATAAAATCATGGTATGTATCAACATAATTCTTATGAAAATATTTGGAGGATCTCATATAAGAACCACCATATCAGAGTTTAACCCCTTTTGTACTTTGGTGGTATATGATTTGCTTAAACTCAACATCCCGCTGAGGTTTTCCCTACTACCATTCAAGAGGACACGCAAAGGGACTTTATATGGGTATTTTCCAAGCACACAGAAAGGGAAGTCAAATCACATCTCATATAACTGGTATTTCGCCCATATAGGAGGCATTCCGCTCTCCTTCACATGTCATTTCCCGTGAGTTGGCCCTCACACGAGGTTAGCACCACCCCCTGCTAGCTGAGACAATCAAGGTGCACCAGGGCTAACATCACCTGCTGTTAGCATATAGTGTTTCCAATAAGATTCCTCCATAAAACCATAGTCTTATATATTCCATATTAATCAAAACAAAGATACTATTATAATACAACATTTTCATTCTCAGTATATCCCTCTGTCAAAACTTCCCAATTAGGGGAATCACGTATACATACCCATATCCGAGGCAAACATATCACTATAGAAATCAATATCATATGCATAACATATTTCCTTTGCCATATAATGAGAAATACATTTAAAAAAATCACATGTTCAATGTGTTTCAAAATTCATTTCAAAAGTCATACTCTCCTTGAACTATATATCATATTGCAACCGTTTCAGATATTCTAAACCATTTTAGGAACATATAAAAGTATAAATAACTTGTAAACATACTCCTTTATCAATTTAAAGTTCAAGAAGAGTAAAGACAAATTATAGAAAGAATTATCTACTCATAGGGTAAGGGTTCCAGATTGGACAGCCCTACAATGCACTTTTTCAATCCATATTTGACTAAACAAACTTCAAAAACGTGTCCGGAGGATCCAAAAATAAAGAGATGATTCTGGAAACTTGGTCACTATTCACAGCAAGAAAATACTATTCACCGATGGGAAATACTATTTATCATCGAAAAATACTATTTACCAAGAACAAAAGTTGTCAGATAGTTGAAAAATTTCATATCCTAAAGTTTATCTAGCTCCTGAATTTATCTACGGTGTCAGATTTTCAATTTGAGGTTTCTAAGTAAGAGTTTGAGTTTACCTTTTTATAAAATTTTCACTTCTGATCTACGGCGATTCAACGGCTGATTTGAGAAATTATTCAGTCAAAATTGTAATATTCTTCATCCTGAATCTAGTGGTACCCTTAGTTTTAAGATCGGAAGCCAATAGGCACTCTAGATCTAGAGAGAAAATTGAAGTTTACTATTCACACTATTCACTCTCACTATTCATAAACGAAATTTTTGATCCTTCTTCACGGCTGTGTCTCCCCCTCCCCCTTTTTTTTCATTTATAATAATAATAATTATTATTTAATATTTAAATATTTAGATTTATTTTTATTTTATTTCATATATATTCATATAAATACCATTTTTCATCCTAAAATATCTCAAAAATTTCTAAAAATTTATATTCTCATAAACTTTTAGTTAAACTCTTAAATCATGATTTTTCTTGATAAAAATTTTAATAAAACAAATCTCAAAATAAATATCTTTATACATATTAAAAGAAAGAATATTTCTAAAAATAAAACAAAAATTTATTAGAGGCCAATATAATTATTTTAAGCAAAACAATAATTATTTTAATTAAAAGTATACTTACTTTTAGCAAAAATAATCATTTTTAAACAAATAAAAATACATTTGTTTATAGCAAAACACTATTATTTAAAAATAACAATTACGCCCCAAAACTTAAATTTTCATATTTTCTTTGTAATTCTTTAACCCATGTAGTAAATGTACATATTTTCTACGGTTCTTATCCCCATTTTCGAAATTCTCTCTTTTATTCCAAATTTTCTTTAATTGAAAAGTTTTGTTAAATTTTACGGTTATTACATTCTTCCCCCCTTAAAGAAATTTGATCTCCGAATTTCATCACCATAGTTGCAGATAAATACTAACCTCATTGTTCAAACAAATGCGGATATCTGGTGCATAAATCCTCCTCTATTTCCCAAGTAGCTTCCTAGAAGAGTGATTTTTCCATATCACCTTCACTGTAGGTATTTCTTTTGACCGCAACTTCTTTACTTGTCTGTCTACTATTGCTACTAGTTGTTCCTCATAGGTTAAATCTTCCTGTAACTGAATCTGTGGACACTGTATAACATATGTAGGATCCGGTAAATATTTCCATAGTATAGACACATGAAAGACTGGATGGACATTACCCAATTCAAGAGGTAAAGCCAAACGATAAGCTACTGGACCGATCCTATCAAGAATTTCAAATGGTCCTATATGCCGTGGACTTAATTTTCCTTCCTTCCCAAATCTCACTACTCCCTTCATAGGAGATATTTTCAGAAAAACATGTTTACCTATGTCAAATTCCAATGGGCGACGTCTATTATCAACATAGGCCTTCTGTCTACTTTGAGCTACTAACAACCTTTTCTTAATTAATTTTATCTTGACTACTGCATCTTGTACCATATCAGGCCCTAAAATCTTTGCTTCACCCATCTCAAACCATCCAATCGGGGAACAACAACGCCTACCATATAATGCCTCAAAAGGAGCCATTTGTATACTTGCTTGATAGCTATTGTTATAAGCAAATTCAGCTAAAGGTAGAAATCTTTTCCAACTACCCTGAAAATCTAAAACACAAGCTCGAAGCATGTCTTCCAATATTTGAATGGTTTGCTCAGACTGCCCTGAGGATGGAATGCAGTATTGAGATTCAACATCATGCCCAAAGCTTCTTGGAAAGCTCTCCAAAAACGAGCTGTGAATTGTGGTCCTCGATCAGAAATAATTGATATTAGCACCTCATGAAGCCGCACTATTTCATTCAAATATAATCTTGCATACTGAGCTACATTGTATGTGGTTTTCACTAGTAGGAAATGTGATTTCATTCAACCTATCAATGATCACCCATATTGAATCAAACCCTTTTCGGTGTTCTTGGTAACCTCGAAACAAAATCCATAGTTATTCTTTCCCATTTCCATTCAGGTATCTCTATCTGCTGATGTAGTCCTGCAGGCTTAGGATGTTCTACTTTCAACTGTTGACAGGTTAAACATTGAGACACGTAATCTACTATGTCCTTCTTCATACCTTCTGTCACGCCCCTATTGTAGGAACTCGAATAACACTACTGTCTGATAATGTCCGATAACTTTATCTTTATTTATTTACAATCAACTTCATAATATTTCATAACAGGATGATATCATACGTTTGCAAATCTCAACATAACTAATTATACATGCCAAGTCTACACTTATCAGTTTTACAGTAGAAACAAAGATCCTGCTTGTGGCGTTCAGAGCAACTCTAGAGTACAAATATATTACAATTTTAAACACTGAGAGCCCAGAAACAATTTAGGCTCACCACTGAAGTACAACACCTAGTCGTTCAAGAAGCCGCAGGACCAAACTCTGGGTCTTTATCTGAAAAACATATAAACCACATGTAGTGAGTTTTACAACTCAGTGAGTAGATAACACCTCTTATGACCTCTTAGGTCAACATATGAATGTACTCTTTATTTTAAAAAATTTCATATTGAAGTTCACAATTCGAAGGTACATTCATATAGGACCCGCATTTCAAATAAACTTTGTTCAAATTCATATGCATACTCAATTCATAAATAATGATGTAAGAACGGTAATAAAATCATGTTATGCATCAACATAAATCTTATAAAAATATTTGGAGGATCCCATATCAGAACCACCATATTAGAGTTTGACCCCTTCCGTACTTTGGTGGTATAGGATTTGCCTAAACTTAGCATCTCGTTGAGGTTTGCCCTACTACCATTCAAGAGGACACGCGAAGGGACTCTATATGGGTTTTCCCAAGCACATAGCAAGGGAAGGCAAATCATAACTCATATAATTGGCATCTTGCCCATATAGGAGGCATTTCGCTCTCTATCACATATCATCTCCCGTGTGTTGGCCCACACACGAGGCTAGCACCAACCCCTGCTAGCTGAGGCAATCAAGGTGCGCACCAGGGCTAACATCACCTGCTGTTAGCAGACAGTGTTTCCAATAGGATTCCTCCATAAAATCTATAATCTCATATATTACATTTTCATCAAAACAGAGGTACTCATTAATGCAACATTTTCATTTTCAGTATATTTCTCTGTCAAAACTTCCCAATCAGGGGAATCACATATACATGCCTATATCTGAGGCAAACATTTCACTGTACAAATCAATATCATATGCATAACATATTTCCTTTGCCGTATCATGAAAATAAATGTAAAAATCACATGTTCAATGTATTTCAAAATTCATTTCAAAAGTCATACTCTTCTTGAACTAGATATCATATTGCAACCATTTCAGATATTCTAAACCATTTCAGGAACATATAAAAGTATAAATAACGTGAAATTATGCTCATTTATCAATGTAAAGTTGAAGAAGAGTAAAAGCAAGCCATAGAAAGAATTATCTACTCACAAAATTAGGGTACCAAGTTGGACAACACAAAAATCCTCATTTTTGGTTGAAATTCAGAAAAATAAACCCTACAATCGAGTCCGGAAGGTCCAAAAACCTTGAAAATGACTCTATATTTGCAAAATTTGGCCTCCAAGAGCTTGGTCAACACAGGTCAACGCAATAGGGTCCGGTTACCATGCGCTACAGGCGCTGCCCAAGGAGCTGCGCGTGGGATTCACGCGCCAAGAAAGAAGAGGCGCGTGGGGACGGGTACGGTGGTGGGTTGGCCTAAAATTTGAGAACTAAAGGTGTCGGTTCCTTCTGGATCGATCTACGATGTTAGTTTTTGCGTTAGACAACCATAGATAGGAGTTTTGGAGAATACCTTTTAAAGCAATTTTTCCTTCAATTTTCCGACTAATCTCTTTCCAATTCTCCAAAAACCAATCAGATGGATTTGTAAAACTCTTCGTCCTGAGTCTGTTGGCAGTGGTGGTGTCGAAATATGAGGTCCAGTTGCAAAGAAATCTTAGAGAGAAGTTAAAGGGTTTCAGGAGAAAAATTTCTGAAGATAGATGGAAAATTCTGTAAATGATCGGCCTCTTGAGTGGCTGAGGTCCTTAAAATATCCCGAGGGACCTTTTTGCAAAAATTCACTTTTAGAGGGAGGTCCTTGCAAATTTTTCTTATTTACATTTTAACCCCGAAACTTTTAAGAAATTTCATTTTGGCCCCAAAGCGTAAATTCTCAAATTTATTTTGTAATTCTTTAATCCATGTAAATAATAAACTTATTTTCACCAGTTCTTATCTCCATTTTTAAAATCCTCTCTTAAATTCAAAAATTTTCTTTGATTTGAATTCAATTAAATTTACGGCTATCACATTCTTCCCCACTTAAAGAAATTCGGTCCCCGAATTTCATCACCATAGTTGTAGATATACTAACCTCATTGTTCAAACAAATGCGGATATTTGGCGTGTATATCCTCTTCTCTTTCCCAAGTAGCTTCCTCAAAAGAGTGACTTTTGCATATCAATTTCACCATAGGTATTTCCTTTGACCGTAACTTCTTTATTTGTCTGTCCACTATTGCTACTGCTTGTTCCTCATTGGTTAAATCTTCCTGTAACTGAATATGTGGACACTATATAACATGTGTAGGATCCGGTAAATATTTCCGTAGCATAGACACATGAAAGACTGGATGGACATTTCCCATTTCAGGAGGTAAAGCCAAACGATAAGCTACCGGACTAATCCTATCAAGAATTTTAAATGGTCTTATATACCGTGGACTTAATTTCCTTTTCTTCCGAAATCTCACTACTCCCTTCATAGGAGATATTTTCAGAAAAACATGTTCACCTATGGCAAATTCCAAGGGGCAATGTCTATTATCAACATAAGCCTTCTGTCTACTCTGAGCTGCTAATAACCTTTCCTTAATCAGTTTTACCTTGACCAGTGCATCTTGTACCATATTAGGCCCTAAAACCTTTGCTTTGCCCATCTCAAACCATCCAATCGGGGAATGACAACGCCTACCATATAATGTCTCAAAAGGAGCCATTTGTATACTTGCTTGATAGCTATTGTTATAAGCAAATTCAGCTAAAGGTAGAAATTTTTCCCAACTACCCTGAAAATCTAAAGCACAAGCCTGAAGCATGTCTTCCAATATTTGAATAGTTCGATAAAAAACGAGCTATGAATTGTGGTTCTCGATCAGAAATAATTGATATTGGCACTCCATGAAGCCTCACTATTTCATTCAAATATAATCTTGCATACTGAGCTACATTGTACGTAGTTTTCACTGGTAGAAAATGTGCTGACTTAGTCAACCTATCAATGATCACCCATATTGAATCAAACCCTTTTGGTGTTCTCAGTAAACCCATAACAAAATCCATAGTTATTCTTTCCCATTTCCATTCAGGTATCTTTATTTGCTGATATAGTCCTGCAAGCCTTTGATGTTCTGCTTTCACTTGTTGACAAGTTAAACATCGAGACACATAATCCACTACATCTTTCTTCATACCTTCCCACCAATAAATTTCTTTTAGATCCTTATACATTTTAGTTATTCCAGGACGAATCGTATACATGGATCTATGGGCTTCCTCTAAAATTTCTTTATTAAGTTCTTCTTTATCAGGTACACATATCCGCTTGCCGAATCTCAAAATTCCTTCAGAGTCTACAGTGAATTCAACTTCACCACCATTCTTCACTTCTTCCATTTTCTTGCACAAATAGGCATCCTCTCTCTGTGCCTTTTTCACCTGATCGATCAAAGATGATTGAAATTGTCTATGGGCTAATAATATTCCAGGCTCCTTCACTTCCATTACTACCCCATCACTTTCCAACTTATGTATCTCTTTAACTAACGGCCTTCTTACCATAGTGATATAAGCCAAACTACTCATAGACTTCATACTTAATGCATCAGCCACAACATTGGCCTTACCTGGATGGTATAGTATTGTGCAATCATAATCTTTTAGTAATTTCATCCATCGTCTCTGTCTCAAATTAAGATCTTTTTGTTAAAAAATATATTTGAGACTTTTATGATTTGTATAAATTTCGCATGTCTCACTATACAAATAATGCATCCAAATTTTAAGAGCAAAAACTACTGCTGCCATTTCCAAATCATGAGTCAGATAATTTTGCTCATGTGGTTTAAGCTATCTAGATGCATATGCAATGACTCTACCATTTTGCATCAACACACATCCCAATACCATTCTCGATGCAGCACAATATACTGTGTATCCCCCAGTACCTGAAGGAATAGCCAACACTGGCGCTGTAGTCAAACATTCTTTGAGTTTCTGGAAACTTCCTTCACATTCATCTGACTAGTCAAACTTTATTACTTTTCTTGTCAACCTTGTCAAAGGAGCAGCTATCTTTGAAAAATCCTTAACAAATCTACGGTAATAGCCTGCTAAACCAAGGAAACTACGAATTTCTATAACTGTTGTAGGACGTGGCCATTTCTGCACTATTTCTATCTTTTTAGGATCAACTTGAATACCATCCTTAGTAACCACATGCCCTAGGAAGGTAACACTACTATGCCAAAATTCACGTTTTGAAAACTTAGCATATAGCTGGTGTTCTCTCAGAGTTTGCAATGCTATTCTTAAATGTCGCTCATGCACTTCTGGACTTCTTGAATATACCAATATATCATCTACGAATACAATGACGAATTGATCCAGAAAAGGTTTAAATACCCTATTCATCAAATCCATGAATGCAGCTGGAGCATTGGTTAGACCAAATGGCATTACTAAGAACTCATAGTGCCCATATCGAGTTCTAAAGGCAGTTTTCGGAATATCCTCCTTCTTTATCCACAATTGATGATACCCAGATCGTAAATCAATTTTTGAAAAACATTGGGCACCTTGTAGTCGGTCAAATAAATCATCTATTCTAGGTAAATGATATTTGTTTCGTATAGTCACTTTGTTCAATTGCCTATAGTCAATATATAGCCGTAGGGATCCATCCTTTTTCTTCACAAAAAGAACAGGAACACCCCAGGGAGATGTACTGGGTCGAATAAAACCTTTATCTAGTAAATCTTGTAGTTGCTCCTTTAATTCTTTAAGTTTTGCAGGTGCCATCCTATAAGGAGGTATGGATATTGGTTGTGTTTCAGGAAGGAGATCAATACCAAACTCAATCTCTCGATCTGGTGGTAATCCTGGCAATTCCTCAGGAAACACATCAGGGAATTTTCTAACCACTGGAACCTGCTCTACACTAGTATACTTCATTTCAACATCTTTGACTACTGCTAAATACCCCTGACATCCTTTTTGTAATAGCTTATGAGCTGTTAAGGCTAAAATTAAATTACTAGGCACTTCACTATGATTTTCTTGTATCATGAAAGAGGATTCTCCGGGAATGTTAAATTTAATCATCTTAAGGTGACAATCCAAAATGGCATGGCATGATGCCAACCAATCCATTCCCAGAATCACATCAAAATCTACCATATCTAGAACTATCAAATCTATAAGAGTCTCCTTGCCTTCTATCAAAATCTTACACGATCTATACACATCATTTACCAGCAAGAATTCTCCCATTAAAGTAGCAACCATAAAAGAACAATGTAAACTAGTAGATTCTCCATCCAATTTCTTAGCAAAGCATGGTGATATATATGAATGAGTAGAACCAGGATCGAACAGGACATATGCTTTATGGGAGCATACTGATAATGTACTTGTCATAACTACATTTGAAGCCTGAGTATCCTGTCGTGTCAAAGCAAAAACTCGAGTTGGTTCTCGACCTCGACTTCTTGATCCTTTATCAGTACCACCACTACTTGCTTGAACTGAAGCTGCTCTATTTGGTCGTGTTGGCACAGATGTAGGAGGTAAAGCTGGTTGTACCGATGCTTAACTAAAACTTCGTAGTTGTGGGCAATTCCTCATGAAATGACCTATTTGTCCAAACTTAAAACATGTACCAGTTTCTCTGTGACACTATCCAGTATGAGACCTACCACAAATAGGACATGGTGGAATTGATCTTGAATCTTGTTGGCTAACAGGTCTCATATCTCTTTGATTCATTCTTTGCTTGTTGATATCTACTGATGTCTGATTAGAGCTACCAGTTCCTGTTTGAGTGAAGCGCTGTGTATTTTGAAATCTTGATCCTCTGACATTAGGATTATAACTTGTTTGAGCATTATTATCTCACTATCTTTTTCTTCTTTTTAAACCTTCAATATCTGCTTGCTCTCGTGTTTCCATCATTCTAGCACAGTCCACAGCTATTGAATAAGTTTCAAAATGATTCATCTAAGGGCCCACCGATTTAAACAATGGGCGTATCAATCCCGAGACAAACCTCTTAATTCTATATTTTTCAGTAGGGACCATATATAGTGCATATCTGGACAATCGGGTAAAACAGATGTCATATTCAGAAACTGTCATGTTCAGTGTATGTCTTAATTCTTCAAATTCTCTGGCCCTATTGTCTCTTTCACTCATTGGCAGAAAGTGGTTCATAAATTCTTCTTTAAACTCTTCCCACTCCATTGGTGGTAAAGGAACTGCCTGTCCTTGTACATGTGTCTTAAACCATACTTGAGCCACATCAAATAGTTGAAAAGACACCAATTCAACAGATCTTCTACTAGAGCACCCCAAAGCTCTTAGGACTCGTTCCACAGCATCAATAAATATCTGTGGGTCTTCTTGAACATCTGACACAGAAAAAGTCAGCAATTTCAACTTAAGGAATTGCGGTAATGACACCTCAATCCTTGTAAGCTTATCCTCTTGCTCACCTGTTCTTCCCAATTCTTGTACTTCAAGAGCATTTTCTGGTGGCTGACCTTCCCTTCTGCCTTGTTCCACTATAAACCCAGCCAATGTCTCTAAACTCCTATGTATACCAGCAATCATCTCAGTGGTTCTATCATGTGGTTCCTGAGGAGGTTTTACTCTTTCCTCAGGAACTCTATCAAATACATGGGTTTGTTCATCTTGTCTTGGGGTTTTCAAATGCTGTGCACAACCTCTACCTCTACCTCTTCCTCTAGGTTAGCCTCTACCTCGGCCTTTTTGCACTGGAATTGTAGATTGTGCAGACTCTTCAGTAGAGGGTGCACGATCTACTGCTTCTTCTCTAGTGATCGCTCTAGTTCTTGGCGGCATCATTTACTATACAGAATAAAACACCTCTTTCAGATACTATATTATGTATTCAAACCTTACACTAGGAATTTAAGCACACATGGAGTAGGAAGGAAGTGAATATCCTATAGAATCCCTCAGTAGCACCTGAAGTATAAATATGTCCGGCAAATATCGATACTAAAGGTCCTACTAAAGAATCCTTTGCCCTGATAGCCATAGGAAAACCTAATGGTCTGATACCAAATTGTCAAGCCCCTACTGTAGGAACGCGAATAACATGACTGTTCGATAATGTCCGATAACTTTATCTTTATTTATTTAAAATAAACTTCATAATATGTCATAACAGGATGATATCATACATTTGCAAATCTCAACATAACTAATTATACATGCCAAGTCTACACTTATCAGTTTTACAGCGGAAACAAAGATCCTGCCTGTGGCATTCAGAGCAACTCTAGAGTACAAATATATTACAATTTTAAACACTGAGAGTCCAGAAACAATTTAGGCTCACCACTAAAATACGACACCTAGTCGTTCAATAAGCTGCAGGACCAAACTCTAGGTCTTTATCTGAAAAATATATAAACCACGTGTAGTGAGTTTTACAACTTAGTGAGCAGATAACACCTCCTATGACCTCTTAGGTCAACATATGAATGTACTCTTCATTTTAAAAAATTTCACATTGAAGTTCACAATTCGGAGGTACATTCATATGGGACCCACATTTCAAATAAACTCTGTTCAAATTCATATGCATACTCAATTCATAAATAATGCTGTAAGAACGATAATAAAATCATGTTATGCATCAACATAAATCTTATGAAAACATTTGGAGGATCTCATATCAGAACTACCATATCAGAGTTTGACCCCTTCCGTACTTTGGTGGTATAGGATTTGCCTAAACTTAGCATCTCGTTAAGGTTTGCCCTACTACCATTCAAGAGGACACGCGAAGGCACTCTATATGGGTTTTCCCAAGCACACAGCAAGGGAAGGCAAATCATAACTCATATAACTGGCATCTTGCCTATATAGGAGGCATTCTGCTCTCCATCACATATCATCTCCCGTGTGTTGGCACTCACACGAGACTAGCACCACCCCCTGCTAGTTGGGGTAATCAAGGTGCGCACCAAAGCTAACATCACCTGTTGTTAGCAAACAGTGTTTCTAATAGGATTCCTCCATAAAATCCATAATCTCATATATTACATTTTAATCAAAACAGAGTTACTCTTTAATGCAGCATTTTCATTTTCAGTATATTCCTTTGTCAAAACTTCCCAATCAGCGGAATCACATATACATGCCTATATCCGAGGCAAACATTTTACTGTGCAAATCAATATCATATGCATAACATATTTCCTTTGTCGTATCATGAAAAATACATGTAAAAATCACATGTTCAATGTATTTCAAAATTCATTTCAAAAGTCATACTCTTCTTGAACTAGATATCATATTACAACCATTTCAGATATTCTAAACCATTTCAGGAACATATAAAAGTATAAATAACTTGTAATCATGCTCATTTATCAATGTAAAGTTCAAGAAGAGTAAAAGCAAGCCATAGAAAGAATTATCTACTCACAAAATTAGGGTACCAAGTTGGAAACCCAAAATCCTCGTTTCTAGTCTAAATTCGGCAAAATAAACCCTAAACTCGAGTCCGGAAGGTCCAAAAACCTTGAAAATGACTCTTGATTTACAAAATTTGGCCTCTGGGAGCTTGGTCAACGTAGGTCAACGCAACAGAGTCAGACTGCTACGCACTACACATGCTGCCCAAGGAGCTGCGCATGGGAGTCACGCGCCGAGAAAGAAAAGGCGCGTGGGGGCACGTGCGATGGTGGGTTGGCCTAAAATTTGAGATCCAAAGATTTTGGTACCTTCTGGATCGATCTACGGTGTTAGTTTTTGCGTTAGACATCCACAGATAGGAGTTTTGCATATTACCTTTTTAAGCGATTTTTCCTTCAATTTTCCGGCCAATCTCTAGCCAATTCTTTAGAAACCAATCAGATGGATTTATAGAACTCTTCGTCCTGAGTCCATTGGCGATGGTGGTGTCGAAATCCAAGGTCCAGTTGAGAAGAAATCTTAGAGAGAAGTTAGAGGGTTTCGGGAGGAAAATTTCTAAGGAGAGATAGAAAAATCTGTAAATGATTGGCCTCTTGAGTGGCTGAGGTCCTTAAAATATCCCAGAGGAACTTTATACAAAAATTCACTTTTAGAAGGAGGTCCTTACAAATTTTTCTTATTTACATTTTAACCCTGAAACTTTTAAGAAATTGCATTTTGGCCCCGAAACATAAATTCTCAAATTTATTTTGTAATTCTTTAATCCATGTAAATAATAAACTTATTTTCACCGGTTCTTATCTCCATTTTCAAAATCCTCTCTTAAATTCCAAATTTTCTTTGATTTGAATTTAATTCAATTTACGGCTATCACACCTTCCCACTAATATATTTCTTTTAAATCCTTTAACAGTTTAGTTATTCCAGGATGAATCGTATACATAGATCTATGGGCTTCCTCTAAAATTTCTTTCTTAAGTTTTTCTTTATTAGGTACACATATCCGCTTGCCAAATCTCAAAATTCTTTCAGAGTCTATAGTGAATTCAATTTCACCACCATTCTTCACTTCTTCCATTTTCTTGCACAAATAGGCATCCTCTCTCTGTGCCTTTTGCACCTGTTCAATCAAAGATGATTGAAATTGCATATGGGTTAATAATATTCCAGGCTCCTTCACTTCCATCACTACTCCATCACTTTCCAGCTTATGTATTTTTTTAACCAATGGCCTTTTTACCATTGTGATATGAGCCAAACTACTCATAGACTTCCTATTTAATGCATCAGTCACAACATTGGCTTTACCTGGATGATATAGTATTGTGCAATCGTAATCTTTAAGTAATTATATCCATCATCTTTGTTTCAAATTAAGATCTTTTTGTTGAAAAATATATTTGAGATTTTTATGATCTGTATAAATTTCACATGTCTCACCATACAGATAATGTCTCCAAATTTTAAGAGCAAAAACTACTGCTGCCATCTCCAAATCATGAGTTGGATAGTTTTTCTCATGTGGTTTAAGCTATTTAGATGCATATGCAATGACTCGACCATTTTGCATCAACACACATCCTAATCCAATTCTTGTTGCATCACAATATACTGTGTATTCTTCAGTACTTGAAGGAATAACCAATACTGGTGCCGTAGTCAGACATTTTTTGAGTTTCTGAAAACTTCTTTCACATTCATCTGACCAGTCAAACTTTATTCCCTTTCTGGTCAACCTTGTCAAAAGAGTAGCTATCTTTGAAAATTTCTTAATGAATCTGCAGTAATAGCCTGCTAAACCAAGAAAACTATGAATCTCTATAACTGTTGTAGGGCGTGACCATTTCTACACCGCTTCTACCTTTTTAGGACCAACTTGAATACCATCTTTAATAACTACATGCCCTAGGAAGGTTAACACTATTAAGCCAAAATTCACATTTTGAAAACTTAGCATACAGCTGGTTTTCCCTCAGGGTTTGTAATGCTACACGTAAATGTCGCTCATACTCCTCTGAACTCTTTGAATATACCAGGATATCATATATGAATACAATGATGAATTGATCCAGAAAAGGTTTAAATACCCTATTCATCAAATCCATGAATGCAGCTGGAGCATTGGTTAGACCAAATGGCATTACTAAGAACTCATAATGCCCATATCGAGTTCTAAAAGCAGTTTTTGAAATATCTTGCTTATTT
Organism: Gleditsia sinensis; assembly: GCA_037074535.1. Lineage (NCBI taxonomy): Eukaryota > Viridiplantae > Streptophyta > Magnoliopsida > Fabales > Fabaceae > Gleditsia > Gleditsia sinensis. Next base: position 15,930,893 of record CM073469.1, on the reverse strand, counting down.
ATCTTCAATTGATAATACCCATATCTGAAATCAATTTTTAAAAACATTGGGCACCACGTAGCTGATCAAATAGATCATCTATACGAGGTAATGGATACTTATTATGTATTGTTACCATATTCAATTGTCTATAATCAATACACAGCCGTAACAATCCATATATCTTTTTCACAAATAGAATCGGAGCACCCCAAGGAGAAGTACTAGGGCGTATAAATCTCTTGTCTAACGAGTCTTGTAACTGGATTTTCAACTCCTTGAGCTCAGTTGGTGCCATTCTATATAGAGTTATAGACACTGGTTGAGTTCTAGGAAGTAAATCAATATTGAATTCAATTTCCCGTTCTGGAGGTAACCCTGGCAACTCATCAGGAAACACATCAAAAAATTCTCTAACCACTGGAACTTGCTCTACCTTGGTGTACTTCATAACGACATTTTTGACTACAACTAAATACCCTTGGCATCCTTTTTGTAACAGCTTATGAGCTGTTAAAACTGAGATTAAGTTATTAGGCACCTCACTATGATATCCTTGTATCGAAAAGGAAGATTCTTCGGGAATGTTAAACTTAATCACCTTAAGGCGACAGTCCAGAAAGCATGACATTATGAAAACCAATCCATTCCTAATATCACATCAAAATCTACCATATCTAGAACTATCAAATCTACAAGAGTCTCATTATCTTTTATCGAAATCTCGCATGATTTATACACATCATTTACTAATAGGAATTCTCCCATTAGAGTAGCAACTATGAAAGAACAATATAAACTAATAGGATCTCTATCCAATTTTTTAGTAAAGCATGGTGATATATAAGAATGAGTAGAACCAAGATTGAACATGATATATGCTTTATGAGAACATATTGATAATGTACCTGTCATAACAGCATTTGAAGCCTGAGCATCCTGTTGTGTTAAGGCAAAAACTTGAGCTTGTTCTCGGCCTCGACTTCCTGATCCTCTACCAGTACCACCACTACTTGCTTGAACTGAAGCAGCTCTATTTGGTCGTGATGGCACAGATGTAGGAGGTGAAACTGATTATACTGATGCTTGACTAAAACTTCATAGTTGTGGATAATTTCTCATCAGATGACCCATTTGTCCACACATAAAACATGAACCAGTTTCTCTGCGACACTGTCTAGTACGAGGCCTACCACAATTGGGACATGGTGGAATTGATCTTGAATCTTGTTGGCTAACAGGTCTCATATCTCTTTGATTCATTCTTTGCTTGTTGATATTCACTGATGTCTAGTTAGAGCTACCAGTTCCCGTTTTAGTAAAGCGCTGTCAATTTTGAAATCTTGATCCTCTGACATTAGGATTATAACTTGTCTGAACATTACTATCTCGCTCTCTTTTTCTTCTCTTAATACCTTCTCTGACATTAGGATTATGGCATATCCTGATAATATCACACGTTTGCAAGTTTCAAATATAACTAATTATACATGCCAATGCTACACTTAAAAATATTACAACGGAAGCCAAGATCTTGCTTGTGGTGTTCAGAACAACTCTAGGGTATAATTATATTACAATTTAAACACTGAGAGCCCAAAAACAATTTAGATTCACCACGGAAGTACAACACCTAGTTGATCAAGAAGCCACAGAACCAAACTCTGGGTCTTTATCTGAAAAACATATCAACAACGTCTAGTGAGTTTTACAACTCAGTGAGCAGATAATACCTTCTATGACCTCTTAGGTCAACCTATGGATGTATTCTTTATTTTAAAACTTCTTACATTGTAAATCACATTTCAGAGGTACATCCATGTGGGACCCGCATTTCAAATAATCTCTGTTCAAATTCATATTCATATTCAATTCATAAGTAATGATAGAAGAACGATAATAAAATCATGGTATGCATCAACATAATTCTTATAAAAACATTTGGAAGATCCCATATCAGAACCACCATATCAGAGTTTAACCCCTTCCGTACTTTGGTGGTATAGGATTTGCCTAAAATCAACATCCCACTAAGGTTTGCCCTACTACCATTCAAGAGGACACGCGAATGGACTCTATATGGATATTTCCCAAGCACACAGCAAGGGAAGGCAATTCACATATCATATAACTGACATCTCGCCCATATAGGAGGCATCCGCTCTCCCTCACATGTCATCTCCTGTGCGTTGGCCCTCACACGAGGCTAGCACCATCCCCTGCTAGCTGAGGCAATCAAGGTGCACCAAGGCTAACATCACCTTTTGTTAGCAGACAGTGTTTTCAATAGGATTCCTCCATAAAACCTTAATCTCATATATTCCGTATTAATCAAAACAGAGATACTATTATAATACAACATTTTCATTCTCAGTATATTCCTCTGTCAAAACTTCCCAATCAGGTGAATAACGTATACATGCCCATATTCGAGGCAAAAATATCAATGTAGAAATCAATATCATATGCATAACATATTTCCTTTGCCATATAATGAGAAATACATTTAAAAAATCACATGTTCAATGTGTTTCAAAATTCATTTCAAAAGTCATACTCTTCTTGAACTATATATCATATTGCAACCATTTCAGATATTCTAAACCATTTCAGGAATATATAAAAGTATAAATAACTTGTAAATATACTCATTTATCAATTTAAAGTTCAAGAAGAGTAAAGACAAGTCATAGAAAGAATTGTCTATTCACAAGGTAAGGGCTCCAAATTGGACAACCCTAAAATGCACATTTTCAATCCACATTTGACTAAATAGACTTCAAAAATGTGTCTGGAGGATCCAAAAATTAAGAAAATGACTCCATAAACTTGGTCACTATTTACGGCCGGAAAAAACTATTCACCGACGAAAAATACTACTCATTGCCGGAAAAATTCTATTCACCAAGAACAAAAAGTTGTCAAATAACTTAAAATTTTCATATCTTAAAGTTTATCTAACTCTTGAATCCATCTACGGTGTCAGATTTCTAATTTGAGGTTTCTAAGTAAGAGTTTTAGAGTTTACCTTTTTTTAAAATTTTTTACTTTTGATCTACGGCGATTCAACAGCTGATTTAAGAAATTGTTTGGTCAAAATTGTAGTATTCTTTGTCCTGAATCTAATGGTACCCTTAGTTTTAAGATTGGAAGTCAATAGGCACTCTAGATCTAGAGAGAAAATTGAAAGTTACTATTCATACTATTCACTCTCACTATTCATATACGAAATTTCTGATCCTTCTTCACGGCTGTGTCTCCCCCTCCCCCTTTTTTTTCATTTATAATAATTATAATTATTATTTAATAATTAAATATTTAGATTTATTTTATTTTATTTCATATATATTCATATAAATACCATTTTTCATCCTAAAATATTCCAAAGATTTCTAAAAATTTACATTCTCATAAACCTTTAGTTAAACTCTTAAATTATAATTTTTCTTGATAAAAATCTTAATAAAACAAATCTCAAAATAAATATCTTTATACGTATTAAAAGAAATAATATTTTTAAAAGTAAAACAAAAATTTATTAGAGGCCAATATAATTATTTTAAGTAAAACAATAATTATTTTAACTAAAAGTATACTTACTTTTAGCAAAACATAATCATTTTTAAACAAATAAAAATATATTTTTTTATAGCAAAACACTATCATTTAAAAATAAAAATTATGGCTCAAAACGTAAATTCTCATATTTTCTTTGTAATTCTTTAACCCATGTAGTAAATATACATATTTTTTATGGTTCTTATCACTATTTTCGAAATTCTCTCTTTTATTCCAAATTTTCTTTAATTGAAATTTTCGTTAAATTTTACGGTTATTTGTAGACACTTAACGGGTTACATCAATAAACAGTTAGTGTGGAGATAATGGAAGAACTAAGTTGTTTGACGTTTGGTAAATTCGGAGACTAAATTGTGTAATGACTTAAATTCAAAGACTAATTTATAGGGACCTAGTAAATTCAAAGACTAAATTGTGTATGTACTCTCTTTTTTAAAGCTGAGTCATCGCTAATGTGGAATGATTAGTTGAAATTTAATGTGCTACGTAAGCACTTAACGAACTGCATCAACAAGCAGTTAGTATGAAGATAAAGGAAGGACTAAATTGTTTGACATTTAATAAATTTGGAAACTAAATTGTGCAATGACTAAAATTTAAGTATTAAATTATAAGGATATAGTAAATTCAGAGACTAAATGTTGTATTTACTCTATTATATATAACACTTCAGTCATTATTAGATGATTATGCCCTAAGAAAATAGCAAAAAAAGGATTGTTTGTGCACTTGACTAAACCTTTCATGCATCCTTAGCATTAGTTACTTCGCAAATAGCAGTAATCGCTCCTAATTGCTACAATGTATCAAATTAGTTCATAACGAAGTTGAATTAGAATAAAAGTAAAGTTAGCCGATCATATATTTATCAACTAACGATAGTTTTTCAAAGAAAGGAGAATTTATTTAATAAAATAAAAAATAAATAAAAAGATGATGATTACTTAACAGGAAAATAAGGAAACCTGCAAACACAGGAAAAAAAAATAAAAAAAGAACACTGCATGTAGAGAATAATAAAGTGGGAAAATTCATGGGCTCCAGAGGGCCCTCTAATCCTTTTGTCAAAGGAAGTACCCGCTTCAAAAATAATCATAAAACCCACAGCAAAGCTAACTAAAAAATGCCTATTCCATAAAAGATGAGGAAGTAAATATCTATGACCAAAACTTCCTATATTGTGCATAATAATCCAGCAAAACAGAACAAGTTTAAATCAAGAGATCATAAAGCATATTTTTTTTACAAAAAAAAAAAACCTTTAAGCTATACTTCCTGTGCAAATGGCAAGGAAGAGCTAAAAATACCAAAACTAATTAAGCAAGAAGCTAACTAAAGTGGAAGAATATATTTGCTCCAAGTTTTGTGCAGCCAAACTTTCAAAAGGAAAAATCTAGATCAGAGTGTTCTTAATAGGAGTTTGTATTTGGTATACTATCGGTGGACTTCAATTTCCAACCGTAGGGAATCAAAATGCAGCCACATGAATTTTTTTATTTAATAAAATTTTTTTTTATTTAAATATACAAGTGGCAGTATTTTGGTTCTCTGCCGGTGAAAATTAAAGTTCACCAATAGTGTACCAAATAATATCTCTCTTAATAATCCATACAAGAATAGATTTCTATCAGTTTAGGTGTAGCAAAATACAATGGGCCAATTCAAGGCATTAGGGTCAACTCCATAGTGCTAACAAGCTTTTGGAATAGTGCCTTTTATGTGACTTAAAGAAAAATAAATATAACTTCTACTTGATGGGCTTGGATGCTGTGGTGACATCAGTAATTTTCAGTTATTGAAACAAGGTTATAGAGTCCCGAATCATTAAGGAAGTATATTACAAAAAGAAGAAGAAGAAGAGAGAGATAGAAACAACAACAAAGGGAAAAGTGCAAAATTGAGCAGTCCAAATTTGGAAATTTTAATACTGAAACAACATAGAAGGGAATTTATGTGCGTGTTGTGTTTGAAAAACTTGACATGCTACACACATTAATCGAATAGAAATCTAGAGAGAATATTATCATTGACATATCCATGTATATTTCTAGAATATAATGAATCATGTTGGAGGTGTTAAAATTTAGGGTTAAACAAACAGCGCACACACCTTTTGGGGCTTTTCTTTTATTTATAAATAATATTAAAATGGTACAACTCCAAGCTAAACTCCTAAATAATGACAAACTCCTGAATTCAATTGGAGTCTCGCTAGCTTAACCTGTAACACTTATCCTCCATGAAGCATGGACACCGGCACAGACACATAAAACGATACTGATATGAAGACCACGACATGACAAAATTTGAAGAGTCACATTGTGTCTAATAACTGTCTGAAATATATCCCAAAGATACATCTCGTTTTTTGAAGTGCTGCTTTATAACTTATCCTGAACTAATTGATAACTCTTTCAACAGGAGGAATAAAGATTAAAATGGATAACTATCAATTCACTCAAACAATTGAAAGCAGAAAAACACAATGAATCATTAAACAATAATGTATTACAGGTAGGTGGATACGAACAATTCTACTTTGAACTGCAAGGACAACACAGTTCATAATGAAGCAGTACAAATCCAGAAGCATAATGGAACAATGAACAACCTTACGATATCATCCCCAATTTCTGGTGTAGTGCTTAGGCTTCTTCTTTTTGTCCTACGAGCATCTGATGAGGACGCACCATCTGACCTATAACTGCTTATGAAAAAGAACAAATTCCTGTTATGAATCATATATTCAAAAAATAACAAGATCATAAAGAAGGAAAAAAAGAAAGTAATGTACTAATAAAAAAAATGATTATAGAAAACAATAGACAAGAGCAAATGCAGTACATGCAATGATCCAACCGCGCGTTGCCATTTAAACCTACTTAAATTCCCATCCCAATGCCATGTACTTGACTAAGAGGAAACATACACTCACATCAAGGCACATACTACTTATGCCAAAAAAGTAACAATAAACCGCTCCAACTTATTTATGAGTAAAAAAAAAAATCATCTCAGCATTCCCTGTTCACCTAGAAAATAATAAAAACACCAAACAACAGTAAAATCAATAAAACAATTGTACAAGCTAATTTGAACATGTAATACCTAGTAACAGCACCCATAGATCGTCCCCTGAGACTTATTTGTGATATTTTTCTGTGGTTTCTTAAATGGAACACCACTATCTTGAGAGTTTACAAGCTTCACATATTTTTAAGAATAAAAGGAAATATCTAACTTAGTTGAAAATGTTTGGAAAACAACAACTAAACATTTAATATGCACATTATCCCTTCTCCCAAAAGAAAGTGAGGGAAAAGAAAAGAAGTATATAATAACAAACCTTACATTAATATTTATGAAAGAAATAATATACAGAAGCTACAAGAAGAGTTACAGCGGCTTCATTGGCATCTGTCCTACATCCACTCCATCATAGTACATTTGTACAAACATCAAAAGGGAGAAGAACGGAATGGGAATGTCATTATCTCAATTGAAAGGTAATATGAAAAACAAAATTAGAATTGCTACTCAACCACATAATTTTTCATAAAAAGCAATAGAAGTGCCCATAACAATTGTATATACCTATTCCCATGGCAATATATAACACAAGGAAGAGAAGTATCTTCAGGGAAAGGTGAAGGGAGATGATGATTACATTGCAAGGTATGTCAACTACCATTCTTGAGCTGAAAAATAAAAAAAATAGATAAAATAGCTTGGAATAAACCATTTGAATCATGAAGTAGCTGTAAAATATGGACTGCAACAACATTATGAAACCATCTGCAAATGATTTCCATACTTGCCTCCAAATCCTGCCTTTAGTATGTTCTGCCTACAAAAGAGAATTCCTTTTCCCATAGGTACTGATCTAGGTTATACTCTACCCTGTATATGTACAAATGCACAAAGTAGATATAGTACGATATAACATAATTAACCTAAAGGAAGATAACCACAAGTTCATGTTTAAAGAATGCAAATAGAACTAGATATATCTTGTACCTGAAGTATATAATGAAGTTCAAATTGTTAGGCTTTTGTAGACATTCCAAAGTATCTGCATGATCACAATCCATTTTTTTAGGAATGGTTCACACCTAAGAGAGGGGTGAATTTGGTGTTTAAGAATTTTGCACTAAAGTATAGAAGTGAGAATGAGTTTGAAAACTTTTGCAAAACTTTAAAACATAGCTTTTGTGTAGAACCAGAAAACTAGCAAAAGAACAACAAAAACCTTGTAAGAAGAAACCTGAAATACAAAATTAGTAAATTAGAGTTTTAGAAAAACAAACTCAAAAGAAGATGAAAATCATATACAACAGCCAAGCCAAAAGAGAACGAGATAAAAACACAAATGCAGCCTAGCTATAAGGTGTAAAGATGCTCAAAAAACCAAAATTTCACTACTTTGCATATTCTCATCATGCCAGAGTTTCAAGTCATAATATTTACCATGGACAACAGTTCTCTCCATGAATCTTTCCATGTACCTTTTCTCTTGAACAACAGTGGTGACCAAAGGAGGTAAGCTTTGAGATGAGCTTGAAAGTTTTCCTTGCTTTCTTGGTCGATTTGTATCTAGCTTGGGCGCCATTTCTTTTGGTTTTACAGAGAATATGAAAAAACCCCCCAAACTGAGGTGCTTGAAGCTTCTTGATCCATTTCTTCTCTTGAAGCTTGAAGGTAACTGAGGTGCTTGATGATAAGTAAATCAGAGAGTAAGGGAGGACCTACAAAAGAAATTCTAACTCTACTCTGATGTTTAAGTTAGTAAAGATTTGAAAAAAATGTAAGCGCATCAAAGGGGAAACAAGGAGTATTCTATTGCATATATTACACACACACACACACACACACACACACACACATACACACAAAATATGTATAGGCATAAAGAGGCTTTTGATAAAACAAGATGGAACTCTTTTTTTAAAAGGATATTCCTTCAAGAAAATTTTACAAAGGTTTGAAACTAGAAGAATTACCATTTGGGATTTAAAAAAAATAAAAATAAAAATAATCAAATGAGCAATAGAAATTTAACAAGATGGAAGAACTCTCATCTATTTCTCTTTCTTTTAAGCTTACCTTTTATCAGTCAACAAAGGCAACAACTTCTTTTAAGTGACTCTTGGACTGAGCTTTACATAAGAAACTTGTATAACCATTATTCAAGTCTCACCTGCAAAACACATATTGCTTTTCCATATATACCCAAGTCTTCTTGGGTTCTTTTGAGTTAAAGGTATCAGTGGTACCTTTTGGTACCCATTTCATTTTACTTTCATACACATGATCATTTTTATTGAAACATTTGTTTGAACTGTGACCTTTTTTACAACAATAAGTGCATGTTTTATTTGGGTTACTTGGCATAGCAGTAGGCACAGCTTAATTTTTGGTTTATAACCTATACCAGTCTTGTCAAACACACATATTTGACTACCAAGCATCATATTCAGATTATCTCTTTCTTTTGTGAATTTAGCAGGCATGTTGTTTAAATCCACTTTGTCTTTTTCAGATTTCTTACAATTAAAGGAAGAAGAGACACATGCATTTTTATTTAGAACAACAATTTTTTTATTTTAAAGAAATATTTTCATCTTTCAAAATAGAATTTGTTTCTTTCAAAAACTCGCTTTCTTTTTCCAAATCATAAATTTTCTTTTGAAAAGAACGATATTTGTTTTTCAGTAAGTTGAGCATTTTGGCAACTACAACATATTCATCATGCAACTTCTCAAAATCATCTTGAAATTCATCATAAGAGGGTTGTGAAATACTTACCTCACCCTTTGCCATCAAGCAAAGGTTTGCTTCCTCATCTTCATTGAGATCAAGGTCACTATTTCCCAAAGAGGCCATATACCCTTTTATCCTTTTTTCTTTTTTGTCTCCTCTCCTTTTGTCCTAATTTTTTTGCCTTCTCAAGAACTTTGTACACTCCTATATCATGTGTCCAAGTTTGCCATACTCACAGCATGTAGTGGAATCTCCACTTCCTCCTTCTTGAGTTTTTTTGAAAGGTGGCCTTTTTCTTTGCCCTTTTCTCATAAACCTATCAAACTTCTTTACTTATGGGATTTTTGTTACCTTCATCACTATCATCTTCCTCCTCTTGGTGAGATGATGTGGCTTTAAGAGTTATAGATCTTTTCTTCCAATCATCCTTATCCTCAATATTAAACTCAACAGGGTAAGCTTCATGCTCTAGGAGGTTTACAAAGAGAGTTGACATGATTGTGTTGTGGTCCTTGTGCTTCTTGGATTGCAGCCAACATAGGCTACCATTCCTTCATGAAAGACCTAAGGATCTTGTTCACCTATTGCCTAAAGCTGCCAAGTGATTCACAATGTGAGTAAAACATATTTGCATATCTTTAATGGATTCCCCATTTTTCATTTTGAAAAGCTTATTTTAGTGTGTGAAAGTGTTGACTGTAGACTCCCTAACTTCCCTTGTGCCTTTATGGGCTATTTATAAGGCATCCCATATCTCTTTAGCAGTGTTTCAATTTAAGACTCTAAAATACTTATTTTGTCTTAAAGAACTAGTAAGGATGTTTTTGTCCTTGGTGTTGAGTTAGGCATTTCTCTTATCCGATTTTGTCCAAGCACTTTTGGGTTTAAACCTTGCTTGGCCTCCTTCAACTATAGTTGGAAAGAAGGGACCATTTTCAATGAGTTCACAAAGATTAATGTTAATACCCTCTGTGAAAACATTAAGACAAGGATTTTATGAAAAACCAGACAACCAGAAAAAGAACACTAGAAACCTTACAAGCAAAAATTTGAAATATAAAACCAGTAAATTACAGTTTTAGAAAAATGAACTCAAAAGAAGATGAAGAGCATATACAGTAGCCAAGCCAAAAGATAAAAAGGTAAAAGCACAAATGCAACCAATATATAAGATGTAAAGATGCTTACCCTTATTTATTTGCATACGGCTTCACAATATCACATATCCAGAAAATATCTTACATTTACAAGTTTTTAGTATAGCTAATTATCCATGCCAAAACTACACTTAACAATATTACAGCAAAAGTAGGAATCATACCTGTGGCATTAAGAGCATACTCTAGATTACAATGACATATATTTAAAAAAACTTTGAGCCTTGGAAGCAATGTAGGCTCACCCAAAGATTATAACCCCTAGCGAATCACGTAGCTGTAGGGCCAACCTCTGTATCTTTATCTAAAAAATATGGAAATACCGTGTAGTGAGTGAGCAGATAATACCTCCTATGACCTCTCAGATCAACATATGGATGTACTCATATATTAAAATTGTTCACATCGAAAATTACAGTTCAGAAGTACATCGATATGGGACTCGTATTTTCAAATATTCTCAGTTCAAATCACATTCAAATATCTGAATATTAGGAGGATTGCCTTATCACCATTCAAGAGGACACGCAAAGAGACTTTAATATGGGCAATTTCCCCAAGCACAAAGCAAAGGAAGGCAAATCACATCTCATATAATTGGCATCTTGCCCAGATATGAGGCATCCTACTCTCTATCACATAACATATCCCGTGTGTTGGCCCTCACACGAGGCTAGCACCACCCCTGCTAGCTGAGGTATCAAGGTGCACCAGCGCTAACATCACTTGTTGTTAGCTGACAGTGTTTTTAATAGGATTCCTCCACAAAATTATCATATGCACATATTCCATATCATTCAAAACAGAGCTTTTAGTATAATACAGAATCTCAGTCTCAATACAGATCATCTGTCATAAATTACCTATTAGGGTTTATCACATATACATGCCCTTTCTCGAGGCAATCATATAGCTTTATAAATCAATGCCACATGCATAAATATTCACTTTATCATTTAATGAGAAACACATGTGAAATAAGATATACCATGAATTCAGAAATCTATTTTCAAAACTATACTCTTCTTGAACTATATTCTTAATTGTAAGTAATTCAGATAATTTAATGCTTTCTAGAAACATATAAAAGTGTAAATATCTTATAAACATAATCAAATACATGTTTAAAGATTAAGAAGAGTATAGGGAAAGTCATAGAAAGAATCATCTACTCACAAAGTTAGAGTATCAAGTTGGACAACCCTAACATCCATATTTTCAGTCCAAATTTGGCAAAATAGAACCCAAAATTGAGTCCAAAAGGTCCAAAAACCTTGAAAATGACTCCGGATTTATGAAATTTGGCAACCGAGAGCTTGGTCAATGCAGGTCAACACAACAAGGTCCAGATTCACGCGCTACACGCACCACCAACGGAGGCTGTGCGAGAGCTTCACTCATCGAGGGAGAAATAGTGCGTGGGGACGCGTGCAAGGGTGGATGGTCCTAAAATTTGAGATCCTAAGGTTTCGGCACCTTCTGGATTGATCTACGGTGTTAGTTTTTATGTTTAAGAACTACAGAGAGGAGTTTTAGAGATTACCTCTTTAGGCGATTTTTCCATAAACCAATCGGATTGATTTGTAAAACTCTTCGTCCTGAGTCCGTTGGTGGTGGTGGTGTCGAAATCTGAGGTCTGAAAGTGGTGAAATCTTAGAGAGAAAAATCCAGATTTTGCAGGTCATTGTGTGGCCGAAGCCCTTAAAATATCCCGGGGAACCTTTCTAAAAAAATTTAATTTTAGAGGGAGGTCCTTGCAAATTTTCCTTATGTACATTTTGACCCCTAAACTTTTAAGAAATTGCATTTTGTTTGGGAAATGTAAATTCTCATATTTTCTTTGTAATTCTTTCACCCATGTAATAAATAAACATATTGTTAACGATTCTTATCTCCATTTTCAAAATCCTCTCTTTTATTCAAAATTTTTTTTAATTAGAATTTTCTTAAATTTACGGCTATTACATTCTTCCCCCCTTAAAGAAATTCGGTCCCCAAATTTCATCACCATAGTTACAGATTAATACTAACCTCATTGTTCAAACAAATACAGATATCTGGCGCATATGTCATCCTCTCTTTCTTAAGTAGCCTCCTCAAAGGAGTGATTTTTTCATATCACTTTCACAGTAGGTATTTTGTTTACCGCAACTTCTTTACTTGTTTGTCCATTATCGCTATCGATTGTGGCTTATAAGTTAAATCTTTCCTAACTGAATCTGTGGACACTATATAACATGTGTAGGATCCGGTAAATATTTCTGTAGCATAGACACATGAAAAACTGGTTAAACATTACCCAATTCAGGGGGAAAAGCCAAACGATAAGCTACTCGACTGATCCTATCAAGAATTTCAAATGGTCTTATGTACCGGGGGTTTAACTTCCCTTTCTTCCCAAATCTCACTACTCCTTTCATAGGAGATACTTTCAAAAAAACATGTTCACCTATGGCAAATTCCAATGGTCGACGTCTATTATCAACATAGGTTTTTTGTCTACTCGAAGCTGCTAATAACCTTTCCTTAATCAATTTTACCTTGACCAATGCATCATGTACCATATCAAACCCTAAAATCTTAGCTTCGCCCATCCCAAACCATCCAACCAGGGAACGGCAACGTCTACCATATAATGCCTCAAAAAGGGTCATTCATATACTGTCTTGGTAGCTATTGTTATAAGCAAATTCAGCTAGAGACAAACATCTTTCTCAACTTCCATTCAAATATAAAATTGCATATTGAGTTACATTGTATGTGGTTTTCACTGGTAGAAAATGTGTTAATTTAGTCAGCCTATCAATGATCAACCATATTGAATCAAACCCTTTTGGTGTCCACGGTAACCCCATAACAAAATCCATAGTTATTCTTTCTCATTTCCAATTAGGTATCTCTATCTGCTGATGTAATTTTACAGACCTTTGATCTTCTGCTTTAACCTATTGGCAAGTTAAACATCGAGAAACATAATCAACTATGTCTTTCTTCATACCTTCCCACCAATAAATTTCTTTTAAATCCTTATACATTTTAGTTATTCCAGGATGAATGGTATACATTGATCTATGGGCTTCCTCTAAAATTTCTTTCTTAAGTTCTTCTTTATTAGGTACACATAACCACTTGTCGAATCTCAAAATTCCTTCAGAGTCTACAGTAAATTCAACTTCACCACCATTTTTCATCTCTTCAATTTTCGTGCATAAATAGGCATACTCTTTCTGTGCCTTTTTCACCTTCTCAACCAAAGATGATTGAAACTGTATATGGGCTAATAATATCTCAAGCTCCTTCACTTCCATTACTTCTCCATTACTTTTAAGCTTATCCATTTTTTTAACCAACGGCCTTCTTACCACGGTGATATGAGCCAAACTACTCATAGACTTCCTACTTAATACATCAACCACAACATTGGCCTTACCTGGATGGTATAGTATTGTGTAGTCATAATCTTTAAGTAATTACATCCATTGTCTTTGTCTCAAATTAAAATCTTTTTGTTGAAAAATATATTTGAGAATTTTATGATATGTATAAATTTCGCATGTCTCACCATACAGATAATGCCTCCAAATTTTAAGAGCAAAAACTACTGCTGCCATTTCCAAGTCATGAGTCGGATAATTTTGCTCATGTGTGGTTTAATCTGTCTAGATGCATATGCAATGACTCGACCATTTTACATCAACACACATCCTAATCCAATTCTCGATGCATCACAGTATACCGTGTATCCTCCGGTAGTTAAAGGAATAGCCAATACTGGCGCCGTAGTCAAACATTCTTTGAGTTTCTAAAAACTTCTTTCACATTCATCTGACCAGTCAAACTTTATTTCCTTTCTTGTTAACCTCATCAAAAAAGCAGCTATTTTTGAAAAATCTTTAACGAATCTGTGGTAATAGCCTGTTAAACTAAGAAAAGTACGAATCTCTGTAATTGTCGTAAGGCGTGGCCATTGCTGCACCGCTTCTACCATTTAAGGATTAACTTAAATACCATCATTGGTAACCATATGCCCTAGGAAAGTAACACTACTAAGACAAAATTCAGATTTTGAGAACTTGGCATACAACTAGTGTTCCCTTAGGGTTTGCAAAGCTATTCTTAAATGTCACTCATGTTCCTCTGAACTCTTTGAATATACTAGGATATCATCTATAAATACAATGGAAAATTGATCCAGGAAAAGTTTAAGTACTCTATTAATTAAATCCATGAATGCAGCTAGAGCATTTGTTAAACTAAATGGCATTACTAAGAACTCAAAGTGCCTATATTGAGTCCTAAAAGTAGTTTTTGAAATATCTTCTTTCTTTATCCTCAATTGATGATACCTAGATCTCAAATCAACATTTGAAAAACATTGGGCACCTTGTAGCTAGTCAAATAGATCATCTATACAGGGTAATGGATACTTATTACGTATTGTCACCTTATTCAATTGTCTATAATCAATGCACAGCCATAACGATCCATATTTCTTTTTCACAAATAAGGCCGGAGCACCCCAAGGAGAAGTACTAGGGCATATAAATCCCTTATCTAACAAGTCTTGTAACTGGTTTTTTAATTCCTTGAGCTCAGTCGGTGCCATTTGTCAAGCCTCAATTTAATGGAACACGAATAACACATCTGTCAGAAAACTTCACTACTTATTTATTTGCATACGGCTCACAATATCACATATCTAGAAAAAAATCATACGTTCACAAGTTTCTAGTATAGCTAATTATACATGCCAAAGCTACACTTAAAAATATTACACCAGAAGCAGGGATCCTGCCTGTGACGTTCAAAGCATACTCTAGATTACAATGACATAATATTTAAAACATTTCGAGCCTTGGAAGCAATGTAGGCTCACCCAAAGAATATAACACCTAGCGAATCACGTAGCTGCAGGGCCAAACTCTGTATCTTTATGTGAAAAAAAATGTGGAAATATCGTATAGTGAGTTTGATAACTCAGTGAGCATATAATACCTCCTATGATCTCTTAGGTCAATATATGGATGTACTCATTTATTAAAATTTATCATATTAGAAATTACAGTTCAAAACTATATCCATATGGGACTCACATTTTCAAATATTCTTAGTTCAGATGTCTGTATCCATATATGATACAATATGATCGTTAATCAAACAGTGATATGCATTAAAAACATTTCTTATAAAAATATTAGGAGGATCTCCTATTAGAACCACCATATTAGAGTTCAATCCCTTCTATACTTTGTTGGTGTAAGATTTGCCTATACTTAGCATCTCAGCTAAGGTTTGTCCTACCACCATTCAAGAGGACATACAAAGAGACTCTAATATGGGCAATTTCCCTAAGCACAAAGCAAGGGAAGGCAAATCACATCTCATATAATTGACATCTGGCCTAGATAGGAGGCATCCCACTCTCTATCACATAACATATCCTGTGTGTTGGCCCTCACACGAGGCTAGCACCACCCCTGCTAGTTGAGGTATCATGGTGCACCAAGGCTAACATCAACTGTTGTTAGCAGACAATGTTTCTAATAGGATTCCTCCACAAAATTATCATATGCACACATTCCATATCATTGAAAATAGAGCTTTCAGTATAACATAGAATCTCAGTCTCAATACAGATCATCTGTCATAAATTACCCATTTAAGGTTTATCACATATACATGCCCTTTCTCGAGGCAATCATATAGTGTTATAAATCAATGCCACATGCATAAATATTCACTTTATCATTTAATGAGAAATACATGTGAAATCAGATATACCATGAGTTCAGAAATCTATTTTCAAAACTATACTCTTCTTGAACTATATTCCAAATTGTAAGTAATTCAAATAATTTTAATGCATTTTAGAAACATATAAAAGTGTAAATATCTTATAAACATAATCAAATACATGTTTAAAGATCAAGAAGAGTATAGGGCAAGTCATAGAAAGAATCATCTACTCACAAAGTTAGGGTTCCAAGTTGAAAAACTCCAAAAACCATGTTTTTGGTCCAAATTTGGCCAAATAGACCCTAAAATTGAGTCCAGAGTGTCCAAAAACCTTGCAAATGACTTCGGATTCGTGAAATTTGGCCTCTGAGAGCTTAGTCAAAGCTGGTCAACTGAGGGGTACTATTCACATCGGCCGGATTTACTGTTCACGACATACAAAAGTTGTCAGATGGTAGCCAAATTTCATATCCTAAGGTTTTTCCACCTTCTGAACCCATCTATGGTGTTAGATTTCTAATTTAAGTACTATAAGTGGGAGATTTAGAACTTACATTCCTAGGGTTTCTCCTCCACTTTTCGGCAGATTTTTGGCCAAATATTCAAAAACCAATCAAATAGAATTGTAGTCCTCGTCGTTCTGAATCTATAGGAGATGATGGTATTAAAATATGAGATCCAGAAGTATTAGAAATCTATAGAGAAGTTTTAGGATTTTTAGAGAGAGAAAGTAATTTTTGGGAGAGTGTAGAAAAATCTTCATGCCACTTCTGCTTTTGATTTCTCTTAAATCATCTAAGGGACCTGTTAGCAAAATTCCAATTGTTGAGGGTTGTCCTTGCAATTTTTGTTATTTACATTTTGAACCATAAACTTTTAGAAAATTATATTTTGGCCCAAAATTTAAACCCTCATATTAGCTTCACAATTTCTCAAACAATATGATAAATAAATATATTTCCAATGGTACTTATCTCCATTTCCCATAATCCTCACTTTCATTCAAAATTTCCATTTATTTAGGGTTTTTATTTCTTTATTTTTTTTCCTTTATTTTGATGTTATTACATTCATCCCTGTTTAAGAAATTCGATTCCCGAATTTCATCTCCATATTAACAAATAAAAACTAACCTCATGATTCAAAAAGATATCGATATCTGACGCGCATATCATCCTCTCTTTCCCAAGTAGCCTCTTCTGAAGAGTGATTTTGCCACTTCACCTTCATTGTAGGTATTTCTTTTGAATGCAATTTCTTTACTTGTTTGTCCACTATCGCTACTGATTGTTCCTTATAAGTTAAATCTTCTTGTAACTAAATCTGTGGACTTTGTATAACATGTGTAGGATCCGGTAAATATTTCCATAGTATAGACATATGAAAAATTGGCTGGACATTACCCAACTCAGGGGGTAAAGCAAAACAATAAGCTACTCGGCCGATCCTATCAAGAATTTCAAATGGTCCTATATACTGTGGGCTTAACTTCCCTTTCCTCCCAAATCTTACTACTCCTTTCATGGGAGATATTTTCAGAAAAACATGTTCACCTATGTCTTGTCGGTATCTCTATTTGCTAATGTAATCCTGTAGGCCTTTGATGTTCTGTTTTTACCTGCTAGCAAGTTAAGCATCGAAACACATAATCCATTATGTCTTTCTTCATACCTTCGCACGAATAAATTTCTTTTAGATCCTTATACATTTTAGTTACTCCGGGATGAATGGTATAAATGGATCTAATGGCTTCCTCTAAAATTTCGTTCTTAAGTTCTTCTTTATCAGGTACACATAACCGCTTACTCAATCTTAGGATTCCTTCAGGGTCTATAGTAAATTCAACTTCATCGCCATTTTTCACCTTCTCAACCAAAGATGATTGAAACTATATATGGGCTAATAATATTCTAGGCTCCTTTACATCCATTACTACCCCATTACATTCTAGCTTATGCATTTCTTTAACCAACGGCCTTCTTACCACTGTGATATGAGCCAAACTACTCATAGACTTCCTACTTAGTGCATCAGCCACTATTTTGGCCTTACTTAGATTATATAGTATTGTGCAGTCATAATCTTTAAGTAACTCCATCCATCATCTTTGTCTCAAATTAAGATCTTTTGTTGAAAAATATCTTTGAGACTTTAATGATCTGTATAAATTTCGCATGTCTCACCATATAGATAATGCCTCCAAATTTTGAGAACAAAGATGAAAGCTGCCATTTCCAGGTCATGAGTTAGATAATTTTGCTCATGTCGTTTAAGCTGTCTAGATGCATATGTAATGGCTCAACCATTTTGCATCAACACACATCCTAATCTAATTCTCGATGCATCACAGTATAATGTATATCCTTTGGTACCTGAAGGAATAGCCAATACTGGCGCCGTAGTCAAACATTCTTTGAGTTTCTGAAAACTTCTTTCATATTCATCTGACCAGTCAAACTTTATTCCCTTTCTTGTTAACATCGTCATAGGAGCAGCTATTTTTGAAAAATCTTTAACAAATCTACGGTAATAGCCTGCTAAACCAAGAAAACTACAAATCTTTGTAATTTTCGTAGGGCGTGGCCATTGCTACACTGCTTCTACCTTTTTAGGATCAACTTGAATACCATCCTTAGTAACCACATGCCCTAAGAAGGTAACACTACTAAGTCAAAATTCACATTTTGAAAACTTGGCATACAGTTGGTGTTCCCTCAGGGTTTACAATGTTATTTGTAAATGTCGCTCATGCTCCTCTGAACTCTTTGAATATACCAGGATATCATCTATAAATACAATGAAAAATTGATCCAGGAAAGGTTTAAATATTCTATTCATCAAATCTATGAATGCAGCTGGAGCATTTGTTAAGCCAAATGGCATTACTAAGAATTCATAGTGCTCGCACCAATTCCTAAAAGCAACTTTTGAGATATTCTCCTTCTTTATCCTCAATTGATGATACCTAGATCTAAAATCAATTTTTGAAAAACATTAGGCACCTTGTAGCTGGTCGAATAGATCATCTATATGAGATAATGGATACTTTTTACATATTGTCACCTTATTAAACTGTCTGTAATCAATACACAGTCGTAACTATCCATCTTTCTTTTTCACAAATAGGACAGAAGCAACCCAAGGAGAAGTACTAGGGTGTATAAATCCCTTGTCTAACAAGTCTTGTAACTGGTCTTTCAATTCCTTGAGTTCAGTAAATGCCATTCTATACAGGAGTATATACACTGGTTGAGTTTTAGGAAGTAAATCAATACTGAACTCAATTTCTCGTTCTGGGGGTAACCCTGACAACTCATTAGGAAACACATCAGGAAATTCCCAAACCACTAGAACTTGCTCTACCTTGGTGTACTTCATATCAACATCTTTGACTATTGCTAAATACCTTTGGCATCCTTTTTGTAATAGCTTATGAGTTGTTAGAGTAGAGATTAAGTTACTAGGTACCTCACTACGATCTCCTTGTATCAAGAAGGAAGATTCTCCAGGGATATTAAACTTAATCACCTTAAGGTGACAATCTAGAATGGCATGGTATGATGACAACCAATCCATTCTCAATATCACATCAAAGTCTACCATATGTAGAACTATCAAATCTACAGAAGTCTCTTTATCTTCTATTGAAATCTCACATAATTTATACACATTATTTACTAATAAAAATTCTCCCATTGGAGTAGCAACCATGAACGAACAATGTAAATTAGTAGGATCTTTATCCAATTTCTTAGCAAAGCAAGGTGATATATAAGAATGAATAGAACCAAGATCTAATAGGACATATGCTTTATGGAAATATACTGATAATGTACCTATCATAATTGCATTTGAGGCTTGAGCATCCTGTCATGTCAAGGAAAAACCTCGAGCTTGTTCTTAGCCTCAACTTCCTGATCCTTTACCAATTCCACCACTACTCGCTTGAACTAACCCACTTGCCCACACTTAAAACATGCACTAGTTTTTCTACGACACTGTCCAGTATGAGGCTTGCCACAAATAGGACATGGTAGGATTGATCTTGAATCCTGTTAATTAACAAGTCTCATATCCCTTTGATTTATTCTTTGCTTATTAACATTAACTGATGTCTGATTAGAGCTACCAGATCCTGTTTGAGTAAAGCGTTGTGGATTTTGTAATCTTGATCCTATAACATTAGGATTATAAATTGTCTGAACATTACTATCTCGCTCTCTTTTTCTTCTCTTTAGACCTTCAATACGTGCTTGTTCTCGTGTTTCCATCATTCTAGCACAGTCCACAGCAGTTGAATAAGTTGAAAAATGATTCATTTGAAGACCCACTGATTTAAATAATGGGTGTATCAATCACAAAAAAAACCTCTTAATTCTATCTTTTTCAATAGGAACCAGATATGGTGCATATCTGGACAATAGGGTAAAATGGATGTCATATTCAGAAATTTTCATGTTTGGTGTTTGTCTTAATTCTTCAAATTCTTTGGCCCTCTTGTCTCTTTCACTCATTGGCAGGAAGTGATTTATAAATGCTTCCTTAAATTCGTCCCACTCCATCGGTGGTAAAATAACTGCCATTCCTTGTACAAGTGTCTCAAACTAAACTTGGGCCACATCTAATAGTTGAAAAGACACCAATTCAATAAATCTTCTACTAGAACACCCCAAAGCTCTGAGAACTCATTCCACAGCGTCAATGAATATCTGTGGGTCTTCCTGAACATCAGACCCAGAAAAAGTCGAGGGTTTTAACTTAAGGAATTATGGTAATGACATTTCAATCCCTGTAAGCTTGTCCTCTTGCTCAACTGTTCTCCCCAATTCTTGCGCTTCAGGAGCATTTTCTGGTGGCTAGCCTTCCCTTCTGCCCTGTTCTACTATAAATCCAACCAATGTCTCTAAACTCTTATGTATACTAGCAATCATATCAGTTGTTCTATCATGTGGCTCTTGAGGGGGTTCTACTCTCTCCTCAAGAACTCTATAAGACGCATAGGTCTGTTCATCTTGTTTTGGGGTTCTCATACACAGTGCACGCCCTCAGCCTCAGCCTCTTCCTCTAGGTCGGCCTCTACCATGACCTCTTTGTACTGGAATTGTATATTGTGCAGACTCTTCTGTAGAGAGTGTACAATCTACAGCTTCTCTAGTAATTGCTCTAGTTCTTAGCGGCATCATCGACTATACAGAACAAAAAACCTCTTTAAGATACCATAATATTTAATCAAACTCTATACTAGGAACTTTAATAAACTTGGAATGAAAAGGAAGTTAATATCATATAGAATCCCTCAGCAGCACCTGAAGTATAAATATGTCCGACTCATATCCATACTAAAGGTCTTACTAAAGAATCCTTTGCTTTGATAGCTACAGGGAAACCTAATGTTCTGATACTAACTTGTCATGCCCCAATTTAATGGAACGAAAATAACACATCTATCAAAAAACTTCACCACTTATTTATTTGCATATGGCTTATGATATCACATATAAGGAAAATATCATATGTTTACAAGTTTCCAATATAGCTAATTATACATGCCAAAGCTACACTTAACAATATTACAGCAGAAGTAGGGATCCTGCCTATGATGTTGAGAGCATACTCTATATTACAGTGACATAATATTTAAAATATTTTGAGCCTTGGAAGAAATGTAGGCTCACCCAGAGAATATAACAGCTAGTGAATCACGTAGCTATAGGGCCAACCTCTGTATCTTTATCTGAAATTTTTTTTGAAAATATCGTGTAGTGAGTTTAACAAATCAGTGAACAGATAATACCTCATACGACCTCTTAGGTCAACATATGAATGTACTTGTATATTAAAATTTATCACATCAAAAATTACAATTTAGAAGTACATTCATATAGGACTCGCATTTTCAAATATTCTCAGTTTAAATCACATTCAGATATCTACAACCATATATGTTACAATATGATCATTAATCAAACATTGGTATGCATTAAAAATATTTCTTATAAAATATTAGGAGGATTCGATATTAGAACCACCATATCATAGTTTAATCTCTTTTGTACTTTGTTGGTGTAGGATTTTCCTATACTTAGTGTCTCTGCTAAGGTTTGCCCTACCAACATTTAAGATAACACGCGAAAAGACTCTAATATAGGCAATTTCCCCAAGCACAAAGCAAGGGAAGGCAAATCACATCTCATATAATTGGCATCTCGCCCAGATAGGAGACATCCCGCTCTCCATCACATAACATATCCCGTGTGTTGGCCCTCACAAGAGGCTAGCACTATTCCTGCTAGCTATGGTATCAAGGTGCACCAGGGTTAACATTACTTGCTGTTAGCAGATAGTGTCTCTAATAAGATTCCTCCTCAAAATTATCATATGCACATATTCCATATCATTCAAAATAGAGCTTTCAATATAATATAGAATCTCAGTCTCAATACAGATCATCTGTCATAAATTACCCATTCAAGGTTTATCACATATACATGCCCTTTCTCGAGGCAATCATATAGCTTTATAAATCAATGTCACGTGCATAAATATTCACTTTGTCATTTTAATGAGAAACACATGTGAAATCAGATATACCATGAGTTCAGAAATTCATTTTCAAAACTATACTCTTTTTGAACTATATTCCAAATTGTAAGCAATTCAGATAATTTAATGTATTTCAGAAACAAATAAAATTGTAAATATCTTATAAACATAATCAAATACATGTTTAAAGATCAAGAAGAGTATATGGCAAGTCATAGAAAGAATAATCTACTCACAAAGTTAGAGTACTAAGTTGGATAACCCCAAAATTCACGTTTTCAGTCCGAATTTGGAAAAATAGACCCTAAAATTGAGTTCGGAAGGTCCAAAAACCTTGAAAATGACTTTGGATTTGTGAAATTTGGCATCCGGGAGCTCGATCAATGCAACAGGGTGTAGATTCACGAGTTACATGCACCACCAGGGGAGGCTGTGCGTGGGCTTCACTCACCAAAATTTGAAAACCTAAAGTTTTGGCACCTTCTGGATTGATCTACAGTGTTAATTTTGTGTGTTTGAGAACCATAGATAGGAGTTTTGGAGATTACATCTGTAGGCGATATTTCCTTTTATTTTTTGGCCAATGTTCCAGAAACCAATTGGATGGATTTGTAGAACTCTTCGTCCTGAGTCCGTTAGTTGTGGTGGTGTCGAATAGGGGTGTAAACAACTTGATGAGCCCGACTCAAACCATGTAAATCCGACAAAAAAGGAATATATCGAATGAAGTATATCAAGTTTTCCGACTCAAACGGATTGGAGTACTTTAAAATTTTGAATATTGTCAGTTGAATTGGATTAAATATTAAAATTGATTTCAATCCTAACCCGACCAAATATTACCAGAAGTCATACGTTTTAATTTCACAATCAATGAATTTTACTGCTTCTTCCTGTAACAATAGATAAATGTTTATTTTTTCAAAAACATTTTTATCACAATTGGCTTTTTTATTTTATTCTACTAACTCTTCACATGAAGATGTGACAATGCATTGAAAGGTTTTTATGTTCCCAAAATTCTTTTCAGATTTAATGATGACTCCTCTCTCTCCCTTTTTCTATTTCATTTTATTTTCAACGTATTACTCTATTCCCACCCTCATCCATTAGCCTTTCAAGTATCAACAACCCCAGGTGAAATTCAAAAATTTCCTTTGCCTTCCTTCTTTCTGAAATTGAAAACAACCCTTCATGCCTTTCTTTTTGCCCTGCTTTATGAGAATGAAAACAACTCTTCACGCCTTCCTTTTGCCTAGATCATCTATTTCATTTGTTGATAAAAAAATAGTTAAATAGCCATCTCTTTCATATATTTTTCATTCACTTTCACACTCACGCATTCACTCAATAGCTTTCTCGATTGAGTTCTAGCAGCACCCGCAAAGTTGTAGGGACCGATTATATATGGCAGTGACGTGAATAGTTGAGGTCGTTGTCTTCATCCCTAGTAGCAGTGCTAGCATTCCTCTATTCATATTCAAAACTCAAACCATACGAGGTTCTTTTGTAAAAAAATGTTAGATCCATTGAAAAACACCAACGAGGAGGCAAAGAAAGAAGTTGAAGGAGACTCTTGGGTGACTCGACCGAAAATCTCTCAATTCGAACAAATTTGAACCGTTCGGGTGGTGCAACTCATTGGTCGATTTCGTACTCTGTTTTTTCAACCCAAATTCTATTTGGTTGGGTTGAATTTATGGTTCAACCCGACTAAACCCAACCCGTATTTTCTTCTAGTGTTGAAATCCGAGGTCCGGAAGCGATGAAATCAAAGAGAGAAGTTTTAGGTTTTGAGAGAGAAAATTTGGAGGAGAGAGAAAAAATCTAGATTTTGCAGCTCATTGTGTGACTGAGACCTTTAAAATATCCCGGGGGACCTTTCTGCAAAAATTCAATTTTAGATGGAGGTCCTTGCAAATTTTTCTTATTTACATTTTGATCCTTAAACTTTTAAGAAATTGCATTT
The DNA here is from genome assembly GCA_037074535.1 of Gleditsia sinensis. Lineage (NCBI taxonomy): Eukaryota > Viridiplantae > Streptophyta > Magnoliopsida > Fabales > Fabaceae > Gleditsia > Gleditsia sinensis. The sequence continues at coordinate 15,906,170 of CM073469.1, read as the reverse complement.
TGGCCCCAAAACGTAAATTCTCATATTTTCTTTGTAATTCTTTCATCCATGTAATAAATAAACATATTTTCAACAGTTTTTATTTCCATTTTCAAAATCCTCTCTTTTATTCAAAATTTTCTTTAATTAGAATTTTCTTAAATTTACAGTTATCACAAAAATGATATTTATCTTGGTTTAGCTTAACCACTGAGCATATATTTAGTCTGTAAGCCGCAACTTGAGATTTTCATTGTACCATAAATTTAAAATGGGCATTTGTGAGCCACTACAATTGTACAACTCAATTGAGATGGAAAAACTATGTTCTCACATCTAGGACTTTACGACAATCCACATGGGTTCCCACATCTAAACTTGTCAAAATTCCATTCCTTGACTCAATCACTTTGAAATAAAGAATGTAGAAGGCACAAATTACTCTTTCACATATTGTATATAATATAATTTAAGCCTATATCAGTAAAATGTAGGACAATAAAAGATTAAAGATAAATACAAAACTTAAGCATGTTTTTCTCTTCTTCCAATGTTCAAGACATTTGGTATTTATAAGAAAATGAAGATTATAGCCATTGAGGGTCATTTGCCAGTGAAATCAATGAAATTTAACCATTTCAAGGCAATAAATTTCTTTCCCAATTTGGCATTGGGCACCTATTAAAGGTTATAGGCACATGTTATTTTGTAAAATCCCTTATTTTTAACATTTTAAAATGTCATTCGGCCTCCACTGATAGCTATAGGTTCCTATTCTTCTAAAAATTGAAATTCCAAAAGCACATAGGCATCCATTTTATGTTATAAACTTCTGTTGATCCTCTTGATTGTTATTTTTAAAACATCAAAAGCCAATAGGCATCTAATGCAATCCATGGGTGCCTATTGGTCACTAATTTGTAAGTTTTTCTTTCTCTTAAGCCATTAGTTGCCTACTAAACTTAACAGGCTTCCAAGGCACTTTGAAAAAATGATTTCGAGCAAACTTTACAAACTAAACTGTGAAGAATACTGACCCAGATGAGGGAAACTGATTTAATTTCTTAGTTAATCATTATGTACAAGGGTCAAGTTTATACAAAACCTATTTACAACTTACTAGAATCAATCCTCATGATTTTTGGAATCATTATCCTCTTGACTTCAGTACTACTTTGTGCTACAATATTCTACTTTTTGCTTCACCTAGTGATTAAGTTTCCCTAAAGAAAAGTATTGTAACTAGATGTTGATCTTTTATCAGACACTGACCCTACCTAGTATGCATATGTGAAGACCTCTATACTCCTTTGATCACTCTTCTTAAATAGAAAACCTCTATTAGGTGAGCTCTTCAAGTACTTTAAGATCTTTTACCCTACCTCTAGATGTTCCTTTTATGGTGAGTGCATGAATTGACTCATAACACTAACTACAAAGGTGATATTAAGCCTTGTATGGGAAAGGTAAATAAGTTTCCCTACAGGATCTTGATATTGACCTTTGTCAATTGGTACTCCATTTTGAGATTTCTCCTAACTTTTAATTTGGGTCCATAGGTGTATCACTAATTCAGTGGAAACTCATTCCTATTTCTTCTATCAGGTCCAAGACATATTTTTCCTAGGACACAGAAATTCCCTCTTTAGATTGAGCAACTTTTAGGCCCAAGAAATAGTGTAAAGGGCCTAAATCCTTGATCTTAAATTATGATGCAAGACACTTCTTCAGTATGTCTATCACATTATCGTCATTCCTCACAAGTATGATGTCATTTACATACACAATCAAGATTGTCATGTTTCCTCCACCTGTATGTTTAACAAACATTGTATGGTTAGATCACCCTTGACTATATCCTTATTTTTTTCACAAACTTTGTAAATCTCTCAAACCAGGCACATGCAAATTGTTTTAAGCCATAAAAGAATTTTTTTCAATTTGCACACTTCAAAAGGGAGGGAGATGCATCCATATATGCTTCTTCTTCTAGCTCTCTATTAAGAAATGTATTATTTATGTCTAGTTGGAACAAGGGTCAATCCAAATATATGGCTATAGATAGTAGTACACAGTAGTATTCAGTTTTACTACTAGAGCAAATGTCTCTTGATAATATACTCTATATGCCCATGCATAACCTTTTTAACGTGGTTTATATCGTTCTAAAGATTCGTCTGAATTAAACTTCACAGTAAATACCAATTTATAACTACTAGTTTTTCCTTTGGTAAGTTCACTCTCTCCCATGTCTTATTTTCTCTGGTGTCTCTATTTTCTCCAGGATCGCTTTCCTCCATTCAGGGATTGTTAACACTTTTTGTATATACTTAGGTACATCTATTTTTGACAAATGTGAGACAAAGGAAAAAAATGATGGTGATGAGTTTTGATATAGCACAAAATTTGAAAGGGGATGTTGGCACTACAAGAAAATAAGATTTTGTTGCAACTTAAAGTTTTAAAGTTGTTGCTAGAGACTTTTGATGGTGACTTTTAGTTGCCACCATTTTTTTGGCAATAACTTTGTCACCGAATGTTTTCAGTGGCGACTTTTGGGGTTATCACCAAAAGTCAACTTTTCATGGCGACTAATGTCGCCACCAAAAACAATAGAAGCTGTCATAGAAAACATAAATGTCGCCACAAAATGTCCACTCTCAGTGGTGACTTTAGTTTCCACCAAAACTCCAAATTATGTATTATATAACCACTTTTGGTGGAGACTTTGGTTAATTGCCATTGAAAATAGACTTTCAATGGTGACTTTAGTCGCCACCGAAAGTCTATTGTGTACTTTTTTTGTATTAATCTCTTTATCATTAAAATTTGTAGATATTAACTACAAACATAATAATGAAAAAATAGAAAATATAATTGATAAATTAGTTGTCTTGTTAAAATCACAAGAAAATTAATAATGTCATTATTTAAATTTATATTTAACTACAATTAGTTCAAATACAAATATTCAATATAATGTAACTAGTTACATTTCAAAATAAAAAAAGAGAGTAAATAAATACAAATGAAACTAAAAATCCACCATAAGCACTTCTGTCACTAGCTACTATATGATCTTATTAGCGATGAAGTCAAACTTCACAGTTTCTTATTCAACCTAGTTAGCTAAAAATCTTTAAAGTACTGCACATATAATTATGAGACAATCAAAAAATTATACCAAGTGCATAATATATTATTAAAAATATTATTACAAGGAATTCGGGGAACAACTATGCTGGTTTAATAGCGATTGAAGATAACCGTCTAGAAAAATGGGTATAACAATAGTTAAGAAACTATCATTACTCCTTGGGATTTAACGATGGTTATCTATGAACTGTCATTAAATAACGACATTTTATAGGAACCGTCGTTCAATAGTGATCGCTGGTGGAGACTCAGTGAGAGCTAATGACAGCTTATTTGAACTGCTGTTATTTAACGATGGTTTACATAAAACAAAACAACAACCATCATTAAAAAGTTACTGTTCATGGAATCAGTGAGGTTTGACCACGGTTTCTCAAAAACTGTCACAATAAGTTGACTGTTCATTGGGAGTAGGGAATTTCAATGAAGGCTTAATGAGGGTTTACGGTAACTGTCATTAGAACACGCACCATTTGGATGATGGTCTATGCTATAACCATTGTGGAATTGTGTTTTAACGACGATTTTTTTTGGAAACCGTCATTAATGCCTTTATTTACCCAACTCCGCCCTCCCTTTCCTCGCACACTCACTTGGTTCTTCCTCTCTTTTTGTGAAAAATCTTCAGTTCTTAGATTTATATTGCGATCATTGCTTCCAAGTTTTTGTACTTCATTCCTATTTAGTTTCATTGAAGGTAAGTCTTCTAATATTTGTCAATTAATGTTTTTCATAGAATCCATGTTTAAATGAGTATGAGTTGGATGAGAATGTATAACTATAAATGATTGATATAAATTATATCATATATGTTGAGTATTTAGTTCTTAAATTGTATATTTTTCGGTGTAATGTATTGCGCCAAACATAATTTTTGATTATATTGTTTTGTAATGCATATATGTATGTAGTGCTTTCGTTATGTTTTCTAATTATATTATATGTGTTGGATGTATTACATTTTTATAGTAAAGTTAGGAGTAAAAAATATCTAATGTTTTTAATTGTTATAATAAAATTACAAATAATTATATTTGTTCATAAAATTAATAGTTGAAAAGAATAAAAAGACCTAATTCTGAGATAAGAGTTATTTAGAGTAGTTGTCATACAATTAATTTGATTATTTAGAAGGAAGTACATAATTATGAAATCAAATAAAGAACATACAAAATTAATAGAGAGAATTGAGTAAATTAATTGTGGAGCATAAAATGAAATTCAGTTAAATTAATAGTTAATATTCGAGGAAGCAAGTTAATGTAATTAATTAATGTATATAAAATAATAATAGAGGAAGCAGAGTGAAATAAATTATATGCATAAAATTGAGAAATTTTATATAGGGACGAAAGGATGTAAATAATTATTAATTATGTGGTAAATTTATGTAATTATGAGATAATAAAGGGGTAGTATATATGTAATATACACAGAAAATATACTGAAATCTTATGTGAATGAGAAATTGGTCTACGACAAAAGACAGTCAAATTCCAAGAAAAAAATACAAAAATAGTTATTAATTCTATAAGTAAATTTAGTACTATTGATTTCATAAGTTGTAGTGTGCAATATACATTGAGAATATATATAAATCATAAACAAGTGACATAAATAGATTCGGGACAATAGAACCGTCAATGATAAATTGTTAAATTGAAAAAAATAATTAAAATTGACATATTTTTACTAAAATTGAATTGAACGTAATTAATTAATTGTAATTAGGAAAATTAGATAGTTGTAATTAGTTGTTAAAAAATTATGTTGTGATTAACTTATAAATGGAAACAACGTGTACTAGTGAATTGTAAATTACCAAAAAAAAATACGAATATCACAAGTTAGAAACATATTAAATAGAATAAAAATTAATGAATTTTGTTTACTATATTGGTTCAATAGAAATAAGATAAATTAGTTAATTTATTAGCGCATCTATGGCTTTCCTACTTCAAAACTTTCAAGGTCAAGTGCCGTTTGGGATTGTCTTCGTATCCAGTCCATGTCACAGGGTAATTTTGTAATATAGAAATTGAATTCTGTAAATAACTATTGATATAATTCATTCTCAAAATGCTTACATAACATAATTATTTTTTAGGCCAGTGATCATGATAGTAGACACTAGCCTCCTCAAGACTCTCAGGGCCAGGAACATAATTTTAGTGTATATTGTATATTTTTTATAATTCTTATATAGGTTGTACATTGTAATTTAAATTTTTCAATGAATATCAATTATTTCTTACATAATTTTTGTTCTTTCTATATTTGATGATAATATGAATATTGTTTTTATATTTCAAACATCGGTAAAAATTTTAAAAAATGGATGAGTACAAAATTATTTATAGGCATGATTGTAAAAGTATATAAAAAAATATATCCAAATTAGTCCACTAAAAAATAGGTGTACAAAATTTAGAATAATAAAAATAAAAAAAAGGTTTAATGACCGTTATAAAAAACCGTCTTTAAGACAATGTCATTACGACAGTTAGTAACCCATTGTTGTTCCATGTAATAAGGACGATTGCATAATCATCATTATTCTATGGTATAACGACGGTTATGAAACCGACGTTATGATGCTGTATAACAACCGTTATAGAACCGTCGTTATTATATATTTTGACGATGATTTACTAACCGTCATTACGACTAGTTCTAATGACAGCTTTTCCACTGTTAACCAAAAACCGTGGCAATGAAACTGACTCCATGATGGTTTCAACAATCGTCGTTAGGTACTTTAGCGATGGTTGGAACTATCGTTAAATCGACTAAAAACCTTGAGTGAGAAGATTATTATGAGTGAAAGAATAATGAACACTAAAGAAATAGTAAGAAAAACTAAGAAATATTTTTTAAAAAACTAAATATAATAGAACTCACAATATATGGAACTGGTGCATCAACAAAATCAAGATTCTCTGGGGTAAAACATGAACAATAAGGCTAGCATAGTGTTAGATATATGTGAAAATGACATTTGAAAAATCTGAAACCAGGAATTTTTGATTGCTTCTGAACTCACAGGAAGCAACAAACTCTACCACTAAAAGGAACGAATCATGGTAATAAGAGATAGCACTGCAGCAGATAGAAAGGAAAAAATAGAATAGGGAATGAGAAACATAACAAACTCTACCGCTATTTTACTCATTCTAGGTTACTGCATAACATAAATCAAAGGACATTCCTTATTATTGTGTATAAATAGCATAGGGAGAAAGGAAAAAAAGAGAGTTGTTGTTCTGAAACTAGTCATAGGGTATTCTTTTTTCTTCCTTCTTTTACATTAAATCTTAGGCAAATTATTTAGAACTATTAAGTAGATTCCTATGCAGGAAGTATTCAAGCCATTTATTAAAAAAAAAAAATCCTACTTTGAAAGACAGCTAAAGCAATAGAATTTAACAGGTATAAAAAAATATGTAATAAAGAAAAATAACAATTCAGGTCGCAAATTTTCCCAAAGAGCTTGAAATAATAAGTAGTGGGCCTAAAACTATATCAAATCAAAGACTGTGTACACTTTGAAAAGCTCCAATCTATATATCCTTGAACCAAATAAAAAAATGTGATGCATGGCATAAATGGGACTATTAGCAATTAAACTGGAAACAAAGAAGACAGAACAATTATACCAGTATTCATAACAAAGAGATTGATGACAAGTTAGAATTCAATAAAAGAATATTATTTGATATCAGAACTACAAGAAGGACACTGCAAAAAAAAAAAAGCAAAAAGGAAGACAAACCCAAGAGAAAGACTACATAAGATTACATCTAAGACAATGAATACTATCTCATCTAGGAAAAACCAATAGACCTAAAGCTTGAATGGTATAATTACAACCAGCAACAAGATTCGGAATATGGCAAAGCTAGAAATAATTAGCTAACCTGTTTAACGTCTCATAATGTAACTCAAAAAAAGGAACTATAGTGAGAAGATATCTGCTAACATGTTTGTCCAATTAACAAATCTACAGTACACTATAATTGTTATGTGAAGATTTGTAGAAAAGAGAGACATGGATAAAACAAATTGAAAGAAAAGACACCTTGTTGCCTGGGTTACGAGAAAGTCTTGTTTATCAAAAGGGATGGAAGCCGTGATTTCCGTGGCTGGTGGTGCGAATCCTTCTAGCTTTACATCTTGATTACCGTTGCCACTTTACTGTGGCTAGTGGTGTGAGGCCTTCTGGTATGACATCGTAATTACTATCATGCTTTACTGTATCTGATGGTTGCAAAGTTTTCTATTTGCGATTACTGTTGCGATTGTGGGTTATAAGATTTGCTGGGTATACTTCACGATTACTGGTGTCACAATGGTTTACCGGGCTCAGTTTTACTGGTGCTCTGATACCTGTGAACAATATTGAGGTAGATGAGGGAAACTAATTTAATTTCTTGGTTAATCAGTATGCACAGGGGTCAAATATATATACAAGTTATTTACATCTGACTAGAATCAATCATCATGATTTTAGGAATCATTATCCCCTTAATACTATGAAAAATAATACCTCCCTAATAACTCCTTAATAGTTACAACAAATTAGGAAACAATAAATTCATATTCAAATATTCAACATAAACAACCAGCAAAATTTAAAACCAATACTTAAAAGTTGTAAAAGCATTTTTAAGAGCTCAAGGTTCCTTAAGTTTTCCTTTTACATAAAACTAAGACTAAGGTAACCTAAAGAGATATGACAACCTTCAAAACTTGATTCCTTTGCCTTGGTTCCATACAAGCCTTTCATGCATCCCTTGAAATCTTCATGAAAGCTTTGATGCATCTTCTCCAAACTTGTTTTTTTTTCTTGAAAAACACTTTTTACTTGTTTGTTATAATCAAAACCATTGAAGGGCACATCAATGGGTTCAATACATTTCAACAGAAAACCCTAAAATGGTTAAATGCTACAAAGATTTCTTTATGATGGAAGTGAGAAACACCCAAATTGCTTTGTTCCAAAGTAGAGGTCATCATTTTTCTCCTTGTTTTACCCTTTCTGCTTCAACAACATGGGTCCCTCCTCAAGGGAATAAAAGCAACTTTTTTGTCAAAAACAAAATGAAGGAGAGAGATAACTTAATAAAGGGAGCAGAACAATGAATATGTTCTACCGAACAATTCATACATATTTATCATTAGCAACAACATATGGAACAAAGTAAGATGATGCAAAAAAAAAATACAAATAATTCCCACATGTCAACTAGTATTATATTATACATCAAAGGATGAAATGCTAGGAGAACAAATGGACACATTATGGGGCTGAAATGACAATGAATATATGCAAAGAAGTTGACATCTGAGAAGAAATAAATGATAGTTAAAAAAATAGAATTCACATAGGCAAGCAAAACGGAAGAGAGCAAAGTGGATGAATGCAGAAGAAAGTAACGTAAAAATTCCAAATTAATGGGGTCAACGAGAAAGAGAAGATTTTTGGGTCTCAGAAGACGCCCAAATCAAACCTCGCCTTAAATGGAGTGCTCACGTCCATGACATAAAAAAAAACGAGAATGAAGATGTTTGTGATACGTGTTATTTTGATCTATGGCTCCCTTGATACAGCTGCTTCTGTCTGAGACATTTTTGCTCAACAGAGAGAAACCCTAAACCCTAGCCCCTTCCAACTAAGAATTCTCCTTTTAGCAATGGGGTGCCTGAAGCAAATACAGAGGGAAAATGTAATTTTTATTATTATTGATAATCATGAATGTACAAGATTGATGTGTCTTTATGTAGGCAGCTTAGAATAGCACATTACAACAAAGATCAAATCAAACTCATCAGAGTCAGGTCTTGCAATTTCTTCTTTGTTATCTACAAAAGCATTTTAGCAGATCGTGAATGAGGTGTCTACAAACATATAGGATCTGGATTGTCAAAGTAAATTAGTCATTCCTCAATCAAGCTTAATCATCACTATAACTTAAAAATAACAACGGTGAAATTTATTTGTGCATTCGAACAATATAAAACAATAGGCAAACAAAAATTCTTTACTATGAATGAGGTTTTCACAACCAGGTAGCAAGAACCAAGAACACTACGACAGTCGATACATATGGTCTTGGAGGTGGTGCTATAAGAATAGGATGATTCTTGTGAGCAAATAGAGGAAGAGGATGACTATGAATAGCAAGAATCGATCAAATCTCCAATATCGAACCCTAGTACTCCCCTTCCAACACATCTTCAAATCACCCCTCTGTACTATAGAGGGGTGCTTTGAAAGACCCCAAACAAACTAGCAAGGGTTATAGAGAGAGAGAAGAGGTTACCTAAGGAGGTGACGTAAGAGAATGTTGAAGATGCTTCGCATTGACAATGGTTGCATAGTGCTATCTTCTCTCAGCTCTCTATTATCTTTGGTAGATAGGGGAAATGGGGGTTATGGTTGAGGGAGAAAGAAGGTAAATGAAATTTTCCCTCAGGGTTTTAGTTTTTTCTTCTTCTTTTTTCTCTTTTTTTTTTTCTTTATATTATGCTGAATCTCAACTTTCAGTGACAACTCAAAGAGAAGTCATCGTTGAAAGCCCTTTCCTCCAGGTGTTCTTTTGTTTTTTGTTTTTTATTTACATTCAGTGGTGACTTTACAAAGTCATCACAGAATCTCAGCTTTCAATAACAACTCAAGACAAATCATTACTGAAAGCTTTCTATGACAACTCAATGCTCGCCACTGAAAGTTAATCATTTAGTGGTGAACCATAATGGTCACCATTGAAAAGAAACCTTTCAATGGCTGCCACTAAGGGTCGCCATTCAAAGGGATTTTTAGTGGCTACTTTTTCAATTGCCACCGAAAAGTTGCGATTGAGAATCTATTTTCCTGTAGTGAAGGGTTTCATTTTCTTTATGTATAATGAAGATTGCCGAGTCTATTGATGGTGATACTTCCACTTGAGGATTGACTCAACCAAATATCATGCACAGTTGTAGATGCTGTGGTTTTTTTGTTGATATTGTTGTAAAATTCTTAATTTGCGTTTCGATATGTGAGTTGAACTATGTAATGAATGTCTTATTATGTTTGCAAACGTAACGCTTTTCAGAACAATATGTGTTGTGGTTAATATGATGTCCCTAGACTTTGATGAAATAATGTTGTGGATGCTCTCATGTAGGGTTTTGGGGTTGAGAAGGAACGATTTGGTTTGTATTTATGGCTTGACTTCTATATGCACTCACTTACTGTTACTTTGGCTTAGATTTTACTACTTAGTACGAAGACATGCAAGTTTACCTTTTCATCGTACAAACTGAATAGGGTGAGACGGGGCGGGTTCGAGGACAGTACATAAAACAAAAACTCCATCAAGAAACAGGAGATAGGACAAATGGAGACAAAATGGAGCGAAGACGAGTAGTGAAAAAATTCATCAAATTCTGACAAGTATATATATAGATCATTTTGAGAGGGGTAAGAATCTGACACGTGTGTGGACAGGCAGAGGATGCAATAGGATGGGGTGTGCCACCTTGAAACGCAACAGCAGTAGAAGGAGCCAACTCAACATGTTCTTAGGCAAATAGCAAAATTTAAGTACACCTGTAGCCATGGCGCGTGCTTTCACTTTCTCTTCCACACATGAAACTCCAAAGTTGCCCTTCCAGACTAAAACCAGCCGGGTTTCCAAATATTAATATTTTGCAGACTTAAATAAAACATAGTAGATAAATTATAAAATAAAATATGCTTTCATAATTTAATACATATATCATAATTAATTTAAATTATGCAATTCTGTGTAATATGCAATTCTATATATATTATGTATTATTTAAAAATATATAATATTTTTAAATATATTTGTGATGTTATCTGGTTCGACCGGAGTTAAACCTATTCAATCATTAACCTACGACTCATGGCCTGGTGATGCTTACTTTTGTGGTTGGTAATGGTTGACTTAGCCTGTGGTGCAGGTATAATCATCAATTTAAGTGGCTACTATCGAAGCTTATAATTTTGCTCTCGGGGATAAGATTGCGAGACGGGGGACACCGGGAGAAGATGCGATATGCTTATAATAATTTGATCTTTATATTACTGCATAGTACACGTACGTGTTGGTTTAGACATTTCATAAATATTTTAATAACTTACATTGTATTAAATTAATATATTTATGAGTTTTTAAAAGAAAAAATACATAAAATATAAATTTCATTAACAAAAATTTGTTGATGAAATTTTTTTATATAAATTAAAACTAAAATGAGCGGAAATATAAGGGCCCAAAACCTTAAAAGAAACGAAAGTAATTTGATAAAAGTATCTGGCAGAGATAATTGGAGAAGAGAAGGTTAGTTGGAAGTAATGTTATTATTATTAGTTAGGTAGTTGGAGTTGGGTATGCATGATAGTGGTATATATAGGAAACCTTTATAAATGAAAATAAGATTGCAGAAGAAAGAGGAATCGAGAGGGTAGGATCAGGTTAGAATGTGGAGGTTGAAGATAGGAGAGGGTGAGAAGGAGCCATACATCTTCAGCACCAACAACTTTGTGGGGTGGCAGACATGGGAGTTTCAAGCTGAGGCAGGCACCCAGAGGAGCGAGCACAGGTTGAAGCCGCTCGTCTCAATTTCTATAACAACCGTTGACGCTTAAACCAGTCTTTTGAAATGTACTGTCTTCCTAATTTAAGCTGTATCATAGATTCTTTCTCACCTTCATTGTCGGTGATGAGTTAAGCTGAAGCATTTGGAAAGCAACATGTGTGTTGATTGGCTTGCCAATATTGATGCATCACAGATCCTTAATTGAATGTGCTCTCTTCGTGGAGAGTGGGGCATAATCCTCTCGGGATATTGCTAATGATCTTCTTGCTGACGTGGTTGGAATCCCCGATGTTTGTACCGTAGTTTTCGCATTCCTTAGGCCTTTCGGTCCTATTTCTTTAAAAGAAAAAAAAACATTACTTTATACTGTACTTACATTGGATTAGAAATGAAAATCATGTTTCGCGACTTATAAAATAAAAGAATAATATTTTAATATTCAAGATTGTAAGCCAAGATTCTTTTAGATAGCAAAAGCTAAGTCCCTTAGGGTACCTCACATTGGTTTGAGAAAAAAATATTATGTTATTAAAGGCAGTTAAATTATTCAGAATAATAAATTAAGTCAACTTATAAATTTTAGAAGACAAAATTACCCTTTAAGTAAATAGTGCCTACCCAACTTCTAAAAAAAAAAATTCTTCTTCGATTATTTTATTTATTGTCATAAAAGATCTAATTTTTTTTTAAAAAATTTATGCCTTCCTTTTTGAGGAATTATTGTCCATTTGGTCCGACTTTCAATTTTTATCTTTACATATAAGATTTTTTTTTTGTAGTTTTTAAGATATTTGTAAATAGGTTTGGTAATAAAAATATAACATATATATATTTTTTATAGTTCAGTATTATATAATTGATTCTTTCAAAAAAAATTCATGTATCATAATTTATTGTGAAATTTTATAACGAACACTTAAAGAACTTTACATCTTTACCTAAATATTTTTCCTTAAACAAATATATGCCTTTGGGTTTTTCGGTATTTGTCTCTTTAATATTTCTCTTAGGTTATTGGTTTAATAAGGCTTATTTTGTGTAAAAAAAATATATGATTTGACTTGGTTAATAAGTGTAATAAAATAAATTTACTTGTAACTTTATAAGACAAAATTATCCGTCCCCATATAGTTACCCATTCAATTTTTTAAAAAAATTCATTTTTATTTTTTTAAAATTTATTGTCATAAAAAAATTCTTAAAAAATTCTTTTTTTTACTCTTTTTCTCCATTTTTTATAACTAAGGTTTGAAATTTAAGATTTAGAATTTTAGGATTCAAAGTTTTAAGGGTTTAAGATTTTAAAATTTAAGGTTTTGTTCTGTTTTATGGTTTAAGATTTTTAAATTTAAGGGTTAGAGTTTGTTCACTACAAGAAAATTCAGATTTAGAAACAGCAAAATCTGTTGCTAAATGGTATTTAGCAGTGAATTCCGTCTCTTGTAAAATTCCTTGCAAATACTGACCTTGTTAAATTTTAGCAATGAATGGACAGTATGTTTCTAATAATAGTCAACACATCTTTAATGTTGACTTTTGTTATTTATCATAATAATTCTAGACATAATTAATCGTAATTCTTAACAAGACATAATTAGTTCATAAATCATAGATTCCTAGAGATAAAAAAAACTAAAGTTTGGCTTTTGTTATTGGGAATGGATAATTAACTATTTAAAGGTTGCTTAAAATTTTAGACTTTGAATAAGTTTAGAATTGCGAGGAGGAAAAGCTATTTAGAAGTTGCCTATTTAAGTTTGAATAGACTTAGAATTGTTAAAATGAAAGGTTGCCTTTTGTAAATAAATATATAAATAAGTAAAATCTTCCTAGTATAAGAGAGGAAAGGCTGCATGACAAAGGAAAGGTTCCAATTTGCAACTTGCCTATTAGTGAAACACTAAAATGGAGAGTTTGAAATTATTTAAGAAAAAAAAGGAAAGAAACCGTCGCACAGTTGTAGTAGGCACCATCACATGACAGCCATAGACAAAATTTGGTGAGGTGTGTCGGAATCGCAAAATTGAATGATTCTGCTATTTCATACCGATTTGTGTGATTCTAACACAATATTGACACTTTCACAATTTGGCCATCAATTTGAATTAGTGGTCAATCTGTTAGTGTGGGTCCTTCCAACATAGAGGGTCCACCACTATTAATTAAAAAAAAAGCGACAAAAGCCACCGAAAGTTGCAATTCCACTTGCCACCAAATGTTGCATGTGGAATTGCAACTTGCAAATCCACTTGCTTCATTTACAACTGTGAAACTCAGCTATCCTTTGCCTATAAATTGACAGGAGAGAAATGAAGTAAAATGCACACCGACAAGCAGAGAAGCCAGGCAGCAAAGAGCAGCTTGAAGAGAAGCTAGAGGATTTTTCTGAGGAGAGAAAAATAGGGGAGAGTTTGGTGTAAAATTTGAGAAATAGTTCCTAAATAGTAACAAAATAGTGAGGAAATACTCTTAGGGTATTGTGGGAAATACTTTGTGAATCACTATTTTGGTTAGATCTCAGTTGTAGCCTTTAGATTTATTCTGGAAAAAACTCTCCTTGTACCTGCTATTTTATAGTAGAAGATTTATTTGGATTTGGTTCCGTAGACGTAGCCTAAAAATCAAAAGTGAACCACGTTAAATTTTTTGGTATTATTTTTATTGATTATTCCGCATTTATTCTTGCTAGTAATACCCGTTGTGCTCAATACAATCAAATTGATGCGAACCGTTCCATTCACAATGTGAATAAAACGTGTTCTACAACAAAGTTATAGATTAGATTTTAGACTCAGTACAACGATGAATAGATAGCAGTCATACAGTAAGATAAAAAGGATAGGGAAGCACACAAGGTTTGGTTCAATAAAGAAAATTGTATCGTGCATTTCCATATTTAAAGTGAGGCATTGCTATTTCCTGTTTATATATACATAAATGCTTCAGTCCAACCCTCTTTTCCCTGCATACGACTGGTGCTGGATGTAGTTGGTATGAATGGATGCATAAAAAAGGTTTCATTCATTCATGGAAAAAAATTTTGGATGCAATGTTATTACATTTTGGTAAAAGATTGTTTGATGATCCTAAGGGTGCCTTAAAAGAACTTAAGCAGAATGGTTCAGTGGAGGATTATCAAGCTCAATTGGAGGCCCTTTCAACAAAATTCACTTGGATTAACGGAATCTTGGTTAGTGAGTTTCTTGTTGCAGGACTGCAGGATCCTATTAAGCATGAGCTACTCCTTTCCCAGCCTATTAGCTATTTCCATGCCATCTCTCTCGCCAAACTTCATGAACAAAAATTCACAGCATCGGAAGAGCCATTGACCCGTTATCATTCCCTTAAACCATCTAACATCAGTACTGCCATTAATTCCATCTAACCCTCCCTCTGTTCTTGCCCCAAAACCATTACAAACCTTACCGCCTACTTTTGCAATGACAAACCATAAACTTGTTGTGCCTTTTAAATGCCTTACACCCGTTCAAATTCGAGCAAAACGCGATAAAGGCTTATGCTACTATTGCAATGATAAATTCTCTTCGGGCCATAAATGTAAATCCCGATGTTTCCTTTTGCTGGGCCAAGAAGATCTTGAGGAGTTGCTTCATATGCTTTCTATGGATGCTTCCATCAGCTTCTTAACGGGTGGAGTTGATAGAAACTGGGAAGATTAACTCCAATATTATTAAATTGCAGGGTCACTGCATTAACTTTGTTGTAAGCATTTTGTTGGATGGAGGAAGCAATCACAATTTCATCAAGGCAGTTGTCGCTAATAGACAAAACTCCACCCCGTTACTATTCCTCAACGTAATGTTTTTGTAGGCAGTAGCGCTCCGCTATTGATTTGATAGAGTGGGGCCATAAATTCACCCTTAATTTCTATGGTATTAACATGGATGGAATTGACATGGTTTTTTGTGTAGAATGGCTTAGAAACTTCGGCCACATTTTGACTCACTATCTTCACCTTACAATGGAATTTACGTTACCCGGAAAATTCATAAAACTGCAAGGAGACCAGCCTTCTAAATAATCTCGACCTACTATCTACCAAACAACTGCAAAAGATAACTGCAAGTATTGTATGTCTCTTTCGCCAAAAAATTGTGCAAACTGTCACACCTATTGCGGACCCTACACTACCAGAACCCATTTCAGCCTTACCGAGTACTCGCGAATTTTCCAAGAATCAAAAATTTATCCCCCAGTCGAAACAGTTACCACCCTATCCATTTAATTAGTGGGGCTCGGGCAGTTAATTTGAGGTCATACAAATATCCTCAGTTTCAAAAAAATGAGATTGATAGGCTTATTGCGGAAATGTTGCAATCTGGCATAAGACCAAGTCACAGCCCATTTTCATCTCCAGTTCTCCTCGTCAAAAAGAAAGATGGGTCATGGAGATTGTGTTTACTATTGTTTCAATTCCATTGCAGTCAAAAGCAGGTTTCCAATTCCTACAATTGTGTTGATGGTATGTTCACGATCTGAGAATGACTCCACAAAAATGTCGATTTTCCGGATGCTGACACCCAAATTTGACAGAGGATCTGTTTATAGTTGAAATATTTTGTTTTTGGTTTTTGAGAGATTTGGGAATTTGGTTTGGGTAACTAAAGAAGAAAATAACTGCAGAAACGGCTCTGATACCATCTTCAAAACTAAAATGATAAGGAAGAAAATGTAGAAGGTAGAAAAGATTGTAATTTTTTCTTCCCTACGGAATATGCTTCTTTGTTACGTGTATATATAGGGGCACAAATCCATCATTGATCAAGTATTTGGTAGTTCGTAGTTAATAGTTATAATAGTTAGTAGTTAGTAGATGGCCTCATTGATGGAGTAGTTGGTAGTTACAAACCCCACCTTCCGGCTTATTACAGACTTTATCCATCCTTGACAAAGTTTGGGCTCACATCTCCATGAACTTTATTGTCTTTTTACAGCCATCTGGAGGCTTTACGACAATGTTTGTAGCGGTGGATAGATTCACAAAAGTTGCATATTTTGTAGCTCTACGCCTCTTCCCTCGGCTTTCAGAGAAGCTTCGGTACCTTCGACATTCCTTTCTCTGATAGTCCGCTTATACGGCTCAAGGTACACAAATATAGAACAGATTCCCCGGCAATTCCGTTCGACTTCAAGCTAACCAAACGATACTATGGACCTTACATCATCACCGCACACAAAAAAAAAAAAAAGAATTGTACCTGCTACTTATGAACTAGCCTTACATCCAGAAACCAAAATACACCCTATTTTTCACATTTCACCACTTTTCTCTTTTTATAAGTGAAAAAACCAGAGTCATACAAGATAAAGAATATGTTAGGCCCTAAGGTTAAGGCCCCGTTTGATAGTATAACTTATAGCTTATTAGAGTTTCTCTATCAATATACGTATTTTTATGTTAAAAAAACAGTGTTTGGATAAATTTAAATAAGTAACTTATCAATCCTCAATAAATTTATTTTAGCTTATTTTATAAGTCAGTTTTTTAAGCTTCTTAGAAAAAACCTCTGTAGAAGCTCAAATTTACATAACCAGAAAGCTATTTTGCACTTTTACAAGATACAATTTTATCAAAACTATACCCTTCACCTTCCTCCTTTCGTCAAAACTATATCCAAATATTTTAAAATGAGTTTATAAATTTGAAAAATATTTTTTTAAATATGTATCCAAACACTAAATAACTTAATTTAAAAAGAACTTATAGTATAAAAAAAATTATATAAGGCCTTATTCTATAAGCGTTTAAATAAGCTGTTTACCCAAACTATACCTAATAAACAAAAGACAAATGTATGATAGATAAATCCTACAGCTTTTGAAGATTTAAAACAAAAACTAGTACTATGACTAGAAAATAAAGAGGTAATATATCAAATATTATATTTCAAATTTTTTAAATACAACTGATATAACAATAAAATAAAAAAGAAGATGAGATGCATCTTGAAGAGGCAACACACCTCCCAACCTTATTTGAAGGTTAACTCTCTTCAAATATTTTTTACACAATCACAAACTCGGTGTTGTAAATCTGATTTCTTCCACTCAAATTTAAACTTACCATGTAGATCTAGATAAATGAGATGCATTTTTTTGAAGCTCTGACACATCTTCTACAACAAGAGAAAAAAACTTTCCTAAATGAAGAAGAGACTCTCCTAAAGAGAGGAAAAAACATTTCTTAAAAAAAGGAAATACAAATGTAAAGAAAGTAAAGAATAGAGAAGAGAAGAAAGAAGAAAAAGATGATGAGGGAAAGAGGAGGGGTCTGCCATTGCAGCTCACTCAAACCTTAGAAATGACCCATATCAGAACCACCTCCATTCCATCACCCTAAACCAAATATTAAGCCTGTAGCCATCCATGCTGAACGATACATCTAAGAAGATGGCATTACCACCAAGTAAATTCTAGTTGAATGGGCCCACCAACACCATGGGGAAGCATCTTGGGAAGATCTCCAAACGATCCAAAAACTTTACCCCTTCCTCATATTAATGGTTATGCGTGCCCGACCATTCAGGGATTCCAAAAAACTTTGAGCGCATTTTTGTAAAAATATTTTCAATTTTTATTTTTTAAAATATATTTCATTTATAAGTTTTTCTTATTTAAAAAATATGTTTTTGTGAAGTTAAAAATTTATTTATATTTATTTTTAAATTTAATTGACATAGATTATTATAGATATTAGTTGCCTTTTTAGTTTGATCTTTTATAATTACGATATTATTTTGATTTTGTTTAATAATTATGATAGACTCATTTTAAAAATAATAAAAATACCACTGGTTATTTTTTAAAGGCCCACTGCGAGGGCTCATTTTGGGAAAGTAGCCAATAAGATCCTTTTTTGAGAGACAAACAAATGAATAAAGTGAACATTTCAAAAATAACTCATTCATCTCAAGTTTCATTTTACTTACTTTTTTTTTGTCTCGAAAAAAAAAAATCCATCAGATAAAATTCAATTAACACACCCATGTATTTTTCTACTGCATTCAGACTACGTGGGCTTTGATCCATTTAAAAGAGGATGTAGGCTCTAGATTTTCCTAGAACAATTCTAACTAAACATGTACTTCACATTCTAAATTTTCCCACATGATCTCCACAAACCCTAGCAGAGCACCACTTCTGTTTGATTTGGCAGCAATCCGTCAATCCCTTTTTTCTTCTTCATGTTTCTTTCTTCTCCTCTTGGAAGAATTTTTTTATTCTTTTTTGGAAGCTTTTCTTCTTTTTGGAAGTGTTCTCTTCTCAATAGGAGTTTTGGTTCTTAGACTATGATCTTGAAGATTGACAATTTATCTCTCTATATCTACAACATGTTATCCACATCAGGAAAAGGCATTTAAGGAGACAAATCCTCAAAATGGGTTGAGGTGGTGTGTTGCCTACATATGAAGTTCTTCTTGTTTTCTTCTCTATTTTTAAAGTTGTAACACTGGTTAGATTTTTTGTTTTTCTCTTGTATCATGGTTTTGTGTTTGTGCTAGAGATATGTTGTCTCTTGTTCTTTTGTATATGATTCTCAAAAGGAAAACTTGTTGTGTTAGGCTTAGAGGTGCGTTGCCTCTTGGTTAATACTTGTGCCTTGCAATGACTTTTGTGTATCTCAATATATATGCCTGATTAATCTAATGAAATTATTTTTCTAAATAAAACTTTAAACTTATAATTATTTTTTCTTTTGGCAATCTCCTTTTTTTTATGCTTACAAGTGGGCTAAACATGTGATGACATGGCGCCATTTCAAGGAACCACTTCATTAAAAAAGGAAGAAGAAAAAACCAGGAAAAGGGGCGCAAGACCAGAATGCCTAGCATTCTTGCCACCCCGAACTTTGTTAATTTGCTGAAAACTTTATATGTATAAGACATATTAATATTTTACAGACTTGAATAAAAAAATGGTAGCTAAATCTATAAAACATTGACCAAACGTCAGAAATGAAAAGATAGTTGTGCTATTATTACATATCTTTGAATGCGCAGTGATGCTTACTCTTCATTGGCATTGTACATGCATATAGATGAACATCGTAGTCGCGGTAATGGTTCACCACCATCTCCATTTAGCACGCTAAGCGTCTCAATTGAATTTATCTTAGCCTGTGGGGTTATGATCATCAATTTAAGTGGCAATTATCTTTTTTGGTTTTTTGGTTTTGGACTGGCATTTAAGTGGCTACTATCTTAAATTGTGAAATAGGTTGGTTTTAGTTTTCATATCTCATTAATTATAGGCCACTCCTGTACATATAAAATTTGAAGTTTTATAAAATTACATTAATATTTTTTAATTTTAATTTAAAATTAATTTTTTCTATATTTATAAAATATATACTCATGTCTCCTCAAATTTTTAAAAATTTATATTAAATTTTTTATTGAAATTTTCATAAATTTTAATTTGATATTTTAATAATTTGTATTGTATTGAATTAATATATTTATGAATTTTTAAGAAAAAATATATAAAATATAAATTTCATTAACAATTTTATGAATAAAAAAGAGTTTTGTATAAATTAAAATAAAAAAGTGTGAGTCTCTCTTTCGAAAAACCTTAAAATAAATTAATATTATCTGATAAGAGGGGTTGATATGGGACTTTTGCCCAAATATGAGACAATGTAGAAGAATGGTAGTGAAATATCATATAATTTGACTTGTTGATTTTTAGTACAGATAATTGGAGACGGGGGAGCCGGGGATATTAAATTAAGAAATTAATTGGTTTTAGGTTTCATATATAATAAATTATGGACAACTCCGATACCTATAAATCATAGAGTACTTATAATAACACTTTCTCTAATTTTAATTTAAAATTAGAACCTTCTCTAACGTTTATAAAAGATACACTCATACCTACTCAATTTATTTTAAATTTTCATACATCTTAATTTTACCTTTTAATAATTTATATTGCATTGAATTAATATAATTATGAATTTTTAGATATATATATATATATATATATATATATATATATATAAAAGTTTCATTAATAATTTTGTGAATAAAAAAGGACATTTTAATATAAATTAAAATTTTTAAAAATATGAGTGTGAATTTTAAAAACTTTAACAGAAACGAAAGTGATTTGATAAAACTGATTGGTAGAGATAATTGGAGAAGAGAAGCTGGTTACTAGCTACATAGTATACGTACGTGTTGAAGGCATTTAGTTGGATATTATTATTATTATTAGTTAGCAATTGGCCTTGGGTATGCATGGTAGTGGTATATATAGAACGCCTTTAGAAATGAAAGTAATATTGCAGAAGAAAGAGGAATTGAGAGGGTAGGATCAGGTTAGAATGTGGAGGTTGAAGATAGGAGAGGGTGTGAAGGACCCATACATCTTCAGCACCAACAACTTTATGGGGAGGCAGACATGGGAGTTTCAGGCTGATGCAGGCAGTCCGGAGGAGCGAACGCGGGTTGAAGATGCTCGTCTCAATTTCTATAACAGCCGCTTCCATATCAAGCCCGTGCCGACCTCCTTTGGCGCTTTCAGGTCTTTTTCTTTTATCCGTCTCCTCTCCTTTCCTATCCTATAAACCTCTCTATCTTAAGCAAAACCAAGCAAAACAACTTAGAGGGACTAAGATTAAGCGGTTCTTTTCTAATATAGTTTCATAGGATACTAATCCAAAAGAGATTGATGTCTTATAAAAGTTAACAAAACTTAAATTTTAAGACGTAAGATCTTTTATTTTTCATTTTTGGAAGAGATGTCATTCAAAATGTGTTATTTTATATCTCATAATATCTATTTTGAATAATAGAAAATATTTTAAATATCAGTATATCAAACGCAAGCATTTTAATTTTTTTTTATTACTTTTAAGGAGTTTAGTTAGTTAAATTGTGTATTTGAATTTAAATTTGGGTGAGGGTCTTTTTGTCCAAAGAAGATTGAATTGTTTCTACATCTATTTCAAGGTAGAAGTCCCAAATTTAGAAAAACATATTCTGTTAACATTTAAAAGCAATTCTATGTTGGCCAAACGGTCCTAAAAACTAAAAGAAGCGTTTTTTTAAAGTTTAGGATTTAAGAATTCAGAGATTTAGGTTTTTAGAATTTAGGAGTTTAGTGATTATAGTTTCAGGATTCAAAGTTTCATACTTTGGGATTTATTTTTTTAATATTCATGCTTTTAGAGTTTAATGGTTAAGAGTTTAGGTTTTAAGGTTTAGTTGATGAGTTTTTCTTAATTAAAACAAAAACAATATATTTTAAAACAGTAAGAGGTTGTATCATATGTTGAATTAATTTATGTGGATTAGCATTAATTAATAAATTAGTCCAAATACAAAATTAAGTTAAGTAATCAGTCTTGACCCAGCACTAAACTTATAATGGATTTAGACCTGATTAAATGTAAATAATCTGTGATAGGTCAGATTAATTACTTACATGTCCGTTGGGTAGAGGCCCCAAGTTGTAGCCTGTTATGTAGTCAGTGAGTTTCCTATCACAATACTGACTGAAGAGAGACATAATTAAATAATATTTTAATCCATATGAAACCCTAATTTTTTCTATATAAAGGAGTGTAATCCTCCTCTCTAAAAAATACATACACATTTCATATTCTCTCTTTTGGGGGCTTGGGTATTGTAAGTTGTAGTCCTCTCCCTTTCTCTTCAGCAATGGAATTCAACTCTTCATCAGGTATGTTCACCTCCCACATCATGTTAGCAATTGGTATCAGAGCATGGTTAGGATTTGTTGAATGTTATGGTAGAAAAACCCTGATATTGTGTAGGCTGCAATTTGAGTAAATTGATCTCGAAATATGGTTTATCTTATGCTAAATTAGTAGTCTATATTATCAATTGCTGAAGAGATGAAGAAATTACATGAAATCGGACTCATATTTCGTAGATCTAACCTCCTTTTGGGATTTTCGATTTTCCCTGATAAAATGCAAAATTGATAGAGGGGTTATGATCTACATAATACCATGAACATAATATGTGAAAATCGTGGTTCGAATCTGCCCAAAACCGAACAAATCATCAGATCTATTAGGCACGATTTCTTTAGATTTTCGTGGCCCAATCTGCGTTTTTTTACTCGATAAAACTACAAATTGTTTTGGGTATATTGTTTCCGATCATTACTAGATTAACAGACATGAAAATCACGGCTTCTAATGGAGTAAAACGGGATAATCATCTTTGGGTCGAAAGCGGGTCACGATGACCCGTTTTCAGAAAACTGGGTGAGGAAGATAACCTCACCCGGCAATACCCACTCGCGCCCTTGTTCGCGTGTAGCACGTGAATGCACGTGTGAAGATGAAAATTTATGATCTTTTCTGCCAAAATTTTTTATTTGTTATTTAAGAATTTTCTGTATAATTTTTGAAATTTTTTATTTCCATTATATATTTTATTTTAATTATACAGAAAGTAATTCAGTAGTTTAAATACTGCACTCTCGGCTTTTGGGTCTGAAAAACTTTATACAAGCTATTTGATAATTTTGTGGCTTATATATATCGGGTACTCTCCCTGGTATTTTTTTCTGGTCATAGAATATATTTTAGATCTTAATCTTGGGTTAAAACAATATAAGTTGCATTAAATTGTTATAATTTTGTAGAATATGCAATATTATGTTGTTAAATACCAGAAGTTATGTTGTTATTTTGTATAATTATGAGCTTGCCTATCGTGAGCATAATTATACAAAATCTTGTGGATTAAATATATCTTATATCAAATTGATGAGTTTTGTAAATTATGCAATGATGGATTATTATATGACTGCAAATATAATGTTGTTTTGTATAATTATAAACTTGCCTATTGTAAGTATAATTGTGCAAAATTTTATGGGATCAAATAATTTGAATTCTTTTAGAATTTAAATGAATATATATTTTTGATAATGGATATGCCCTATCGGTGTGACATTGTCAAAATATATTTTGTATTGATCCATTTTACCATGAATCTGTTAGCAGTAAATAGATAATGTTTCAATATCTGTTGTACCCTATCGGTATGTAGATATTGAGTACATTCTTGTGTTAGTCCTTCTATGAGCCAAATTTGTGGTATGCTATGAGTTTTCTTAGTTTATTGCAATCCGGGACCCTTCGGCGGGATTATGATAAACAATCTTGTGAATATAGTTGCATAAGCTGAATTTTGGAGGAAACCTTGTTTTATAATTATGATGGACACACATAATTAATGTTTCCTAATTATGCTTCATCAGCTTCTGTACCCATGCAACTATCAACAGTGAAAAATCTTAATGAGACTAATTATGACGACTGGAAGGAGTTCCTGGACATGTATTTGGCTTTAGCCAAAGAAGATTTGACTCTTAGGAAGGCAAGACCGGCAGATCTTGCCGTAGACTTTACTGCTGCTGAGAAAGTTTACCATGAGAAATTGTATGACTCCAACAGAGTTTGTCTGATGGTGATGAAATATACTACGGATAAGACTATCAGACAAAGTATTCCAGATAATAATATTACTGCTGATTTCTTGAAAGCTGTTGGAGAGAAGTTCAAGAAATTTGACAAGACCCAAAAGGCTTATTACTTGTCTCTACTGGACACTACTCGTTATGATGGAGTGTCAAGTGTTCGTTAATACATTATGAAGCTTGTGAACTGTTTCAACAAGCTAAAATCTTATAATATTGATTTGGGAGAGAGTTATTTGGTTTGGCAAATTTTGGAATCTCTCCCATCTCAATACGGAGTTTTAAGGACTACCTATAACTCTCAAGAAGGAGAATGGTCAGTTGATAAACTGATTTCTATAGTCACTCAGGAAGAGGAGTCACTGAAGAAGGGAAATGCTTTCACACCATCTGTTAGTTATTTCTCCCATGGGCCAGGGAGTAAATCAGGTTGTGATATTCAGAAAGGAAAGAAAACAGAGTATCGCGCTGATAATAAGAAGTTTGGGTTCAAGAAAGGTGGCAAAGGGCATAAGAGTTTTAAGAAGATAGCTTTTAAAGGTGATTGTCACTATTGCAAGAAACCTGGACACAGGATGTCTGAATGTTACAAGTTGAAAAATAAGCGTGAAAAAGAAGGTACATATTTAGTATTTGCTCCTCTAGCTCTAGTATGTTTTGAGACCAATAGTTTGGAGGTATCTTCTGACTCTTGGTGGTTGGATTCTGGTGCAACTGTTCACGTTGCAGATTCTTTACAGGGATTCAGAAGCAGGAGAATGCCAAGTGAAGGAGAAAATAGCATTTTGGGAGTTGAAGGAAGTGCTGCTTCAGTAGAATGCATAGGAGCTATTTCTTTACATTTTCCTTCTGGACATGTTTTGAATTTAGACAATGTTGTTTACGTTCCTTCTTCTAGAAGAAATTTAATTTCCAGTTTTGTGTTGGACCAAAATGGATATTCTCTTTTGCAAGGAAATGGAAAAATTGACATTTTCTATAAATCAGTTATTATTGGTTCAGCTTTATTGCAGAATGGCTTGTATTGTCTAAATTTAAATGCTTGTTATGATCATTCTACTGATACTCCTGTTAATGTTGCTGTTGGACACAAACCTCATAAAATTGACAAGAACTTTTCTATGTTGTGGCATCGACATTTGGGTCACATCTCCAGAGAAAGATTAGAAAGGATGGTAAAAAGGGCGTGCTACATAATTTGGATTTCTCATATTTCGGTACCTGTGTTGATTGTATCAAGGGAAAGTTTCCTGCTAGAGCTAGAATTAAAGGGGAAAATAGGTGTGAGAACGTTTTGGATCTAATTTACACTGACATATGTGGACCCATTACTACTGCTACTATGGGTGGATTCAGATACTATATCACCTTCATAGATGACTACTCTAGATATGGGTGGGTCGATCTATTGCATGAAAAATTTGAATTATTGGAAGCTTTTAAAACTTTCAAAAGGGCAGTTGAGTTGAAAACTGATCGAATTATCAAATGTGTCAGATCAGACAGGGGAGGCGAGTATTATGGAAGGTACACTGAAGCATGCCAAAATCTTGGGCCATTCGCTCTATTCCTGCAAGAGCATGGTATAGAGGCTCAATATACAATGCCTGGCACCCTTCAACAAAATGGAGTTGCAGAAAAGCGTAACCGGACTTGGATGGATATGGTCAGGAGTATGATCAGTCACTCTTCCTTACTAGAATTTTTGTGGGGTGATGCCTTGAAGACTGCGGCATACATTCTCAATCAAGTTCCAAGTAAGGTTGTACCAAAGACACCTTATGAATTATTCTCTGGTAAGAAGCCCAGTTTAAGGCACTTTCATGTATAGGGCTGTAAAGCGGAAGTGAGACCATATAATCCTCAACTCAAGAAACTTTATTCAAGAACCATTAGTGGATTCTTTATTGGGTACTGTACAGGATCAAGAGGTTGTAGATTCTATTGCCCTACTCAAACTACCAGAGTCATCGAATCTGATCGAGCATTTTATTTTGAGGATGACTTGGATAGTGGGAGTCAAGTACCTAGGACTATTGATCTGCGCGAGGAAAATACAACTTTGCCCATGCCTATTTTTTCACATTTATCAGTAGTTGATCAATCTGATAAAAATGAAGTTATTCAGAACCCAGTTGATGGTAATGAGAAATTACCTATAGAAAATTTTGAGGAACTAGTCATTCAGTTGAGACGGTCTCAGAGAATGTGTAGACTAGCAATTCCCGATGATTACATTGTTTATTTGTAGGGGTACGAATCAGATGTTGTTGATGACATAGATCCTATTTCTTTTAAGGAAGCAATGTCAAGCCCTTATTCGTTTGATTGGTTGAAGGCCACGACTGATGAGATAGCCTCCATGTATCGCAACAATGTTTGGGAACTTGCTGAATTACCAGAAGGCTGTAAACCAGTTGGTTGTAAATGGGTCTTTAAGACCAAACGAGGGGCAGCTGGTGAAATTGAAAGATATAAGGCCAGACTTGTAGCTAAGGGCTACAATAAGAGAGAAGGTATTGATTACACAGAAACCTTCTCACCAGTATCTACAAAGGATGCCTTTAGAGTCGTTATGGCCCTTGTTGCTCAATTTGATCTTGAACTTGGCCAGATGGATGTCAAAACTGCGTTTCTGAATGGAAGCTTGTCTGAAGAAGTTTATATGATTCAGCCTGATGGCTTTGTTGAATCAGGGAAAGAGCACTTAATGTGCAAATTGAATCGATCCATCTATGGGCTGAAACAAGCTTCTAGGCAGTGGTATCTGAAGTTTGATGAGGTTGTCACCTCACTTAGGTTCATTGAAAATGCTTCAAATCAATGCACTTATCAGAAATTTGATGGGAGCAATTTTATCATTCTTGTGCTCTATGTTGATGACATCCTTCTAGTCAGCAATTCTGTGAGTTTTCTGAATGAGACAAAACATATGCTCTCATGCCACTTTGATATGAAAGACCTTGGAGAGGCCTCCTTCATTCTTGGGATTCAAATCCATCGTGATAGGTCTCGTGGCGTTCTTGGTTTGTCTCAGGAAACCTATATTGATCGAGTACTGAAAAGATTTAATATGCATTCTTGTACTCCTTGTGCTGCACCTATTTAGAAAGGTGAAAGGTTGTCCAAATCACAGTGTCCTCAAAACGATGTTGAGAGGACTAAGATGAGCAGTATTCCATATGCTTCTGCTGTTGGCAGCTTAATATATGCTCAAGTATGCACTTGTCCGGACATAGCATTTGCTATCAGTGTGCTTGGTAGATACTTGAGTGATTCTGGCAAGGATCATTGGAGAGCTGCAAAGAAGGTCATGAGATACCTGCAAGGTACAAAAAACCATATGTTGACCTTTAGAAAGTCTGATCCATTTGAAATTGTGGGGTACACGAATTCAGACTATGTATCTTGTGTGGATGATCGTAAATCCACTTCTAGATACATCTTTATAATGTCTGGAGGAGCTATTTCGTGGAAGAGTGTCAAACAGACACTCACAGCTACCTTAACTATGGAAGCAGAGTATGTCGCTTGTTATGAAGCCACTTGTCAGGCCATATGGTTGAGGAAGCTGATATCTGGCATGCATCTTGTTGATTCTATATCACGATCTCTAACCATTTACTGCGATAGTTCGTTTGCTGTATGCTTCTCTCAAAATCACAGGAATTCCACTCGTACTAAACACTTTGATGTTAAGCTCCTGTTTGTTAGAGAGAAGATTGCTGAATCTCAGACTCGTGTGGTTCACATTCCTGGTGAACATATGTTTGCGAATCCATTGACCAAAGGCCTACCCGTAGGAGTATTTCGAAATCATGTAACTCATATGGGTCTTGTTAAAACTTTTGATGATGCCTTGGTCTAGTGGGAGTCTGAGTTGTGTCTTTAAGAGACACTTTTGATGTAATATTGACATCTTTGAATGGTTAAAGTCCATTTATGTATTCCATTATGTTCAGATGTTGAGACATTATTTATGATTGAATATATCATTTGTTTCCCTATCGGATTCAATGATCTTGTGTTAATGTTTCACTTCTGAGTTTTGTTGATATTTAGTGTATACTGATTACTTAATATTTTCTAAAATTTTGTTATTATGTTATTTGTCCTAATAATTTATTAATGCTATCCAAGTGGGAGATTGTTGAATTAATTTATGTGGATTAGCATTAATTAATAAATTAGTCCAAATACAGAATTAAATTAAGTAATCAGTATTGGCCCAACACTAAATTTATAATGGATTGGGACCTGATTAAATATAAATAATATGTGATAGGTCAGATTAATTACTTACACACCCGTTGGGTAGAGGCCCCAACTTGCAGCCCATTATATAGTCAGTCAGTTTCCTATCACAATACTGACTGAAGAGAGATATGATTAAATAATATTTTAATCCATATGAAACCCTAATTTTTCTATATAAAGGAGTGTAATCCTCCTCTCTAAAAAATACATACACATTTCATATTCTCTCTTTTGGGGGCTTGGGTATTGCAAGTTGTAGTCCTCTCCCTTTCTCTTCAGCAATGGAATTTAGCTTTTCATCAGGTATATTCATCTCCCACGTCATGTTAGCATCATATACATAAATTATACAAGGATTAATTTAAAATAGTATAAAATATTTCAAAAGCTATTAAATGTTATAGACTTATAGTAAAAGAAAAACAATTTCAAGCAATATCCGTGGATCAATAATTTTTTGAGATTTTGAAATATAATTGTCCTATTAGATTACACTTTACTTGTTTCTATGTCTGCTTTGAATACGAGAAATATTAGTTATATTAATTTTTCCGGAATTCTCAATTTTTTTAAAGTAAGAAATTAGAGCCTATTTTTTCTTTTTATTTTTTTATTCATTTGTTATTGAAAATGGGAAATATGTACCTAAAGTTAGAGCTTCATAAAAAAAAAATTTTTTTTTTATAAAAAGGATTGAAACTTAAAGTAGAACATGTCCAAAAAAAAAATTCATCAATTCGACCAAAAAGATGGGAGGCATTTTGGTAACTTTATTCACTTAATTTTTTTATTTTTCAGAAATTTCCGCCTATACATCTAAGAAGTTTTGTGTCTATTACATCTCTTCTATCTTAATTAATTCTAAGAAAAATAGCAATTTGCTACTCTAATCTATTATTACAATTGTAAGTTTCTTTATATTTTTTAAATAATTGCAGTGTCACTCATTATCTTTAGTTTTATTATGAATTTTACCTTGTAAAATCTAACATTGGAGCTATAAAATTACAAAATTACCTTTATGAATTTTGTTGGACAGAGCTGTTAAAAGTAAAATCTAAGATTAGAGTTATGAAATTACAAAATTACCCTTATCAATTTTTTTGGGACAGAGCTGTTAAAAGTTAAAAAAAAAACATTTACACCGTTTCTGATAGAAACTCGAAGAGGATAACCTTTTGCCTGAGACAGAGCACTGTTTCTGCAAACTCTGTTTCTTCTGAGTTTCCTTTGAAATTACGAAATTACGCAATAAAATTTATGGGGGTAATTTCATAATTTTACAGTTTCAAGGTTAAATTGAACGGAATATTTTAACGGCAGGGTAGAATATGCAATGAAAAAAAGATGAGGGAGACGTTATAATAATTTAAAAAATTGAAGAAAAAAACTTACAATTAAAAGCATAAGTCAAAATGAAAAAGTACCATTTCCTCTTAATTAATTTTATCCATTATCTCTCACTTTCTTTCTTTTCATAAAACGAGAGTTCTGGACTAAAGCAGGGTTAAGCTGTTTTATAAGTGTATACTTGGTAAAAAAGTGTTGAATGGATTCAAATTTAAATTTATCTTATTAGATTTATGCATTTTAAGATTAAGTTGGATCAAGTTAACTGAGTTGGTCCAAAAATCAAATTCATTATTTTCACTATTTAGATATTGTATTTATTGTTTCTCATTTTGTCTTTTTATTTTATACATTTAATTTTTTAATAAATTAAATATTACAACAATTTAACTATTTAAACCAAAATGGTCTTAATTACACAAGTGTTATTAAATTGACTATAAATAATTTTTTAGTCATTTTTAAGATAAAAAATGTTATTAGATCCAATTAATTAAGGAACATCAACACATTGAGTTACTAACAGAAAAATTAAGATTATTGTATAGGGGGCCTAGAATCATGTGTGGCAAGTTAAATTTTTTATTTTGGTTAAATATATTTTAATATTTTTATTCTAATAACTTAGTTATCAAATTCTAAATAAAAAATTTAAACAATAATTTTAAAATACATAGAAAATTTTCTCTCATAAAGGTTGAACTCTTTCCCTCACCTTCTTCTCTATTGTCTACCTCATCATCTTCTCTTATATCCCATGCTTCTAATGAGCATCCATGGTGGAGCTTCCAAACATTCTCTCTCATTTTCGCTACACTTTCTCTCTCTTCTTTGTCTGCCTGGATAGTGCAAAAGGTAATGCCATTCGAATGCTGCACAAGTCCTTGAAAGCTTCCAATTTTTTATCTCATCTAGAGTGGCTCGTAGAAAGGTGCGGGAAGAACACAAAAATGCTTTTTAAGTAATTCGGAGTGACAATTTGGTAAAATGAAGTTTGAAAACAGAGATAGAAAACAAGTTCGAACTTTCTAAATAATGAAAATCTTAGAAAAAAAAATTGAGAATCAAAATTTAACATGTTCTCAACCTAATTCCATTTGTAAAAAGGATTTCAATTCTTCTGACGAAAAAAAATCAGCTGTAAACTTGTATTATAGTAACAGAAAGCTTACGTAAGACGATGAGATATAATTTACCTAAAAAAATGGTGAAATATAAGCTTGCAAATTAAGGGATCTTTGATTGAAATATTTTCATCTCGTATTGTCTTAAATACATATTTACTCCTTTCTTATTATAAATCTTTTAGTTTGGTCTCTCTATTTCAAAATAAAACAATGCTACTATTTTATTTTAAAAAAATTTCAATTAAATCCTTCATTTATAATTTCGTTACTATTTTAATAGAAAATATTAACGTGGATGTGAAACTACTTATATGGCCTATTTTTATTTTCAAGTGGAATGTAATGTCATTTCAGTAACTAAAATCACATTTTATTCTTGGGATACTGGTCCTCGTACACTATTTTCTTTAACTAAAAAAACATTATTTCAATTACGTGATGGTCATTAATATATTCCACCCGTGGAAAAAAAATTGGCTACATTAGTGGTTTATCATTCATGTCAATATTTTTTCAAAATAGAAGAGTAACATTGTTTGGTTTTTACCCAGTAAGATTAAACCAAAACAATTACAAGAAATGAAAAAAATGCATTTAGACCTCTCCTACTTGTTAGAAGTGGCAATGTACTTGTTAGTATTAACTGTTATACTAATTTATTTGATGCAATTCGTGAGAGAAAAGAATTTGGAATAAACAATACCTTCTGTGAAGATAGAGGATGGGGAGAAAATACCATATGAAAAGGTCACCAGCACAGTGAGAAGGAGGGCACATCACCTATCAGCATTGCAGGTGTGGGATGGACACTGGCCTGCTCAAATTGCACGACCCCTCTTTTTTATTCCGCCACTGGTGAGTGTGCGCTTAGCAATTATATTATAGAAGTTAAATTTCAATTGATTAAAGTCTCTGTATGAATATCACATTGTTTAATTTCATGCCAATTAAAGGATCGGAAATGGCGTGTGAATGGTGCAGGTGTTTTGTATGTACATAACAGGGCATCTTGATTGGGTATTCCCAGGCGAGTACCGGGAAGAGATCCTTCGCTACATTTACTATCACCAGGTTCCTATATTTGAAGTTCAAAATCTCATTTAATTAAAATTAGAGTAAATTACAATTTTTCCTCATGTGGTTTGGCCTAAAACCTATTTGTTCCTATATGAATATTTTATCACTAACTCCCTTGTGATTTATGTAATATCTTAACCGTTCTATGGTATTTTTCACCTATATTTTAAAAGAAATAATCATGTGAATGTTAACATATTGTACAATTTCATTTTTCAAAGTTAGTTCCTAACTTGGGCAATTTCATAGTGTTACAAGGTTAATACTAGGATTAAGCTAATTAATTCAATGTTCATATGTTACTCTGATCTCAAAATAACTTTGAAACACTATGAAATAGTCCAAGATATAAATGAAACTTACTCTCAACAATAAAACTATTCATTATGTTAACATTTACGTTATGATTCTGTTAAAATTTGGATGAAACATTCTATAGGGTGGCCAAATAGTTACACAACAAATCACAATAGGTTATCTAAAATAAATGGTTCCAACATGTTCTCTCTCCTCTGTGAGAGTTTCCTCTCGGATGTTTGAGAGCTTCCCCTGAGCTTGTATTAGTTTCTTTCATATGATTTTCTTTTCTTGGATCTTTGGGGTACAATTTTTGTGAGGAATGGAAAGGAGTGTAGTATGGATATGGATGAAGGAGCGGCCAATATGGATGATGATGATCTGGTAAACCTAGAGTAAAGTGAGCAAGGTGGAAGAGAGGTTGGAAGGGTGGCTAATCTTCGAGAAAGAATATGGTAATCTAGATTATTAGGAAGTGATGGAACTTGCACCAAGGTTTGAGCATCAATGAATGAGGGGCCAACACCTATATTTTCTCTTTTGATAAGGAAATGGAGTGCAGGAGGATCTTGAGGCATAGGCCCTAGTTTGTTATGGGCATGCTTTTGATGTTCCAGCCATGGACACCTCTGAGAACGTTGGAGGAGGTGGAGATGACAAAGGTCACTTACATGTTCAATTTCATGGTTTTCCTCTAGAAAGAGTGATTAGTAGGGTGTTGAAGTCCCACATCAACTATGCTCCTTATAAGTTTAAGCAATCATCCCTCTCTTGTCTCGAGTTTTGGGAGTGGAGCTAGACCCAAAATTTCTAATATGGTATTAGAGCATGCTCCAATTATGATATGGCCCACCCGCAGATGTTCATTCCTACAAACTTCACTCTCTATATGTCCAGTCCTAGGCATGAGGTGTGTGTTGAAGTCCCACATTGGCTGAGTATCTAAGCATTATGCTCCTTATAAGTCTAGGCAATCCTCCCTCTCATGACTCGAGTTTTGGGAGTGGAGTTAGACCCAAAATTTCTAATATAGTATTAGTGTCCGCTTCAATTACGATGTGGCCCACTCGCAAATGTTCATTCTTGCAAACTTCACGCTCTAGATGTCCAGCTCTGGGTGCAAGGGGGGGTGTGTTGAGGTCCCACATTAGGTGGATGTCTAAGCCTTGTGCTCCTTATAAGTCTAGGCAATCCTCCCTCCCTTGACTCGAGTTTTGGGAGTGGAGTTAGGCCTAAAATTTTTAATATGGTATCAGAGCTTGCTCCAGTTTTTGATGTGGCCTACCTGCAAATATTCATTCCTGCAAACTTCACTCTCTAGATGTCCAGCCGTGGGCGTGAGGGGGGCGTGTTGAAGTCCTACATCAACTGGGTGTCTAAGCATTGTGCTCCTTATAAGCCTAAGCAATCCTCCTTCTCTTGACTCGAGTTTTGGGAGTGGAGTTAGGCCCAAAATTTCTAATGAGTAGGGATTTGAGTTTGCTAGGGTCAAGGGTTGGAAGTGTGCTTGCCTATGAAGTTTCAATAGTTAATGGAAGATTGTCTCGAAGGTTTCTACGAGCTAGAATCATGGTTGATCTACGTAAGCCATTGGCGGCAGTTTTTGGGTTCCCAGGCTAGGCTTGTAAAAGACTTGTATGGAGAAAAGGTATTGGAAATTGTAGCAATTTTGATACCAATGTGGATTCTTTGGTTATGTTCGAAAAGGATGCTAAGGGGAGAGGTGTATTCTAGAAGACAATCAAGCAAAAGCTATATATAGAGCTTGGATTGGGGTGGCGCCAATTAGGAATCTAGTGGATGGGGTTGTGGTTTCGTCGAAAGTGGGTGATGACTTCAATTCTAAGAATTTTTGAAGTGGCGCAAGAGGATATTAATATAGGATGGGCGCATGACATAGAAAGTAGTTAAGATTTGGTGGAGTAGGTGATGAAGACTGAGGCAGGAGAGATGAAAGTTAGTTAGTTTTACATTTAACAAATTAAGGACGTAATCATTAGGAGAAGGATACATGGATATGACAGCTATGGTTATGAGAAGAAAGCACGTGGAAAAGTCTATTTTGTTGAGGGAAGGGACCTTTTTTCTAATTTGAGCCAGTTTGGTGTTGGGCCAATATCTGGAACTCAATGTGACACCAATCCAGATAGGAGATGCTTCTTTGAGGAACCCTTACTGCGTAGCAAGCTTGAGGGGTAGCTGCCAATGGCAGCCCCCTTTCTTCTCTTTTCATTTTAGATTTGAGTTCTCTGAATATTTTTTTTAAGGAAGCTTTCTCTTTCTATTAAAGAAGTTTTTTTCTTTCTTTAGGGGATTTTTCTCTTTTTGCTAAATGAGATGCAATGCTAATCAACATTTTGGAAGATTTACAACCTACCAAAGGGCCATGACCATTCTTCCATGGAACTACTAGGGCTTGGGGTGGCCTTGATAGTCAAAGTTTTAAATAACATTTGTGGAAGGTTCAATCGCCCTTGGTTTTCTTGATGGAAACAAGTTACTCACTGATAGAATGGAAGATGTTAGAAGAAGGTTAAAGTTTGATAAGAGTTTTATGTTGACCCTGCTGGTTTGTCTAGAGGCTTAGAACTTTGATGGAAAGATTATACTAATGTCAGAGCATTGTATTAGTCAAAGAATGTGTTTCATGTAAGTCTAGCAACAAACAGAGAGTTTTGCTAGATATTTCTCTTTTGTATATGGCCTTTGAAAAGGTTAAAATAGACCTGGGTTTTGGAGAAAACTAAGAATTTTTGTTCTTGGTGAGTAGAAACCTTGGGTTTCTTGAGGTGATTTCAATAAGCTCTTGGCCCATTCTGAAAAGCAAGGAGGAAGAGTGAGAAATTCTTAGTCCTTTTGGGATTTTTGAAACCTTCTCTTTGATTTTAATTTGGCAGACATGGAATTTAAGGGGTCTTGTTTAACCTAGTCTAATAAGAGGATTGGAGAGGTTAATATCAGAGAAAGAATATTAGATAGTGCAATCTGTAACTTGGCCTACAGGAAGGGTTTCCCAAATGGGCAGATCTTACATATGGAGCCAATGGGTTCATATCACTGCCTACTAATTGTTGAAAAAATATGGATTGAGCATCTGATTATATGAAGATGGTGGAGGAAGGCTAGAGTGTTAAAGAAATGGGATTAGTGATGAGGTGGAAGAGTTTTTAGTCAAGGTGGAGGGATGCAAAAAAGCCTTATTAAGCCAGAGCTCCTTTCTCGAATAACAAAAAACTTATTGATAGCCTCAAGAAGCAATTGAATAAATGAAATCAAGGTGTGTTTATTGAAGAAAAACCAAAGGAGGTTGATAGTATTTTTAAAGTAATAGAAGAAGCTTGGGAAAGGGAGGAAATTTTTTGGAGTCAGAGAGCCAAAGTCAATTGGCTCAAGGTTGGCAATCAAAACTCTACCTTCTTCCATGCTACTACTATGCAGAGAAGAATATGGAATAAGATCCTGAAGATAAAGGGGAAGGATTATCAGTGGCTTGAAGGGGATATGGAAATTGCCTCTTGCTTCAAAGATTATTTTAGGCTCATTTTACTTTTTCAGGCCCAAGAGATTTGACTAAAGCACTGCCATATGTTAAACCAGCTATCACCAGGGAGGATAATGAGTGATAAAAGAATCCTATTTGCTACAAAGAAATAAGACATGTTGTGTTCCAGCTTGGAGGAATGAAGGCCCCTGAGTCTATGGATGACAGGCACGAATTTAATTTTGTTTAAATGTACACTATCGTTGTCAAGTAATAAAATTTTATATGCGAGTATAGAATCTCATTCTCATAAAGATTGATGTTATAAATTACTGCACTATTACTAATCCTAATTCTAAGTGAACGGATTGAATTAAAGGTTGATTAATAATGCAAAAGTAAAAGAAAACAAAGAAAAATTTAAATTTAAAGAGAGTAAAAGTTATTCAGAAACTATCGATTATTTGGAATTCCAGGGATTCCAATTTTTTTGTAATTAATCCACTATGAATTATCTATCTCTTTAACTTATAAATTCTAATTCTAGTTGCCAATCGAGATATCCTAAATTATCTACTATCCTTTCCTTAGGTTTAACATAAATATGTTAGAATGCTAACCCACTATATCTCTATGTGAATTAAACACCCAAAGATTCATTAAATTTTATGGCTCTCAATTAAAGATGACACCGACTATGCAAGTATATTTCTATATCACATGTAATCCATGGTTATCTATACAATGAACTACATATATAAACTTACTCTTGATTTTATTATGATTAAAAAATCATCTAATTAGTGATAAGTTAATTAGAAACATTGAAAGTAATGTAAAAACAAATTGAAAAAACAATTCAAGGGTTCATAATCATATCCTTAGAAAATAACTAGTTCATGAAATAAAACATAAAAACATAGGAAAAAGAAGAAAACTCATATTGGAGATGGAATTCATAACCAAAGGGTCTTTTTAAAGTTGTATTGGTAATAAATTCTACTTAAACTCTATTATTAAAAATTGACTTATTGCACTAGCATTGTGACGCCAAGAAACCAGCATTGTGTCACTGAGGTCTTGGGTCACAGGATCATTCTCCTTGTTCTGGCATTGTCACACTAGGATTTTGCCGTTACAACACTAGAGCTTATGGATTCTAAGTATAACTCTGCTACTCTGGCGTCGCAATGGTGAGATCCATCGTCGCAACATTGAAACTTTTGCTTCGATATTTGCAATTCTTGCTCATTTGCTTTAATGTTCTCAAAATCTCAATCAATTCTCCATCTTCCTTTTATGTATAAAATAAATGCACAATCACACATAAAATTGAAAAGAAAATACTGAAGACCAACAAAAATTAAGTCAAAAGTATCTAAATTATGAATATAAAATCCACTCATCAATGGACTTTTAGGATGCTTCTATTAATCCTCTTGTCAAAAGGTCAGTAATCAATTATGCAGAATGGTTACTAACGTTTTTGGTAATGGTATTCCATTCGAGAAATTAAATGAAACAAATATAGTACTTATCCCAAAGGTTGATAAACCAGAGGGTGTAGGTCAATTTAGGTTTATAAGGCTAAGTGATTATTCATACAAAGTCGTCTCTAAGATCCTTGGGAATATAATGAAATATTTGTTGCCTAAATTTGTGTTAGAGGATCAGATAGCATTTTTTGCAGGAAGATTAATGCAAGATAAAATTGTTATTGCTCATGAGGGGTATCATTACATGAAAAATAAGAAGAGAGGTGGAAGGTTTGAGTTTGAGCTAACGATGGACATGAATTAGGCCTCTGATACAAAAGAGTGGGATTTTGTGGAGCAGGTGATATTGAAGCTAAGTTTCTGTGAAGAATGCGTAAGTCGTGTCATCGTATGGATTTCTTCTGTACAATATTATTTACTCATGTTTGGAAGGAAGGTGACCACTTTTCATCCTCAAAGGGGACTTAAACAAGGGGACCCCTTGTCCCCTTATCTTTTCATTTTGGTTGGGGATGGTTTATCTAATATGGTCAGGGAGCATGCTCAGAATGGTAAGCTGATGGTATAAATATGGTAAGGAGATGTCCTCATTGTTTCTTTGCTGATGTTGCCCTTTTCTTTCTTAAAGGCAAGCAAAGAAAATTGTCTGAAGATGAAGGAAATTTTGGACACATACTGTTTGCCATAAAGGAAAGAAAAAAAATTGGATAAATTGAAGTGTTTTTCTACAAAAGTACTACCCCTATTATAATGGATATGGTTAGTTGGACTTTGGGGACTCAAAACACTAGGAAACTAGGTAGATATTTGGGATTACCAGCAATTTTGGGGAGTCCTACCTGTTGCTTTGCCCTATGTCGGGGATAAAGTACTGTAGAAAATGCAAAGATGGTGTTAGAGATCATAATAGAACAATTTAGGAGTTTTCACTCAGCAGCTAAAACTTTTGAGTTAAAATTATTCTCGACATGATATTAAAGGCTCTATGATCAAAAGGTCAAGGGTTTGATCCTTGTTGACCTTCATTTTCTTAAAAGAAATTACGTTTAACACAAAGTATGATGGATAAATCCATACTTCAAGGCCAAAGGGTATTCATGTGAGGGGGCACGGTAGATATTATAATAAAAACAAAAAATTCATGGGCCTTCACTCTATAGCTTTAGCTTTTAAGTTGAAATAGTTCTTGACATATGTAAATAAAAGTTTTTTACTTATGATGGTAGGGAAGTCTTAATTAAGGCATGCAATAGCAAACTCTTTACCCTCTTTTGCAATGTGATTTTTTTATTTTTAAAGAAATCATGTCAATAATTGCAAAGTTTTGGTGGGAGTAAAGGAAGGATTCATTGGATGTCTCGGGATAAGATGTCAAAGGCCACGAAAGAAGGGGGCGTGGATTTCAAAGACTTCTCAAGTTTCAACCTCACCCTTTTGGAAAAACAAGCATGAAGAGTGGTTCATAATTCTGATGAGTATTGGGTAAGATTTCTCAAAGGGCTTTACTTTCCAGGTACTAAGTTTTTTTAGGCTAGGAAAGGTTCAACTTCTTTTGGTCTAGTCTTTTAGAAAGCAAAGACATGATGAAGGAAGGATTATGCTAGAAAATTAGGGATGGAAGGTTTGTTAGAATATGGGATGATAAATGGATTCCAACCTTACCTAATTGTAGATTAGCTTCTTCAAGTGCTGGTCTTGAATTTGAAGGTAAATTAGATGCATATCTCATTTAGAATGGAAAATGGGAGTTGACTAATCAGCTGGGTTATAGAGGAGGAAATCCAAGCAATTAAGGCAATACAACTACCCCAAGTTTAGAAAGGAGAATCTTTCAGTTTAATTGAAAACTAAGGATGGTAGCTATTCAGTCAAAAACAAGCTGCAACATGGCTAGAGATTTGAAACCAGGAAAGGTCAACTTAAAACTAAAATTCACAATTGCGATCCCTCAGAATTTATGGAAGGAAATTTGGGCCATTAAAGTACCTCCAAAAATGAAACGTTTCCTTGGGAAGGTATGTTCTAATTCTATCCCTAGCAACGAATGCCTTTTCAAAAGAAAATTGTAGTTTTAATTCTAGTTGTCTTTATGTTTGAAGGATATGGGAACTATAGAAGGCATGTTTGTAATATGTGATTGGGCTAGGAGGGTGTGGTACAACAGTCCTAGGATGCGAAGTATGGGAATTTAGATATTTGATTTGTGGTGCTATAAAGTATTTGTTGAGATGGAAGGTCTAAATGAGAAGGGGAAGTCTGTAATTGCTGTCACCTGCTGGTTTATATGGAATGGAAGTTTATTTTCTAGGATCAAGGGAATAATGAGTTGGTAACCTGTTACAGAATCAACTCAGCAATTTCTGAATTCTGGAAACTGGTTGATAAACCTCCAAATGTTGATGAGGGGAGCAGATCAAGTTTACTGAGAGGTGTTTTGTGTGTATGGGCATTTGCTCCACTAGGTCACATTAAGATTAACATTGATGGCTCCTTTGAATGTACTTCCTTAAAAGCTGGAATAGTTATCATGATGAGGGATAATTCTAGTGTTGAGTTGGATATTGTTCTATGGGTGTTTCAGCTTGAAGTACTTTTATGGTTGAAGCTTTGGCTTTAAGGAGGGCTTCTAATGGTGATGGATGATGATTCGAATCCTATTTGTGTGGAATCAGATTGTAGTGTTCATTTAGAAGATGTAATGGCTCATAGCTTTGACAGTGATTGGCAACGTTTTGAAGTTCTAGTGAAGATCAATGAGCTGATAAGGATTCTCCCTCGAGTGTCTCTATTTTTGTCTGAAGACAAGCAAACAAGGCAGCATATTGGCTTACCAAAGTAGCCACAAGATGTGTCCTTTGAATTGGGTGGTGGCACGTCCATCCTCTCTGGCAGAGATTTTTTCCCGAGACTTTGCTCAATTAGGAAAATAGTTGGCTAGGGTGGAGGCAGGATTGGTTCAGTTTGTTGTTTTTGTTATTTAATTTCCTCTTTTGCATGTATTAAAAAAAACAAATCACTAGAGGATTAAATGATACACTTTAAACCACCAAGGACAATGTGATTTTAGGCCAAACCACAAAGGAATAAAATGTAATTCAGCCTTAAAATTATAATGTGATGTTTGAATTGAAATTTATTAATGTTGAGTATTGGTATAATATTGAAGAATGAAGACCGAGGGTGGGGACTACACATAGAGGGTTCACCATGTTCTGCACTGCACTCAACTACATATGTATGCGCATCATCCTTGAAGAAGAACATGATGGAAGTCAAGACCATGCCTGTGTTAGAGCACGAAACTGGATTCTTGATCATGGTGGCGTCACACATATACATTGGGGAAAGACCTGGCTTTCAATATGTCTTCAATTTATATTCTTACTTTTAATTAAGGTTTAATTATACTTTTGGTCCCTTTAAAATTTTAAATATTTCAATTTGGTTCCTTTGCTTCAAAATGAAGAGATGTTGCCCATTCATTTTTTAAAAAGTTATAATTAAATCTTTCGTTTAGAAAAAATACATAGATAGACATTAAACTATCGTGACCTTTTGGTTTTCAAGTGAAACTATCGTGACCTTTTGTTTTTCAAGTGAAACTATCTAGATATCATATTAGCAATGAAAATCACATTTCGTTCATGTTATACCTCTCCCTCACACTATTTCCCTGAACTAAAATCATGTGACTTTAATTGCTTGGGCACCACCTTTTTTTTTCTTTTTCTTTTTTTTTTGATAAGATGCTTGGGTACCATCTAAATAGTCCACATGAGAAAAAAAAATTCGCCAATATTTGTCACACTTGTAGTTTAACATTCATGTTAACATTTTTTAATTAAGATTTAAATATACTTTTGGTCCCTTTAAACTTTTAAATATTTCAATTTGGTTCCTTTGCTTGAAAATGAAGAAATGTTACCCTTCCATTTTAAAAAAAATTGCAATTAAATCTTTCATTTAGAGGAAATATATACACAGACGTTAAACCTCCGTGACCTTTTGTTTTTAAGTGAACTATCTAGATATTATATTAGCAATCGAAATCACATTTCGTTCATGTTATACCGTTCCCTCACTATTTCCCTGAACTAAAATCATGTGACTTTAATTGTTTGAGTGTCATCCAAACAGCCTACATGAGAAAAAAAAAACTAGGCCAATATTTGTCACGCTGGTAGTTTAACATTCACGTTAACATTTTTATTAAAATAATGAAGTGACCATGAAAGATGAATGAAGGATTTAATTGTAAAGTTTTTTTTTAAAAAAAAATATTACTATAGAAAGCTCAACTTCTGGTTGGGTATTTTCACCATTGGATCACCATTTTGCCCTAAAGATTCTTAATTGTCATAAAAAATGGGCACATATCTCTAGGTACAAATATTATCCAATAGTAAAAACACTCAGCTTCCAAGAGGTTGAACTTTTGCTTTTCATAGTAATGTTTTTTTAAAATGAATCGTAACATTGCTTTGTTTTGAATAAGAGGGACCATATTGAAAAATTTATAATAAAAAATGTATTTAAGCTTTTAATTAATTATATATACAATATAACTGCTTCTATTCTATGTTATTGATATATATCATGCTGCTGCTGTTGCCTCAGATACTAGGTGTTTTTGAGTGGTCCGGGACTAACCCAATGCCTCCTGAGTTTTGGCTCCTTCCTTCATTTCTTCCTCTGCATCCAGCTAAAATGTGGTGTTATTGCCGATTAGTTTACATGCCTATGTCTTACTTATATGGGAAAAGGTTTGTGGGCCCAATCACACCACTTATTCTTCAGTTGAGACAAGAACTCTTTATTCAACCTTATCGTGAAATTAATTGGAAAAAAACTCGTCACCTCTGTGCAAAGGTGAGATTTACTTATTCATCTTTAATGATTTCTCGTATCATCTTTAATGATCATAGATTGTCCGTCTGATATATTACAGGAAGATCTTTACTATCCGCATCCCCTGATACAAGATCTGATATGGGACAGTCTATACATATTTACCGAGCCACGTCT
Source organism: Gleditsia sinensis (assembly GCA_037074535.1). NCBI lineage: Eukaryota > Viridiplantae > Streptophyta > Magnoliopsida > Fabales > Fabaceae > Gleditsia > Gleditsia sinensis. Next base: position 15,863,826 of record CM073469.1, on the reverse strand, counting down.
TATGCGCTGGCCCTTCAACAAGTTGGTCAGAGAGAAGGGCCTTCAAGTGACAATGAAGCATATCCACTATGAAGATGAGAATAGTCCATACGTAACAATTGGGTGTGTCAAAAAGGTATTTCACATTTAATTAATTAGCCATAAATTGAATTGATACTTAAGGTAAGATGAAATTTCTAATATTCAAATGTCCTTAGGTTTTATGTATGCTTGGTTGTTGGGTTCAAGATCCCAATGGAGATGCCTTCAAGAAGCATCTTGCTAGGGTTCCCGATTACTTATGGGTTTCAAAGGATGGAATGACCATGCAGGTGAAATTAAGTGCTTAATACTAGGAAATTAAAGAGTAAACTAATAACTTAGTCCCTAATTTGTAGACCCGGCCTCTTAACTTTAATCCCTGATTTTTTTTATTTGCTAAATTAGTTTTTAAATTATCAAACTCATTGCATGTAAATTCTTTTTTTAATACTTGAAGAAATCAAACTCGTTACTCATTAGTCCCTTGAAGCCACTAGAAGGACTATAAAATGCAATGAGTTTAATATTTTCAAGACTTAAAATTTACAAATTCAGAGAATAAATTGTTAATTTACTTAGAAATTAAATGATGCTCTTCTATTTAATCCTCTACTAGTGAAGAAGACAATTGATGAATACTTTTTTTATTTGTTTGACTTTGTTCGATATACACCATTTGCTATAAGATATGCCATATTGTATGGTACTGAATGTTAGGCAGTTAGAAGATAACATGAAAATAAACTCAATGTTATAGAGATGAAAATGTTGCACTGGATGTGTGAACACACCAGAAGAAATATGATTATAAATGAGTGCATTAGAGAGAAAGTTGGAATAGCACCTATTGTAGAAAAGATGGTGGAATCTCGTTTAAGGTGGTTTGGGCATGTGTGGAGAAGACCTACAGAAGTCCTAATGAGAAGAGTAGATCAGATGAAAAATAGTTTAATAGTTAGAGGTAGAGGGAGGTCAAAGAAAACAATAAGTGAAACTATTAAAAATGATTTAATAGTTAATAACATATCTATTGAGCTTATCTATAATAGGCCACTGTGGCGTCGTTTGATCCATGTAACCGACCCCACCTAGTGGAAAAATGTTTAATTATTGTTGTTGTTGTTCTTCAATATACACCATTTATATGCAGAGTTCTGGTAGCCAAGAATGGGATGCTGGCTTTGCAGTCCAAGCTTTACTTGCTACAACCTAAATGAGGAAATTGTTCCCACGCTTGCAAAAGGCCACGACTTTATCAAGAAATCTCAGGTCTGCTTTTAATTCTAATTAAGAAATATATTTAGCCAATAGAGGCTGGTTCAATTGGTAAGAATCAAAATATTTTGTTTATGAGATTTATATTCGATCTCCCTTAATAGGTTATCTATAAGTACCAATGGTCTCGTCTTGAAATGTGGTAGATTGTTTCACCCTTTCTTAAAAAAAAAAACATATTCATAAATAACTGATCTGTTGTGAAGTATTATAATTTTTTCCACGACATTTAACAATGTGATCAGGTTAGGGACAACCCTTTTGGCTACTTTAAGAGTATGTATCGTCTCATTTCTAAGGGGTCATGGACCTTCTCTGATCAAGACCATGGATGGCAGGTTTCTAACTGCACTGCAGAAGGTTTGAAGGTAATTAGCTACGTAAACAAGTTAATTTGATGGGTCAAATTAACCTTCACATTTTTTGTTACCTAATAATATTCTTGTTTGGTTCAGTGTTTCCTTCTTTTATCAATGCTGCCATCGGAGCTTGTGGGCGAAAAGATGGAACCTGAAAGGTTATATGATTCTATCAATGTCCTATTGTCACTTCAGGCAAGTGCTTTTAAATATTCTTTTTGTTGCAGAATTGATTGATGTTTTGCTTCTGATTTACTGATAAATCTCGAAATTTTGTATAATTGCAGAGTACAAGAGGTGGTTTAGCAGCCTGGGAGCCAGCCGGAGGTCATGATTGGTTGGAAGTAAGTGCTACAATAGAATATTAGTATCTAATTTTAGGATATAAAAGTGGTATCCTTATTAAAATACCCCACCAGATCACCGTATTTTATTGGCGAAATAAAAGTGTGGAGGTATTAAAAAATCCACTTGAATTAATTGGAAACTCCTTCAACAATGAAAATTTGAAAATTCTCTCACTCTCTTATTCCCATAGCGCCATTGCCGGTATTCATTAGCATAATAGTGTCAAAAATTGACTCTTAAATTTATGACTTTTGCTAGGGAGAGCTCGAATTCTTAAGACTCGAGGTTTTCATCGGTCAGTTTTACTTAAGATTTATGTTTTTTCTTTTTTGCTTCTGTCCTTAAAGTGTGGATCTCAAAAGAGATTGAACAGTGGAAAGCTCAAGCTTTCCATAGCAAAACCCTAAATTTATATGGTATATTCTTACTTTCAACTTCTATTCATCAACTAAATACCTACTTTTTTTTTAATTGGATCAATTTCTTTTTTAAATAAAATGCTGGAGTTAAATTATATTTATATTAAATTATATGAAATTACAAATGAAATTTGAGTAGTTGGAAAATTTATAGTACCCAATAACTGTCATCGCCCACTTTAGTTTATTTAATGCTGGAGTTTTTTAAATTATTTTTATTATTATATTATAAAGCAAGTGACCCACCCTACAAAAATTTTGAATCTGCCACTAATTAGTAAATGTAATTTAGGGATTGGTATCCTCTGAATTGTCAAATAAATTTACAGATAAATTTAAGTGAGAAAAAGGCAATTTATGAAACCTATTTCTGAATTAATGAGTTTCACTTATTCATTACATATTAATTTTATTGAACTATGTCTTTCTCTCTTTTAAATTTACCTTATAAAATCTTTTTGAGAACTTTAAAGAATCCTAATTTATAGTTTAGACATTTGAAGTGAAGTAAAGAAATGAATACAATATTTCATTTGCTTGTTTGGATCAGGTGGTGAATCCAACAGAATTTTTTGCCGACATTGTAGTTGTGCATGAATATATTGAGTGTACTGGGTCAGCAATTCAGGCTTTAGTTTTGTTTAAGAAGCTCTATCCTGAGCATAGGAAGAATGATATCGAAAATTTCATCGCCAACACCATACGATTCCTTGAAGATAAACAAACAGAGGATGGTTCATGGTATGGGAGCTAGGGGTGTGCTTCACTTACGGTTCTTGGTTTGCGCTTAGGGGGCTATGTCACGCTCCTAATTTTAGGGCACGTGAAACACGTATACTATGAATATATATTTTCCATAAACATGAATATTCCAATCCTTTATCATGGAAACAAATACATATAGGTTTTCCCATACGTATACTATATACAGACCAAGTCCATAAACATCAGAGTAACAACAAAAGCAAGGATCCTACTTGTGGCATTCAGAGCATACTCTAGAATATAAATATAATACAATCCAAATAACGTGAGCCTTGGAAGCAACGTAGGCTCACCCAGAGATTTAGCAGCCTAGTTGATCACCTATCTATAGGACCAAACTCTATATCCTTATCTAAAACAAAATGTAAATATCGTGTAGTGAGTTTGACAACTCAGTGAGCAGATAAGACTTCTTATAACCTCTTAGGTGACGCATATGGATGAACTCATGTTTTAAAATTTATCACATAAAAAATTACAGTTCGGAAGTACATCCATATAGGACCCGTATTTCAAATATATTTATTTCAAATGATAGTCAAATATTCAATGCCAAATACAGTACAACTTGATTATAAAAAATATATTGTTATGCAATAAAATATTTCACATGCTTTAGGAGGATTCCATATCAGAACTACCATATCAGAATTCAACCCTTTATGTACTTTGTCGGTATAAGATTTGCTTAAATTCAGCATCCCAGCTAAGGTTTGCCCCACCACCATTTAAGAGAACACGCGAATGGACTCTAATATGGATACTTCCCAAGCACACAATAAGGGAGGGCAAATCACATATCATCAATAACACATATAGGAGGCATCCCGCTCTTCTCAAATAACACATGACTCTTGTGTGTTGGCCATCACACGAGACTAGCACCACCCCTGCTAGTTGAGGTGTCAAGGTGCACTAGAGCTAACATCATCTGATGTTACCAAACAATGTTTCTAATAGGATTCTTCCACAAAATAATTGCATAAAGCAATGTACTTTTCAAATAAGAATACTTTCCATGTTTGATTCCTTTTTCCACAATTTCCATAAAAATTTCCATATGGGTTATCAATTCCAAATACCCCTAAATCATCATTCTCAAGGAGTGAAATGCATATATGCAACATATATTCCAGGGGTTCCAAATTCATGACAGGTGAATATATACAATTTTCATAAAGCCGTATTTGAGAGGAATAATATCCAATAAGTAAAGATAATCATTCATAAATTTTCAAGAGCTGAAAATGCAGTAATAAAATCATATGCTGCACCAATATCACAATCAAAGTATAAGAAAAATGTAAAATAGATCATCGAAAGTATTATCCACTCACAGGATAAGGGTCCTAGATTGGACAGCTCTAAAAATGTACTTTTTTAATCCAAGTGTGACCAAATGAACCTCAAAAATGTGTCCAGAAGATCCAAAAACTTAGAAATTGACTTTGAGAGCTTGGTCAATGCTAGTCACTATTCATGACCGAAAAATACTATTCACTCGCGGTGAAATCACTATTCACACATGGATACTGTTCACATTTACTATTCGGACACTGTTCGCACACTGTTTGACCATAAAATTTATCATACAACCAATACTCTACATCCTTAACAAAATCCCTAACTTGAAAGTTTGAAAAACCATAAAAAAATCAAGCATTTTAGAAAAATTACCTATAAGTTACTATTCACAATTTTTCGACGAAATTCTGGTGAATTTTCGGCAAAATTGATTGGTGAGTTTTGAAACTCTCGTCGCCACGATTTTAATGGTACCTCTTGTATCTCAATTGGATGTCTAGAATGAGAGAAATCCTAAAGAGAAGTTGATAAACTTAGAGAGAGAAAGAGAATAAAAAAATGTGCCATTTGTATGCTTTGCCTCCCGTTTCCTTTATCCTTTCTTATTTATTTATTTAATAATTAAATAATAGGATTTATTTATATATATATATACATATAAATATTATTGTTCATCTTAAAATATCTCAAAATTTTTTAAAAATTTATATTCTTGCAAAACTTTAGTTGCACTCTTAAATCATGACTTTTTTTGATAAAAAATTTAATAAAACAAATCACAAAATAAATATCTTTATGCATAATAAAAGAAATAATATTTCTAAAAATAAAACAAAAATTTATTAGAGGCCAATATAATTATTTTAAGCAAAAATAATAATTTTAATTAAAAATATATTTACTTTTAACAAAATATAATTATTTATAAAAAAATTTATTTAAAAAAATACAAAATATTACAGGCTAGCTGCGGCTGGGAAGACTTACAGCAATTGTGCCGCCATTGTCAAAGCTGTGAATTTTCTACTAAAAGCCCAGAGTGAGGATGGCGGGTGAGCTGAGAGCTATCTTTCATGCCCAAAAAAGGTTAATGACTTTGAAATCAATATTATTCTAAGCACCACTAGTTAATGGGAAAATTATATCTTTTTCACTTAGATTGTTGCCCTCATTGCAATTTTATTTAAATCAATTAATTCTTTAATTCATTTATCCCATTATAATTATTTCTTATCGTCAAAATTAAACATAAATTTTAATATTAACTAAGTGAAATACTAAAAAATCCTTCCTATACAGATATATGTACCACTTGAAGGAAGCCGATCAAATGTAGTACACACAGCATGGGCTATGATGGGACTCATTCATGCTGGGCAGGTTAGTTAACACGATTTGATCTTAAAATATACAAATGTTAATTATTAGAATGCTTATTTATAATTACCAAAACTTCCAGCCAATGAATACAAATTATTTGTTCCTATTTTCTTGGACAGGCAGAGAGAGACACGACTCCTCTTCATGGTGCAGCAAAGTTGCTCGTCAATTCTCAGCTGGAAGATGGGGATTGGCCACTGCAGGTAGGCACTTATCACTCACTCACTCAGTGGTGTCAATATGAGAAGGCTGTATGGACCGAACCATCAAATTCTTTTAAAATTACAGGACTTTATAAAAAAAATATTATACTTAAAAATAATTTTTTTGCTCAACTTTGTTAAGCTCTAGGGTTGTACTAAGTCGAGCGGGTCAACCCTTAAAGCCTAACAAAAACATGTATAAAAAATTGATAATTAAGTAAGACTAGAGTAGAGTTAAGCTGAATCAATCCCTAAGAGCTTAACAATTTTGTATAAGAATGTAAAATATTAGTATTTTATAATATTATTTATATTTAGAATAAAGATAATTATGATTAATCTATTCTTAAATTTTTATTACAAATTAATATAGGCTCAAGGTTATAGTCCATTAAGGCAATCCTTATATCCAGCCCGCAGTCATTGAAGGGCTAGGTCAGCCTGATATCTTTGAATACTATATTTTAATAGGACTTTTCTGGCCCCCCTAAAATGCCTATAATCCTTCAAAGCTAGGTTAGGCTAGCTCTAGCTGACAGATGATTCACTTATTTGATAGTTATTCAACTTATAAATGAAGAGTGAATCACTATTTGGGTCAATAAAAGAAACTAGTGTCATTAATTTGGTTCTTCAATTATATTTGCTTTCATTTTAATTCTAACTTTCTAAAAAAATATATTATTTTGGCCCTCAGCATCAAATCTATTAAAAAATGCTAACAATGCTACTTACGTGGACTAATTTTGTTCAACATGAAACATTAATTATTGTTGAGGTCTAGTAAAAGTTAGATGAAAGTAAAATGCATCATTTTCTTTAATGTATATATAAATTTAACAATGGTCAAAAAACTGTCGTAGAATCTTGGGTATAGCGACAATTCAGGTCAATCGTAGGAAATGTGTCGTGATGATGAGTCCTAACGACAGTTTAAAAAATGTAGTTAAGATTGATCATAACGACAGTTCGATAACCGTCGTTAGGACAATTTTAACGAGGGTTTTATAACCGTCGTTATACGAGTCTTAATGATGCTTTGAAAACCGTCGTTAGAATGGAGATAATTTTTTTTAATGTCGAATTTTATATTTTTGTTATTCATAAAATAATTCAGATTAATTTTTTTATTATTTAACAATTATGCATGCGAATTAATTTATATTTTTATTATTCGGAAGACTAATTCAGATTAATATTTTATTATTATATCACAATTATGCGTGTAAATTATTTTATAATATAATAATTTATTTTAAAATTTATCGATATTTAACTACATGTTCAATATACGTAAATTATTGAATACAAATGATATATATATATATATATATATATATATATATATATATATATATATATATATATATATATATATATCGATGAAAAATATATACACAAAAATGAATAGTTACGAGAAAAATGAAATTACATTGTACAGACTATACAATTATAAATAATCAAATCATGTTCCTGGGCCCTGCGGGTGCTGATCAGACTGATGCCCACTGCTACAATCACTAGGGTCCTAGAAAAAAAAATTTGGGTTAGAGTTTTGAGCATTTTCAAAATAAACAAAATTATACAAACAATTTTATATAATATTATGTTATTGTTATGTATTGAGAAATTACCCTGGACCCGGGACTATGAAGAAGTGTTATCTCAAGCGGAAGCTGACCCTAAAATTTTTGTAGCAAGAATGCCATAGCAGCCTCCATCTGTCGCTGTAGTGTTGCGATGTCAGCGTCACGCCCTCCACGTTCAGCCTCTCGTTGCTGCTGCTCGACGTTCCGCTCCTCTATAACTGCTTTCAGGTGCTCAACCTCAGTCTGTAACTCATGGTATGACAGCCTAGACTGTGAGCTCGACCTAGCCGAGCCACAACCAAAGACTTGAGTTGGAAAAACACTTAACCCAAGTCCTTGAACGCGACCGAAGTGCTCCCTAGTGCCTAGAGCTCTCGCAAGTGAATCAACCGTCAAGAGCTCTTGGGACGAGCTGTCCTCTTACTGGATCGAAGCAATTTTTCCTGTAAAATAAAAAAAAGACAATTAATAATATTAAAAATTATTCAAAAATCAAATAATTACCTATGTATGGTTGATAAAAATTTTATACTTACCGCAACTGCTCGAGCTTCGTTATTAATGTATGATTTGTCACCTCTTTTATAGGCTGTCGTCCATCTCAGCCTCTTGAAATTTGAAATAATTAATCAATTTTTGATTATATAAATTAATGTGTTCTTAAAATTAAAAGAAGATATTAATGAATTTAAACTGACTATCTCAGCCTTCTTACGGGCAAGTCTCTTGGAGCCAATGGTGTGTGGCATTGTCTAGCGTCTTCTATTTCATTTATTCTTCGCAGTCACATCCTAATTAATTGTATAAAAAAATTAATTAGTCACAATATGTAAAAATTAAAATATATAAACATATTAATATAAGCAATTTACCTTAGATTTCGCGTCAAGGCAATAGTCTATGAAAGTTGCCTACTGATCAGGTGGGATGCTAGCTGGGACTTCATTCTGCAACTGATCTCTAGTCTTCATACCATCATACACCAGGTAGAATAAATTATACCGTGTAGCTCTCCACTTCGGTCCCAGCGACTACATAATCAATTTATGGTGTATGCTCAACACATTAAAGTGTGTCTACAAACAAAAGTTAAAAATTTAGTTACACACAAATAATAAATAAAATTAGTTAAAAAAACTATGTATTTTCATACTTGAATGTTGTTTATGAACACATTCATCTTATATTGCCTAGGAATGCTCCTCCAGTCCCTGTAGGAGATCGGGAAGATACGAAAATTATCTCTGATGGTGCCGAGAAAGACACCGAGCAAATTACCACTGTCTCTGATAGGCTGGTGGTTGTCATTGAACTAGACAACCACCTTTGAACCCTGGGGGAATGCCCATACGTCATGGATAGTTAATTGCCAGGACATCACCTGCCCGGTCCCATCTGTTGTGCGGCCTGATGCTCCTCCTCCACATCGGCAAAAATTTCATCTATATCGAGGTCAAAATTGTTGTCTGGTGCCTGAGCGTCGGGTGGGGAAAGTGTGCATAGGACTAATGATGCGACAGCCTCCAACTCTACTGCCCCAGAGTCGGGATGAGGAAGTGTGGATGGAACTATCTCTGACTTCACGGTGGGTTGTTCGCCCTCACTGATCACTGGGCGGTCTGTAGGAGTATGTGAACTAGACGCGCCTACCCTGCCCATGTAGAGTGATCTAGCCTTCCTCATCATCACCGCTCCTGTCAAAATAAAATTATCAACATAAGTCACCGTATAAAACTATTTCAAACTGAACTTTGGCAAATAAAATTTATAAAAATATAAAAAACAACAATAAATTAATTGTAAGTAAAGAAAAAATATATTTAAATAGTTGGTAACATTTAAACTAATACCGTAACAAACATAATTAACTTCTCCTTATGGAAACAATCGTTCTAAATTTTGCACGTGTAACAAATCACTTTCATATATAAGATTTTGATCTTCCTCGCCTATATCGTATAAGTCACGGAGTTTCAAATGTATCACTATACTCCATTTCTTGTCTAACTCATCTTGTACATAGTATACTTGATAATCCTCAGATGCTTAGATGTATGGCTCGTCATCATCATTTTCATCAGTGTAAATCAATTGAGAAAAATCAACTGATGTAACCCCGAAGTCATCAGTTGCAATTCCTCTTGTTGTAGTTGTGTTGGCCCACATACACTTAAATAATGTGACTGTAAAATGCCCATGGTAGTTTAACTCAATAATATCCAATAGTTTTCCATAATACGGGACACCACCAAATTGCATGTTCTTGTCACTATTGCTTGCATAACTCATAATTCTGAAAGTACCGAAAACTCCACTATTTTGAGTTGTCATCCCTTGGTCTTGCTCTAAAGTTTGAAATTTGAATCCATTTACATTGTAAGCACTGTATCGACGTGCTCTATCTACTGGACCAAGTGTAAGAAATTTTAAATCAGTACACTGTGATCCATCGTCATCAACTGCAATTTGTAAAAAGAATAATGAATGAGTCGTTCTCATATTTGACATATGAATGAAATGTGACCAAATCAAGATACTTACACAACGCGAAAACCAAGAGACAAATTCTTTGTGAACTTTTTTATCTATCTCGGTATATGATCGCATTTGACTTCTTAAACTATGCCATACATAGTCTCTAAATTCCATGTTAAGTAAATAATGTATATACACTTAATGCTACACAGCATTCATAATTTTATGCAAATATAGCTAAGTGTGAGTTAACTTACTGTAGGTAAATATCAACTTCCTTATAGTTTGTTAAGACATGCCGATGGGCCTGCAGCTTTTGCTGGGGAGAAAGCGTGAAATATTTAATCCCACCAACTGGTCTTCCTATTAGTGAGAACAAACTTATGTCAGAAATCTCAACATTGGGTCGATCATCCACACGAGTAGGACGAGTGAAGACAGTCTCAACACCATCTATGTACCTTGAATAGAACACTAAAACTTTCCTTGCAACGTACGACTTTGCTATTGAGCCTTTTGGCCTTGCTCTATTCCACACAAAAGACTTAAACTTACCCAAGTATCTACACAACATAGATTAGCTGAATAAAATTGTATTAACAATAATGAAAGAAATCAGAATTAGTTGTTTTTTATTTTTTACCTTTTGATGGGATACATCCAATGATATTGGACTGGTCCTCCGAATTTCGCTTCCATAACCAAATGTATTATCAAGTGCACCATGACTGTAAAGAAAGATAGTAGGAATAACATCTCCAGATAGCACAATGTCATAATAATACGATTCTGAAGTTGTTCAAGTTTATTAACATTCAAAACTTTAGAACAAAGCTGTCAGAAGAATGAATAGAACTCGATCAAAATTACGAACACTGGCCTAGAAAGTGTCTTACTTATGGCTAACAGTAACAGTTGTTCCATAAGGATGTGACAATCGTGACTTTTTAGTCCCCCGAGCTTATGCTATCTTACATCAATGCATCTGGAGATATTATTAGAATAACCGTCAGGTATAGATATATTCTTAAGTGTTTTGAGAAAGACTTCCTTGCCTGCATTTTTCAATGTGAACAAAACATGTGGATATTTATTGTCATCATTTGGCCATAGGTTTGACCTCACACCAAACTCCTGTAAGTCTCTTCGCGCATTTACGTGATCATTTGAATGGCCAGAATCATTAAGTAAAGTGTAAATGATATTGTCGTAGACATTTTTCTTAATATGCATAACGTCAAAATTATGACGCAACATATTATTCGCCCATTACAGAAGTTCAAAAAATATACTTTTCTTATGCCATTGTTGAATCCCAACATCAACCATACTGTGACCTCAGGTTCGCCGTTGTTGAGTCCCAACATCAATTTCCACATTTTTTCCGAATACAACTTCAATATCCTTGACTTGTCTTAAAATGTCTATGCCACTCAGTTGTAGATGAGGGTTTCTTCTTTCCTCTTTTCTATCAAACTTATTGCGGGCCATCCTAAATTTATGACCCAGAGATAGAAAGTGGTGATGTCCTATAAAAGCCACTTCCAACTGTGAGGGAGACGCACTGGAGTTGAGTCAAAGTTATAGTGTGGACAGGCTAATCTAATATGAGTATTCCAACCTGATAAACATCCAAGGCCAGGGAAATTACTGATTGTCCACAAAAGAGCTGCATGCATATTGAACATTTTTTTGCTGAAGGCATCATAGGTCTTAACACCTTCAACCCATAACTCATTCAACTCCTCAATTAGTGGTTGTAAAAATACATCTGTATCATTTTCCAATGCTTTTGTCCCTGAAATTATCATTGACAATATGAATGAACTCTGCTTCATAGACATCCAAGGAAGGAGATTATATGGCATCATCAGCATAACTGGCCATATGCTGTAACTTGTAGATAGGTTTCGAAATGGATTGAAATCATCAGTTGGAAGCCCCAAACGAACATTCCTCGGATCTGATGAAAAATGAAGACTCAAAAGATCAAATCTCTTCCATGCCTCAGAATCCTTCAGATGCCTTGTCATGTTGTCAAAACTCTTGTCTTCAGAATGCCATCTCATAAATTCAACAGTCTTAAAATACATAAATAACCTCTGCAACCTTGGCTTAAGTGGAAAGTATTTGATAATTTTATTAGGTACCTTTTTTTGCTTCTTCCACTTCTATTTTATTTTCCACCTTGGTGTAAAAGCACTTACTACAAGTTTCTCTACTTTTATGCTCACCCCATTATAACATGCAATCATTCTGACATACATGAATTTTCTTGTAATTCAACCCCAACTTATTAATGACTTTTTTAGTCTCGTAAAATGAAGGTGGAAACTTTGCATCTGAGAATACATCGACTAGCAATTGAAGTATCATCAACATAGCCTTGACATTATCTTGCACAAACACTTGATGTGATACAACTTCACCAAGAAAGATAATTTGGAATACTTCTCACACCCTTCGTATAGTGGTTGTTGACCATCTTTCAATAACTCATAAAAAATTTTCAGACTATCGTCCATCCTTTTTGCTGACGGTGGAACAGGCATATCCACAGAATCAATGCTTTCATTTCGTAGTGAACCCCGAATGCATCACAGACTATGTCCTACATAGGGTCATCCCGAACAATGGGTTCTACGACCTTTATTGGTATTATATGATGTCCTGAAGTAGGATCTTCTGTAATCATTTCTCTATGCAAACTCCAAAAATTGTATCCCTCTGAAAATGGTTTGACAATCAAGTGTTGGCGCATGACCTCTATGAGTTGCCATTTCTTGAATCTACACTTTGGGCATGGGCATATTATTCTACCTTTGACACCAGAGTTGGCATTTGCAAATTTCAAAAAGCCGTCTAAACCATTCAGGTACTCTATTGATTGTTGAGGTTTATGGATCCAAGACTTAAATTGCATTAAGTGAAAGAAATATTTAACACACTTTATGATGGAAAGTGATCATATTGACTTTCAATGAAGCAAAAAATAATCGTGAAATTATAGCATTTGTTTTCAACACCTCCTTATTGATTCGATATAAATAAAGAATCCTGATCATAAAGAGCTTAAGAGAGATATTGAAGAGAAAGTTAAAAATAGAGAAATGAGATAGTTACTTGATCTTAAAAAACTTATGATGCAAACTTAGATGCATAAAAGTTATAGATTTCATCGGCAAAACTTGTCACACCTTATGAAAATGGGATAAATGATGCCATTGGCTTGTATAATATGAAATAAAACACTTGAAAAATGGCTAAGAATCCAAGAAGAAAATTTCTAACATTTTAAACAGTGCCATTGAGAAATTTTTTAGTAATAAAACACTTGGAATCATGGGTATAACGACGGTCAAAAAAACCGTCGTGGAATCATGGGTATAATGTTTACATTTTTTTTAAAACAATAATTTCGTCTATTTATTAAAAGTTATTATTTTACCTCATCAACTGCGCTAATATTTTAATTTTTTAGAAACATTCTGTAGTATTAACTAAATATATTTAGTAGCTTTCTTGTTTCACCGCATCAACTATACTTCAACTCTACTATTATTAATTTATGTATATTATTTAAACATGTTTATCACTATAATAATTATTTTCAATCCATCTGCATCAAGTTTAATTATAATTTTTTAACACTAATTAATTTATATTTAAAACTAAATTCACTATTATTTTCTACTAAATTTATGTTATTATATATATTTGTTTTCATTTTTTAAAATCTACGTATATTTTTAAATTAGTGTCGTAGTTTTTTTAAAATAATTCCTAATACTAACTCCGTCTATTTGCTAAAATTTATTATTTTACTTCATCAAGTCCGTCTATTTACTAAATATATTTATTCATACATGTACATCACAATGTAAACTATATATTTTTAAAATAAATATGAAATACATAAAATATCTATTATTATTGCATTTTAACATACAATATATTAAAATAAATTTTTTTAAAATAAAAATAATTAAATTACATACCTTCAAAGTGATTCCAAAGAAACAACATGCAAAAGTCAATAGGTTGCCACAAGTTCTTCACACACAAAAAAAAATAATAATATAGCAAACTTTTTTGAACATACAATATTTAAAAAAATACTCAGATATAATTATATTTGTGATATCCCATAATTTTTATTTTTAAATAATAATGTTTTGCTATAAACAAATATATTTTTATTTTTTTAAAATGATATTTTGGTAAAAGCAAATATACTTTTAATTAAATTAATTTTTTCTTAAAGTAACTATATTGGCATCTAATAAATTTTTGTTTTATTTTTAAAAATATTCTTTCTTTTATCATGCATAAATATATTTATTTTGTAATTTTTCTTATTAAAATTTTTATTAAAAAAAGTCATGATTTAAGAGTGCAACTAAAGTTTTGCAATAATATAAATTTTCAGAAATTTTTGAAATACTTTAAGATGAAAAAAGATATTTATATGTATATATAAAAAAAATAATCTCAAATATTCAATTATTAAATATAAAAAATAAAACACGATAGAAATGGAAAGAGTAGAGAACGCTGGGCAACAGGAGGAACCCATTTTCTTTTCCTCTTTCTCTGTCTTTGATTCTCTACCTTCTCTATAGATTATCTTTTAATATATGCATTATATTGAGATACCGGAGGTACCATTAGACTCATAGCGACGAGAACTTCAAAATCCACCAATCAATTTTGCCAAAAACTCGTTGAAAAATTGTAAATAGTAACTTATAGGTAATTTTTTTAAAATGCTAGATTTTTGATAGTTTTTCGAGCTTTCAAGTTAGGAGTTTTGTTAAGGATATAGAGTATTGGTTGTATGATAAATTTCACAATCAAACAACGTAATTTGGTGCTTTAATTTTGTAAATTGTTCTTCGGTGAACAATAACTGTAAACAGTGTCCGAAAATGTGTAAACAGTATTTTTTGGCATGAATAGTGTTTTTCAACCATAAACAGTACCCATCAGTTGACCAAGCTCCCATAGTCATTTTTAAGTTTTTGGACCTTCCGGACACCTTTTTTAGGTTTATTTGGTCAAATTCGAATTGAAAAAGTATATTTTGGGATTGTCTAACCTGGAGCCCATACTCTGTGAGTAGATAATTTTTTCTATGATTTAACTTATATTATTCTTGAACTTTAAATATATAATTAATTTTATTTACAAGTTATTTATACTGTTACATGTCTCTTAAATGAATTAAATTATCTGATTTATTTGTTAACTAGCATATTGTTCAAGAAGAGTATGGTTTTGTATAATAATTTTAAAGCCATTAAACATGTGATTTTGCATACATTTCTCAACAATATAGAAAGTGAATATTTTATGCACGTTGCGTTGATTTGTAAAGTTATAAGATTTCCTTGGAAAAAGGGCATGCATATGTGATGAACCCTAATTGGAAAGTTTATGACAGACGAGCTATATTGAGAGTGAAATTTTGTAATATACTGAAAGCTCTGATTGAAATGACATGGAATATATGTAAATGATAATTTATGTGGAGGAATCCTATTAAAAATATTGTTTGCTAACAGCAGGTGATGTTAGCCTTGATGCACCTTGATACCTCAGCTAACTAGGGTGGTGCTAGCCTCGCGTGGCGACCAACACACAGGATATGATATGAGATGGAGAGCAAAATGCCTCATATCTGGACGAGATGCCGAGTATATGATATGTGACTTGCCTCCCTTGCTGTGTGCTTGAGAAATACCCATATTAGAGTCCTTTTGCATGTCCTCTTAAATGGTGGTAGGAAAAACCTCAGCAGGACACTGAGTTTAAGCAAAAACTACACCACCAAAGTACGGAAGGACCTAAACTCTGGTATGGTGGTTCTAATATGGGATCCTCCTAATATTTTCATATAAAATATTTTTATGCATAACAATATTTGTTAAACGATCATACAGTATAGTATATGATTTTGGATATATAAATATCCTTCATTTGAGAATATTTGAAATGCGGGTCCCATATGGATGTACTTCTGAATTGTATTTTCTATGTGACAAATTTTAAAATATGATTACATCCATATATTGACCTAAGAGGTCATAGGAGGTATTATCTGCTCACTGAGTTGTTAAACTCATTACATGATACTTACATTTTTTTCATATAAGGATACAGAGTTTAATCATGCAGCTTCGTGATCTACTAAGGGTCATACTATCTGAGTAAGCCTACGTTGCTTCTAAGGCTCACAGTGTTTAAATTATTTTGTACTTATATTTTAGAGTATGCTCTAAATGCCATAGGCAGGATCATTGCTGCTACTGTATTTTGATGTTTATAGACTTGGTATGTATATTGTATATACATAGAAATACCTATCTATAAATGAGTGTATTATACATATTATGGAAAATATATGTTTGTAAAATATTTGTTTCACGTGTCCTAAAATTAGGGACGTGACAATATCATTACATGACATACCTTGAGTAAGAAAAAAAAACTCACAAAGCATACCAGTACATGAATTGATGTATTTTATAAGCAAAGACTGTCAACATTTAGTCACTACTGAAAGTAAACATTTATTTATATTAAAAAATTCAGTCACTACAAGGACGGACATATAACGACGGT
Source organism: Gleditsia sinensis (assembly GCA_037074535.1). NCBI lineage: Eukaryota > Viridiplantae > Streptophyta > Magnoliopsida > Fabales > Fabaceae > Gleditsia > Gleditsia sinensis. The sequence goes on along the minus strand of CM073469.1, from coordinate 15,847,063 downwards.
CAACAAAAACCGTCGCTAAATCAAGGTTTAAGGACAGTTTTAGTATAGTCGTTAAAATTACGGGTTTAAAGACAGTTAAAGAAAAACTGTCATTAAATAGCAACGATTTAACTCTAACCGTCATAATATGTCATGGATTTGATCTGTTATTGGAAATGGTGAAGTTTTAGGACGTTTTTTATCATACCGCCATTAAGTAACGACGGTTTGTGCTTAATCATCATTAAGTAACGACGGTTTAGCTGAAATCATCGTGGATATGTAACGTTCAGAATTTAGACCGTTACTCGTGATATGTGTGGTTTAATGACGGTCTTACTAAAACCATCGTGAAACCTATTTATGACGACGGTTTTAATGAAAATCATCGTTAAACCGGTTTAACGACGGTTATGTAACTGTCATTAATGTGTTTAACGACGGTTATATAACCATCGTTAAATCAGGCAGTCATCTATAAATTTGCTTTCTCTCTTTATTTTTATTATGAACACTTTAAATTATAGTTTTTTCGTATAAATTACATCAGCTAAGTTACTTGAGTGTGCTTTACGATTTGGGGTATTTAAGTGTGCTTTACAAGTAGTGGTAGTTTGGTGTACTTTGCGAGTTTTCTCTTACTCAAGGTATGTCATATAATGATATAATTTATTTGACTATTTTGTTTAAATATTGTATGTTAAAAATATTTTGCTATATTAATTTTTTTTTTGCTTTTGTGAAGATCTTGTGGCAATACTCCGACTTTTGTGTGTTATTTATTTGAAATCACTTTGAAAGTATGTAATCTAATTATTTTTATTTTAAATAAATTTATTTTGAAAATATTGTATGTTAAAATGCGATAAATAATAGATATTTTATGTAGTTCATATTTATTTTAAAAAATATAGTTTACATTGTGATGTACATGTATGAATAAATTTTAAAATTTGTGTTACTTTTTCAATGTTTATGAAGTTTAATATTATAATATATTATGTCCGTTGAAAATATGTAGGAGGTAAATTTTTTATAGTAATGCTGAAATATTGGATTTAATTATTTTTGAAGTAAAATATATGTAATTAATATTAGAAGGAATTTATAAAAATTAAAAATAGAGATCTTGAGGCGGAGTTGATGGAATAATATGATAAAATTATTAAATACACGTAGTTAAAAATAAAATTTGTTAATAAAAAATACAAGTAGGTTTTAAAAAGTGAAAACAAATATATATAATAACATAAATTTAGTAGAGGAATTGAAGTGTAGTTGTTGAGCTAAAATAATAAATTTTAATAAATAGACAAAGTGAGTATTAAAAATAATTTTAAAAAAACTGTGACAGTATATTCAAAATATATGTATGTTTTAATATAAATTTAACAAATGTATATAATAATATAAATTTAGTATAAACTGATAGTGAATTCAGTTTTAAATATAAATTATTTTGTGTTAAAAAAATATAATTAAAATTGATGTAGATAAATCGAAAATAGTTTCTATATTATAAGCGTATTTAAATAATATACATAAGTTATTAATAGTAAAATTTAAGTATAGTTGATTCTAAAATATTAAAATATTTGCGCATGCGATGAGGTAAAATAATAAATGTTAGTAAATAGACAGAATTAGTATTAGTAATTGTTTTAAAAAATTTTAAACAATAATTTAAAAATGTACGTAGTTTTTAAAAAATGAAAACAATTACATATAATAAGATAAATTTAATAGAAAATAATAGTGAAGTTAGTTTTAATGCAATGTGTTTTTACACTAGATTCTCTATTAATTAGCAATGTCTTAGGTGTAATTGAGTATAACTATCCTTGAATATATGGCCCTTATATGGGCCATTGCTATTACTTTTTCAAATAGGGAATTGAAATTTCAATTTCTTATTTGAATTCCTTAAAAATTTTACCATGTAAATACTATAATTGAAATCATAGCGGCAGATACAAAATCATAATTCAATCTTTTGCTGCTAATGGCTGTCCTTGCCAAGACGACATGATCTATCAGATTCAATCATGAAACTCATCCTTTAAGTTAATGACATTAGGAGAATGAAATAAAATTGGCACATGCCCAATAACTTTCTCAATGGCATTGTTTCAGAAGTTAGAATTTTCCTTTTCCGATTCGTAGAGATTTTTCAAGTGTTTTTTTCATATTATGCAAGCCAATGGCATCATTTATCCCACTTTCATAAGGTGCAACAAGTCTTACCAATGAAATCTATAACTTTTATGCATCTAAGTTTGCATCATAAGCTTCTTAAGATCAAGTAGGTATCTTATTTCTCTATTTTTAACTCTCTCTTCAATATCTCTCTTAAACTCTTTAGGATCAGGATTCTTTATTTATATCGAATCAATGACGAAGATTTTTTATTTGGTGCTTCATTGAATGTCAATGATCATAATGTGTTGTGTTTTATGCACAATCAATTGCAAATGCCTTCCCATGCAAAGTAGTCAAGTTTTTAGTTTAGAGTAAGAGTTATTTAGGTTAATTGTTATCTAAATTTATAATTATTTTAGATATGTATAAATCTTGGATCAAAAAACCTCGACAATAATAGAGTACCTGAATGGTTTAGACAAATTTTTGAAATTCTCAAATGCTAACTCTGGTGTCGAAGGTAGAATAATATGCCAATGCCTAAAGTGTAGATTCAAGAAATGGCAACTTATAAAGGTCGTGCGCCAACACTTGATTATCAAACCATTTTTGGAGGGATAAAATTTCTGGAGTTTGCACGGAGAAATAATTACAGAAGATCCTGCTGCAAGACATGCTATAATGCCAATTGAGGTCGCAGAACCCATTGTTCGATATGACACTGTGCAGGACATAGTCCGTGATGCATTCGAGGCTCACCTCGAAAATGAGAGCATCGATTCTATGGATATGCCTGTTCCACAGTCAGCAGAAAGGATGGATGATAGTTTCAAATATTTTTATGAGTTACTGAAAGATGGCCAACAACCACTCTATGAAGGGTGTGAGAAGTATTCCAAATTTTCTTTCTTGGTGAAGTTGTATCACATCAAGTGTTTGTACGGGATAAGCGACAAAGCAATGTCGATGATACTTGAGTTGCTTGTCAATGTATTCCTAGATGCCAAGATTCTGCCTTCATTTTACGAGGCTAAAAAGTCATTAATAAGTTGGGGTTGAATTACAAGAAAATTCATGCATGTAAGAATGATTGTATGTTATACTGGGGTGAGCATGAAAGTAGAGAAACTTGTAGTAAGTGCTCTGCACCAAGGTAGAAACCGAAACAGAAGGGGATAAGTGAAAAAAGGTGCCTAATAAAATTCTTAGATACTTTACAGTTAAGGCAAGATTGCAGAGGTTGTTCATGTCCTCTAAGACTGCTAAATTTATGAGATGGTATTCTGAAAACAAAATTTTTGACGGCATCATGAGACATCTGAAGGATTTTGAGGCATAGAATAGATTTGATCTTTTGAATCCTCAATTTGCATTAGATCTGAGGAATGTTCATTTGGGCCTTGCAACGGATGGTTTCAATCTATTTGAAAACCTATCTACAAGTTACAGCATATGACCAATTGTGCTGATTCCGTATAATCTTCCTCCTTGGATGTCTATGAAACAAAATTCATTAATGTTGTCAATGATAATTGTAGGGAGAAAAGCACTAGGGAATGATATAGATATATTTTTACAACCACTAATTGAGGAGTTGAAGGAGTTATGGGTTGAAGGTGTTAAGACATATGATGCCTTTAGCAAAGAAATGTTCAATATACATGTAGCTCTTTTGTGGACAATCAGTGATTTCCCTGGCCTTGGATGTTTATCAGGCTAGAATACTCATACTAGATTAGCCTGTCTACACTGTAACTTTGACTCCACTCCAGTGCGTCTCCCTCACAGTCAGAAGTGGTGTTTCATAGGACATCGCCGCTTTTTATCTTCGGGTCATAAATTTAAGATGGCCCGTAATAGGTTTGACGAAAAAGAGGAAAGAAGAAACCCTCCTATGCAACTGAGTGGCATAGACATTTTAAGACAAGTCGAGGATATTGAAGTTGTCTTCGGGAAAAATGTGAAAACTGATGCTGAGACTTAACAAGGGCGTTCTCAAGGTCAGGGTTTGGTTAATACTAGGACTCAACAATGGCGTAAGAAAAATATATTTTTCAAACCTCCGTATTGGGCAAACAATATGTTGCGTCATAATTTTGATGTCATGCATATTGAGAACAATGTTTGCGATAACATCATTTACACTTTACTTAATGATTCTGGCTGCTCAAAAGACCACGTAAATGTGTGAAAAGACTTAAAAGAGTTTGGTATGAGGTTTGAGCTATGACCAAATGATGACGGTGAATATCCATCTTCTTTGTTCACATTGATAAATGCAGGCAAGGAATTCTTTCTCAAAAAATGTAAGAATGTATCTGTACCTGACGATTATTCCAGTAATATCTCTAGATGCATTAACGTAAGACAGCGTAAGATCGGAGGACTAAAAATTCAAGACTGTCGCATCCTTATGGAACAACTGTTTCTGTTAGCCATAAGAAAGACACTTCCCAAGCTGGTGTCCGCAGTTCTGATTGAGTTCTATTCATTCTTCTGACAACTTTGTTTTAGAGTTTTGAATGTTAATGAACTTGATCAACTTCAAAATCATATCATTATGACACTGTGCTATATGGAAATGTTATTCTTGCCGTCTTTCTTTACAGTCATGGTGCACTTGACTGTACATTTGGTCGTGGAAGCGAAGTTAGGAGGACCAGTCCAATATCGTTGGATGTATCCCATCGAAAGGTAAAAGATGAAGAACAAATAATTCAAATTTCTTTCATTATTGTTAATCCAATTTTATTCATTTAATCTATGTTGTCTAGATACTTGGGTAAGCTTAAATTTTTCATGCGGAATAGAGTAAGGCCAGAAGGCTCAATAGCAGAGTCGTACGTTGTAGGAGAAGTTTTATTATTATGTTCCAGGTATATTGATGGTGTTGACACTGTCTTCAATTGTCCTTCTCGTGTGGATGATCGACCCGATGTTCGTACGTTTGACAGGGGTTTGTTCCCACCAATAGGAAGACAAGTTGGTGGGTTTAAATATTTCACGCTTTCTCCTCGGCAAAAATTGCAGGCCTATCGGTATGTCTTAACAAACTGCAAGGAAGTTGATCCTTACTTACAGTAAGTTAACTCACACTTAGCTACATTTACGTACAATTTTTTGTCCTATGTAGCATTAAGTGTATATACAATGTTTACTCAACACGAAATTTAGAGACTATGTATGGCATAGTTTAAGAAGTCAGATGCGAGCATCTACCTAGATAGATAAAAAAGTCCACAAGGAATTTGTCTCTTGGTTTTCGCGTTGTGTAAGTATTTCAATGTGGTCAAATTTCATTCATATGTTAAATATGAGTAAAACTCATCTTTTATTCTTTTTATAGATCGCAATTGATGACGATGGATCGTAGTGTGTTGATTTAAAATTTCTTGCACTTGGTCCACTAGATAGAGCACGTCGATACAGTGCTTATAATGTAAATGGATTCAAATTTTGAACTTTAGAGCGAGACTAAGGGATGACATCTCAAAATAGTGGAGTTTATGGTACTTTCGGGATGAGGAGTTATGCAAATAGTAATGATAGGAACATGCAATTTGGTAGCGTCCCGTATTACGAAAAACTATTGGACATTATTGAGTTAAACTACCATGGACATTTTATAATCATATTATTTAAGTGTATGTGATCCAACACAACTACAACGAGGGGAATTGCAATTGATGACTTTGGGGTGACATCGGTTGATTTTTCTCTGTTGATTCACACTGGTGAAATGATGATGACGAGCCATACATCCAGGCATCTGATGCTCATCAAGTGGACTATGTACAAGATAAGCTGGACAAGAACTGGAGTATAGTGATGCATTTGAAACCTCGTGACTTATTCGAGATGGGCGAGGAAGATGAACATCTTATATACGAGAGCAATCTGTTACACATGCAAAATTTAGAAAGATTGTTTCTAGAAGGAGAAGTTAATTTATGCTTGTTACGGTATTAGGTTTGTTATTGCCGCCTATTTACATATATTTTGGACTACTTACAATTAATGTACTATTTTTTTTCTAAATTTTATTAGGCAAAGTTCATTCTGTAATTGTTTTATGTGGTGACTAATGTTATTAATTTCATTTTAGCAGGAGCGGTAACGATGAAGAAGGCTAGATCACTCTACACGGGAAGAGCAGGCATGTCCAGTTCTCACACTCCTATGGCCTGCCTGGTGATTAGTGAAGGCGGACAATCCATGGAGTCAGACACTGTTTCATCGACACTTCCTCACCTTGACTCTCGGGGAGTAGAGTTAGAGGCTGTCACGTCATCAGTCCCTGCTAGCGACTCCCGGACACTAAGTTCATAGGACGTCCCATGCACACTCCCCCCACTCGATGCTCAAGCACCGGACGACAATTTTGCCATCGATATAGATGCGTTTTTTGTCGGTGTGGAGGAGGAGCATCAGCCAAGTGAGCAAGAGCGCAAACGCAGGAGGAGTTGGATAGTTGATGTCATCGGTGAGTATTGTAAAAACTTTATGCGCTTAATAATTTTGTCATAGTAACATAATATATAATTGTTTATATTATGACATACGGGACCGGGCAGTTGATGCCCAGGCAGTTGATTGTTCACGACGTATGGGTCCTACCTCAAGGGTCGAAGGTGGTTGTCCAATTCAACGACAACCACCAGCCTATCGGAGACAGTGGTGGTTTGCTCGATCTTTCTCGGCACTATTGGGGATAACTTTCGGTTATTCCTGATCTCCTACAAGGATTGGAGGAGCATTCCTAAGCAGTCGAAGACGAACGTCTTCGTAAACAACATTCAGGTATGAAAACATATATCTTTTGTAACTAATTATATTTATTTATTATTTATGTGCAATTTATGTGTAACTAATTAATTTTTTACTTTCGTTTGCAAACACATTTTAATGTGATAGGCCTACACAAGAAATTGATCATGCAGTCGTTAAGAGCGAAGTGGAGAGCCGCACGGTACAATTTATTTCAGCTAGTGTATGATGGTACGAAGACCAGAGATCAATTGCGGAGTGAAGTCCCAATAGGCATCCCACCTGATCAGTGGGCAACTTTCATAGACTATCGTCTTGACGCGAAGTCTAGGGTAAATTTTGTATATTAATATATTTGTACAATTTAACTTTTAAATATTGTGACTAATTAATTTATCTATTTAATTAGAATGTGGCTGCAAAGAATAAATGAAATAGAAGACATATGACAATGCCACACACCACTGGATCCAATAGCCTTGCGCGAAAAAAGGAGATGGTAAGTTTAAATCCATAAATATCTTTTTTAAAATGTTAAGAAGACTATAATTTATATAATCATAAATTGATTAATTATTATAAATTTCAAGAGGCTGATCTTAGCGGACCGGTGACTCACAGTGATGTATGGATGGTAATTTATAAAAGAATTGTTGGATCATACATAAACGACGAAGCTCGGGCTGTTGCGGTAAGTAATAAAATTTTATCATCCGTACGTAGGTACTTATTTGATTTTTTAGATAATGTTTAATATTATTAATTTTCTATTATTGAATTTTGTAGGAAAAAATTGCTTCAATCCAGCAAGAGGACAGCTCATCCCAAGAGCTCTCGATGGCTGATTCGCTTGCGAGAGCTCTTGACACTAGGGAGCACTCCGGTCGCGTTCGAGGATTTGGGTTGGGTGTTTGCCCAACCCAAGTCTTCGGTCGCGGCTCGGTTTGGTCGAGCTCACAGTCTAGGCCGTCATACTATGAGTTATAAACTGAGGTAAAGCGCTTGAAAGCAGCTATACATGAGCGAGACGTCGAGTAGCAGTGACAAGATCCTGAGCTCGCAACACGACAACGCAAATGGAGGCTACTATGGCGTTCCTGCTATAAAAATTTCAAGGTCAGCTGCCATCTAAAATAGTAGGACTTTATAGTCTCGGGCGTAGGGTAATTTTTTCATACATAAAAATTATTGGTATAGTTTTGTTTACTTTGAAAACACTAAAAATTCTAATAAAATTTTATTTTTCAGGACCCTAGTAACCGTGGCAGTGGGCATCAGCCTGATCAGCATCCGCAGGGTCTGCGAACATATATGATTTAGTTATTATAGTCTGTAAATGTAATTTCGTGATGCTTGTGACTATTAATTTTTATGTACATATTTTTCATTTATAAATATATTCATTATAATTCAATAATTTATGTATATCTAATATGTAGTTAAATATCAATAAATTTTAAAATAATTTGCACGCTTAATTATTATATAATAGATAAAAATGTATCTAAATTAATTTGCTGAATATTAAAAATATAAATTAATTTTTATGCATGATAGTTTAATAATAAAAAAATTTAATACGAATTAGTTTTTATGAATAATAAAAAATATTAAATTTCAAATTAAAAAAATTTCATTTTAAAAAAATTAAATTAAATTTTAGGTATAATTGATAAATAATAAATAAATTTAAAAAAAATTCTAAGTTTAATGATTGTTCCAAAATCGTCGTCAAACTTGTCATAACAACGCCGTTCCCACGATTGACTAAAACCGTTGCAATGCTCATGAATTCACAATGATTTTTTGACTGTCGTTAAATGTCTTAGCTATTTTTAAAACCATCACTATATCCACTAAAAAACTGCCGCTAAAACCCACGTTCCTTGTAGTGAGTGACGACTTTTAATAGCTACTAAATGCAGACATCTTTTGGTGATTATTATGGTTTTGGCGGTGAATTTGGTCGCCAAAAAGTAAAGTTTAGAAGGCAACCTCAAATGTCACCATTGAAAACCCTCCATGATAGAGATATAGGTAGCAATGATGTGGCAACCAAAAGTCACAGTCAGAAGCTTGTTTTCATGTAGTGAATACTTGTTAGATTTGTTTTTCTTGTATCATGGTCACATGTTTGAGCTAGAGATGTGTTGCCTCTTGTTCTTGTATATGATTCTCAAAAAGGCAAGCTTGCTATATTCGGCTTGGATGTATGATATCTTTTGGTTAGTTCTTCTGGCTTGAAATGACTTCTCTAAATTTCTAGATTTATATTTGTCTAATCAATTTCATGAATTTTTTTTTAAAGTCTAAACTTGTAAATATCTGTTTCTTTTGGGACTCTCCCGTTTGTTTATGCTTACATGTATTTTGTAGGAGTTTGGGAATATATATTATTTTAATTTTTTTTTAAAAAAATTTATAAACGTTGTGAGGTGCCCAGCACCTTTAGTACCTTCTTCACACATTTTAAACTCCCAAACACACCTTGATGCACCGATCATATTTTCAATTAAAATTATTTTCAGAAATGAATTTTGAAAGAAAAATTTGATGGTGACTATTTGAAAGGTTTCTTGAAATTGTTTTTTGAAATACTTTTTCTTTTGAAGTTTGCTATGAGACGTATATGTAATACGTTAATAAACAAAAGCATTGAACCGCAGGAGGCCAGGTTTCCAAGAATTCGTGACCCACCGCGATTCTTGAAAACTGGTGGGCTAAACATATTATGACATGGCGCCATTTCAAGACACCACTTCATTAAAAACCAAACAAGAGAGGAAAAAAAGGGGCGCAAGGCCAGATTTCTTAGCATTCTCCCTCCCGCCGTGGGAACTTTGTAATTTTGCTGAAAACATTCATATATATAACACATTAATATTTTACAGACTTAAATAAAAAAGAAATAGTAGTTAAATCTATAAAACATTGACCAAATGTCAGAAATGAAGAAGACAGTTGCGCTATTATTATATATCCCTGAATCCGTGTTGATGCTTACACGTCGTTGGCATCGTACATGCATATAGATAGACATTGCACTCGCAATAATAGTTCACCACCATCGCCATTTACCACGCTATGCGCCTATATTGGACTGGCATTCAAGTGGCTACTATCTTAAATTGTGAAATAAGTTGGTTTTAGTTTTCATGTCTCATTAGCCACTCCTGTACAATTATGTTTTATAAAATTACATTCATATTTTTTTAATTTAAATTTCAAATTAATTTTTTTATATTTTAAAATATATAGACTCATGTCTGCTCAAATTTTAAAAAAGTTTTATTGAAATTTTTACAAATTTTAATTTGATATTTTAATAATTTGTATTGTATTGGATTAATATATTTATGAATTTTAAATTATGTATAAAATATAAGTTTTATTAATAATTTTATGAATAAAAAAGAGAATGTTGTATAAATTAAAATTAAAATGTGTGATTGTCTCTTTGGAAAAACTTTAAAATAAATTAATCTTATTTGATAAGAGGGGTTGGGTTGATATGGGACTTTTACCCAAATATGAGACAATGTAGAAGAATGGTAGTGAAATGTCATATAATTTGACTTGTTGATTTTTAGTAGAGATAATTGGAGATGGGGGACTCGGGGTATTAAATTGTGAAATAAATTGGTTTTCGATTTCATATATCATAAACTATGAACAACTCCTATACCTATAAATCATAGAGTGATTATAATAACACTTTCTCTAATTTTAATTTAAAATTAGAACCTCCTCTAAAGATACATTCATATCTACTAAATTTTTTTAAAATACATTAATTTCATTTATTTTTTCATAATTCTTAATTTTACCTTTTAATAATTTATATTGTATTGAATTAATATAATCATGAATATATATATATAGACACACACACACACACACACACACACACACATAATATAAGTTTCATTAGCAATTTTGTGAATAAAAAAGAAATTTTCATATAAATATTAAAATTAAAAAATGAGTGTAAATTTCAAAAACTTTAAAAGAAATGAAACTGATTAGATAAAACTGGTTGGTAGAGATAATTGGAGAAGAGAAGGTTATATTGTATACGTACGTGTTGGTTTAGGCATTTAGTTGGATATTATTACTATTTTTAGTTAGGTATAGCAGTTGGCCTTGGGTATGCATGGTAGTAGTGTATATAGGATGCCTTTATAAATAAAAGTAATATTGCAGAAGAAAGAGGAATTGAGAGGGTAGGATCAGGTTAGAATGTGGAGGTTAAAGATAGGAGAGGGTGAGAAGGACCCATACATCTTCAGCACCAACAACTTTGTGGGGAGGCAGACATGGGTGTTTCAGGCTGATGCAGGTACTCCGGAGGAGCTAGCCCAAGTAGAAGCCGCTCGTCTTAATTTCTTTAACAATCGCTTCCATATCAAACCATGCGCTGACCTTCTTTGGCGCTTTCAGGTCCTTTTCTTTTCTCAGTCTCCTCTCCTTCCTATACTATATACCTCTCCATCTTAAACAAAACCAAGCAAAACTTTGAAGGACTAAGATTAAGCAGTTCTTTTCTAATATAGTTGCATAGGATACTAAGTCTAAAATATCATATTATTTTAAATTCTTATATTTTAGACCATAATTTAAATTATTATAAAAGAAATGAAATTGATGGCTCATAAAAGTTAACAAAACTTAAATTTTATGATGTGAGATCTTCTATTTTTTTTTGGAAGAGATATTATTCAAAATGTGTTATTTTATATATCCTTGCATTTATTTTGATTAACACAAAATATATTAAATATTGGTATATCAAATGTAATCATTTCAAAAAAAAATTCTACATTTAAGGAGTTTAATTAGTTAAATTGTGTGTATTTGAATTTAAACTTGGGTGAGGATCTTTTGTCCAAATAAGATTAAATTGCTTCTACATCTACTTCTAGGTAGAAGTCCCAAATTTCAGCTATTCTCCCACACCAGAAAAACATTCTGTTAACATTTAAAAACAATTCTTTATTGACCAAACAGTCCTAACAACTAAAAGATGAGCTTTTTAAAAATATAAGCCTTTTTTTTTCAAAATAAGCTAAACTATACAGGGTCTTAAGGTTTAGAATTTAAGAACTTAGAAAATTTAGAGTTTAAGCTTTTAAAATTTAGAAGTTTAGTGTTTATAGTTTCATGATTCAAAGTTTCATACTTTAGGATTTAATTTTTAATATTCATGCTTTTAGAGTTTAATGGTTAAGAGTTTAAGTTTTAAAGTTTAGTTGTTGAGTTTTTTTTAATTAAAACAAAAAATTTTATTTTAAAATAGTAATTAAGAGGTTGTATTGTATACATAAATTATATAAGCATTAATTTAAAATAATACAGAATATTTTAAAAGCTATTAAATGTGATAGACTGATAGTAAAACAAACAATTTTCAAGCAACATCCGCGGACAAATAATGTTTGAGATTTTGAAACATAATTATCCTATTAGATTACACTTTACTTGCATGCTTCAATGTCTGCTGAGTAAGAGAAATATTAATTATGTCAATTTTTCCATAATTCTCAAATTTTTAATGTCTAAATTCAAATCCAATTCACTCTACTTAAGTAGACATAACTAAGAAACCGTACAATGTCTGTTCATAAGGTACGTAGATGATAGTTTTTTTTAAGTAAGAAATTAGAGCCTATTTGGTTTTGTTTTCATTCATTTGTTATTAAAAATGAAAAATATGTAACATAAAGTTAGAGCTTTAGAAAAAAACTATTTTTTTATAAGAAAAAAAAAGAATTGAAACTTAAAGTAGAAAAAAACTATTCAGCAATTTTGTAACTTTATTCACTTAATTTTATACTTTTCAAAAAATTTCGCCTATACATCTAACAAGTTGTCTTTTATCTTAATTAATTATAAGAAAAATAGCAGTTTGATTCTTCAATTTATTTTTATAATTGTAAGTTTCTCCTTACTTTTTAAATTATTACACTGTCTTTGCCCAAGAAATTACGAAATTACCCTTATGAATTTTTTCGTACAAAGTTGTTGAAAGTAAAATCTAATATCCGAGTTATGGAACTACAAAATTACCCTTATTAGAATTTTTTTTCAACAGAGTAGTAAAAACAATTGCGTTGTTTCTGATAGAAACTTCAAGAGGATGAGGACGATGACTTTTTGCTTTAAACAGAGCACTGCTTCTGTAACTTCTGCTTCTTCTGGGTTTTCTTTGAAATCTCTGTTTGTTTTGGGTTAATTGCTACTGACCTAGTTGAATTGCTTTGTGATAGGAACCTTCGTGATAAAAACCATCGGCTGCCCTTCTTTAAATCAATCGCAACTTCTTCAACCACGCACTGTAGCATCTCGACACCACCTCCGCAACTTCTAATGCAGATAAATCACCCTTTGTGATAGAAACCATCGGCCACCCTTCTTCTTCTTCGTTATCTGCATCAGAAGTTGTGACGGTGGCGACGAGACGTTGTAATGGCAGGATCGCACAACCCACCATCAACTTTCAGACATTAGTGACACCCAATCAACCATGGACATGACCCATCATCAACCTTTAGACTCTTCTCATCTTCCTTCATGACCTTCAAGCACTAGAAGTTCGGAGAAGAAAAGGCTCTCTAAGTTCTTGTCTGCAACTTGAGATGGAAATAATGAAGAGGAAGAGGAAAAGGCTTTTGTTGGGCACAACGAGTATTAACAACAAGAATAAATGCGGAATAATCTACAAAAATGACACCAAAAAATTTAACGTGGTTCACTCTTGATTTTTGGGCTACGTCCATGGGACTAAATCCGAATAAATCTTTTACTAAATATCACACCAAACTCTACCCTAATTTTTCCCTCTTTAGAGAACTTCTTTGACTTCTCAGGCTTATTACCTCTGCTTCTTGGTGTGTTGTTCTATGTTCTTCTCCTGCCTATTTATAGGCAAGGATCGGCCTATAATTAATGAAAAACAGTGCCTAATTTTTCCCTTTCCATAATTGTTGATTTCTTCTTATTCGGTGCTAAAAATTTCAACTCTTGCACCACAAATGGAAATTGGCTGCTTCTTCCTTCCTTTTATAATTCAATGGTGGTGTGCCCTCTATGTTGGACGAACCCACCACTAACAAATCTCCCTCTACTGATTGCATAGAGGGATCCATGATTCCTGTAGCTAATCGACATAATTCAAATTTCTCCCTAGGTAGAATCTTTGTTAACATGTCTGATCCATTTTCATTAGTATAGATATTTTCAAGCTGTAGTAACTTCTTCTCCAATACATCCCTAATCCAATGATATCTTACATCAATATGCTTGGATCTTGAATGAAAGGAGGAATTCTTCCCAATGTGAATAGCACTCTAGCTATCACAAAATAGTTAATATATTTCTTACTGAAAATCAAGTTTAATTAAAAACTTCTTCATCTACAGCAATTTCTTACACGCTTCTATTGTTGCAATTAACTCTATTCAGTAGTTGAAAGAGCAACACACTTTTGCAACTTCGATTTCCTGACACAGCTTCCCCTGCAAATGTAATCAGATAACTTGAAGTAAACTTTCTTGAGTTTACATCACCAACCATATCTGCATTTGTGTAGGAAACTAACACAAGCTTGGTATCTCCAAAACATAACCATATTTTGGAAGTACCACGAAGATACCTAAAAATCCATTTTATTACAGCCTAGTGTTCTTTACTAGGATTAGAAAGGAACCGGCTCATTACTCTAACCGAGTGAACAATATCTAGTTGTGTATATACCATGGCATACATCAAACTCCCAACTGCTGAAGTATATGGAACCTTATCAATTTCTTCCTTCTCCTCATCTGTAGAAGGACTCTGTTTAGAATTTAGTCTAAAGTGATTAGCAAGAGGACAACTAACCGCTTTAGCTTTGTCCATATTAAACCTCTGAAGTACTTTCTCAATGTATTTCTCTAGTGACCACCACACTTTCTTGGCGCCTCTGTCTCTGGCAATCTTCATGCCAAGAATCTGCTTTGGTAGTCCCAAGTTCTTCATGGCAAAAGACTTGCTTAATTGTGTTTTCAAACAATTGATTCTGAAAACATTCTGGCAAACTATCAGCATATTATCCATATAAAAGAAAAGGATAATAAAATCATCATAAGAGAAATTATGCACAAAGAAACAATGGTCTGAAATAGTCTTCATGTAGACTTGCTCTCCCATAACAGACTTCAACTTCTTATACCATTGTCTTGGTGTCTGTTTCAAGTCGTAATGACTTTTCTTCAGTCTGCAAACATAAACCTCTTTTTTTTCTACTTGAAACCCTTTGGCTACTCCATGTATGTCTCCTCCTCCAAATCATCATGAAGGAAGGTAGCTTTCACATCCATTTGTTCAACCTCCAAGTCAAGGCTCGCTGCTATGCCTAATACTGTACGAACGGATGTCATTTTCACAACTGGTGAAAATATTTTGTCAAAATCAACGCCTTTTATTTGGTTGAATCCTTTAACAACTAGTTTAGCTTTGAATCTCATATGGGGACTGTGTTCATCATGTTTGATTTTGAACACCCATTTATTTTTCAAAACTCTCTTTCCTTTTGGCAACTTCACCAGCTCAAAAGTTTTGTTCTCATGCAAGGACTTCATTTCATCTTGCATGGCTTCTCTCCACTTCTGCTTGTGCTCATCTTCCATAGTTTCTTCAAAGCTATCTGGTTCTCCCCCGTCAATGAATGTTACATACTCATCATTAGGATATCTAGTAGAAGGTTGTCTTATTCTACTACTTCTCCTCAATCAGTCATGGGAAAGCACAAGTGTTGGTAGTTGATGGTGAGCATCATCATCATCTTTTTTTGATTCAACCTTTATGGGAGCATCATCAGGCAAATCGTCATCTCCAACTTTTTTCGACACCACTATTGGAGGAACTAACCTTAATTTTGTTGAGTTATCATTGGAATCAGGAACATCCTTCTCTATTTTGTTTACATCTTCAATGGTCTGATCTTCAACAAACACAGTATCACAGCTTCTAATGAGCTTTTTCTAGACCAGATCGTAAAATCTATAGCCAAATTAATCTTGACCATGGCCAATAAATACACACTATCGTGTTTTGGCATCGAGCTTGGCCCTATCATCCTTAGGGAAATGTACAAAGGCTTTACAGTTAAACAACCAAAGATGGTCATAGGAAACATATTTTTCTGACCATACTTTCTCTGGTGTATAATACTATAGAGGAACACACGATGATAAATTCAACACGTGCATAGTTGTAAGCAAGGCTTCACCCCAAAAAGGTTTGGGTAACTTTGCATGTGAGAGTAAACATCTGACTCTCTCCATCAAAGTTCTATTCATCCTCTCCGTTAAACCATTTAATTGTGGTGTTTTGGAGGCATTGTCTGATGCCAAATACCATGCTCTTTACAATAAGCATCAAATGGCCCAATATACTCTCCACTATTGTCTGTCCAGATACATTTTAACTTCTTCCCAGTCTGTCTCTCAACTGAGGTATGAAACTGTTTGAAAACATCTAACACCTAATCTTTTGTATTCAAAGTGTATACCCAAGTCTTCCTAGAACGATCATCAATGAAGATCAGTCAATACTGCAACCATAGAGCATACTAATAATTTTAAAGAAATAACCACCATGGCTCTGATATCACTTGTTGGGCACATAAGGTATTACCAGCAAGAATAAATGTGAAACAATCAACAAAAATGACACAAATTTTTTTAACATGATTCACTCTTGATTTTTGTGCTACATCCATGGGACTACATCCGAATAAATCTTCTACTATAAAAATAGTAGGTACAAAGAGAGTTTTTCCTAAAATAAATCTAGAGGTTAAAACTGAGATTTAACTAAAATAGTAGCACACAAAGTGTTTTCTACAATACCCAAAGAGCATTTCCTCACTATTTTGTCACTCTCTATTTAGGAGTTATTTCCCAAATATCACAACAAATCCTCCCCTAATTTTTCCTTCTTCAGAGAACTTCTCTGACTTCTTAGGCTTATTACCTCTACTTCTTGGTGTGTTGTTCTCCGTTCCTCTCCTGCCTATTTATAAGCAAGGATGCGCCTACAATTAATGAAAAATGGTGTCTAATTTTTTTCCTTTCCGCAATTATTGATTTCTTCTTATTTGGTGCTGAAAATTTCAACTCTTGCACTACAATTGAAAATCAACTGCTTCTTCCTTCCTTTTATAATTCAATGGTGGTGGGCCCTCTATGTTGGAGGGACCCACCACTAACAAATCTCCTCCTCTGTGATATTCCATTTTTATTTATTTATTTATTTATTATTATGAAGAAAATTACCCAAATACCCCTTTTATCTTAGAAGGAAAAGACTAAATTGCCCTTATATAATTAGGAAATGACAACAATACCCCTCCCATTATTTTTATGAATGCACGCTGCTTCAGAAGAAAATTTCCAGCCAACAAAATGTGCATTTCTCTCCCACCCAAAACCCTACCATTTCCTTCCATTTTGTGTGCCATCTTCATCCAAATTTCCAGCCACTCAAGTCCCTTATGTTAAGGCTGGAAATCTACTGCAAAACCCCTAGGAAGTTTGAAGCAATCCATTGATTTTTCAGCTGAAAAATTCTGCTCTACGATTTACTGTAGCGTGCTCTGCGATTTACTGTAGCAGCAAGGTAAATTTTCAAATTTTTGGTCTTTTTTGCTGTTCTATGGAAATTCTGGGCATAGAATCATGTTAAGGACTTGTTGTACAACTTCTATGCCAATTTTTATAAGTAAAAAACATCATTTGATTACCTAGATCATGGATTTTTACTTCGATGAACAGTAACATGAACAGTACCGCACTCAAGAAATTTGATTTTGGATATTCTAGGTTGTAGAGAATGAATTGGAGGTTCAAATAATCCAATAAGTTTTGGGAGTAGTCATTTAAGAATCTATTAGTATGGAAGCTTAAAGTTGGTATATGTATGTGATAGGAATTTTGAAAGTATAAGGAAAATTCTTGAATTTTGGATTATAAGCTAGCTACTAAAGGAATTGGAAATGCATATAAAATTAAAAGTTGGTGTTAGATTGAGAAGTATATAGCTTTAGCCAAATTGATGTAGGAACCAAAAGGTTTGGTCTTGAAAGAAATATAAATTTGTATGTGATGAAATATTAGACTTATAGCATGGTAATTATGTGCCATGCAAGAATAATGATTATGTGATGTTGTATCATAGGTCTCGAAGAAAGTTCTAACCAAGTTGGAAGTTCACTTAATAGCTTGGACATTGGAAGTGAAAGGAAAAATGGGTTGCCCTCCATGAATCCCTAAAGTGTGAGTGGATATAGTTTACTATAACGCCTTTCTAAATCCTTCACATGTTCATGCATTTTAAAACAAAATTTTAATTGTGAATAGCATAACTTGAGTTTCATGTTAACATTGATTTATATTCGTAGAAGCCATATGACATGCAGAACAGACCTCTAATAATCCCTCCTGAGTTTGAGATGAAAATATGGTGTTATGTGACACTTTATTGAAAGTTATAATTGTATTATTTTTTTAAAATTGTTTCATATGATTTATGTTATACTGATACCTCATTATTTCATGAATATGGTGAAATTGTATTTGGATTTATGTTTGGAATGTGTCTTTGGGACTGAATATCATGATTTGTCTGGACTGAAATAAAACTGTTGTATTTCTAATTTTGGAGAATAAATTTCTATGCCAGAACTCTGTCCGATGAATGTCTTGAAAGGGAGGGATATATTTGTGTCTTAAAAAGAATTTTAACTTCATGTTTTCCAATTTTCTTTTCGTTTTATATTTTTGGTTTATAAAATTTGTTTATTATGGAGGAATCATTGTCAGAAACACTGTTAGCTAGCAACAGAGATAGTTAGCCTTGGTGCACCATGTAACCCAAGCTAGCAAGGGAGTTGCTAGCCCCTTGTGCGAATGGGCACATGAGGATTGAAATGTGAATAAATGTGGAGTTGATGTATGTCTCCTCCAATAGCCAGTGGCAATTGGCCTGGTTACCTATGATGAGAATGTGATTATTTACCCGTCCCATTGCTGTGTGCTTGGGACAGTCAACATATGAAAATGTTAGGGAGTTGAGGAAAGCTCCTCCCAACCTTATGATATGAATGATGAGAATATGGTGATTTACCCAACCCATTGCTATGTGCTTAGGATAAAACATGTATGTGGTGATTGCCCTTACCAGGCTTCGTGCTTGGGTATAAAAATTATAGTTATGGTTCTACTTTGAGTCCTCCTCTACACATTTATTTTTAAAGAATTAATTTCTTATTTGATTTTGAAATTATTGTTTATTATATTAAATCTCAAGATCTCATAATTTCTCTTAATCAAATTTATTTAGTTTGTTGTTATTTACATTGATTTAGATATGTTATATTCTTGCATACTTTGTATTTATGAAAACTCGTGCCTATAGTCTGTCCTGTTTCAGTTATAGTAAGCTATATTTGCTCACTGAGTTGCGTAAACTCACCCCCTCATATTTTATGTTTTCAGATAGCATTAAAGAGTCCAACCCGTATCCATCCGAACTTGAATAAAGTAGTAGTTTCAGTGGTGAGCCCCATTGTTCTTAGGGCTCCTTAATATATCTTTTGTAATCTTGTTTATTTTCTTTTGTAATCTAGATTGTGCTCCGATGATCATGGGCAGGATCCTGCTTCTGTTGTGTACTTTATGTGTGTTGGTTAATGTTATCTATATACAAGGACTGTATGACATGAATTAGTAAGAAGATGATTATGTATATAACTGAAATGTTCATTTATGATATTGTGTGCTAGGTTCTAATTGTCTATTTTGTGGTTTACGGTTTAAGGGTCATCCCCTTATGTCGTGCCAGTCATGAATCCCAAATTGGGGTCATGACATCCTCCCTACTACATAGAGGCCTCAATCATTCCTGTAGCTAATTGACAGAATTCAAATTTCTCCCTTGGTAGAACCTTTGTTAACATGTCTGGTCCATTTTCATTAGTATAGATCTTTTTAAGCTGTAGTAGCTTCTTCTCCAATACATCACAAAGCCAATGATATCTTACGACAATATGCTTAGATCTTGAATGAAAAGAGGAATTCTTCCTAATGTGAATAGCACAGTGGCTATCACAAAATAATTGATATCTGTCTTGCTAAAAATTAAGTTTATTTAAAAACTTCTTCATCCACAACAATTCCTTGCACACTTCTATTGTTGCAATTAACTCTGTTTCGGTAGTTAAAAGAGCAACACACTTTTACAACTTCGATTACCATGACACAGCTCCCCCTGTAAATGTAATCAGATAACCTAAAGAAAACTTTCTTGAATCAACATCGCCAGCCATATCTACATCTGTGTTGGCAACTAACACAGGATTGGTATCTCCAAAACATAAACATATTTTGGAAATACTGCGAAGATACCTAAAAATCCATTTTACTGTAGCCCAGTGTTCCTTACCAGGATTAGAAAAGAACTGGCTCACTACTCCAACTGAGTGAGCAATATCTGGCCGTGTACATACCATGGCATACATCAAACTCCCAACTACTGAAGCATATAAAACCTTGTCCATTTCTTCCTTCTCCTCATTTGTAGAGGGACTCTGTTTAGAATTTAGTCTAAAGTGATTAGCAAGAGGACAACTAACCACTTTAGCCTTGTCCATATTAAACCTCTGAAGTACTTTCTCAATGTACTTCTCTTGTGACCATCACACTTTCTTGGCACCTCTATCTCTGAAAATCTTCATGCCAAGAATCTGTTTTGCTTGTCCCAAGTCCTTCATGGCAAAAGACTTGCTTAATTGTGTTTTCAAACAATTGATTCTGAAACATTTCGGCCAACTATCAGCATATCATCCATATACAGTAAAAGGATAATAAAATCATCATAAGAGAAATTCTACACAAAGACACAATAGTTTGAAATAGTATTCTTGTAGCCTTGCTCCCCCATAACAGACTCAAACTTCTTATACCATTGTCTTGGTGTCTGTTTTAATTCATAATGACTTTTCTTCAGTATACAAACATAAACCTCTTTTTTTGCTTGAAACCCTCTGGCTACTCCATGTATATCTCTTCCTCCAAATCACCATGAAGGAAGGTAGCTTTCCCATCCATTTGTTCAACCTTAGTGAAGGCTCCCTACTAAGCCTAATATTATACGAATGGATGTCATTTTCACAACTGGTGAAAATATTTCATCAAAATTAGTGCCTTTTATTTGGTTGAATCCTTTAACAACTAGTTTAGCTTGAAATCTCATATGGGGACTGTGTTCATCATGTTTGATTTTGAACACTCATTTATTTTTTAAAACTCTCTTGCCTTTTGGCAACTTCACAAGCTCAAACATTTTGTTCTCATGCAAGGACTTCATTTCATCTTGCATGGCTTCTCTCCACTTCTGCTTGTGCTCATCTTCCATAGTTTCTTCAAAGCTATCTGGTTCTCCCCCGTCAATGAATGTTACATACTCATCATTAGGATATCTAGTAGAAGGTTGTCTTATTCTACTACTTCTCCTCAATCAGTCTTGGGAAGGCACAAGTGTTGGTAGTTGATAGTGAGCATCATCATCATCTTCTTCTGATTCAGCCTCTATGAGAGCATCATCAGGCTGATCGTCATCTCCAACTCTTCTCGACACCACTATTGGAGGAACTAACCTCAAGTTTGTTAAGTTATCATTGGAATCAGGAATATCCTTCTCTATTTTGTTTACATCTTTAATGGTTTGATCTTCAACAAACACAGTATCACACCTTCTAATGAGCTTTTTCTGCACCAGATCGTAGAATCTGTAGCCAAATTGATCTTGACCATAGCCAATAAATACACACTGTCGTGTCTTGGCATCGAGCTTGACCCTTTCATCCTTAGGGATATGTACAAAGGCTTTACAGTTAAACACCCACAAATAGTAATAGGAAACATATTTTCTTGACCACACTTTTTCTGGTGTATCATACTATAAAGGAACACACGGTGATAAATTCAACACATATACAGCTGTAAGCGAGGCTTCGCCCCAAAAAGGTTCGAGTAACTTTGCATGTGAGAGTAAACATCTGACTCTCTCCATCAAAATTCTATTCATCCTCTCCGCTAAAACATTTAATTGCGGTGTTTTGGAGGCGTTGTCTGATGCCAAATACCATGCTCTTTACAATAAGCATCAAATGGTCCAATATACTCTTCACTATTGTTTGTCCATATAGATTTTAGCTTCTTCCCAGTCTGTCTCTCAACTGAGGTATAAAATTGTTTGAAAACATCTAACACCTGATCTTTTGTATTCAAAGGGTATGCCCAAGTCTTCCTACAATGCTCATCAATGAAAGTCATAAAGTATTGAGCACCATTAAGTGACTCGGGCATTTTTCCACACAAATTCGAATGTACCAGATGTAACACATTCTTCATTCTAAAAGAAGGGAAACTCTTGAAAGCAACTTTGTTCTGCTTTCCCTCCAAGCAATCAGCACATTTCTTCAAATGTACTTGATCCATTCTAGATAGTATTTTTTTTCTAGGCCAGACATGTCATACTTTTCTCCCTCATGTGACTAAGTCTATTGTGCCACAACTCAACTGCATTTTCTTTCTCTATGGCATTCACAGTGTCGTTAGAGAGCTTTGTATGCATAACATACAATGTTGAGTCTTTTCTACCTCTAGCCACCACCAAAGCATCTTTAGTGAGTTTCCATTGGCCATTCATGAACATGTTGCAGAAGTCTGCATCAAGTTTGCCGATAGAAATCAGATTCAGGTGAATATCTAGAATATGCTTGACATCTCTCAGAACTAATCTAGTGTCGTTCTCTATCTCCAAGCAGATATCTCCTCTCCCAACAACTTATAGTAAGTTGTCATTTCCCATCTTAACAGCTCCATAATCTCCTTCTGTGTAAAATGAGAAGAATTTTCTTCGCGGTATGGTATGGATAGTATCTCCACTGTCAATCACCTAACTAGTCTCATGGGAAGTAAGATTGATAATATCGTTATTATAAACGACATTGAATTCGTCTATGGCATTTATTTGTTTATCATCACTGCTATCGTCTTTCTTCACTTCCTTGCCTTTGTTCTTATCTTGCTTGAACTTTTGATAGAAAATTTTGATATGCCCTTTCTTCTTGCAATAATGGCATTCAATGTTGGCATATTTGTTTGAATTTTCTATGCTTTTATCTCTAGGCTTTGTATGCCTAGACTGGCTCCTCCCTCTGGACTTTATAACCAGAACATCTAATTGTGATGAAAAGGTTGAATATTGTGATTTTCTTCTTATCTCTTCATTCAGAATACTTTTTTTAACACTTTCTATACTCACAACATTGTTAGACGCTGAGTTGATAATTGAGATCCTCAAAGTCTCCTATGAATCTAGTAGGGAGGTGAGTACCATGAGAGCAAGTACTTCGTCGTCAAACTTTATGCCCATCCCCGACAACTGGTCCACGATCCCTTGCATCTCGTTCAAGTGATTTGCTACGGAATTACCTTCTGGTATTTCACGTACATCAATTTTGTCAAATAAAATAATTTGCTGTTGCCGGTCTTTGAAACATACAGCTCTTCCAACTTATGCCACAACATTCGTGCATGAGTCTCATTACAATTGTGACTATACACATTATCTTCAACAAATTATCGGATGAATCCACATACTTGCTCATGCTCAAAGTTCCATTCTTCATCCGATTTAGGTTCGTGTTTAGTCGTAGTAAACACCAGTAGATGTAGTTTTGTCACAAATAGGAGATCTTTCATCTTGTTTCTCCAAATGTGGTAGTTTGTGCCATTTAGGTTAATCATCTTGCTGGTCTTTGCCTCTATTTTGAGTAGTATGAATAGTATCAATACATAGAAACAGTGTCCCTATAGCTTCCTTCAGCCAAAAGTAATTCCAATAAAATCTTTTCTGATGTAGAAGATCAGTCAATACTGCAACCATAGAGCATACTAATAATTTTAAAGGAATAACCATCATGGTTCTGATATCACTTGTTGGGCACAACAGGTATTACCAGCAAGAAAAATACGAAATAATCAATAAAAATAACACCAAAAATTTTAACGTGAGTCGCTCTTGATTTTTGTACTATGTCCATGGGACTAAATCCAAATAAATCTTTTACTATAAAAATAGTAGGTACAATGAGATTCTTCCCTAGAATAAATCTAGAGGCTACAACTAATATATAACCAAAATAGTGGCACACAAAGTGTTTTCCACAATACTCCAAGAGTATTTCCTCACTATTTTGTCACTCACTATTTAGGAACTATTTCGCAAATATTACAGCAAACTCTTCCCTATTTTTTCCCTCTTCAGAGAATTTCTCTGGCTTCTCAGGCTTATTGCCTCTACTTCTTGGTGTGTTGTTCTTCATTCCTCTCCTGCCTATTTATAGGCAAGGATGCGCCTACAATTAATGAAAAACGGTGCCTAATTTTTCCCTTTCCGCAATTGTTGATTTCTTCTTATTCGGTGCTAAAAATTTTGACTCTTGCACCACCATTGAAAATTGGCTGCTTCTTCCTTTCTTTTATAATTCAATGGTGGTGGGCCCTCTATGTTAGAGGGATCCACCACTAACAGCTTCTTCATCCAAATCGTTATGGCAATTCAAGCGAAGTAGCGTGGGAAGAGCTTGATCCACTCATTACAGTTTCTCTCACGAAGCAATTCATTTGGGTCAGCACCAGTTAACCCAAAACGAACAGAGATTTCAAAGGAAACGTAAAAGACGCAAAGTTTGCATAAACTATCTCTGTATCAAATAAAAGGTCATTGTCTTCGTCCTCTTCAAGTTTCTTTCAGAAATAGTGCAGGTTTTTTTTTCTTTTACTTTGTTAAAAAATCTGACAAAAAAAATTATAGGGATAATTTCATAATTTTACAGTTTCAACAGTAGATTTAACAAAAATTTTAACGGCAGCGTATAATATGCGATAATGAAACATTGTAATAAATTAAAGAATTGAAGAAAACTTACAATTATAAACATAAATGAAAATAACATATTGCTATTTCCTCTTAATTTTATCAATTATCTCTCACTTTCTTTTTTTAAAACGAGAATTCTAGACCAAAGAAGGATTAAACTGTTTTATAAGTGTATATTTGGTTAAAAAGAGTGGAATGAATTCAAATTTAAAATTTATCTTATTAGATTTATGCATTTTAAGATTAAGTTGGATCTAGCTGAGATGATCCAAAAATCAAATTCATTAATTTTTCAATATTTAAATATTGTATTTATTATTTCTCATTTTGTGTTATTATTTTGTACATTTAATTTTTTTCTCTAATAAATTAAATATTACAAAAGTGTGAATATTTAAACCAAAACGGTCTTGATTATAAAAGTGTTATTAAATTGACTATAATAAATTTTTAGTCATTTTTTAGATATAAAAAAATGTTATTGGAACCAATTAATTAAGGAATGTCAACACATTGAGCTACTAATAGAAAAATTAAGATTATTGTATAGTGGACCTAGAATCATGTGTGGCAAGTTAAAAAAAAAATTCATTAAATATATTTTAATGATTTTATTCTAATAACTTAGTTATCATATTCTAAATGAAAAAATTAAAATAATAATGTTAAAATACATAGAAAAATTTTCTCTCATAAAGGTTGAGCTCTTTCTCTCTCCTTCTTCTCTGTTGTCTACCTCATCATCTTCTCTTATATCCTATTCTTCTAATGAGCATCCATGGTGGAGCTTCCAAACATTCTCTCACATTTTCGCTACACTTTCTCTCTCTTCTTTGTGTGCCTGGATAGTTTAAAAGGTAATGCCATTCGAATGCTGCAGAAGTCCTTGAAAGCTTCCAATTTTTATCTCATTTGGAATGGCTCGTAGAAAGGTGCGGGAAGAACACAAAAAAGCTTTTGAATTAGTTCTGAATGACAATTTGGTCGAATGAAATTTGAAAACAGAGACAGAAAACAAGTTCAAACTTTCTAAATAATGAAAATCTTAAGTATAAAATAAAATTCGAGAATCAAAGTTTAACGTGTTCTCAACCTAATTTCATTCTCATCTTATTATAAATACATTTTCACTCCTCTCTTATTATAAATGTTTTAGTTTGGTCTCTCTAATTCAAAATAAAACAATGTGCTATTTTATTTTTATAAAGGTTTCAATTAAATCCTTCCTTCATAATCTTTTTTACTATTTTAACAGAAAATGCTGAAGTGGATGTGAAACTACTGATATGGCCTATTTTTATTTTCAAGTGGACTGTAATGTTAAATCAGTAACTAAAATCATATTTTATTTTTGGGATAGTAGTCCTCCTACACAATTTTCTCTAGCAAAAAACACATTATTTCAATTACTTTATTTTCATTCGCATAGTCCACATAAAAAAAAATTTGATCACATTAGTGGTTTAACATTCATGTCAATATTTTTTTAAAAACAATGACAGAACTATGAACAAAGAATTTAATTATAATTTTATTTTAAAAATAGAAGAGTAACATGGTTTCATTTTTAACCAGTAAGATTAAACTACAACAATTACAAGAAACAAAAAAATGCATTAAAACCTCTCTTACTTATTAGCAGTGCCAATGTACTTGTTATTATTAACTGTTATACTAATTTATTTGACGCAGTTCCTGAGAGAAAAGAATTTCAAACAAACAGTACCTTCTGTGAAGATAGAGGATGGGGAGAAAATTACAAATGAAAAGGTCACCAGCACAGTAAGAAGGGCGGCACATCACCTATCAGCATTGCAGGCGTGGGATGGACACTGGCCTGCTCAAATTGAAGGACCACTCTTTTATCTTCCGCCACTGGTGAGTGTGAGCTTAGCAATTATATTATAGAAGTTAAATTTCAATTGATTAAAGTCTCTGTATGAATATGACATTGTTTAATTTCATGCCAACTAAAGGATCGGAAATGGTGTGTGAATGGTGCAGGTGTTTTGTATGTACATCACAGGGCATCTTGATAGGGTATTCCCAGAAGAGTACCGGAAAGAGATCCTTCGCTACATTTACTATCACCAGGTTCCTATATTTGAAGTCCAGAGTCTCATTTAATTAAAATTAGAGTAAATTACAATTTATCCTCATGTGGTTTACCCTAAAACCTATTTGTTCCTATATGATTATTCTATCACTAACTTAACCGTTCTATGGTATTTTTCACCTAGATTTTAAAAGAAATAATCTCGTGAATGTTAACATATTGGAAAATTTCATTTTTCAAAGTTTGTTCCACTCATAACTTGTGCAATTTCATAGTGTTACAAGGTTATTACTAGGATTTAGCTAATTAATTCAATTTTCATATGTTACTTTGATCTCAAAATAACTTCAAAAAACTAAGAAATAATCCAAGATATAAATGAAACATACTCTCAACAATAAAATTATTCGTTATGTTAACATTTACTTATTATTCTGTTAAAATTTGGATGAAACATTCTATAGGGTGGCCAAATGGTTACACGACAAAGCACAATAGGTTACAAATGGATAAAAGTTAGTTATGCATTTAACAAATTAAGGACGTAATCATTAGGAGAAGGATACATGGATATGAAAGCTATGGTTATGAGAAGAAAGCACGTGGAAAAGTCTATTTTGTTCAGGGAAGGGACGGTTTTTCTATCTTGGGCCAGTTTGGTATTGGGCCTATATCTGGTACTCAATGCGACACCAATCCAGATAGGAGATGCTTCTTTGAGGAACACTTGCTGCGTAGCAAGCTTGAGGGGTAGCTCCCAATGGCAGCCCCCTTTCTCCTATTTTCTTCTTAGATCTGAGTTCTCTGAATAACTTTTTCGTTCTTCAAGGAAGCTTTCTCCTTCTATTAAAGAAGTTTTTTCCTTCTGTTGAAAATTTTCTTTCTATCTTTAGGGAATTTTTCCCTTTTTGCTAAAAGAGATGTAGTTCTAATCAACATTTTGGAAGATTTACAACCTACTATCTAAATCTATAACATTTCAAGCTCGGAAGAAGAATAGTGTGTAGAAGTTTTAATCGTCAAAGAAGATTAAGAGATATGTTGTTTCTCCTTAAATGACTTCATTTTCTTCTTATGAGATGTTTAACTGGTTGTATTTTTATTGATTTTGTTGTAAGTTTTTTATAATATTTAGTTAGTAATAGTCAAGAGGTGTGTTGCTTCTTGATTTGTGATTTCTATATAATCTTTAGAAGTATAGG
Source organism: Gleditsia sinensis (assembly GCA_037074535.1). Lineage (NCBI taxonomy): Eukaryota > Viridiplantae > Streptophyta > Magnoliopsida > Fabales > Fabaceae > Gleditsia > Gleditsia sinensis. Next base: position 15,818,932 of record CM073469.1, on the reverse strand, counting down.
CTTGAGCTATAATTGTTTTTTTTCTATTGTATCTTGCTAAGGTTTTTGCAAGTTTCATACTCTTGTACTTATTTATTGAATAAAACGATCTTTGATTTATGTAATCAATCATGCAGAATGGTTATTTACTTTTTTGATAATGGTATTCCATTCGAGAAATTAAATGAAACAAATATAGTGCTTATACCAAAGGTTGATAACCCAGAGGGTGTAGGTCAATTTAGGCTTATAAGGCTAAGTGATTCTTCATACCAAGTCATCTCCAAGATCCTTGTGAATATAATGAAATATTTGTTGCTAAATTTGTGTTAGAGGATCAGATAGCATTTTTTGTTGGAAAATTAATGCAAGATAAAATTGTTATTGCTCATGAAGGGTATCTTTACATGAAAAATAAGAAGAGAGGTGGAAAGTTTGAGTTTGAGCTAACAATGGACATGAATTAGGCTTATGATATAAAAGAGTAGGATTTTGTGGAGCAGGTGATGTTGAAGCTAAGTTTCTGTGAAGAATGCGTAAGTCCTATCATCGTATGCATTTCTTCTGTACAATATAATTTACACATGCTTGGAAGGAAGGTGGCCACTTTTCATCCTCAAAGGGGACTTAAACAAGGGGACACCTTGTCCTCTTATCTTTTCATTTTGGTTGCGGATGGTTTATCTAATATGGTCAGGGAGCATGCTCAGAATGCTAAGCTGGTGGTATAAATAAGGTAAGGAGATGTCCTCATTGTGTCTTGGCTAACGTTGCCCTTTTCTTTCTTAAAGGAAAGAAAAGAAAATTGTCTGAAGATGAAGGAAATGTTCGACACATACTGTTTGCCATAAAGGAAATTTTTTTTTGGATAAATTGAAGTGTTTTTCTAAAAAAAAGTACTACCCCTAAAATAATGGATATCGTTAGTTAGACATTGGGGACTCAAAACACTAGGAAACTAGGTAGATATTTGGCATTACCATCAATTTGGGGGAGTCCTAAAGCCGTTGCTTTGCCCTATGTTGGGGATAAAGTACTGTAGAAAATGCATAAACGGTGTTAGAGATCATAATAGAACAATTTAGGAGCTTTCACTCAAGAGCTCAAACTTTTAAGTTAAAATGATTCTTGACATGATATTAAAGGCTCTATGATCAAAAGGTCAAGGGTTTTTTCAAGCCTCTAATTTTAGAGCACCTGAAACACATACGTTACGAACATATATTTTTCATAACATGTATAATACACTCTTTTATAGATAAGTATTCCCATATATACACAATATATAAACCAAATCTATAAACATCAAAGTACAGCAGAAGCAGGGATCCTGTCTGTGACGTTCAAAATATACTCTAAAGTACAAGTACAATATGATCAAAATCCACGAGCTTTGGAAACAAAGTAGGTTCACCCAGAGATCATGTCGTCTAACTGATCAACTATTTGAAGGAGAAGGACCAAACTCTATATCCTTATCTAAAAAACATATAAATATCATGTAGTGAGTTTGATAATTTAGTGAGCAGATAATACTTCCTATGACCTCTTAGATCAACATATGGATGTACTCATGTTTTAAAATTTGTCACATAGAAAATATAGTTCAAAAGTATATCCATGTAGGACCCATATTTCAAATTTTTTCAAATCAAAGGATGTTCAGATATTCAAAACCATATGCAGCATGGTATGATCATTAAATAAATGTTGTTATACTCACTGTATAAGCTATAGTAAAATATTAAGTTTTTGAGATAAAGTCATAACTTTTGTTGATGCATATTTAACATACTATATATGCATTGAAAATCTATTCTTTTTACATATTGTTCAAGCATGTTACAGCTCTCAATTCACTCATTTGCTATACACATAGTGACTGATCGACTAAAGTCACAATAGTGATAAGGGAATGTGAGTTCATCACCCATCTGTCTCTTCACATTACCACTGTCACCCGATTGGAGTGGCCTTCCCTTGGCTCACTCAGGCTAATAGGACGTCCCCTACTCGGTACCGTCACAAGCCATACAACCTATCGATATTCATCGATATATATAAATACATATATACAAATGCATATTCATCAAATGCAATGTATATTTATCAAGCAACTCGCCATGAGCTTTACACTTGCCATTCAATCATAATCAGCAACTATATAGTTTTACAAATCAATGCCTCATGCACATAATATTCACTTTACCAGATAATGATAAATACATTTAGAACTACCTATTTAATAAGTTTCAAAATCTATTTGCAAAATCATACTCTTTTTGAACTATGTACAAGTTCGTAAGTAAAATAGATATTTTAACACACTTCATAAAATTATGATAGCATAAATAAATTGTAAACATAACCAATTATACATTTTAAGTTCAAGAAGAGCATGTGGTAAGTCATAAAAAGAATTATCTACTCACAGGTCAGGGCTCTAAATTGAACAACCCTAAATATAATTTTTCAAGTTAAATCTGATCAAATAGATCTCAAAAATGAGTCCGGATGGTCCAAAAACTTAGAAAATGATTCCAGAATCACAAAATTTAGCCTCTAAGAGATTGGTCAACACTAATCAACTAATGAGTATTATTCACGATCGAAATTACTATTCACCGTCAGAAAATACTATTCATACCATCCAAATTTACTATTCATGACACTAAAAATTATTAGATGACTGTGAAACTTCATATCCTATAGTTTATCTATCTCCTGAATCTATTTACGGTGTTAGATTTTCAATTTGAAGTTTCTAAATAAGAGTTTAAGAGTTTACCTTTTTCTAAGATTTTCTACTTCCAATTTGCGGTGATTCAATAGTTAATTTGAAAAATTATTTAGCCAATATTATAGTACTCTTCGTCCTGAATGTAGTGGTATCCTTAATTTTGAGATCAGAGACCTGTAAATACTCTAGATCTAGAGAAAAAATATGGAGGTTACTATTCATACTATTCATTCGGTTTACAAAAATTTTTCTTCTTCCGCATCTCCCCCTCCCCCTTTTTATTTCTTTTTTTCCTTTTTACTTATTATTGTTTCATAATTAAATATTTAGGATTATTTTTATTTTATTTTATATATATTCATATAAATATCGCTTTTTATCGTAAAGCATCCTAAAAATTTCTAAAAATTTATATTATTGCAAAACTTTAGTTGCACTCTTAAATCGTGACTTTTCTTGATAAAAATTTTAATAAAACAAATCACAAAATAAATATCTTTATACATAATAAAAGAAAGAATATTTTTAAAAATAAAAAAAAATATTAGAGGCTATTATTTTAATTAAAAATATATTTGGTTTTAGCAAAACATAATCATTTTAAAATAAAAATATATATTTTTATAGCAAAATATTATTATTTAAAAATAAAAATTATGGGATATTACATGTTTGATCTTTGTCGACCTTCATTTTCTTAAAAGAAATTAAGTTTAATAGGAAGTATGATGGACAAATCCATACTTCAAGGCCAAAAGTATTCGTGTGAGGGGACGTGGTAGATATTATAATAAAACAAAAAATTCATGGGCCTTCACTCAATAGTTTAAGCTTTTAAGTTGAAATGGTTCTTGACATATGTAAATAAAAGTTTTTTACTTATGATGGTAGGGAAGTCTTAATTAAGGCATGCAATAGCAAACTCTTTACCCTCTTTTGCAATGTGATTTTTTTATTTTTAAAGAAAACGTGTCAATAATTGCAAAGTTTTGGTGGGAGTAAAGGAAGGATTCATTGGATGTCTCGGGATAAGATGTCGAAGGCCAAGAAAGAAGAGGGTGTGGATTTCAAAGACTTCTGAAGTTTCAACCTCACCCTTTTGGCAAAACAAGCATGAAGAGTGGTTCATAATTCTGATGAGTATTGGGTAAGATTTCTCAAAGGGCTTTACTTTCCAGGTACTAAGTTATTTTAGGCTAGGAAAGGTTCAAGGGCTTCTTTTGGTCTAGTCTTTTAGAAAGCAAAGACATGATGAAGGAAGGATTATGGTAGAAAATTAGGGATGGAATGTTTGTTAGAATATGGGATGATAAATGGATTCCAACCTTACCTAATTGTAGATGAGCTTCTTCAAGTCCTGGTCATGAATCTGAAGGCAAATCAGATGAATATCTAATTTAGAATGGAAAATGGGAGTTGACTAATCAGCTGGTTTATAGAGGAGGAAATCCAACCAATTAAGGCAATACAACTACCCCAAGTTTAGAAAGAAGAATCTTTCAGTTTAGTTGAAAACCAAGGGTATCTATTCAGTCAAAAACAAGCTGCAACATGGCTAGAGATTTGAAACCAGGAAAGGTCAACTTAAAACTAAAATTCACAATTACGATCCCTCAGAATTTCTGGAAAGAAATTTGGGCCATTAAAGTACCTCCCAAAATGAAACGTTTTCTTTGGAAGGTATGTTTTAATTCTATCCCTAACAAGGAATGCCTTTTCAAAAGAAAATTGTAGTTTTAATTCTAGTTGTCTTTATGTTTGAAGGGTATGGGAACTATAGAAGACATGTTTGTAATATGTGATTGGGACAGGAGGGTGTGGTACAACAATCCTAGGATGCAAAGTATGGGAATTTAGATTTTGATTTGTGGTGCTATAAAGTATTTGTTGAGATGGAAGGTCTAAATGAGAAGGGGAAGTCTGTAATTGCCGTCACCTGCTGGTTTATATGGAATGGAAGTTGGTTTTCTAGGATCAAGGGATTAATGAGTTAGTAACCTGTTACAGAATAAACGCAGCAGTTCTGAATTCTGGAAACTGGTTGATAAACCTCCAAAAGTTGATGAGGGGAGAAGATCAAGTTTACTGAGAGGTGTTTTGTGTGTATGGGCATTTGCTCCACTAGGTCACATTAAGATTAACATTGATGGCTCCTTTGAATTTACTTCCTTAAAAGCTGGAATAGGTATCATGATGAGGGATAATTCTAGTGTTGATTTGGATATTGTTCTATGGGTGTTTCAGCTTGAAGTACTTTTATGGTGGAAGCTTTGGCTTTAAGGAGGGCTTCTAATGGTGTAGGATGATAATTCGAATCCTCTTTGTGTGGAATCAGATTGTAGTGTTCTTTTAGAAGCTGTAATGGCTCATAGCTTTGACTGTGATTGGGAACATTTTGAAGTTCTAGTGAAGATCAATGAACTGATAAGGCTTCTCCCTAGAGTGTCTCTATTTTTGTCCGAAGACAAGCAAACAAGGCAGCATATTGGCTCACCAAAGTAGCCACATAGATGTGTCCTTTGAATTGGGTGGTGGCACCTCCATCCTCTCTGGCAGAGATTTTTTCCCGAGACATTGCTCAATTAGGAAAAAAGTTGGCTAGGGTGGAGGCAGGATTGGTTCAGTTTGGTGCTTTTGTTATTTAATTTCCTCTTTTTGGACGTATTAAAAAAACAAATCACCAGAGGTTTAAATGATACACTTTAAACCACGAAGAACAATATAATTTTATGCCAAACCACAAGAGATAAAATGTAATCCAGCCCTAAAATTATAATGTGAAGTTTGAATTGAAATTAATTGATGTTGAGCATTGGTATAAAATTGAAGAATGAAGACGGAGGGTGGGGACTACACATAGAGGGTCACAGTACCATGTTCTGCACTGCACTCAACTACATATGTATGCTCATCATCCTTGAAGAAGAACATGATGGAAGTCATGACCATGCCTGTGTTAGAGCACGAAACTGGATTCTTGATCATGGTGGCGTCACACATATACCTTCTTGGGGAAAGACCTGGCTTTCAGTATGTCTTCAATTTATATTCTTACTTTTAATTAAGGTTTAAATATACTTTTGTTCCCTTTAAAATTTTAAATATTTCAATTTGGTTCCTTTGCTTCAAAATGAAAAAAGGTTACCCTTTCATTTTTAAAAAAGTTCCAATTAAATCTTTCGTTTAGAAAAAATACATACATAGACATTAAACTATCGTGACCTTTTGTTTTTCAAGTGAACTATTTAAAAACCATATTAGAAATGAAAATCACATCTCGTTCATGTTATACCTCTCCCTCACACTATTTCCCTGAACTAAAATCATGTGACTCTAATAGCTTGGGTGTCATCTAAATAGTCCACATGAGAAAAAAAAAACTTTGCAAATATTTGCCACACTGGTAGTGTAACAGTCATGTTAACATTTTCTATGAAAATAACGAAGTGACCATGAAAGATGAATGAAGCATTTAATTGTAACTTTTTTCTATAAAAAAATATTGCTATAGAAAGCTCAACCTCAGGTTGTGTGTTTTTCACCATTGGATCACCATTTTGTCCTAAAGATTCTTAATTGTAATAAAAAATGGGCACATATCTCTAGGTAAAAATGATGATCCAATGGTAAAAACACTCAGCTTTTCAAGAGGTTGACCTTTTTCTTTTCATAGTAAGTTTTTTAAATAAAAAAAGAAAAAAGAAATGGTAACATTGCTTTGTTTTGAATAAGAGCGACCATATTGAAAATTTTACAAAAAAATGTATTTAAGCTTTTAATTAATTATATATACACCAAAACTGTTTCTATTCTATGTTATTGATATATATCATGCTGTGTTGCTGCTTCAGATACTTGGTGTTTTTGATTGGTCCGGGACTAACCCAATGCCTCCTGAGTTTTGGCTCCTTCCTTCATTTCTTCCTATGCATCCAGCTAAAATGTGGTGTTATTGCCGATTAGTTTACATGCCTATGTCTTACTTGTATGGGAAAAGGTTTGTGGGTCCAATCACACCACTTATTCTTCAGTTGAGACAAGAACTCTTTATTGAACCTTACCATGAAATTAACTGGAGGAAAACTCGTCATCACTGTGCAAAGGTGAGACTCACACATTCATCTTTAATGATTTCCCCTATCATTTTTAATTATCATAGAATATCTGTCTAATATATCACAGGAAGATCTTTACTATCCCCATTCCTTGATATAAGATCTGATATGGGATAGTCTATACATATTAACTGAACCACTACTTACGTGTTGGCCCTTCAACAAGTTGGTCAGAGAGAAGGCCCTTCAAGTAACATTGAAGCATATCCACTATGAAGATGAGAATAGTCGATACATAACCATAGCGTGTGTCGAAAAGGTATCGTTTCATGTTTAATTAATTAACTATAAATTGAATTGATATATACTTGAGGTAAGAGGAAATTTCTAATATTCAAATCCCCACAGGTTTTATGTATGCTTGCTTGTTGGGTTGAAGATCCAAATGGAGATGCCTTCAAGAAGCATCTTGCTCGGGTCCCCGATTACTTATGGATTTCAGAAGATGGAATGACCATGCAGGTGAAATTAAGTGCTCAGTAATAGGAAAGTAAAAAGTAAACTAACAGCATGATTCTTAATTTGTATACCCACTTAACTTTAATCTCCATATTTTTCTTGAGTTTCTAAATTAGTCTTTAAATAATTAAATCGTCACTTGTAAATATGTTTTTAATACTTGAAGAAATTAAACTCGTTGCATATAAGTTTTGAAAGGAATATAAAATGCAATAAGTTTAATATTTTTGGATATTAACTATAGACCAGAGAATTTAGGGATCGAAACTGAGTAGCTTACAAATTCAGAAATCAAATTATTTGTTTACTCAAAAATTAAATGATACTTTACTAATGAAGAAGATGATTCACCAATAATTTTTTAATTTTGTGGCTTTGATCGATATATACCTTTTACATGCAGAGTTTTGGTAGCCAGGAATGGGATGCTGGCCTTGCCATCGAAGCTTTACTTGCCACTAACCTAAATGAGGAAATTGCTCCAACGCTTGCAAGAGGGCATGACTTCATCAAGAAATCTCAGGTCTGTTTTTTTTATTATAAATTAAGAAACATATTGATAAACGAAAATGATTAATTATATATAGAGAGAGATTCCTATATATATATATATATATATATATATATATATATATATATAGATATATAACTAACAAAATATTATAAACTTTCTCACGACAATTAACAATGTGATCAGGTTAGGGACAACTCCTCTGGTGACTTTAAGAGTATGTATCGTCAAATTTCTAAAGGGTCATGGACCTTCTCTGATCAAGACCATGGATGGCAGGTTTCTGACTGCACTGCAGACGGTTTGAAGGTGATTAACTAGCTACGAAACAAATTAACCTTCAACTTTTCTGTTACCTAACAATATTCTTCTTTGGTTCAGTGTTGCCTTGTTTTGTCAATGCTACCACCAGAGCTTGTGGGCGAAAAGATGAAACCTGAAAGGTTATATGATTCTGTCAATGTCTTATTGTCACTTCAGGCAAGTGCTTTTAAATATTCTTTTGTTGTTGAATTGATTGATCATTGAGTTGGTATTTGGTCCATAGCCAGTGGACAATTTTTTGTCCACCCACAATATCCATATCATGATGTATGGTAAAAATAATTTTAAAAAAATACTACTTTTATCACATATTGTTGAAGTCCCACATCGGCTGGATGTCTAAGTATTATTCTCTTTATAAGTCTAGACAATCCTCTCTCTCTCTCGACTCAAATTTTGAGAGTGGAATTAGGTCCAATATTTCTAATATGGTATCAGAGTCTGCTCTAATTTACGATATGGCTCACCGGTAGATGTTCATGCCTGCAAACTTCATACTCCATATGTTCATTCCTGAGCGTGAGGGGGGTGTGTTGATATCTAAATATTGTGCTCCTTATAAGTTTAGGTAATTTTTTCTCTCTTGACTCGAGTTTTGAGAGTGGAGTTAGACTCAATATTTCTAATACATATCATAATCTAGACATTACTGATAGAAAAAAAAATTGTTCATTGCCGGTGGACTAAATCATTTTTCTTGATCTTTTGCTTGTGATTTACTGACAAATCTCAAAATTTTGTATAATTGCAGAGTAAAAGAGGTGGTTTAGCAGCCTGGGAGCCAGCAGGGGGTCATGATTGGCTGGAAGTAAGTGCTACAATAGAATATTAGTATCTAATTTTATGATATATAATCATAATAATCATACGTAATTATTTTTATGCTAGTGTACCTCCTTATAAAAATACCTCACCAGCTCACCTTATTTCATTGGTGAAATAAAAAGTGTGGAGGTATTAAAAAAATCCAATTGAATTAATTGGAAACTCCTACAATACTGAAATTTTGAAAAATCTCTCTTATTTAGCACCATTGCTAGTATTCACTAGCATACTAGTTTAAAAACTTGAGACTTAAATTTATGAGTTTTGCTAAGAAGAGCTCGAATTCTTAAGACTCGAGTTTTTCATCGTTCAATTTTGCTCAAGATTTATAATTTTTTTGTTGTTGTCTTTTTTTAAAAGCGTGGATCTCAAAAGAGATCGAACAGTGGAAAGCTCTGGTTTATTTAATGCTGGAGTTAAATTATATTTATATTAAATTATTTGAGTAGTTGGAAAATTTATAGTTCCCAATAACTTTCATCGCCCAATTTAGTTTATTTAATGCTGGAGTTGTTTAAATTATTGTTTTTATTTTTATTATTATATAATAGATTAAGTGACCCACCCTACAAAATTTTTGAATCCGCCACTAATTAGTACAAGCAATTTAGGGACTGGGATCTTCTAAATTTCTCAAATAAGTTTATAGATATTTATGAGTTCTGAATTATGAGTTTCACTTATTCATTACATATTAATTTTATTGAATTATATCTTTCTCTTTTTTAAATTTTCCTTATAAATTTTTTTTGATAACTTTAAAGAATCCCAATTTATAGTTCGGACATTTGAAGGGAAGTAAATAAATGAATCCAATATTTCATTTGCGTGGTTGGATCTGGTGCTGAATCCAACAGAATTTTTGCCGACATTATAGTTGAGCATGAATATGTTGAGTGTACTGGGCCAGCAATCGAGGTTTTAGTTTTGTTTAAGAAGCTCTACCTCAGCATAGGAGGAAAGACATCGAAAATTTCATTGCCAACGCCGTACAATTCCTTGAAGATACACAAACAGCGGATGGTTCATGGTATGGGAACTGGGGGGTGTGCTTCACTTATGGTTCTTGGTTCGCGCTTGGTGGGCTAGCTGCGGCTGGGAAGACTTATAGCAATTGTGCCGCCATTGCCAAAGCTGTGAATTTTCTACTAAAATCCCAGAGAGAGGATGGCGGGTGGGGGGAGAGCTATCTTTCATGCCCCAAAAAGGTTAATGACTTTGAAGTCAATATTATTTTAAGCATCATTAGTTAATGGGAAAATTATATTTTTTTTTTCACTTAGATTTTTGTCCCTCATTGCAATTTTTTTCAAATAAATTAATTTTCACAATTAATTCTTTTATTCATTTATCCCATTATAATTATTTTTTATTGTCTAAGTTAAACATAAATTTTAATATTAGCCATGTGAAATACCAAAAAAAATAAAATACTTCCTATACAGATATATGTACCTCTTGAAGGAGGCCGATCAAATGTAGTAAAGACAGCATGGGCTATGATGGGCCTAATTCATGCAGGACAGGTTAGTTAACACAATTTGATCTTAAAATATATAAATGTTAATATTTAAAATGCTTATTTATAATTACCAAAATATCCAGCCATTTGATATAAATTATTTATTTCCTATTTGCCTGGACAGGCAGGGAGAGACTCGACTCCTCTTCATCGCGCGGCAAAGTTGCTCATCAATTCTCAGCTGGAAGATGGGGATTGGCCGCAGCAGGTAGGCAACTGTAACTCAATCACTCACTTGATGGTGTCAACATGCGTAGGCTGTATGGACCGACCCATTAAATTATTAGGGTTGAACTAAGTCAAGTATGCCAACCCTCAAAAGCCTAATAAAAATTATAAAAAAAATTGATAAGTAAGACTAGAGTAAAGTTGAGCCGAACTTGAAGAACTTAAAATTTTTGTATAAAAAATAAATTATTAATATTTTATAATATTATTTATATTTAGAATACAAAGTTATAATTACTTAAATTATAAAAATTTTATTAAAAATTAATATAGATATAGGGCTGGCCTTTAAAGTTAGCGCTATATCTCATTAAGCCAACTCTTAAGAATCACTATTTTGGTCAATAAAAGAATCTAGTTCCATCAATTTGATTCTTCAAATATATTTGTCATCATTTTAGTTATAAGTTTTTGAATAAATATATCATTTTGGTCCTCGATAAAAAACACTAAAAAGTTACCCATATGGACTAATTTTTTTCAACATGGAACATCAATTGCTGATGAGGTCTGTTAAAAGTTAGACGAAAGTAAAATGCATCGTTTTCTCTAATAAAATTAAAGGCAATTTTTTGTAAATTAGAAATAAATTTGTTTGTAATTGTACAAAAAAATGATGCGTCGCTTTGCTTTCATCTGGATTCTAACCATTCATATTAATAACTAACGTTCCACATTGAACAAAATTAGTGTATTTTTAAACAAACTTAACGTTGAGGAATAAAATAAAGTGCAAATAGTTAGAATTATAACTATGACAGTTATCTTTGACTGATCAAAATAATTAATAACACTATTTTCTTTTAAAAATTAAAACAATAGTTTACACATAAATTAATTATATAGTTGTGGAATTGAATAATTTTTGTTATTTATTTTCAGGAAATCACAGGAGCATTCCTGAAGAATTGCATGTTACATTATCCGATGCACAGAAATATTTTCCCAATGTGGGCTTTGGCTGAATATCGCAAGCGCTGTCCGTTGCCTTCCGCAACTGTTTAAAAAAAAAATTCAAGCTTGTAATCTGATACAAAAGCACATGTAATGGAGCTGGAACCTGATCTTTAATCAGATTTCACAGCACTTATTTAATGTAAGTAGACAATAGAGATTATAAGAGGTTTGTTGTTTTCTCAATAATGTAATATAACAAATAATGTTTTTAAGAGTACTTGAACATTTTCCAATTACAGGCATGATTAATAGGTAGGTCGTATTTTCCCCGAATTCAAGTTAATTCTTAATCTTAAAAAGAATAGAAAAGAAAAAATTATAATAAAAAAAAAATTAAATTCAACCGGTCAGTTCAACTAAAAAAAATCAATGAATCGACTAAACTAGTAGACTTAAGAACCGGTCAATTCTAGTAAAAAACCAATTAAAATCAGTATAAACCGGATAGTACATAGTATGACTTGGCCATGGGTTTGGGAAGGAACCGGACCAACTCATAATTTATTCAACAAAAATGGTGTTAGTGAGACTCAGACGCACTCTAGGAAACCAAGATTTCAGCTTACCGCCATGCCACGCTGGCATGTTTATTAAGTATAGGTAAGTTTTTATATTTATTTCATGACTCAAGTCATAAAATAAATAGAAAGACAATCAATTATGATTTTATTAAACAAAAGTAAACGATTTATTAATTTCTTTATCAAAATTTATTAATTTCGTTAATATTATATAATGTGAATTTGTTTGTATAAATAAATTATTTAATTATACTTATATATTATACATACATCCACGTACTACCAATTGTGGTTTGACCATAGTTCAATCAATAAACTGTTATCTGCTTTTTTTATTAGTTTAATGGCCGATTCAATTTTAAAAAAATTCATTATATTCAAAGTTATACATAATTTACCTAATTATTTTATATTTTAACAAATATAAAATAAAATAAAAAATTGAAATGCCCAATGTTAATGCACGGTTAGTCCTGCACATATATAAGCTTACAAGCGGTCATTGTTATTATTATTATTATTATTATTCACACACAACTCAGAGAGAGAGAGAGAGAGAGAGAGAGAGAGAGAGAGAGAGAGAGAGAGAGAGAGAGATATATATATATATATATATATATATATATATATATATATATATATATATATATATATATATATATATATATATATATATATAGTTTTATAAAAATTATAAAATTTTATCTTCAATAGTTGAAAAGTATAATTACTAATTCATTATGATTTATTTGTATGTTATCATTCTATCGGAGATCAACAAAATATAAACCTAAATAATTAATTAATTTAATAAGCGTATTACACTCGTGATATAACTTATATACCTTGACTAATTTAAGATAGACACTACTATTAAGAAAATTATTTAATCAATAAACACGATACAACTTAAAATTCTTACTTAAAATATATGATATATTATAATTTATTATAACATTTAATTATTAACATAAGAAACTATATATATATATATATATATATATATATATATATATATATATATATATATATATATATATATATATATATATATATATATATATATATATATACATGTATGTATGTATATATTATGTAGAGTGCACAATTTAATCCCTAAATTTAAGTTATTGTCCAATTTAATCCCTGAATTTACCACAAGTCAGACAATTTAGTCCTTCTGTTATCTCTACATTAACTACTTGTTGACATAGCCCGTTAAGTGTCTATGTGACACATTAAATTCCAACTAATTATATAACATCAATGTTGATTTATCTTAAAAAAAGAATAAACACAATTTAATCCCCTGAATTTTCTAGGTCCCTACAATTTAGTCTATAAATTTGCGGGCAATCGAAATCGTGGAAGGATTTAAAAAAGGCAAGATCATCGTAAATATATTTACAATTCAATGCAAAATTTCTCCATTCAATCAATTGTTTAGAAGTAGAGTGACAATATATTCAATAAGTTAAAGCACATATTTTTCTCTGTCTCTAAAGAAAAAAAGGGATATATCTTAAGGAAAAAGATCTGCAAGGAAAGAAGCATCTTATTAGAATATACAGCAGCATTCAAACATGATCACGGGAGATAACTAATACATATCAACTAGAAATATTTCAGCATTAAAATACCTTAATTAGAGTAAAAACCATAAAAAAAGTAGCACAATACTGAACAATAAGGGACTGAGAACAATGAAATCATGACTTCTCCTTTCTACACAAAATGTGTAAAGTGTCAGGCTAACCACTGTCACGGTTGTTAATATCATTGATTTCAGAATAACTTTCCTATTTTTAGTCATAAACAATTTACTAGAATAATGACAAAAATTCTCAATTCTAACAATCTTGCTACAATGCATAATGAGTCAAAAATATTTCCAAACTTTCACCATGCAATATCTTAAATTAGATTTTACTAATAATTTATTTTTCATAGTCGACATTGTCAAAACTCAACAAATCATCAATTACTGTTGTATTTTCAATGAACAAATGTGATAAGAAAAAAATTATTTTCAATAATCCTCATTTTTTCAGCCTAAGGTTAGAGCATCAAGTATAAAAAAGAACAAAGATTCACGGTGTCCTAGAAACGAGGCTTTGGCCATGGTCTTTTGGAGGTGTTTTGTGTGATAGGAAAGGATTTTATAGTGTTGGGGTATTTCACTGTGTTGTCAGTTGAAACCAGAAAAAGGGATTTTAGGAGGAAACAATGATTTTACGAGAGAGAAGGGGGACAATATAGTGAGAGTGAAAAAACGAAGCATTTTGAAGTTTTTTTAAGTTGAGTCAATGCTAATGTGCCATGATTAGTTGACATTTAACATGCTACATAGACACTTAACGGATTACATCAGGAAGCAGTTAGTGTGGAGATAATGGAAAAACTAAGTTGTCTAACGTTTAATAAATTCGGAGACTAAATTGTGCAATAACTTAAATTCAATGACTAAATTGTATGTGTACTCTTTTTTTTAAAGCTGATTCATCGCTAACGTGGCATGATTAGTTGGCATTTAATGTGTCAAGTAAGCACTTAACGGGTTACGTCAGCAAGCAGTTAGTATGAAAATAATAGAATGACTAAATTGTTTGACATTTGGTAAAATTAGATACCAAATTGTACAATAACTTAAATGCAGGTATTAAATTGTAAGGATCTAGTAAATTTATGGACTAAATTGTGTATTTACTTTATTATATATAACACTTAAGTAATTATTAGATGATTATGCACTGATAAAATAGAAAATAAAGGATTGTTTATGCACTTGACTAAATCTTTCATACATCCTTAGCATTAGTTACTTACTTAACAGGAAAATAAGGAAACCTGTAAACACTGGGAAAAAAAAAGAACACAGTATGTAGAGAATAATAAAGTGGGAAAAATCATCGGCTCCAGAGGGCCCTCTAATCCTTTTGTCAAAGGAAGTACCCGCTTCAAAAATCATCATAAAACGCACAGCAAAGCTAACAAACAAAAAAGCCTATTCCATAAAAGATGAGGAAGTAAATATCTATGACCAAAACATCCTACATTATGCATAATAATCCAGCAAAACAGAACAAGTTTAAATCAAGAGATCATAAAACATATTTTTTTTTATAAAAAAAAAACCTTTAAGCTATACTTCCTGTGCAAATGCCAAGGAAGAGCTAAAAATACCAAAACTAATTAAGCAACAAGCTAACTAACAGCGCAGAATATGCTTGCTCCAAGTTTTGTGCAGCCAAACTTTCAAAAGGAAAAATCTAGATCAGATTGTTCTTAATAAGAGTTTGTATTTGGTATACTAGCAGTGGGCTTCAATTTCCACCAGTAGGGAATCAAAATGCAGCCACATGAATTTTTTTATTTAATAACTTTTTTATTATTTAAATATACAAGTGGCAGTATTTTTGGTTCTCTGCCGGTGAAAATTAAAGTTCACCAATAGTGTACCAAATTATTACTTTATTAATAATTCATACAAGAAAATATTTCTATCAGTTTAGGTGTAGCAAAATAAAATGGGCCAATTCAAGGCATTAGGGTCAACTCCATGGTGCTAACAAGATTTTGGTATAGTGCCTTTTGTGACTTAAAGAAAAATAAATATAACTTCTACTTGATGGGCTTGGATGCTGTGGTGACATCAGTAATTTTCAGCTACTGTAACAGGGTTATAGAGTCCCAAATCATTAAGGAAGTATATTGCAAATCCCAAAAAAGAAAAAAAGAAAGAGAGAAACAACAACAAAAGGAAAGATGCAAAACTGAACAGTCCAAACTTGAAAATTTTAATACTGAAACAAAGAAGGGAATTTATGTGCGTGTTGTGTTTGAAAAACTTGACATGCCACACACTTTAATCGAATAGAAATCTAGAGAGAATATTATCATTGACATATCCAAGAATTAACATATCCATGTATATTTCTAGAATATAATGAATCATGTTGGAGGTGTTAAAATTTAGGGTTAAACAAACAGCGCACACACCTTTTGGGGCTTTTCTTTTATTTATAAATAATATTAAAATAGTACAACTCCAAGCTAAACTCCTAAATAATGACAAACTCCTGGATTCAATTGGAGTCTCGCTAGCTTAACCTGTAACACTTATCCTCCATGAAGCATGGACACCGGCACAGACACATAAAACTATACTGATATGAAGACCACGACATGACAAAATTTGAAGAGTCACATTGTGTCTAATAACTGTCTGAAATATATCCCAAAGATACATCTCGTTTTTTGAAGTGCTGCTTTATAACTTATCCTGAACTAATTGATAACTCTTTCAACAGGAGGAATAAAGATTAAAATGGATAACTATCAATTCACTCAAACAATTGAAAGCAGAAAAACACAATGAATCATTAAACAATAATGTATTACAGGTAGGTAGATATGAAAAATTCTACTTTGAACTGCAAGGACAACACATTTCATAATGAAGCAGTACAAATCCAGAAGCATAATGGGACAATGAACAACCTTACGATGTCATCCCCAATTTCTGGTGTAGTGCTTAGGCTTCTTCTTTTTGTCCTACGAGCATCTGATGAGGATGCACCATCTGACCTATAACTGCTTATGAAAAAGAACAAATTCCTGTTATGAATCATATATTCAAAAAATAACAAGATCATAAAGAAGGAAAAAAAAGGAAGTACTGTATTATTGAAAAAAATGCTCATAGAAAACAATATACAAGAGCAAATGCAGTACATGCAATGATCCAACCACGCGTTGCCATTTAAACCTACTTAAATTCCCATCCCAATGCCATGTACTTGACTAAGAGGAAATGTCATGACCCCAAGTTACGAGTATGTAACCGGCACGGGTGTTGAGAATAATCTCATCCCGTAAGCCTCTTTCTTGAAACATATAAATGAAATTTCTCATAACTAAGATAAATTGTAACCAACTCATAATTACATATTCATTTGAGAACTTAACTTCTATACTATATAATTTCAATTATCTTAAAATATACACAAATACTATGCAAAATGGAAGCTGAGATCCTGCCTGTGATATATGGAGCAACTCTAGAGTACAAAATACAACATAAGCCAAAAGCTGTGAACCTTGAAAATAAAGTAGGTTCACCCATAAAATGTGTCGCCTATCTGACCAGCTATCTGTAAGAGACTGACCAAAATCTGTGTTTTTATCTGAAAAATGTAGAAATATCGTGTAATGAGTTTGACAACTCAGTGAGCAGGTAATTTTTACCATAACGGAAACAGGACAAGCAGGGCCCGAATTTTTCCTTCACAAATAAATATTTAATGAAAGGAAAAGATGAATGCCATATGCATCATATGTTTGAAAGATCAATAACAAGAAAGTTTCGGTATCAAATACATAATATCAATGTTACGATATTATATAAATAAATACAAATAAACTTAAAGCTTTTCATAGACTGAAGAATTCTGTCTATATCATATCCATAGTCATTTCTCAAGCATGCAACAAAAGAAGTGTTCACCATCAATCAGGAATCAATTAGGCAAAAGCCCGCACAATCATCCATCAAGCAAAAGCTCACACAGTCATCCATTAGGCAAAAGTCCGCATCCATCAGGCAAGAGCTCGCACAATTCATCAGGCAAAAGTCCGTATAATCCATCAGGCATAAGCCCGCACACAATCAATTAGGCAAAAGTCAATTTCATAGAACTCAAGATGCACTAGGATTAGCATTTCTAGCTACTAGATTGCAATGTTTTCAATTTATATTCCTTCGTATAGATACAATAAAGAATTAACAATAAATGCAAAAGATAAACCAAAATGTCATATCTCTTCCAGAAAATCATATACTCACTGATCAACAATAACCACAATAACATCAACTTAACTTACACATTTATATCTAAAGGTACACACATGTGCCTCATAAAATCATTTATCAATTCATATAAAATATCAACATCACCATAAACCAACATAATTTTTGAGTATTCTCAATTAGTATAGTTTAATATCAATAGAGAAATAAAATATAAACGATGATTGTCCTGCATTTCTAAGGTTTATACTAGGAGTCATGTTTTGAAATACATATTCATAACTAAAAATAAATTTTACATCAAAAGTAATGTCTCATATAGATATATTAAATTAATAGCTAGAAATTATGTTATAATAAGTATTATCTACTCACAGGGTAAGGCCTCCAGGTTGGACAGCCCCAAAATATACTTTTCCAATCCGAATTTGACTAAATAGATCTCAAAAACATGTCCAGAGGGTCAATAAATCAAGAAAACAACTTCGGAAACTTGGTCACTATCACCACCGGAAAATACTATTCACTAGCCGAAAAATACTATTCACCCGCGCGGAAATCACTATTCACGACGAACAAAAAGATGTCAACTGGTCAAAAATATTCATATCCTAAGGTTTATCTAGCTCCTGAATCCATCTATGGTATCAGAATTTCAATTGGAAGTCTCTAAGTAAGAGTTTTAGAGTTTATTTTTTTCTGAGATTTTCTACTTCAAATCTACGGCGATTCAACAGCTGATTTAAAAAATTGATCGGTCAAAACTGTAATATTCTTCATCTTGAATTCAGTAGTACCCTTAGTTTTGAGATCGGAAGCCAACAGGCACTCCAGATCTAAAGAGAAAATTGAAGGTACTATTTATACTATTCACTCTCACTATTCATCAATTTTTTTCAGAAATATGATCCGTCTCCATTGTCTCCCCCTTCTCTCTTTTCCCTCTTATTTATTTATTTTTAATAATTATTATTATTTAATAATTAAATAATAGGATTTTCTTTTATATATATTCATATAAATTCCGTTTTTCATCCTAAAATATCCCAAGAATTTCTAAAATTTTACATTCTCATAAACCTTTAGTTAAACTCTTAAATCATGATTTTTTCTTGCTAAAATTCTTAATAAAACAAATCACAAAATAAATATCTTTATGCATAATAAAAGAAAGAATATGTCTAAAAATACAACAAAAATTTATTAAAGGCCAATATAATTATTTGAATTAAAAGTATACTTACTTTTAGCAGAATATAATCATTTTTAAACAAACAAAAAAATATTTATTTATAACAAAATATTATCATTTAAAAATAAAATTACGGGATATTACATTCTTTCCCCCTTAAGAAATTCGGACCCCGAATTTCAACTCATCCTATCAAAAATAGGGAATGAAGTCAAGGCATAAATTACAGTTATTAACCTCATTACTCAAGCTATTGAGCATATCTCCTTTGTATATTACCTTTACTCTCTAAGAAGTCTCTTCACTTTAGTGATTTTACCATATAACCTTAACCATAGGGATTTTCTTCAATCATAAATTTTTCAAGAATATTTGGTCACCAACTAATAATTTCTAGTGCTATAATATTTATGGTCCTTATAGACTTTTGGCCTATACTGAGTTGCTTATATTCTTTTTCTAATCAATTTCATCTCCATATTTGCAAATAGATACTAACCTTATCACTAAAAAATATGTGGGTATTTGGCGCGCATATTATTCTCTCTTTCCTAAGTAGCCTCCTATGACAAATGATTTTGCTATATCACTTTCACCGTGACATTTCTTTTGAATTTAATTTCTTCACTTGACTATCTACTATAGTCACTGATTTTTTGCTCATATAACAAATCTTTGTCTAACTGAATTTCCCGACACTGAATAACATGTGTTGCATCTGGTAGATACTTTCGTAGCATAGGACTAGATGAACATTATCCAATTCAGATGGTAAAGCCCAACGGTAAGCTACTGGACAGATCCTATATGCCGTGGACCTAATTTTACTCAACTCACTCACCCATTAGGTGACCTATAATGTTTCATGTAAAACCTCAAATAGTGCCATTGTATAGTGGCCTGATAATTACTGATATGAGCAAGTTCAGCTAAGGACAAATAATTTATATAAAGATATCTGAAGCATAACTTCTAGTGCATAAATGCATCATTTAGATTTACTATCAACTCTGCGATAATCTAACAAAGATCCTTAGACTTCCTGAATAGCTCTCCTGAAATAAGATATTCAATTCTTACTTGCTGAAATACCGAACAACAAAAGAAATACCACTTGTATATTCTTTTTACCATTATACTAGTACAATTCTTTCATATCTTAGTATATCTTTATTTCCTCAGATTATCCATATTCACAATCTATAGCTTCTTCTGAAATCTCCTTTCTCACAATTATTCACACGTGAAATTTCAATCTCAGCATAATTCACATCGTAGATACTAGACTCAACTTAGCATGGTATAAACTCTTAACAAATACCTTGATTGCTTTATATTTATTTATTTGAACATGGTTCTCAAAATATTCTCCATATTTCCAAATTAAGAGTTCAAAGATTAATTTAAATCCTACTTTCCATATTTTATTCCTCAAGAACTTCAACACCACTAATTCTCTTGATTACATTCGTTAAAACACCATAAGGTCATCATCCTTCTGTTCCTCTCAAAATTTTCATTACTTTTACCTATATCCACTATGACACTATAATAACTAAGTTTCAAAGAAAATAAATTAAACCTCCTTGTAATAAGGAAAAAGAGAACCTTATATTTAATGCCAAATATTAATGAAGGACGATGCAGCAGAAAATGCGGAATACATAATAGAACATGGTGCCAAAATAGGAAGTCAGAAATTTGGACAAAGCATTGAAAAACATTAAAATCGGTGGTCGTAATTCTTGAAAATCTGTAAACAAAATTTAGCTACGATTTCGGCAAAAATCGGTGGCCGTAAATTTTGAATATATGTGCCAAAATCTAATTCAAAGATACTATTATTCGGAGGAAGAATATCACATGGAAAAGAAACATTTCTGAGCTTATAAAAGACTGTGAAAAACAAAGAATACATAGTTAACTAGTAGGATGCAGTTGATTGCTTCAAAATAGATGTAATCAATCAATTGTAAAATAAACCAGTTCAAATTGAGAATTCTCAAAATAGCTAGTTGATTTAATAATACTGATAGTCGACTGGCAAGAATATTGAGAAAACAAATTAAACCATTTGATTGTCCCTCTTCAACAATTAATTGGTTTGCATTTTCACTTATTTTTTACAATGACGCCTATCACCTACAATTTCCCTACAAGGATTAAGACACCAATGCCTTATCAAGGACAACAAGGAAAAGAAAATTCCTGGTGATACCTTAATCTTATTCTTTTTATATGCTTAATATAGGTCACAGTCATAACTACTGTACATATACATGCTTGCCATCATTTCATTTTTTTTTTGAAATTTTCACCTTCAATTTAGTTGATATCCACCAATCACTCACATAGCTGTTCTAATTATACTCGGCCTATTCGCATAGCTATCATATGTATGCCTTTCTCTGAGTTCTATAAATACACACATTAGTATCTTTACTTCCATAGTCAAAGTTAAGGTGTGTGCAATTATGGAGGGAATCACATTCCGTCAGTTTCGAAATATTTGTGTCTTTTGTGGTTCCAGTCTTGGAAAAGATGGAGAGTATGTGAAAGCAGCACAAAATCTAGGTATGGTGCTGGCCAGGAGAAAAATTCATTTAGTCTACGGTGGAGGTAACTGTGGGTTAATGGGGTGTGTGGCTATAGCTGAACATGTAGAAGGATGCCAAGTTCTAGGTATTATTCCTACAGCTATAGCTGCATCCAACATCATAGGGAAGATCATTGGGGAAGAATTTAGAGTAGCTTCCATGCATGAACGCATGGCTAGAATGATGAGCAATGTTGTTGCCTTCATTGCCTTACCAGGTGGTTTTGGTACTTTAGAGGAGATTTTCCAAATAGTCTCTTGGGCACAACTGAATATGTATCACAAACCGATAGGTTTGTTAAATGTTAATCACTTCTTTGATGGTCTGTTGTCTTTTCTAGATCAAACTGTAGAATAAAGATTTATCCCACACTCAGCATGACGAATTCTCATCTCGGCTTCAAATGCTGAGGAGTTGATTGATGCCTTACAAGCATATGTTCATGTACCTAATCCAACTATAGCTCAAATAGAATGGATGGCAGATAACCATAGGAAGCGCAAATTGGATTTGAATCTTCATCTATAACTGTAGTAGAACGTAGCCATTATTGCACCGCTTCTACTTTCTTATGGTCAACTTGGATAGCATCTAGAGTTGGTAAAACTATCTTTAAATATTGCTTATGATCCTCTGTACTGTTAGAACATATCAGTATTTTGTTAATAAAGACAATAATAAATTCTAAATACTCTATTCATTAAGTCCTTGAATGCAGCTAGGGCATTTGTCAAACTAAATGACATCACCAAAACCTTATAATATACATAATGAAGTACTAAAAGAAATTTTTTGAATATCCTCTTCCCTTATCCTCAATTAATGATACTCATATCTCAAATCAATTTTTTTTTGAAAATGTAACTGGTCAAACAGCTCATCTATACGAGGTAATGTATTTTTATTCCATACTGTCACCTTATTCAACTGTCTATAATTTAAGCATAACCACAACAATCCATTCTTTCATTTCACAATTTGGACTCAAGCACTCCAAAAAGAGTACTAGAGCGTATAAATCCTTTCTTTAACCAATATTGCAACTGATTCTTCAATTTCTTAAGTTCAATGGTTGCCATTCTATATAGGTATAAACACTAGTTGGCTTTTAAGAAGTAAATCAATACCAAATTCCATTTATCATTTCGGGATAATCCTGAAAATTCCTCAGGAAACACATTAGAGAATTCTCTAACCACTAGAATTTGATCTACATTAATGTATTTCATATATATATCTTTGACTACTGCCAAATATCCTTGGCACCTTTTTGTAATGACTTATGGACTGCTAAAGCAGAGATTAGATTACTGAACATCTCACTACGGTCTCTTTGTATCAAGAAAGAAGATTCTCTCGTCTAAATCATTGTAGCACATCCTACATCAATCCCATATATAAGATATTATTTCATCTATGGTATAGCTTTTAACAATGGATATACCATTTCATTAATAAAAATATTATTTCCGCCACTTAACAGAGAACAATTATAAAACATATTCGAATAAGTGCACAAAATAGACATCATATACCATAGCTAAAATAGCTCTACGAATCAAGTCATTCCATGCAAAAATTCTTAACCATTCAATGCAATTTTCAAGTATAAGCATATACCATATTTAATGCATATATTATGTTACAAACTTGGCATATAAGCCATATCTCATCAATATAATGCATGATTGATTTCCTGTATCACGCAAATACCGTATCTCAACTAACTCGTTGCACATTATTTCATAATTTTTTTTTATCTCATGGCTGTCTATTTTTTTTTCTATGTTCATGCGGAAAAAAAGACAGCCATGAGATAAATAAAATTATGAAATAATGTGCAACGAGTTAGTTGAGATATGGTATTTGCGTGATAAAAAAGTGTCGCTCAAAGTTAAAGGAAAATTCTACCGTACGGCTATAAGACCTGCTCAACGTTGCAGAGATGAGAATGTTGCGCTGGATGTGTGGACACACCAGAAGAGATATGATTAGAAATGAGTGCATTAGAGAGAAAGTTGGGATAGCACCTATTGTGGAGAAGATGGTTGAATCTTGCTTAAGGTGGTTTGGCCATGTGTGGAGAAGCCCTAGTGAGAAGAGTAGATCAGATGAAGAATAGTCCAATAATTAGAGGTAGAGGGAGGCCAAAGAAAACAATAAGTAAAACTATTAAAAATGATTTAATAGTTAATAACTTATCTATTGATCTCATCCATGATAGGCCACTATGGCGCCGTTTGATCCATGTAGCTGACCCCAACTAGTGGAAAAAGGCTTAGTTGTTGTTGTTGTTGTTGGCTGTCTATTTTTTTCTATGTCTTAACTAGGCCAGTATGAACATGCTTGTCATGTGACCTTTTAGCATCACATTTCTTGCTTTAAGGGTCTTTCCCCCTATAACTTTTCTTTCTTATAAATATCTGGGATATGATGTTAACTTTTATAGTGTTGTGCTGTATAAGTTTTGCCAAATAACCGCAAGCGCACGGCGTAACTGTAGCTAGTCCAGCGAGTACGGGTCGTATCCCACAGAGAACAATGCCAATTACCAGAATTATGCAAAACGAGCTATCTAGATCGATGTAAAGCAATAGAGATTTTGTCATAGTTAAATAAGCAAAGATAATCAATTAAACAAAGTCTAGGGTTACGGTTCACCACACTTATGATATTCAACATCCAATTTATACCTCTAATTACAATTATCTAGGTTATTGGGGATGGTTTAGTCTTAATTAACTAGCAACCTCTTTCAAGCAATACCAATCGTACATAGGTTAATCCAATTGCCTACTTTTGTGGTTCTTAGTTCAACCTAAGTCCATTAAGTTCTATGCCGACCATGGAATACAATTAATCGGTTTTCTCGTGCCCACTAATTGATTCATTCCTAGAGAACCTTAAACTACTTTTGTGATTAAGATATCCCTAATTAACCATTAGGTTCTGATATTAATCTTCACCTTTCAGTCCATCAAGACGTGATAAATATTGGCCAAACATTCATCAACTCATATAACCAATGCATAATAGCCAATCCTAATTAACCATAGATAACAACAATTAGGGTTCCAGAAGTTCAATTCAACATAGTATCATCACACCATAAGTGGGTTTACCAAAACCCTAGATAAAATCTACTCAAGCATAATAGAAACAGAAACTAAAACCAAATTTATTAAACAAACCATAAGTATTTAATACAAACCAAGAGAAAGCAGTAGAAGTATAAGTAGAAGTAAAGATGGAAAGATAAAACCTGGATTGCTGAATGTAGAGATGAAATACAATGCTGAATCAATGTGAAATCTAACCTAGAACATGAATTGAACCATTAATCCTACTCTAAACCTAACCCTAAGGTGTTTTCTAAGCCTAAGAACTCATTCCCCAAGTGTATTTTCGATCCTCCTCCTTTCTCCTGTGTTTCCCCCTCAATATATAACACTTTAGGCAGCCAAAACCCTAAAAAACATGGAGCTTGCAGACCCACAGCATGGCTGTGGTCCAGGACACGGCCTGGCCGTGCTTCGGGCGGGTTTCTGGGAGAATCTGCAACTTCTTGCACAGAGCACGGCCTGGCCGTGGTGCATGCCACCAAGCACGGCCTGGCCATGCTTCATGCTGCCATGCTCAGAATTTGCTGATTTTTGGTGGGCTTGCTCCTTGCTTCCTCCTCAACATAGTTCCATATCCATTTGTCACTTCTCATGAGTGTTTGCCCTGCTTCTTGGCCTCTTTTGCTCACCTACAAGCGTAAAAACAACCAAAGTAGTATCCAAAGCAAAGCATAACCAAAAGCAGGGAAATAACCACAAATTTACTATGAATTAGGGGATAAAATATAGCCTTGAAGTACTCAAAATACCCCTTTATCAACTCCCCCATGCTTAAACCTTTGCTTGTCCTCAAGCAAATGACATGTTATATCAGGAAGGGGGAAACATGTAATCAGATTTCAGAAGATAGAAAAATACAATGTAGATAATTGGTCACTCAATCAGTGTGCACACAATAGATATACGAATAGACATTTACAAGATACTCACTGTTCTTCTAAAACTAAACCAAAATTCTCCTATTATATATCTGCTTCTATTGGTACCATTGAATGTATGCATCTAATTGATTTTTCGACACTCAAGTAGGCTACCTCATCCTTTAGATCTCCCTATGTTGCCTTACCCTTATTTCTATTTTATCACTCTTTTTCTCACTCAAACTCTTTTACTTTCCATCATTTTCTTTTTTTTTCTTTTCATTCGTTTAATTTTTTTAGAAATATGCGGTGAGTGCATTTTATGCTCCATCTCACTAGGGTAAAGGCATTTAGGTACTCATACTAAGGCCTTTTTGGTACCTTGAAGGGGTACTCAGAGTGAAAACTTTTTGGGGTGCACATTCCCTCATTTTTCACCTCTCCCTGCCTTCACACTCTCATAGTGTTAAAATCAAAAATAGCATACAATTCACAGCACAATAGAGAGATATTTTTCAAAAAATTAGAGGTTTAATCCTAGAAGAGAGAGACTAAAGTTTAAACTACCTATTTCATACCCTATTGTGCATCACATGTTCATGAGTTAAAATCTACCTATATTACATCAATCTATCTCTAAAATAGTAAAGTTTATGATTATACAATGAAACATGAGATAAAATATGCAACCAGTAAAAACCACAATCCTAAAGTCACTCCCCCATGCTTAAACTTGACATTGTCCTCAATGTCACTATGAATGAAAGTACAGGCAAAGGGAGAAGTAACTTACTTGCTTACATGGCCCACTTATGCTTTTGTCTGGATGACCCTTTTTTTTTCTTATCTGCTTGGGGCACGGCCGTGTCCTAGGACACGGCCTACCCGTGCTTCTCGCGGGTTTCTCCAAATTTTGTAGATTTTGGCCCGTGCTTGTAGCATGGGCGTGGTGGAGGACACGGCCTAGCCGTGTTGCTAGCTGGAAGCTGCAAATCCTCAAAATTTGCCTCAGCTTTTGATTCTCTTTGACTTCCCTCGATTTTTAGCCTTTTATATCATCTTGGGCACATGGGAATAGACCTAAAATACATGAGGAAAGTCTCTTTAAAGATAAAAGCTCAACTAAAAACTAGAAAACAAAACCAAAAGAAACTTTAAAAATTAAAAATGTGGGTTGCCTCCCACAAAGCGCTTGTTTAAAGTCATTAGCTCGACTCCCTTTTTATGCTTTCACTCAAGGAGGCTTGAAGAGAGTTTGGATAACCCTCTTTTTGATCCATTGCCTCTTAGTGTGGTGTATGAGGCTTTGCCTATTTGCTTTGAAGGGTCTTTTTGGCTTATTCCTTTCTTCTTTTGCTTCATTCATGCTTTGAGGAGGTGGTTTGGGTTCAAGCGGTGTATCTTTTATTTCCTCCTTAATTTCTTGCTTTTCTCCCCCCTGTTTGACATAAACACAAGTGCTTTCCACAGAGTATAACTCAAGTGGGTCAGAAGGAGGAAAATTCATGGCATAATCATCCATATTTGGTTTAGGTAAACCAATCATACAACAAGATTCATTTAGGGGTGGAGGGTTCATTGTATCATGCAAATTAAACTCTACTTTTTCATCCCCTACATTCAAAGAAAGCTTTTCATCTTTCACATTTATATTTGCACCAGCCGTAGCTAGGAAAGGCCTTCCAAGAATGATGGGAATTTTATCATCCTCCTCTATCTCTAAAATAACAAAATCAACCGGTATGAAAAATTTACCTACCTTTAGAGGAACATCCTCTAATATACCTATCAGATGCTTGATGGATCGGTCAGCCAAGTGAAGAGAAAGGGTGGTAGGCTTCAAGTCACCCATCTGAAGCTTTTGGCAAACCGAGAGAGGCATGAGGCTGACACTTGCACCAAGGTCACATAGGGCTAGATCAATCTTCATATCTCCTATGGAGCAAGGAATGGAGAAGCTTCTAGGATCCTTAAGCTTTTGAGGAAGCTTATTCTGAATTAAAGCACTGGATCCCTCTGTTAATGCCACCACAACATACTCTTCAATTTTCCTCTTGTTTGAGAGGATCTCTTTCAGGAACTTTGCATAGGATGGCGTTTGGGAGATGGCTTCTAGAAATAGGATATTGATATTCAGCTTCTTCAACACATCCAAAAATCTCCCAAACTGCTTCTCTAACTTGGCATTAACCAACCTTTGAGGAAAAGGAATTTGTGGCTTGTATGGTTTAGGAGCCACATATTTTGGCTCTTCTTCCTTCCTTCCCTCTTCTTCTTGATCCTCTTCTCTTTTCTCCTCAGATGTAGCCTGAGGTTCATTTTTCTTTACGTCCCCACTTCTCTCAGATTCAGCCAACTGCTTACCACTTCTCAAAGTAATGGCATTGCAATGCTCTCTGGGGTTCTCAGTCTAGCCTGGAAGTTTGCCAAAGTTCCTATTAGATAGACTTGTTGTTGTGCTATTTGAGTTTCCAGCATCGTACTATGAGTAGAAAGTGAGTCTACCTTGGAGGCTAAATCTTTAATAGCCTCATTCATAGAATAATTTTGGGCTCCAAATTCATCATTCTGCTTACTCTGTGTAGTGATGAAATTTTCCATTAGATCCTCCAAATTTGACTTTGGCTGAGGAGCTGGGTTGAATGGCCTCTGATTTTGGAACCCAGGAGGTTGTCTAAAGTTATTCTGAGGCTGCTGACTTGCATTCGGCTTATATGAGAGATTTGGGTGGTTTCTCCAACCTGGATCGTAGGTCTTGCTGTAGAGATTGCTTTTCTGATTATCGTTCACAAAGTTCACCTGTTCACAATCCTGAGGTGCAGAATTTCCAAGTTGACAATTACTGGCTATATGGCCAACACACCCACAGATCTCACATGTAAAAGATGAAGAAGAACCAATAGCATTGATGCTCAATTTATCTAACTTTTGAAACAATGCATCAACCTTAGAAGTAAGATGATTAAACGCATCTACTTCATACATACCTGCTGGTTTCCTCAGCTGCCTTTCACTAGACCAAGAGTAGTGATTTTGAGCCATATCTTCAATTAGCTCATATGCCTCATCTACTGTTTTATTCACAATGGCCCCTCCAACTGCAGCATCTACAGACATACAGGTGCTATAAATCAGTCCATTGTAGAAGGTATGGACTATAAGCCACTTCTCTAACCCATGATGTGGGCATATTCTGAGGAGCTCTTTAAATCTTTCCCAAGCCTCATACAATGACTCACCATCTTTCTGAGCAAAAGTGGTGATCTGGTTCCTCAGATGGGCTGTCTTGCTCGGTGGGAAATACTTGGCGAGAAAAGCTTGAGAAAGCTGCTGCCAAGTGGTGATGGACCCCAATGGGAGAGAATGCAACCATGCACGGGCCTTGTCCCTCAAAGAGAAAGAGAATAGTCTCAACCTGATGGCATCTGAGGATACCTCATTCAGCTTCAAGGTGTCACAGTACTCCAAGAAGACTGACAGGTGGAGATTAGGGTCTTCAGTAGGTGACCCTCCAAATTAATTCTGCTGAACCATCTACAAAAGAGAGGGCTTCAGCTCAAAGTTGTTAGCTTCATCACACCATAAGTGGGTTTACCAAAACCCTAGATAAAATCTACTCAAGCATAATAGAAACAGAAACTAAAACCAAATTCATTAAACAAACCATAAGTATTCAATACAAACCAAGAGAAAGCAGTAGAAGTATAAGTAGAAGTAAAGATGGAAAGATAAAACCTGGATTGCTGAATGTAGAGATGAAATACAATGCTGAATCAATGTGAAATCTAACCTAGAACATGAATTGAACCATTAATCCTACTTTAAACCTAACCCTAAGGTGTTTCCTAAGCCTAAGAACTCATTCCCCAAGTGTATTTTCGGTCCTCCTCCTTTCTCCTGCGTTTTCCCCTCAATATATAACACTTTGGGTGGCCAAAACCCTAAAAAACACGGAGCTCGTAGACCCGCAGCACGGCTGTGGTCCAGGATACGGCCTGGCCGTGCTTCGGGCAGGTTTTTGGGAGAATCTACAGCTTCTTGCACAGAGCACGGCCTGGCCGTGCTTCATGCTGCCATGCTCAGAATTTGCTGATTTTTGGTGGGCTTGCTCCTTGCTTCCTCCTCAACATGGTTCCATATCCATTTGTCACTTCTCATGAGTGTTTGCCCTGCTTCTTGGCCTCTTTTGCTCACCTACAAGCATAAAAACAACCAAAACAATATCCAAAGCAAAGCATAACCAAAAGCAGGGAAATAACCACAAGTTTACTATGAATTAGGGGATACAATATATCCATTAAGTACTCAAAATACCCCTTTATCATACAACTAATATACAGTTACATAAAATATTGAGTGCAATTCACAATTGAAAATATTGTTAAACAATTGACTTATGACGCAACAGAAGAAAATTAACTCTAAATAGAAAGAATTTTGACACCCAACAGAATCCCCTAACAGCACCTTGATTATAAATATATCCAGCTCATATCCATATTCAAGGTCCTAATAAAGAATTCTTTGCTCCATTAAACCACAGGGAAACCTAAGGCTCTGATACCAACTTTGTCACGACCCCAAGTTAGGAGTACGTAACCGGCACAGGTGTTGAGAATAATGTCGTCCCGTAAGCCTCTTTCTTGATAAATATAAATGAAATTTCTCACAATTAAGATAAATTATAACCAACTCATAATTACATATTCATTTGAGAACTTAACTTCTATACTATATAATTTCAATTATCTTAAAATATACACAAATACTATGCAAAATGGAAACTGAGATCCTGCTTGTGATATATGGAGTAACTCTAGAGTACAAAATACAACATAAGGAAAAAGCTGGGAGCCTTGAAAATAAAGTAAGTTCACCCATAAAATGTGTCGCCTATCTGACCAGCTATCTGTAAGAGACTGACCAAAATCTGTGTTTTTATCTGAAAAATGTAGAAATATCGTGTAGTGAGTTTGACAACTCAGTGAGCAGGTAATTCTTACCATAACGGAAACAGGAC
The DNA here is from genome assembly GCA_037074535.1 of Gleditsia sinensis. Taxonomy (NCBI): domain Eukaryota; kingdom Viridiplantae; phylum Streptophyta; class Magnoliopsida; order Fabales; family Fabaceae; genus Gleditsia; species Gleditsia sinensis. The sequence continues at coordinate 15,788,151 of CM073469.1, read as the reverse complement.
AAGCAGGGCCCGAGTTTTTCCTTCACAAATAAATATTTAATGCAAGGAAAAGATGAATGCCATATGCATCATTTGTTTGAAAGATCAATAACAAGAAAGATTCAGTATCAAATACATAATATTAATGTTATGATATTATATAAATAAATACAAATAAACTTAAAGCTTTTCATAGACTGAAGAATTCTCTCTATATCAGATCCATAGTCATTTCTCAAACATGCAACAAAAGAAGTGTTCACCATCAATCAGGAATCCATTAGGCAAAGGCCCGCACAATCATCTATCAGGTAAAAGCCCGCACAGTCATCCATCAGGCAAGAGCCTACGCAATTCATAAGGCGAAAGCCCACATAATCCATCAGGCAAAAGCCTGTATAATCCATCAGGCATAAGCCCGCACACAATCAATTAGGCAAAAGTCAATTTCATAGAACTCAAGATGCACTAAGATTAGCATTTCTAGCTACTAGATTGCAATGTTTTCAATTTATATTCCTTCGTATAGATACAATAAAGAATTAACAATAAATGCCAGAGATAAACCATAAGGTCATATCTCTTCCAGAAAATCATATACTCATTGATCAACGATAACCACAATAACATCAACTTAACTTACACATTTATATCCAAAGGTACATACATGTGCCTCATAAAATCATTTATCAATTCATATAAAATATCAACATCACCATAAACCAACATAATTTTTGAGTATTCTCAATCAGTATAGTTTAATATCAATAGAGAACTAAAATATAAACGATGTTTGTCCTGCATTTCTAAGGTTTATACTAGGAGTCATGTTTTGAAATGCATGTTCATAACTAAAAATAAATTTCACATCAATAGTAATGTCTTATATGGATATATTAAATTAATAGCTAGAAATTATGTTATAATAAGTATTATCTACTCACAGGGTAAGGGCTCCAGGTTGGACAGCCCTAAAATATACTCTTTCAATCCGAATTTGATCAAATAGTTATCAAAAACGTGTCTGGAGGGTCAAAAAATTAAGACAAACAACTTTGGGAACTTGGTCATTATTTACCGCCGAAAAACACTATTCACCCGCGCAAAAATCACTATTTACGACAAACAAAAAGCTGTGAGATGGTGTCAGAATTTCAGTTGGAAGTCTCTAAGTAAAAGTTTTAGAGTTTACCTTTTTCTAAAAAATTTTATTTCAGATCTACGGCGATTCAACGGCTGATTTGAAAAATTGATCGGTCAAAACTGTCATATTTTTCGTTTTGAATCCATTAGTACCCTTAGTTTTGTGATCGGAAGCCAACAGGCACTCTAGATCTAGAGAGAAAGTTGAAAGTTACTATTCACTCTCACTATTCATCATTTTTTTTTCAGAAATATGCTTCGTCTCTGTTGTCTCCCCCTTCTCCCTTTTCCCTTTTATTTATTTATTTTTAATAATAATAATAATAATTTAATAATTAAATAATAGGATTTTCTTTTATATATATTCATATAAATTCTGTTTTTCATTGTAAAATATCACAAAAATTTCTAAAAATTTACATTCTCATAAACTTTTAGTTAAACTCTTAAATCATGATTTTTTCTTGCTAAAAATCTTAATAAAACAAATCACAAAATAAATATCTTTAAGCATAATAAAAGAAAGAATATGTCTAAAAATACAACAAAAATTTATTAAAGGCCAATATAATTATTTGAATTAAAAGTATACTTACTTTTAGCAGAATATAATCATTTTTAAACAAATAAAAATATATTTGTTTATAGCAAAACATTATCATTTAAAAATAAAATTATGGGATATTACAGGAAACATACACTCACATCAAGGCACATACTACTTATGCCAAAAAAGTAACAATAAACCGCTCCAACTTATTTATGAGAAAAAAAAATCATCTCAGCATTCCCTGTTCACCTAGAAAATAATAAAAACACCAAACAGCAGTAAAATCAATAAAACAATTGTACAAGCTAATTTGAACATGTAATACCTAGTAACAGCACCAGCACCCATAGATCGTCCCCTGAGACTTATTTGTGATATTTGTCTGTGGTTTCTTAAATGGAAGACCACTATCTTGAGAGTTTACAAGCTTCACATATTTTTAAGAATAAAAGGAAATATCTAACTTAGTTGAAAATGTTTGGAAAACAACAACTAAACATTTAATATGCACATTATCCCTTCTCCCAAAAGAAAGTGAGGGAAAAGAAAAGAAGTATATAATAACAAACCTTACATTAATATTTATGAAAGAAATAATATACAGAAGCTACAAGAAGAATTACAGCGGCTTCATTGGCATCTGCCCTACATCCATTCCATCATAGTACATTTGTACAAACATCAAAAGGGAGAAGAAAGGAATGGGAATGTCATTATCTAAATTGAAAGGTAATATGAAAAAAAAATTTAGAATTGCTACTCAACCACACAACTTTTCATAAAATGCAATAGAAGTTCCCATAACAATTGTATATACCTGTTCCCATGGCAATATATAACACAAGGAAGAGAAGTATCTTCAGGGAAAGGTGAAGGGAGATGATGATTACATTGCAAGGTATGTCACCTACTATTCTTGAGCTGAAAAAAGAAGAAGATAAAATAGCTTGAAATAAACCATTTGAATCATGAAGTAGCTGTAAAATATGGACTGCAACAACATTATGAAACCATCTGCAAATGATTTCCATACTTGCCTCCAAATCCTGCCTTTGGTATGTTCTGCCTACAAAAGAGAATTCCTTTTCCCATAGTTACTGATCTAGGTTATACTTTACCCTGAATATGTACAAATGCACAAAGTAGATATAGTAAGATATAACATAATTAACCTAAAGGAAGATAACCACAAGTTCATGTTTAAAGAATGCAAATAGAACTAGATATATCTTGTACCTGAAGTATATAACGAAGTTCAAATTCTTAGGCTTTTGTAGACATTCCAAAGTATCTGCATGATTACAATCCAATTTTTTAGGAATGGTTCACACCTAAGAGAGGGGTGAATTTGGTGTTTAAAATTTTTTCACTAAAGTATAGAAGTGAGAATGAGTTTGAAAACTTTTGCAAAACATTAAAACATAGCTTTGTGTAGAACCAGAAAACTAGCAAAAGAACAACAAAAACCTTGTAAGAAGAAACATGAAATACAAAATTAGTATATTAGAGTTTTAGAAAAACAAACTCAAAAGAAGATGAAAAGAATATACAACAGTCAAGCCAAAAGAGAACGAGATAAAAGCACAAATGCAGCCTAGCTATAAGGTGTAAAGATGCTCAAAAAACCAAAATTTCACTGCTTTGCATATTCTCATCATGCTAGAGTTTCAAGTCATAATATTTACCATCGACAACAGTTCTCTCCATGAATCTTTCCATGTACCTTTTCTCTTGAACAACAGTGGTGAACAAAGGAGGTAAGCTTTGAGATGAGCTTGAAGGTTTTCCTTGCTTTCTTGGTCAATTTGTAGATAGCTTGGCTGCCATTTCTTTTGGTTTTACAGAGAATATGAAACCCCCCCCCCCAAATTGAAATCCTAGCTCATTGAACTCATGAGAAATGCAGAGAATGCAGCTTCAATCCAAGGAAACTTCTTAAATTGTATATGGGTTTTGCATTTCGATGAGTTATGTGATGAATCACCAAAGGATTTTGCAATAGAAGGAGGCTAGGATAATGAGAGAGAGAGAGAGAGAGCTCTTTGGTTTAATCAAAGAAAAAGAGGGATTCTCTGAAATATAAGCACTTCTAGAAACCTATAAGTGCCTTTAAAGGTCATTGGGTGCTTGTTGCATTTTGTTTTGTGAGATATTACTTACAGTGGGTTCTATAGGCACCTATCGAGTTATGTAGGTTCCTGTTACATACTATTTTTCTCTCTAAGCTTCAAAACCCCAAAAAATAGGCATCCAAGACCTTTTGAGGGTATCTAGAGCTTTCTATTTTTTCATAAACCACTTGAATAGGCATCCAAAGAGTTCAATGGAAGCTTATGTCCCTGTATTTTTCTCTGAAAACTTCTCCAAACCCTTCCAAAATTAGCTTCTTGATCCATTTCTTCTCTTGAAGCTTGAAAGTAACTGAGGTGCTTGATGATAAGTAAATCAGAGAGTAAGGGAGGACCTACAAAAGAAATTCTAACTCTACTCTGATGTTTAAGTTAGTAAAGATTTGAAAAAAATGTAAGCGCATCAAAGGGGAAACAAGGAGTATTCTATTGCATATATTGCACACACACACACACACAAAATATGTATATGCATAAAGAGGTTTTTGATAAAACAAGGTGGATCTCTTTTTTTAAAAGGATATTCCTTCAAGAAAATTTTACAAATGTTTTAAACTAGAAGAATTACCATTTGGGATTTAAAAAAAATTAAAAAATATATAATCAAATTAGCAATAGAAATTTAACAAGATGGAAGAACTCTTACCCATTTCTCTTTCTTTTGAAGCTTACCCTTTATCAATCAACAAAGGCAATGACTTCTTTTAAGTGACTCTTGGACTGAGCTTTACATAAGAAACTTGTATAACCATTATTCACGTCTCACCTACAAAACACATATTGCTTTTCCATATATACCCAAGTCTTCTTGGGTGCTTTGGAGTTAAAGGTATTAGTGGTACCTTTTGGTACCCATTTCATTTTACTTTCATACACATGATCATTTTTATTGAAACATTTGTTTGAACTGTGACCTTTTTTACAACAATAAGTGAAGGTTTTATTTGGGTTACTTGGCATAGCAGTAGGCACAGTTTAATTTTTGGTTTATAACTTATACCAGTCTTATCAAACACACATATTTCACTACCAAGCATCATATTCAGATTATCTCTTTCTTTTGTGAATTTAGTAGGCATGTTGTTTAAATCCACTTTGTCTTTTTTAGATTTCTTACAATTAAAGCAAGAAGAGACACATGCATTTTTATTTAGAACAACAAATTTTTTTTATTTTAAAGAAATATTTTCATCTTTCAAAATAGAATTTGTTTCTTTCAAAAAATCGCTTTCTTTTCCAAATCATAAATTTTCTTTTGAAAAGAATGATATTTGTTTTTCAATAAGTTGAGCATTTTGGCAACTACAACATATTCATCATGCAACTTCTCAAAATCATCTTGAAATTCATCATAAGAGGGTTGTGAAATACTTACCTCACCCTTTTCCATCAAGCAAAGGTTTGCTTCCTTATCTTCATTGAGATCAAGGTCACTATTTCCCAAAGAGGCCATATACCCTTTTATCCTTTTTTTCTTTTTCGTCTCCTCTCCTTTTCTCATAATTTTTTTTCTTTTTCAAGAACTTTGTACACTCCTATATCATGTGTCCAAGTTTGCCATACTCACAACATGTAGTGGAAACTCCACTTCCTCCTTCTTGATTTTTTTTGAAAGGTGGCCTTTTTCTTTGCCCTTTTCTCATAAACCTATCAAACTTCTTTACAAATAAAGAAATACTATTATGTGTAAGTTCAAAGTTACTTATGGGATTTTTGTTGCTTTCATCACTATCATCTTCCTCCTCTTGGTGAGATGATGTGGCTTTGAGAGTTATAGATCTTTTCTTCCAATCATCCTCCTCCTCAATATTGAACTCAGTAGGGTAAGCTTCATGCTCTAGGAGGTTTACAAAGAGAGTTGACATGATTGTGTTGTGGTCCTTGTGCTTCTTGGATTGCAGCCAACATAGGCTACCATTCCTTCATGAAAGACCTAAGGATCTTATTCACCTATTGCCTAAAGTTGCCAAGTGATTCACAATGTGAGTAAAAAATATTTGCATATCTTTAATGGATTCCCCATTTTTCATTTTGAAAAGCTTATTTTAGTGTGTGAAAGTGTTGACTATAGACTCCCTAACTTCCCTTGTGCCTTTATGGGCTATTTCTAAGGCATCCCATATCTCTTTAGCAGTGTTTCAATTTAAGACTCTAAAATACTTATTTTGACTTAAAGAACTAGTAAGGATGTTTTTGTCCTTGGTGTTGAGTTAGGCATTTCTCTTATCTAATTTTGTCCAAGCACTTTTGGGTTTAAACCTTGCTTGGCCTCCTTCAACTATAGTTGGAAAGAAGGGACCATTTTCAATGACTTCACAAAGATTAATGTTAATACCCTCTGTGAAAACTTTAAGACAAGGATTTTATGAAAAACCAGACAACCAGAAAAAGAACACTAGAAACCTTACAAGAAAAAACTTGAAATATAAAACGAGTAAATTATGGTTTTAGAAAAATGAACTCAGAAGAAGATGAAAAGCATATACAGTAGCCAAGCCAAAAGATAAAAAGGTAAAAGCACAAATGTAACCAATATGTAAGATGTAAAGATGCTTAGAATACCCAAAAAGATTAAACAAGGGAGTAGGGAAGGAAAAATTGTCACGCCCCAATTTAATGAAACATGAATAACACAACTATCAGATAACTTTACCCTTATTTATTTGCATATGGCTTCACAATATCACATATCTAGAAAATATCATACGTTTACAAGTTTCTAGTATAGCTAATTATCCATGCCAAAACTACACTTAACAATATTACAGCAAAAGTAGGGATCCTGCTTGTGGCATTCAAAGCATACTCTATATTACAATGACATATATTTTAAAACACTTTGAGCCTTGGAAGCAATGTAGGCTCGCCTAGAGATTATAACAACTAGCGAATCATGTAGCTGCAAGGCCAACCTCTGTATCTTTATCTGAAAAATATGAAAATACCATGTAGTGAGTTTGATAACTCAGTGAGCAGATAATACTTCCTATGACCTCTCAGATCAACATATGGATATACTCATATATTAAAATTTTTCACATAAAAAATTACAGTTCAGAAGTGCATCGATATGGGACCCGTATTTTCAAATATTCTTAATTCAAATCACATTCAGATATCTGTAACCATATATGTTACAATATGATCATTAATCAAACATTGGTATACATTAAAAACATTTCTTATAAAAATATTAAGAGGATCCCATATCAAAACCACCATATCAGAGTTCAATCCCTTTCGTACTTTGTTGGTATAGGATTTGCCTATACTTAGCATCTCAGCCAAGGTTTGCCCTACCACTATTCAAGAGGACACAGGAAGAGACTCTAATATAGGCAATTTCTCCAAGCATAAAGCAAGGGAAAGCAAATCACATATAATATAATCGGCATCTTGCCCAGATAAAAGACATCATGTTCTCTATCACATAACATATCCCGTGTGTTGGCCCTCACACGAGGCTAGAACCACCCCTACTAGCTAAGGTATCAAGGTGCACTAGGGCTAACATTAACTGCTGTTAGTAGACAGTGTTTCTAATAGGATTCCTCCACAAAATTATCATATGCACATATTCCATATTATTTAAAACATAGCTTTTAGTATAATACAGAATCTCAGTCTCAATACAGATCATCTGTCATAAATTACCTAACAGGGTTTATCACATATACATGCCCTTTCTAGAGGCAATCATATAGCTTTATAAATCAATGCCACGTGCATAAATATTCACTTTATCATTTAATGAGAAACACATGTGAAATTAGATATACCATGAATTCATAAATATATTTTCAAACTATACTCTTCTTGAACTAAATTCTTAATTGTAAGCAATTCAGATAATTTAATGCTTTCCAGAAACATATAAAATTGTAAATATCTTATAAGCATATTCAAATACATGTTTAAATATAAAGAAGAGTATAGGGCAAGCCATAGAAAGAATCATCTACTCACAAAGTTAGAGTACCAAGTTGGACAACCCTAATATCCACATTTTTGGTCCAAATTTGGCAAAATAGACCCCAAAATTGAGTCTGAAAGGTCCAAAAACCTTGAAAATGACTTCAAATTTGTGAAATTTGGCATCTGAGAACTCGGTCAATATAGGTCAACACAATAAGGTCCGAATTCACGTGCTACACGTGCCACCAGGGGAGGCTACGCGTGGGCTTCACTCGCCAAGGGAAAAATGGTGCGTGGGGATGTGTGCAAGGGAGGATGGTCCTAAAATTTTAGATCTTAAGGTTTCGGCACCTTATGGATTGATCTACGGTGTTAGCTTTTGTGTTTGAGAACCACAGATAGGAGTTTTGGAGATTACCTCTTTAGGCGATTTTTTCTTCTATTTTCCAGCCAATCTCCAGCCAATTTTCCAGAAACCAATCTGATAGATTTTTATAACTCTTAGTCTTGAGTCCGTTAGTGGTGGTGGTGTCGAAATCTGAGGTCCAAAAGTGGTGACATCTTAGAGAGAAGTTTTAGGGTTTCGAAAGAGAAAATTTGAAGGAGAGAAAAATCCAAATTTTACAGCTCATTGTGTGGCTGAGGCCCTTAAAATATCTCGGAGACCTTTCTACAAAAATTTAATTTTAGAGGGAGGTCCTTGCAAATTTTTCTTATTTACAATTTGACCCCTAAACTTTTAAGAAATTGCATTTTGGCCCCGAAATGTAAATTCTCATATTTTCTTTGTAATTCTTTCACCCATGTAATAAATAAACATATTTTCAATGGTTCTTATCTCCATTTTCAAAATCCTCTCTTTTATTCAAAATTTTCTTTAATTAGAATTTTCTTAAATTTACGGCTATTACATTCTCCCCCTTTAAAGAAATTCAATCCCCGAATTTCATCACCATAGTTACAGATAAATACTAACCTCATTTTTCAAACAAATACGGATATGTGGCGCATATGTCATCCTCTCTTTCCTAAGTAGCCTCCTCAAATGAGTGATTTTTCTATATCACTTTCACAATAGGTATTTTTTTTACTGCAACTTCTTTACTTGTCTATCCACTATCGCTATTGATTGTGCCTTATAAGTTAAATCTTCTTGTAACTGAATCTGTGGACACTGTATAACATGTGTAGGATCCGGTAAATATTTTCGTAGCATAGACACATGAAAAACTGGATAAACATTACCCAATTTAGGGGGTAAAGCCAAACGATAAGCTACTCGGCCGATCCTATCAAGAATCTCAAATGGTCTTATGTACCGGGGGTTTAACTTCCCTTTCTTCCCAAATCTCACTACTCCTTTCATAGGAGATATTTTCAAAAAAACATGTTCACCTATGACAAATTCCAATGGTCGACGTCTATTATCAACATATGCTTTTTGCCTACTCGAAACTGCTAATAACCTTTCCTTAATCAATTTTACCTTGACCAGTGCATCCTGTACCATATCAGACCCTAAAATCTTAGCTTCGCCCATCTCAAACCATCCAATCGAAGAACGGCAACGTCTACCATATTATGCCTCAAAAGGGGCCATTCGTATACTGGCTTGGTAGCTATTGTTATAAGCAAATTCAGTTAGAGGCAAAAATCTTTCCCAACTTCCTTGAAAATCTAGCACACAAGCTCGAAGCATGTCTTCCAATATTTGGATAGTTCGCTCAGACTGTCCATATGTTTGAGGATAGAAGGCAGTATTGAGATTTAACTTTGTGCCCAAAGCTTCTTGGAAAGCTCTCCAAAAACAAACTATGAACTGTGGTCCTCGATCAGAAATAATCGAGATTGGCACTCCATGAAACCTCACTATTTCATTCAATTATAAAATTGCATATTGAGCTACATTGTATGTGGTTTTCATTGGTAGAAAATGTGTTAATTTAGTCAGCCTATCAATGGTCACCCATATTGAATCAAACCCTTTTGGTATCCGCGGTAACCCCGTAACAAAATCTATAGCCTTTGATCGTCTGCTTTAACCTATTGGCAAGTTAAACATCGAGAAACATAATCAACTATGTCTTTTTTCATACCTTCCCACCAATAAATTTCTTTTAAATTTTTATACATTTTAGTTATTTCAGGATGAATGGTATACATGAATCTATGGCCTTCCTCTAAAATTTCTTGCTTAAGTTCTTCTTTATCACCAACACAGAGGCCCACTACTATTAATTAATAAAAAGAAAAAGAAAGTGACAAAAGCCACCAAAAGTTGCAATTCCACTTGCCACCAAATGTTGCATGTGGAATTGCAACTTGCAAATCCACTTGCCACCGAATGTTGCATGAGGAATTGCAACTTGCAAATCCACTTGCTTCATTTACAACTGTGAAACTCAGCTATCCTCTGCCTATAAATAGGTAGGAGAGGAATGAAGTAGAAGGCACACCAACAAGCAGTGAAGCCAGAGAAGTTCTTTGAAGAAAGAAAAATAGGGGAGAGTTTGGTGTAATATTTGAGAAATAGTTTCTAAATAGTGAGTAACAAAATAGTGAGGAAATACTCTTGGAGTATTGTGGGAAACACTTTGTGAGTCACTATTTTGGTTAGATCTCAGTTGTAGCCTTTAGATTTATTCTGAAGAAGACTCTCCTTCTACCCGCTATTTTATAGTGGAAGATTTATTTGGATTTAATCCTGTGGACGTAACTTAAAAATCAAAAGTGAACCACGTTAAATTTTTTGCTATTATTTTTGTTGATTATACCGCATTTATTCTTACTGGTAATACCTACCGTGCTCAACACAATCAAATTGGCGCGAACCGTTCCATTCACAATGTGAATAAAACGTGTTCTACAACAAAGTTATAGATTAGATTTTAGACTCAGTACAACGATGAATAGATAGCAGTCATACAGTAAGATAAAAAGGATAGGGAAGCACACAAGGTTTGGTTCAATAAAGAAAATTGTATCGTGCATTTCCATATTTAAAGTGAGGCATTGCTATTTCCTGTTTATATATACATAAATGCTTCAGTCCAAGCCTCTTTTCCCTGCATACGATTGGTGCTGGATGTAGTTGGTATGAATGGATGAATAAAAAAGGCTTCATTCATTCATGGAAAAAAAAATTTGGATGCAATGTTATTACATTTTGGTAAAAGATTGTTTGATGATCCTAAGGGTGCCTTAAAAGAACTTAAGCAGAATGGTTCAGTGGAGGATTATCAAGCTCAATTGGAGGCCCTTTCAACAAAATTCACTTGGATTAACGGAATCTTGGTTAGTGAGTTTCTTGTTGCAGGACTGCAGGATCCTATTAAGCATGAGCTACTCCTTTCCCAGCCTATTAGCTATTTCCATGCCATCTCTCTCGCCAAACTTCATGAACAAAAATTCACAGCATTGGAAGAGCCATTGACCCGTTATCATTCCCTTAAACCATCTAACATCAGTACTACCATTAATTCCATCTAACCATCCCTCTGTTCTTGCCCCAAAACCATTACAATCCTTACTGCCTACTTTTGCAATGACAAACCATAAACTTGTTGTGCCTTTTAAATGCCTCACACCTGTTGAAATTCAAGCAAAACGCGATAAAGGCTTATGCTACTATTGCAATGATAAATTCTCTTCGGGCCATAAATGTAAATCCCGATGTTTCCTTTTGCTGGGCCAAGAAGATCTTGAGGAGTTGCTTCATATGCTTTCTATGGATGCTTCCATCAGCTTCTTAACGAGTGGAGTTGATAGAAACTGGGAAGATTAACTCCAATATTATTAAATTGCAGGGTCACTGCATTAACTATGTTGTAAGCATTTTGTTGGATGGAGGAAGCAATCACAATTTCATCAAGGCAGTTGTCGCTAATAGACAAAACTCCACCCCGTTAATATTCCTCAATGTAAAGTTTTTGTAGGCAGTAGCGCTTTTCCTTTATGATTTTCTCAATTTTCCGCTATTGATTTGATAGAGTGGGGCCATAAATTCATCCTTAATTTCTATGGTATTAACATGGATGGAATTGACATGGTTTTTGTGTAGAATAGCTTAGAAACTTAGGTCACATTTTGACTCACTATCTTCACTTTACAATGGAATTTACGTTACCCGGAAAATTCATAAAACTGCAAGGAGACTAGCCTTCTAAATAATCTCAACCTACTATCTACCAAACAACTGCAAAAGATAACTGCAAGTATTCTATGTCTCTTTCGCCAAAAAAATTGGGCAAACTGTCACACCTATTGCGGACCCTACACTACCAGAACCAATTTCAGCCTTACCGAGTACTCGCAAATTTTCCAAGAATAAAAAATTTATGCCCCAGTCGAAACAGTTACCACCCTATCCATTTAATTAGTGGGGCTCGGGCAGTTAATTTGAGGTCATACAAATATCCGCAGTTTCAAAAAAATGAAATTGATAGGCTTATTGCGGAAATGTTGCAATCTAGCATAAGACCAAGGCTCTGTTTGGTAAAAATAGCTTATAAGCTAACTTAAAGTTTATAAACTAGCTGAAAGCTTATAAGCTATACGCTACTTGAAATAGCGTATAGCTTATAAGCTTTCAACTAGTTTAAACTATTTAAATAATCTCGTTTACCAAATACCTCTAATTTGGGCAAACAAGCTTATAAGCTAGTCAATTATGCTATAAACTAGTTTATTGGACTTGCCAAACACACTCCAAGTCATAGCCCATTTTCATCTCCAGTTCTCCTCGTAAAAAAGAAAGAGGGGTCATGGAAATTGTGTTGTTTACTATTGTTTCAATTCCATTGCAGTCAAAAACAAGTTTCCAATTCCTACAATTGTGTTGATGGTATGTTCACGATCTGATAATGACTCCACAAAAATGTTGATTTTCTGGATGCTGGCACCCAAATTTGACAGAGGATCTATTTATAGTTGAAATATTTTGTTTTTGGTTTTTGAGAGATTTGGGAATTTGGTTTGGGTAACTAAAGGAGAAAATAACTGCAGAAGCAGCTCTGATACCATCTTCAAAACTAAAATGATAAGGAAGATAATGTAGAAGGTAGAAAAGATTGTAATTTTTTCTTCCCTACGGAATATGCTTCTTTGTTACGTGTATATATAGGGGCACAAATCCATCATTGATCATGTATTTGGTAGTTCGTAGTTAATAGTTATAATAGTTAGTAGTTAGTAGATGGCCTCATTGATGGAGTAGTTGGTAGTTACAAACCCCACCTTCCGGCTTATTACAGACTTTATCCATCCTTGACAAAGTTTGGGCTCACATCTCCATGAACTTTATTGTCATTTTACTGCCATCCGGAGGCTTTACGACAATGTTTGTAGCGGCGGAGGCTTTACGACAATGTTTACGACAATTGAAGAAAAAAACTTACAATTAAAAGCATAAGTCAAAATGAAAAAGTACCATTTCCTCTTAATTAATTTTATCAATTATCTCTCACTTTCTTTCTTTTCATAAAACGAGAGTTCGGGACTAAAGCAGGGTTAAGCTGTTTTATAAGTGTATACTTGGTAAAAAAGTGTTGAATGGATTCAAATTTAAATTTATCTTATTAGATTTATGCATTTTAAGATTAAGTTGGATCAAGTTAACTGAGTTGGTCCAAAAATCAAATTCATTATTTTTCACTATTTAGATCTTGTATTTATTGTTTCTCATTTTGTCCTTTTATTTTATACATTTAATTTTTTAATAAATTAAATATTACAAAAATTTAACTCTTTAAACCAAAACAGTCTTAATTATACAAGTGTTATTAAATTGACTATAAATAAATTTTTAGTCATTTTTTAGATAAAAAATGTTATTAGATCCAATTAATTAAGGAATATCAATACATTGAATTACTAACAGAAAAATTAAGATTATTGTATAGGGGACCTAGAATCATGTGTGGCAAGTTAAAAATTTTTTTGGGTCAAATATATTTTAATATTTTTATTCTAATAACTTAGTTATCAAATTCTAAATAAAAAATTAAAACAATAATTTTAAACTACAGAGAAAATTTTCTCTCATAAAGGTTGAGCTCTTTCCCTCACCTTCTTCTCTGTTGTCTACCTCATCATCTTCTCTTATATCCCATGCTTCTAATGAGCATCCATGGTGGAGCTTCCAAACATTCTCTCTCATTTTCGCTACACTTTCTCTCTCTTCTTTGTCTGCCTGGATAGTGCAAAAGGTAATGCCATTCGAATGCTGCACAAGTCCTTGAAAGCTTCCAATTTTTTATCTCATCTAGAGTGGCTCGTAGAAAGGTGCGGGAAGAACACAAAAATGCTTTTTAAGTAATTCGGAGTGACAATTTGGTCAAATGAAGTTTGAAAACAGAGATAGAAAACAAGTTCGAACTTTCTAAATAATGAAAATCTTAGAAAATAAAAATTGAGAATCAAAATTTAACATGTTCTCAACCTAATTTCATTTGTAAAAAAGATTTCAATTCTTCTGACGAAAACAAAATCAGCTGTAAACTTGTATTATAGTAACAGAAAGCTTAGGTAAGACGATGAAATATAATTTACCAAAAAAAATGGTGAAATATAAGCTTGCAAATTAAGGGATCTTTGATTTAAATATTTTCATCTCGTATTGTCTTAAATACATATTTACTCCTTTCTTATTATAAATCTTTTAGTTTGGTCTCTCTAATTCAAAATAAAACAATGCTAATATTTTATTTAAAAAAAAATTCAATTAAATCCTTCATTTATAATTTCGTTACTATTTTTATAGAAAATATTAACGTGGATGTGAAACTACTTATATGGCCTATTTTTATTTTCAAGTGGAATGTAATGTATTTCAGTAACTAAAATCACATTTTATTCTTGGGATACTGGTCCTCCTACACTATTTTCTTTAACTAAAAACACATTATTTCAATTACGTGATGGTCATTAATATATTCCACCCGTGGAAAAAAAATGGCTACATTAGTGGTTTATCATTCATGTCAATATTTTTTCAAAATAGAAGAGTAACATTGTTTCGTTTTTACCCAGTAAGATTAAACCAAAACAATTACAAGAAATGAAAAAAAAAAATGCATTTAGACCTCTACTACTTGTTAGAAGTGGCAATGTACTTGTTAGTATTAACTGTTATACTAATTTATTTGATTCAATTCGTGAGAGAAAAGAATTTCAAATAAACAATACCTTCTGTGAAGATAGAGGATGGGGAGAAAATAACATATGAAAAGGTCACCAACACAGTGAGAAGGAGGGCACATCACCTATCAGCATTGCAGGCGTGCGATGGACACTGGCCTGCTCAAATTGCACGATCCCTCTTTTTTATTCCGCCACTGGCGAGTGTGCGCTTAGCAATTATATTATAGAAGTTAAATTTCAATTGATTAAAGTCTCTGTATGAATATCACATTGTTTAATTTCATGCCAATTAAAGGATCGGAAATGGCGTGTGAATGGTGTAGGTGTTTTGTATGTACATCACAGGGCATCTTGATTGGGTATTCCCAGACGAGTACCGGAAAGAGATCCTTCGCTAGATTTACTATCACCAGGTTCCTATATTTGAAGTTCAAAATCTCATTTAATTAAAATTAGAGTAAATTACAATTTTTCCCCATGTGGTTTGGCCTAAAACCTATTTGTTCCTATATGAATATTTTATCACTAACTCCCTTGTGATTTGTTATGTAATAACTTAACCGTTCTATGGTATTTTTAACCTAGATTTTAAAAGAAATAATCATGTGAATGTTAACATATTGTACAATTTCATTTTTCAAACTTAGTTCCACTTATAACTTGGGCAATTTCATATTGTTACAAGGTTAATACAAGGATTAAGCTAATTAATTCAATGTTCATATGTTACTTTGATCTCAAAATAACTTTGAAATGTTGGAATATTTTTATATGGATTGTTATTTTATTAATTATTAAGCCCAGTACAGATTGGGCCATTATATTTTTGTGTGGACTATGATAGGTGGATTGCACAAAAAATTTGGGCAGAGGCCCAACCTACAACTTTTTTGGCTGTCAGCTTTATTCCTATCGAAATGCTGACTGAGTCAGAGAGATAAAGATATAATTTTAATTATATTAATTAATTAATTAGTGGTTTATTTGATTTATTCTTCTGCCTGTTAAACAACGTCTATAAGTATCAGTTTAAAGTGACTAACTAGGATACCACAATCTGAACTCTCTCTCTCTCTCTCTGAACTCTCTCTGAAAGCCAAAGGAGCCCAATAGATTGTAAGTCTGCTTCTCTTTAATTATGGATTCTTCAGGTACATTTTTTAATTGTTCTTAATTACTCTGATTATTTTGTATTGAGATATTAATAACACTTGGTGTTAGAGCACAATTATAATATCTCACTTGTGTTCAATTAACAATCCATACAAAAGAGCCATCTATGTTTTATGCTATCATAATGTGAAAAAATTAGACTTCATAGAATAAGAATTTAAACATTGATTATTTTGGACAGAATACTGGAAGATATATGCATCAGTCTCTTTTTTGTTTGGTAGTTTCTATTTTTTATAATGTTTTCTCCTTCTCATGTGATGGATTCTTAAGCAATTAGGTTCTTGTTTTTCTTTCGATATTGGAGAATTTTGGCTTTGCATGAATAATATGTATCTAATAACAGTGGTTCCCCATTTTGTGATGGGGGTGCGATGGGATGTTTAATTAAAAAAAACAAACAAAACCTTGAAGACAATCAGAATGATTCTTGCTGGAGGTGCATCGTGATGGAGGTTTGCGAGAAGCAAACTCATGGCCTCTCTCTCGCCCCTGGACTGAGGCTACATCACGATGCATCGCAGCCTCCCTCTCGCACGCAATCTGATTCTTTCTCGCTTTGTTTTTCGCTGAGCCAGGGATGCATTCTTCGGTTTGCATAAAAAAAAATTTTTGTTGGGCTTATAGATCTAGATATAATGGTGTTTGATTGAGTCAATCAATGATAGAAACAAGTTCCTCAGGTTGCTCTGCTCAGAACGGCAGTTTTCTGGCCAGAAACCGTCGTCTGTATCGCCAAAAATCTCGCTTGGATATTTGTTGGTTCGCATCACTGGAAACTGCCCAGCCGGGTCACGTTGTAGTCGGGTCGGGCGCTAGGGATTCGGATGGGGAGGAAAAAGGTGCACGTTTGGGCTTGGGCTTCTGCTTCTTGGGCTGGGCTGGTGTTACGGGCTTGGGCTTAAGTAAAACGGTATGTTTCACTTAAGTAGGGGACTGGGCCACACTTAAAGGCCCAGCCCAAATGAAATAAATAAAAAACCACTAGGGCAAAAGTAGGCCTAGTCCAGTTCCTAAAAAAAAATTTCCAAAATTATAATTTTGTCCCTAGACACCTCTTAATCTTATATTTATTCACCTAGGCCTTCCCTAATTCCTAATAAACTTTAGAGACTCGTGAAATTTATTTAGTTTGTTTTAAAGATCATGAAAAACTTATTATTTGTCAAATTTAAGATCATATTGCATTAATGATGGACATACCCCATAGATGTGACATTGTTAATGTAATTTTGAGGGTTTGGACTTTTAAGGATAGGCATAAACATAGCACTTATAATGTATTAAATATTTGTTGTACCCCATAGGTATGGAAATATTGAATATATTTTGTATGGACTTTTGTGTGAGCCAAATTTTAATGGTATAAAATAATTTTAATGTGTGCCATTATAGTTGGATAACTGAAATTTTATTTTGGGAATCTTGTATTATAATAAGGTTGAGCGCACATAATTACTATTTCTCATTTTTTGTTGTTGATTTCAGTTTCTGCTTTTGCGCAACTATCTTTTGTGAAGGCTCTTAATGGGACTAATTATGATGACTGAAAAGAGTCCCTAAATATGTATCTTACCATTTCTGAGAAAGATTTGGCTTTGAGAGAATCCAAACCAGTGGATCTCACTCCGCAGTCCAGTGCTATTGACAAGACCTATCATAAACAATGGTTTAAGCCTAACCAAATCTATTTGGCAGTAATTAAGTATACCATTGAAAAGGGAATCAGGGACAGTATTCCTGAAAAAGATACTACAGTGGACTATTTGAAATCTATTGGTGATAAATACAAGAGACTTGATAAAAGTCAAATTTTTTTTTACCATTCACAGCTTGATAATACTCGGTATGATGGAGTATCTGGTGTCAGAGAGCATATTTTGAAACTTGTTCATTACTATAACAAGTTGAAATCATATGGAGTTTATTTAGGTGAAAGCATATCAGTTTATCGTGTTCTTTAATCATTGCCAGCAGAGTATGGATTCTTGAGGACTTCATATAATTCGTAGGAAGCAGAATGGTCGATTGACCAATTAATTTCAATTGTTACTAAGAAGAAGAGGCAATAAAGAAGAATAATTTTCACTTTGTAAATTATGTATCTCATGGCTCCAGTAGCCAATCTGGAGGATGGAATAAGAAGAAAGGGAAGAAGCCTGAGGTACAAAAGGGTGGGAAACCCAACTTTAAGAAAAATGGTGAAAAGAATGACAAAGCGAAACATAAATTCTTTAAAGGCACCTGCAATTATTGTAAGAAATTTGGCCACAAGAGAACTAATTGTTTTAAGCTTAAAAATAAGTAGGAAAAGGAAGGTACATTTCTTCATCTCGCCCCTCTAGCTCTAGTTTGTTTTGAGTCTAATAGTATTGAAACTTCATCTGACTCTTGGTGGTTGGATTCTGGTGCAACTATGCATGTTGTGAATTCTTTGTAGGGGCTCAAAGACAAGAGGGTCCCCAGTGAGGCACAGAGGACAATCTTAGGCATTACAAGGAATAAGGCATCAGTAGAATATATAGGATCCATTTCCTTAAATTTGAATTCTGGACATGTTTTGAATTTGAATAATGTTATTTATGTACCTTCTGCGAGAAGGAATTTGATTTCGACTTCTGTATTGGATGTTAATGGTTATTCATTTTTTCAAGAAAATGGAAAGATTGATATTTGCTTTAATTCTATCATTGTTGGCTCTGCATCCTTAACATGTGGTTTATATCGTCTGAATGATTGGTCACTTGAACTTTCTAATCCTCAAGTCAATGTTGTAATTGGTAATAAACGCCAGAGACCTGGTGATAATTCTTCTATGTTGTGGCATCGTCGATTGGGCC
This sequence comes from Gleditsia sinensis, assembly GCA_037074535.1. NCBI lineage: Eukaryota > Viridiplantae > Streptophyta > Magnoliopsida > Fabales > Fabaceae > Gleditsia > Gleditsia sinensis. The sequence goes on along the minus strand of CM073469.1, from coordinate 15,769,282 downwards.
ACATCTCTAGAGAGAGATTGGAAAGAATGACCAAACAAGGTGTTCTACAAGATCTTGATTTCTCATATTTTAAAACTTGTGTTGATTGCATAAAAGGCAAATTCACAGCTAAAGCTAGACATAAAGGGGCAAAGAGGTCTGAAAATATTTTAGACCTTATCCATACTGATATATGTGGACCTATCACACCTATGGCTATGGGTGGGTTCAAATGCTTTATTACTTTCATAGATGATTACTCGCGGTATGGATGGATTGATCTTTTGCGTGAAAAGGGAGAATCTCTAAATGCATTTAAAAATTTCAAAGCAGCAGTTGAATTGAAATCTGACAAATTAATTAAAGCTGTCAGATCTAACAGGGGTGGTAAGTACTATGGGAGATATACTGAGATTGGTCGGAATCTTGGCCCGTTTACTTTATATTTACAAGAACATGGTAATGAAGCTCAGTATACAATGCCTGGCACCCCACAACAAAATGGGGTAGCAGAAAAGCGGAATCGTACTCTTATGGATATGGTCAGAAGTATGATTAGTCATTCTTCGTTACTAGAGTTCTTGTGGGGTGATGCATTGAAAATTGCTGTCTACATTTTGAATCAAGTCCCTAGCAAGACGGTCCCAAAGAACCCATATGAATTGTATTTTGGAAAGACTCCAATATTAAAGCATATGCGAGTATGGGGTTGTAGAGCATAGGTAAAATTGTATAATCCACAAAAAATAAAGCTCAATTTTAAAACTGTTACCTGTTTCTTTATTGGATATTGCATTGGTTCTCGTGGGTACCGATTTAATTGTCCAGATCTCACTACTAGGGTCATTGAGTCAAATTGAGCATATTTCTTTGAAGATTTCTTGGCAAGTGGGAGTTTTGTGGCCAGATCTATCTTTTTACAAGATGAAAGCAATATTTTGCCTGTGCCTATTGTGACACCCTCTTCAGCAGAAAGAAATAATATTGTGGATCAAGATGAATGTGAGGTGGAACCACCCTTAGAAGGTGATGAAGAGCCGGTTGTAGACCCGAGGCGGTCTCATAGGGTTCGTAGGTCTGCTATTCCTAGTGATTACATGGTGTATTTACAAGAATTTGATTCAGATATTGATAATTTAGACCCTATATCTTATCAAGAAGCTATATCAGGTTCTCACTCTTCTGAATGGCTAGAGGCTATGAAGGAAGAAATTGCTTCAATGTATCGCAATCATGTATGGGAACTTGTAGAGTTACCAAAGGGGTTTAAGCCAGTTGGTTGCAAATGGGTTTTCAAAACTAAACGAGGACCTATAGGTGAAGTTGATAAACATAAAGCCAGACTTGTAGCTAAAGGCTACAACTAGAAAGAAGGTATTGATTACACAGATACTTTCTCTCAAGTTTTCACTAAAGATTCATTTAGAGTGGTCATGGCTCTAGTTGCACAATTTGATCTCAAACTTCACCAGATGGATGTCAAGACTTCTTTTATGAATGGAGACTTGTATGAAGAAGTCTATATGACCCAGCCTGATGGCTTTATTGAATCAGGAAAAGAGCACTTAGTGTGCAAATTGAAGAGGTCTATCTATGGGTTAAAACAAGCCTATAGGCAGTGGTATTTAAAATTTGATGAAGTCATCACCTCACTCGGCTTTGTTGACAATGTCTCAGATCAATGCATTTATCAAAAATTTGATGGAATCAATTTTGTAATGTTGATTCTTTATGTTGATGATATTTTGCTAGCCAATAATTCGATGAAGTTTCTCAATGAGACAAAGCAATTATTATCGTGTGAATTTGATATAAAAGATCTCGGTGAAGCCTTTTTCATTCTTGGGATACAAATTCATCGTGATAGATATCGTGGCACCCTTGGTTTATCACAAGCAACTTATATTGAGAGAGTACTTAAGAAATTCAAAATGGAGTCTTGTGCTTCCTCTCCTACTCTTGTTCATAAAGGTGATATATTATCGGACTTGCAGTGTCCCAAGGATGATAAGACAAGGGCTGAAATGAGAAAGATACCATACGCTTCCGCTGTTGGCAACCTTATGTATGCTCAGGTCTGTACTCGTCCAGATATAGCCTTTGCTATTGGTGTACTTGTTCGATATCTGAGTGATCCTGGCATGAATCATTCGAAAGCTGCCAAGAAAGTTATGAGGTATCTTCAGGGTACAAAGAATCATATGTTGACTTATAGAAGATCAGATCCTCTTGAGGTTGTTGGCTATTCAAATTCAAATTACGGTTCTTTTCTAGATGATTGTAAGTCAACAATTGGATACATCTTCTTGATGTCTGAGGAGGAGCTGTTTTGTGAAAAAGTGTAAAACAGACACTTACAGCTGTCTCATTTATTGAAGCAGAATATATTGCTTGTTTTGAGACCACACGGCAGGCTGTATGGTTGAGGAAGCTGATATCTAGCATGCACTTAATTGATTCATTATCACGTCCTCTAACCATCTATTATGATAACAAGTCTGCAGTGTATTGTGCTAACAACCACATAAATTCGAGCCGTACAAAACATTTTGATATCAAACTCATGTTCGTTAAAGAGAAAATTACAGAATCTCAGACTTGTATAATTCACATTCCTAGTACGCAGATGCTTGTAGATCCATTGACCAAGGGCTTAACCGTAGAAGTTTTTTGAAATCATGTAACTTATATGGGTATTGTGAATTCTTTTGATTCCTTGGTTTAGTGGGAGTCTGATAAATATTTGATATCATGTCATTATTTATTTTATTTTATTTTCTCCAAGTTTTATTCAGTTCATTTTGATACATTTTATATCATTTGTATCCCCATAGGATTCAATGATTTTGTCATGGTATGCTTTATATATACATATCACTTGTTTCCCTATAGGAATCAGTGACTCTATATTGTTCTCTTACTGAACTGAGTTGAAAATAATAATATATATATTCTGTCATATTCAGATTATGGAACATTGTATTGTGTCTAATATCACTTGCTTCCCCGTAGGATCCAGTGATTTTATAAAGTTTCATTTTTTTGAATTGTGATAATGGCTTAATGGTGTTTTTCAAATAATTAATTAAATACAATCCAAGTAGGAGATTGTTGAAATATTTTTATATGGATTGTTATTTTATTAATTATTAAGCCCAGTATAGATTGGGCCATTATATTCTTGTGTAGACTGTGATAGGTGGAATGCACAAGAAATTTGAGTAGAGGCCCAACCTACAACTTTTTTGGCTATCAGCTTTATTCCTATCGAAATGCTGACTGAGTCAGAGAGAGAAAGAAATAATTTTAATTATATTAATTAATTAATTAATTAGTGGTTTATTTGATTTATTCTTCTGCCCGTTAAACAACATCTATAAGTATCAGTTTAAAGTGACTGACCAGGATACCACAATCTAAACTCTCTCTCTCTCTCTCTCTCTCTCTCTCTCTCTCTTCGAACTCTCTCTGAAAGTCAAAAGAGTTCAGTAGGTTGTAAGTCTACTTCTCTTTAATTATGGATTCTTCAGGTACATTATTGTTCTTGATTATTCTGATTATTTTGTATTGAGATATTAATAACATGAAACACTATGAAATAGTCGAAGATATAAATGAAACTTACTCTCAACAATAAACTATTCATTATGTTAACATTTATGTTATGATTCTGTTAAAATTTGATGAAACATTCTATAGGGTGGCCAAATAGTTACATAACAAATCACAATAGGTTATCTAAAATAAATGGTTCCAACATGTTCTCTCTCCTCTGTGAGATTTTCCTCTCAGATGTTTGAGAGCTTCCCCTGAGCTTGTATTAGTTTCTTTCATATTATTTTCTTTTCTTGGATCTTTGGGGTACAATTTTTGTGAGGAATGGAAAGGAGTGTAGTATGGATATGGATGAAGGAGTGGCCAATATGGATGATGATGATCTGGTAAACCTAGAGTAAAGTGAGCAAGGTGGAAGAGAGGTTGGAAGGGTGGCTAATCTTTGAGAAAGAATATGGTAATCTAGATTATTAGGAAGTGATGGAACTTGCACCAAGGTTTGAGCGTCAATGAATGAAGGGCCAACACCTATATTTTCTCTTTTGATAAGGAAAAAGAGTGTAGGAGGATCCTGAGGCATAGGCCCTGGTTTGTTATGGGCATGCTTTTGATGTTCTAGCCATGGACACCTCTGAGAACGTTGGAGGAGGCAGAGATGACAAAGGTTGCTTACAAGTTCAATTTCATGGTTTTCCTCTGGAAAGAGTGATTAGTAGGGTGTTGAAGTCCCACATCAACTGTGCTCCTTATAAGTTTAGGCAATCCTCCATCTCTTGTCTCGAGTTTTGGGAGTAGAGCTAGGCCCAAAATTTCTAATATGGTAAAAGAGCATGCTCCAGTTATGATGTGGCCCACCCGCAGATGTTCATTCCTACAAACTTCACTCTTTAGATGTCCAGCCTTGGGCATGAGAGGGGTGTATTGAAGTCCCACATTGGTTGGGTATCTAAACATTGTGCTCCTTATAAGTCTAGGCAATCCTCCCTCTCATGACTCAAGTTTTGGGAGTGGAGTTAGACCCACAATTTCTAATATGATATTAGAGTCTGCTCCAGTTACAATGTGGCCCACTCATAGATGTTCATTCTTGCAAACTTCACGCTCTAGATGTCCAACCCTGGGCGTGAGAGGGGTGTGTTGAAGTCCCACATTAGCTGGGTGTCTAAGCCTTGTGCTCCTTATAAGTCTAGGCAATCCTCCCTTTCTTGACTTGAGTTTTGGGAGTGGAGTTAGGCCTAAAATTTTTAATATGGTATCATAGCCTGCTCCAGTTTTTCGATGTGGCCTACCCGTAGATATTCATTCCTGCAAACTTCACACTCCAGATGTCCATCCTTGGGCGTGAGGGGGGCGTGTTGAAGTCTCACATCGACTGGGTGTCTAAGCATTATGCTCCTTATAAGTCTTGGCAATCCTCCATCTCTTGACTCGAGTTTTGGGAGTGGAGTTAGCCCCAAAATTTCTAATGAGTAGGGATTTGAGTTTGTTAGGGTCAAGGGTTGGAAGTGTGCTTGCCTATGAAGTTTCAATAGTTAATGGAAGATTGTCTCGAAGGTTTCTACGAGCTAGAATCATGGTTGATCTACGTAAGCCATTGGCGGTGATTTTTGGGTTCCCAGGCTAGGCTTGTAAAAGACTTGTATGGAGAAAAGGTATTGGAAATTGTAGCAATTTTGGTACCATTGTGGATTCTTTGGTTATGTTCGAAAAGGATGCTAAGGGGAGAGGTGTATTCTGGAAGACAATCAAGTGAAAGCTATATATAGAGCTTGGACTGGGGTGGTGCCAATTAGGAATCTAGTGGATGGGGTTATGGTTTCGTCGAAAGTGGGTGATGACTTCAATTCTAAGAATTTTTGAAGTGGCGCAAGAGAATATTAATATAGGATGGGTGCATGACATAGAAAGTAGTTAAAATTTGGTGGAGCAGGTGATGAAGAGTGAGGTGGGAGAGATGAAAGTTAGTTAGTTTTGCATTTAACAAATTAAGGACGTAATCATTAGGAGAAGGATACATGGATATGACAACTATGGTTATGAGAAGAAAGCATGTGGAAAAATCTATTTTGTTGAGGGAAGGGACGTTTTTTTCTAATTTGAGCCAGTTTGGTGTTGGGCCAATATCTAGAACTCAATGCGACACCAATCCAAATAGGAGATGCTTCTTTGAGGAACCCTTGCTGTGTAGCAAGCTTGAGGGGTAGCTGCTAATGCCAGCCCCCTTTCTTCTCTTTTCATTTTAGATTTGAGTTCTCTGAATATTTTTTTTAAGGAAGCTTTCTCTTTCTATTAAAGAAGTTTTTTCTTTCTTTAAGGGATTTTTCTCTTTTTGCTAGAAGAGATGCAATGCTAATCAACATTTTGGAAGATTTACAACCCATAAAAGGGCCATGACCATTCTTCCATGGAACTACTAGGGCTTGGGGTAGCCTTGATAGTCAAAGTTTTAAATAACATTTATGGAAGGTTCAAGTGCCCTTGGTTTTCTTGATGGAAACAAATTACTCACTAATAGAATGGAAGATGTTAGAAGAAGGTTAAAGTTTGATAAGAGTTTTTATGTTGACCCTGCTGGTTTGTCTAGAGGCTTAGAACTTTGATGGAAAGATTATACTAATGTCAGAGCATTGTATTAGTCAAAGAATGTGATTCATCTAAATCTAGCAACAAACAGAGAGTTTGCTAGATATTTCTCTTTTGTATATGGCCTTCGAAAAGGTTAAAATAGACCTGGGTTTTGGAGATAACTAAGAATTTTTGTTCTTGGTGAGTAGAAACCTTGGGTTTCTTGAGGTGATTTCAATAAGCTCTTGGCCCATTCTGAAAAGCAAGGAGGAAGAGTGAGAAATTCTTAGAACTTTTGGGATTTTTAAAACTTTCTCTTTGATTTTAATTTGGCAGACATGGAATTTAAGGGGTCTTGTTTAACATAGTCTAATAAGAGGATTGGAGAGGCTAATATCAGAGAAAGAATATTAGATAGTGCAATCTATAACTTGGCCTACAGGAAGGGTTTCCCAAATGGGCAGATCTTACATATGGAGCCAATGGGTTCATATCACTGCCTACTAATTGTTGAAAAAGTATGGATTGAGCATCTGATTATATGAAGATGGTGGAGGAAGGCTAGAGTGTTAAAGAAACAGGATTAGTGATGAGGTGGAAGAGTTTTTATTCAAGGTGGAGGGATGCAAAAAAGTCTTATTAAGCCGGAGCTCATTTCTCGAATAACAAAAAACTTATTGATAGCCTCAAGAAGCAATTGAATAAATGAAATCAAGGTGTGTTTATTGTAGAAAAACCAAAGGAGGTTGATAGTATTTTTAAAGTAATAGAAGAAGCTTGGGAAAGGGAGGAAATTTTTTGGAGTCAGAGAGCCAAAGTCAATTGGGTCAAGGTTGGCAATCAAAACTCTACCTTCTTCCATGCTACTACTATGCAGAGAAGAATGAGGAATAAGATCCTGAAGATAAAGGGGAAGGATTATCAGTGGCTTGAAGGGGATATGGAAATTGCCATTTGCTTCAAAGATTATTTAAGGCTCATTTTACTTTTTCGGGCCCAAGAGATTTGACTAAAGCACTACCATATGTTAAACCAGCTATCACCAGGGAGGATAATGAGTGATTAAAGAATCCTATTTGCTACAAAGAAATAAGACATGTTGTGTTCCAGCTTGGAGGAATGAAGGCCCCTGAGTCTATAGATGACAGGCACGAATTTAATTTTGTGTAAATGTACACTATCGTTGTCAAGTAATAAAATTTTATATGCGAGTATAGAATCTCATTCTCATAAGGATTGATGTTATTAATTACTGCACTATTACTAATCCTAATTCTAAATGAATGGATTGAATTAAAGGTTGATTAATAATGCAAAAGTAAAAGAAAACAAAGAAAAACTTAAAGTTAAAGAGAATAAAAGTTATTCACAAACTATTGATTATTTGGGATTTCAGGGATTCCAATTTTATTCTAATTAATCCACTTTAAATTATCTATCTCTTTAACTTATAAATTCTAATTCTAATTGCCAATTGAGATATCCTAAATTATCTACTATCCTTTCCTTAGGTTTAACATAAATATGTTAGAATGCTAACCCACTATATCTCTATGTGAATTAAACACCCAAAGATTCATTAAATTTTATGGCTCTCAATTAAAGATAACACCGACTATGCAAGTATATTTCTATATCACATGTAATCCATAGTTACCTATACAATGAACTAGATATATAAATTTACTCTTGATTTTATTATGATTAAAAAATCATCTAATTAGGGATAAGTTAATTAGAAACATTGAAAGTAATGTAAAAACAAATTGAAAAAACAATTCAAGGGTTCATAATCATATCCTTAGAAAATAAACTAGTTCATGAAATAAAACATAAAAACATAGGAAAAAGAAGAAAACTCATATTGGAGATGGAATTCGTAACCAAAGGGTCTTTTTAAAGTTGTATTGGTAATAAATTCCACTTAAACTCTATTTTTAAAAATTGACTTATTGCACTAGCATTGTGACGCCAAGAAACCAGCATTGTGTCGCTGAGGTCTTGGGTCACAGGATCATTCTCCTTGTTCTGGCATTGTCACACTAGGACTTTGCCGTTACAACACTATCTGGATTCTAAGTATAACTATGCTACTCTGGTGTCGCAATGTTGAGATCCATCGTCGCAACATTGAAACTTTTGCTTGGATATTTGCAATTCTTGCTCATTTGCTTTAATGTTCTCAAAATCTCAATCAATTCTCCATCTTCCTTTTATGTATAAAATAAATGCACAATCACACATAAAATTGAAAATAAAATACTAAAGACCAACAAAAATTAAGTCAAAAGTATCTAAATTATGAATATAAAATCCACTCATCAATAGACTTTTAGGATGCTTCTATTAATCCTCTTGTCAAAAGGTCAGTAATCAATTATGCAGAATGGTTACTAACTTTTTTGGTAATGGTATTCCATTCGAGAAATTAAATGAAACAAATATAGTACTTATCCCAAAGGTTGATAAACTAGAGGGTGTAAGTCAATTTGGGTTTATAAGGCTAAGTGATTCTTCATACAAAGTCATCTCTAAGATCCTTGTGAATATAATGAAATATTTGTTGCCTAAATTTGTGTTAGAGGATCAGATAGCATTTTTTGCAGGAATATTAATGCAAGATAAAATTGTTATTGCTCATGAGGGGTATCATTACATGAAAAATAAGAAGAGAGGTGGAACGTTTGAGTTTGAGCTAACGATGGACATGAATTAGGCTTGTGATATAAAAGAGTGGGATTTTGTGGAGCAGGTGATACTGAAGCTAAGTTTCTGTGAAGAATGTGTAAGTCGTGTCATCGTATGGATTTCTTCTGTACAATATTATTTACTCATGTTTGGAAGGAAGGTGACCACTTTTCATCCTCAAAGGGGACTTAAACAAGGGGACCCCTTGTCCCCTTATCTTTTCATTTTGATTGCGGATGGTTTATCTAATATGGTCAGGGAGCATGCTCAGAATGGTAAGCTGATGGTATAAATATGGTAAGGAGATGTCCTCATTGTTTCTTTGCTGATGTTGCCCTTTTCTTTCTTAAAGGCAAGCAAAGAAAATTGTCTGAAGATGAAGGAAATTTTGGACACATACTGTTTGCCATAAAGGAAAGAAAAAAAAAATTGGATAAATTGAAGTGTTTTTCTACAAAAGTACTACCCCTAAAATAATGGATATGGTTAGTTAGACTTTGGGGACTCAAAACACTGGGAAACTAGGTAGATATTTGGGATTACCAACAATTTTGGGGAGTCCTAAAGCTGTTGCTTTGCCCTATGTCAGGGATAAATTACTGTAGAAAAGGCAAAGATGGTGTTAGAGATCATAATAGAACAATTTAGGAGTTTTCACTCAGCAGCTAAAAATTTTGAGTTAAAATTATTCTCGACATGATATTAAAGGCTCTATGATCAAAAGGTCAAGGGTTTGATCCTTGTTGACCCTCATTTTCTTAAAAGAAATTACGTTTAACACAAACTATGATGGATAAATCCATACTTCAAGGCTAAAGGGTATTCATGTGAGGGGGCACGGTAGATATTATAATAAAAACAAAAAATTCCTGGGCCTTCACTCTATAGCTTTAGCTTTTAAGTTGAAATAGTTCTTGACATATGTAAATAAAAGTTTTTTACTTATGATGGTAGGGAAGTCTTAATTAAGGCATGCAATAGCAAACTCTTTACCCTCTTTTGCAATGTGATTTTTGAATTTTAAAAGAAATCATGTCAATAATTGCAAAGTTTTGGTGGGAGTAAAGGAAGTATTCATTGGATGTCTCGGGATAAGATGTCAAAGGCCAAGAAAGAAGGGGGCGTGGATTTCAAAGACTTCTCAAGTTTCAACCTCACCCTTTTGGAAAAACAAGCATGAAGAGTGGTTCATAATTCTGATGAGTATTAGGTAAGATTTCTCAAAGGGCTTTACTTTCCAGGTACTAAGTTTTTTTAGGCTAGGAAAGGTTCAACTTCTTTTGGTCTAGTCTTTTAGAAAGCAAAGACATGATGAAGGAAGGATTATGCTAGAAAATTAGGGATGGAAGGTTTGTTAGAATATGGGATGATAAATGGATTCCAACCTTACCTAATTGTAGATTAGCTTCTTCAAGTGCTGGTCTTGAATTTGAAGGTAAATTAGATGCATATCTCATTTAGAATGGAAAATGGGAGTTGACTAATCAGCTGGGTTATAGAGAAGGAGATCCAAGCAATTAAGGCAATACAACTACCCCAAGTTTAGAAAGGAGAATCTTTCAGTTTAATTGAAAACTAAGGATGGTAGTTCAGTCAAAACCAAGCTGCAACATGGCTAGAGTTTTGAAACCAGGAAAGTTCAACTTAAAACTAAAATTCACAATTGAAATCAGGAAAGTACCTCCAAAAATGAAACGTTTCCTTTGGAAGGTATGTTCTAATTCTATCCCTAACAACGAATGCCTTTTCAAAAGAAAATTGTAATTTTAATTCTAGTTGTCTTTATGTTTGAAGGATATGGGAACCATAGAAGGCATGTTTGTAATATGTGATTGGGCTAGGAGGGTGTGGTACAACAGTCCTAAGATGCAAAGTATGGGAATTTAGATATTTGATTTGTGGTGCTATAAAGTATTTGTTGAGATGGAAAGTCTAAATGAGAAGGGGAAGTCTGTAATTGCTGTCACCTGCTGGTTTATATGGAATGGAAGTTTATTTTCTAGGATCAAGGGATTAATGAATTGGTAACCTGTTACAGAATCAACTCAGCAATTTCTGAATTCTGGAAACTGGTTGATAAACCTCCAAATGTTGATGAGGGGAGCAGATCAAGTTTACAGAATCAACTCAGCAATTTCTAAATTCTGGAAACTGGTTGATAAACCTCCAAATGTTGATGAGGGGAGCATATCAAGTTTACTGAGAGGTGTTTTGTGTGTATGGGCATTTGCTCCACTAGGTCACATTAAGATTAACATTGATGCCTCCTTTGAATGTACTTCCTTAAAAGCTGGAATAGGTATCATGATGAGGGATAATTCTAGTGTTGATTTGGATATTGTTCTATGGGTGTTTCAGCTTGAAGTACTTTTATGGTTGAAGCTTTGGCTTTAAGGAGGGCTTCTAATGGTGTCGGATGATAATTCGAATCCTAATTGTGTGGAATCAGATTCTAGTGTTCATTTAGAAGATGTAATGGCTCATAGCTTTGACAGTGACTGGCAACGTTTTGAAGTTCTAGTGAAGATCAATGAGCTGATAAGGATTCTCCCTCGAGTGTCTCTATTTTTGTCTGAAGACAAGCAAACAAGGCAGCATATTGTCTTACCAAAGTAGCCACAAGATGTGTCCTTTGAATTGGGTGGTGGCACCTCCATCCTCTCTGGCAGAGATTTTTTCCCGAGACTTTGCTCAATTAGGAAAAAAGTTGGCTAAGGTGGAGGCAGGATTGGTTCAGTTTGTTGTTTTTGTTATTTAATTTCCTCTTTTGCATGTATTAAAAAAACAAATCACCAGAGGATTAAATGATACACTTTAAACCGCCAAGGACAATGTGATTTTAGGCCAAACCACAAAGGAATAAAATGTAATTCAGCCTTAAAATTATAATGTAAAGTTTGAATTGAAATTTATTAATGTTGAGTATTGGTATAATATTGAAGAATGAAGACCGAGGGTGGGGACTACACATAGAGGGTTCACCATGTTCTGCACTGCACTTAACTACATATGTATGCGCATCATCCTTGAAGAAGAACATGATGGAAGTCAAGACCATGCCTGTGTTAGAGCACGAAACTGGATTCTTGATCATGGTGGCGTCACACATATACATTGGGGAAAGACCTGGCTTTCAGTATGTCTTTAATTTATATTCTTACTTTTAAATAAGGTTTAATTATACTTTTGGTCCCTTTAAAATTTTAAATATTTCAATTTGGTTCCTTTGCTTCAAAATGAAGAGATGTTACCCTTTCATTTTTTAAAAGGTTATAATTAAATCTTTCGTTTAGAAAAAATACATACATAGACATTAAACTATCGTGACCTTTTGTTTTTCAAGTGAACTATCTAGATATCATATTAGCAATCAAAATCACATTTCGTTCATGTTATACCTCTCCCTCACACTATTTCCCTGAACTAAAATCATGTGACTTTAATTGCTTGGGTACCATCTTTCTTTCATTTTTTTGATAAGATGCTTGGGTACCATCTAAATAGTCCACATGAGAAAAAAAAATTCGCCAATATTTGCCACACTTGTAGTTTAACCTTCATGTTAACATTTTTTAATTAAGATTTAAATATACTTTTGGTCCCTTTAAACTTTTAAATATTTTAATTTGGTTCCTTTGCTTGAAAATGAAGAAATGTTACCCTTCCATTTTTAAAAAATTTGTAATTAAATCTTTCATTTAGAGGAAATATATACACAGACGTTAAACCTCCGTGACCTTTTGTTTTTTAAGTGAACTATATAGATATTATATTAGCAATCGAAATCACATTTCGTTCTTGTTATACCGTTCCCTCACTATTTCCCTGAACTAAAATCATGTGACTTTAATTGTTTGAGTGTCATCCAAACAGCCTACATGAGAAAAAAAAAAAAAACTAGGCCAATATTTGTCACGCTAGTAATTTAACATTCACGTTAACATTTTTATTAAAATAATGAAGTGACCATGAAAGATGAATGAAGGATTTAATTGTAACGTTTTTTTTTAAAAAATATTACTATAGAAAGCTCAACTTCAGGTTGGGTATTTTCACCATTGGATCACCATTTTGCACTAAAGATTCTTATTTTTCATAAAAAAATGGGCACATATCTCTAGTTACAAATATTATCCAATAGTAAAAACACTCAGCTTCCAAGAGGTTGAACTTTTGCTTTTCATAGTAATGTTTTTTTAAAATGAATGGTAACATTGCTTTGTTTTGAATAAGAGGGACCATATTGAAAAATTTATAATAAAAAATGTATTTAAGCTTTTAATTAATTATATATACACTATAACTGGTTCTATTCTATGTTATTGATATATATCATGCTGCTGCTGTTGCCTCAGCTACTTGGTGTTTTTGACTGGTCCGGGACTAACCCAATGCCTCCTTCCTTCATTTCTTCCTCTGCATCCAGCTAAATGTGGTGTTATTTCCTATTAGTTTACATGCCTATGTCTTACTTATATGGGAAAAGGTTTGTGGGTCCAATCACACCACTTATTCTTCAGTTGAGACAAGAACTCTTTATTCAACCTTATCGTGAAATTAATTGGAAAAAAACTCGTCACCTCTGTGCAAGGGTGAGATTTACTCATTCATCTTTAATGATTTCTCGTATCATCTTTAATGATCATAGATTGTCCGTCTGATATATTACAGGAAGATCTTTACTATCCGCATCCCCTGATACAAGATCTGATATGGGACAGTCTATACATATTTACCGAGCCACTTCTTATGCGCTGGCCCTTCAACAAGTTGGTCAGAGAGAAGGGCCTTCAAGTGAAAATGAAGCATATCCACTATCAAGATGAGAATAGTCCATACGTAACAATTGGGTGTGTCGAAAAGGTATTTCACATTTAATTAATTAGCCATAAATTGAATTGATACTTAAGGTAAGACGAAATTTCTAATATTCAAATGTCCTTAGGTTTTATGTATGCTTGGTTGTTGGGTTCAAGATCCAAATGCAGATGCCTTCAAGAAGCATCTTGCTAGGATTCCCGATTACTTATGGGTTTCAGAGGATGGAATGACCATGTAGGTGAAATTAAGTGCTCAATAATAGGAAATTAAAGAGTAAACTAATAACTTAGTCCCTAATTTGTAGACCCGGCCTCTTACCTTTAATCCCTGATTTTTTTTATTTGCTAAATTAGTTTTTAAATTATCAAACTCATCACATGTAAATGCTTTTTTTAATACTTGAAGAAATCAAACTCGTTACTCATTAGTCCCTTGAAGCCACTAGAAGGACTATAAAGTGCAATGAGTTTAATATTTTCAAGACTTAATATTTACAAATTCAGAGAATAAATTGTTAATTTACTTAGAAATTAAATGATGCACTTCTGTATAATCCTCTACTAGTGAAGAAGACAATTTATGAATAATTTTTTTATTTTTTGACTTTGTTCGATATACACCATTTGCTATAAGACATGCCATATTGTATGGTACTGAATGTTGGACGGTTAAAAGATAACATGAAAATAAACTCAATATTGTAGAGATGAGAATATTGCACTGGATGTGTGGACACACAAGAAGAAATATGGTTATAAATGAGTGCATTAGAGAGAAAGTTGGGATAGCACCTATTGTAGAGAAAATGGTGGAATCTTGTTTAAGGTGGTTTGGGCATGTGTGGAGAAGACCTACAGAAGCCCTAGTGAGAAGAGTAGATCAGATGGAAAATAGTCCAATAGTTAGAGGTAAAGGGAGGTCAAAGAAAACAATAGGTGAAACTATTAAGAATGATTTAATAGTTAATAACATATCTATTGAACTCATCCATAATAGGCCATTGTGACGTCGTTTGATCCATGTAACCGACCCCACCTAGTGGAAAAATGTTTAGTTGTTGTTGTTGTTGTTGTTTGATATACACCATTTATATGTAGAGTTCTGGTAGCCAAGAATGGGATGCTGGCTTTGCAGTCCAAGCTTTACTTGCTACTAACCTAAATGACGAAATTGTTCCCACGCTTGCAAAAGGCCACGACTTTATCAAGAAATCTCAGGTCTGCTTTTAATTCTAATTAAGAAATATATTTAGCCAATAGAGGTTGGTTCAATTCGTAAGAACCAAAATACTTTGTTTATGAGATTTATATTCGATCTCCCTTAATAGATTATCTATAAGTACCAATGGTCTCGTCTTGAAATGTGGTAGCTTGTTTCACCCTTTCTTAAAAAAAACATATTCATAAATAACTGATCTGTTGTGAAGTATTATAATTTTTTCCACGACATTTAACAATGTGATCAGGTCAGGGACAACCCCTTTGGCTACTTTAAGAGTATGTATCGTCTCATTTCTAAAGGGTCATGGACCTTCTCTGATCAAGACCATGGATGGCAGGTTTCTAACTGCACTGCAGAAGGTTTGAAGGTAATTAGCTACGTAAACAAGTTAATTTGATGGGTCAAATTAACCTTCACATTTTTTGTTACCTAATAATATTCTTGTTTGGTTCAGTGTTGCCTTCTTTTATCAATGCTGCCATCGGAGCTTGTGGGCGAAAAGATGGAACCTGAAAGGTTATATGATTCTATCAATGTCCTATTGTCACTTCAGGCAAGTGCTTTTAAATATTCTTTTTGTTGCAGAATTGATTGATGTTTTGCTTCTGATTTACTGATAAATCTCGAAATTTTGTATAATTGCAGAGTACAAGAGGTGGTTTAGCAGCCTGGGAGCCAGCCGGAGGTCATGATTGGTTGGAAGTAAGTGCTACAATAGAATATTAGTATCTAATTTTAGGATATAAAAGTGGTATCCTTATTAAAATACCCCACCATATCACCTTATTTTATTGGCGAAATAAAAGTGTGGAGGTATTAAAAAGTCCACTTGAATTAATTGGAAACTCCTTCAACAATGAAAATTTGAAAATTCTCTCACTCTCTTATTCCCATAGCGCCATTGCCGGTATTCATTAGCATAATAGTGTCAAAAATTGACTCTTAAATTTATGACTTTTGCTAGGGAGAGCTCGAATTCTTAAGACTCGAGGTTTTCATCGGTCAGTTTTACTTAAGATTTATGTTTTTCTTTTTTTCTTTTGTCCTTAAAGTGTGGATCTCAAAAGAGATTGAACAGTGGAAAGCTCAAGCTTTCCATAGCAAAACCCTAAATTTATATGGTATATTCTTACTTTCAACTTCTATTCATCAGCTAAATACCTACTTTTTCTTTTGAATTGGATCAATTTCTTTTTTAAATAAAATGCTGGAGTTAAATTCTATTTATATTAAATTATTTGAAATTACAAAGGAAATTTGAGTAGTTGGAAAATTTATAGTACCCAATAACTGTCATCGCCCACTTTAGTTCATTTAATGCTGGAGTTTTTTAAATTATTTTTATTATTATATTATAAAGCAAGTGACCCATCCTACAAAAATTTTGAATCTGCCACTAATTAGTAAATGTAATTTAGGGATTGGTATCCTCTGAATTGTCAAATAAATTTACAGATAAATTTAAGTGAGAAAAAGGCAATTTATGAAACCTATTTCTGAATTAATGAGTTTCACTTATTCATTACATATTAATTTTATTGAACTATGTCTTTCTCTCTTTTAAATTTACCTTATAAAATCTTTTTGAGAACTTTAAAGAATCCTAATTTATAGTTTAGACATTTGAAGTGAAGTAAAGAAATGAATGCAATATTTCATTTGCTTGTTTGGATCAGGTGCTTAATCCAACAGAATTTTTTGCCGACATTGTAGTTGTGCATGAATATGTTGAGTGTACTGGGTCAGCAATTCAGGCTTTAGTTTTGTTTAAGAAGCTCTATCCTGAGCATAGGAAGAATGATATCAAAAATTTCATCGCCAACACCGTACGATTCCTTGAAGATAAACAAACATAGGATGGTTCATGGTATGGGAGCTAGGGGGTGTGCTTCACTTATGGTTCTTGGTTCACGCTTGGTGGGCTATGTCACGCCCCTAATTTTAGGGCACGTGAAACACATATACCATGAATATATATTTTTCATAAATATGAATATTCCAATCCTTTATCATGGAAACAAATACATATAGGTTTTCCCATACATATACTATATAAAGACCAAGTCCATAAACATCAGAGTAACAGCAAAAGTAAGGATCCTACCTGTGGTGTTCAGAGCATAGTCTAGAATACAAATATAATACAATCCAAATAACGTGAGCTTTAAAAGCAACGTAGGCTCGCCCAGAGATTTAGCAGCCTAGTTGATCACCTATCTGTAGAACCAAAATCAATATCCTTATCTAAAAAAAATGTAAATATCGTGTAGTGAGTTTGACAACTCAATAAATAGATAAGACTTCCTATAACCTCTTAGATCAGCATATGGATGAACTCATATTTTAAAATTTATCACATAAAAAATTATAGTTCAGAAGTACATCTATATAAGACCCGTATTTCAAATATCTTCATTTCAAATGATAGTCAAATATTCAATGCCAAATATAGTGCAGCTTGATTATAAAACAATATTGTTATGCAATAAAATATTTCACATGCTTGAGGAGGATTCCATATCAGAACTACCATATCAGAATTCAACCCCTTCCATACTTTTTCAGTATAGGATTTGCCTAAACTCAGCATCCCAGCTAAGGTTTGCCCCACCACCATTCAAGAGGACACACGAATGGGCTCTAATATGGGTACTTCCCAAGCACACAGTAAGAGAGGGCAAATCATATATCATCAATAACACATATAGGAGGCATCCCGCTCTCCCCAAATAACACATGACTCTTGTGTGTTGGCCATCACACGAGACTAGCACCACCCCTGCTAGCTGAAGTGTCTAGGTGCACTAGAGTTAATATCATCTGTTGTTACTAAACAGTGTTTCTAATAGGATTCCTCCACAAAATAATTGCAAAAAACAATGTACTTTTCAAATAAGAATACTTTCCATGTTTGATTGCTTTTTCCACAATTTCCACAAAAAATTCCATATGGGTTATCAATTCCAAATACCCCTAAATCATCATTCTCAAGTAGTGAAATGCATATATGCAACATATATTCCAAGGGTTCCAAATTCATGACAGGTGAATATGTACAATTTTCATAAAGCCATATTTGAGAGGAATAATATCCAATAAGTAAAGATAATCATTCATAAATTTTCAAGAGCTGAAAATGCAGTAATAAAATCATATGTTGCACCAATATCACAATGAAAATATAAGAAAAATGTAAAATAGATCATAGAAAATATTATCCACTCACAGGACAAGGGCTCCAGATTGGACAGCTCTAAAAATATACTTTTCCAATTCAAGTGTGACCAAATAAACCTCAAAAACATGTCCAGAGGGTTCAAAAACTTAGGAAATAAATCTGGGAGCTTGATCAATACTGGTCACTGTTTACAACAGAAAATACTGTTCACTCGCGGTGAAATCACTATTCACGCTGTGAACTGTTCACATACTATTCACACACTGTTTGATCATAAAATTTATCATATAACTAATACTCTACATCCTTAACAAAATCCATAACTTGAAAGCTTGAAAAACCATAAAAAAAAAAAAGCATTTTAGAAAAATTACCTATGAGTTACTATTCACAATTTTCCGGCGAAATTTTAGTGAACTTTCGACAAAATTGATTGGTAAGTTTTGAAACTTTCATTGCCACGAGTCTAACAGTATATTCGGTATCGCAATTGGATGTCTAGAATGAGAGAAATTCTAAAGAGAAGTTGAGAAGCTTAGAGAGAGAAAGAGAAAAAAAAATGTGCCATTCGTATGCTTTGCCTCCCTTTTACTTTTTCCTTTCTTTTTTTTATTTAATAAATAAATAATAGGATTTATTTTTATATATATACATATAAATATTATTGTTCATCTTAAAATATCTCAAAAATTTTAAAAAATTTATATTCTTGCAAAACTTTAGTTGCACTCTTAAATCATGACTTTTTTTGATAAAAAATTTAATAAAACAAATCACAAAATAAATATCTTTATGTATAATAAAAGAAAGAATATTTCTAAAAATAAAACAAAAATTTATTAGAGGCTAATATAATTATTTTAAACAAAACAAAAATAATTTTAATTAAAAATATATTTACTTTTAACAAAACATAATTATTTAAAAATAATACTTGTTTATAAAAAAATAATTATTTTAAAAAAATACAAAATATTACAAGCTAGCTGCGGCTGGGAAGACTTACAGCAATTGTGCCGCCATTGTCAAAGCTGTGAATTTTCTACTAAAAGCCCAGAGTGAGGATGGCGGGTGGGCTGAGAGCTATCTTTTATGACCAAAAAAGGTTAATGACTTTGAAATCAATATTATTCTAAGCACCACTAGTTAATGGGAAAATTATATCTTTTTCACTTAGATTGTTGCCCTCATTGCAATTTTCTTTAAATTAATTCTTTAATTCATTTATCCCACTATAATTATTTCTTATCGTCAAAATTAAACATAAATTTTAATATTAACCAAGTGAAATACCAAAAAATCCTTCCTATACAGATATATGTACCTCTTGAAGGAAGCCGATCAAATGTAGTACACACAGCATGGGCTATGATGGGCCTCATTGATGCTGGGCAGGTTAGTTAACACGATTTCATCTTAAAATATACAAATGTTAATTATTAGAATGCTTATTTATAATTACCAAAACTTCCAGCCAATGAATACAAATTATTTGTTCCTATTTGCTTGGACAGGCAGAGAGAGACACGACTCCTCTTCATCGTGCAGCAAAGTTGCTCGTCAATTCTCAGCTGGAAGATGGGGATTGGCCACTGCAGGTAGGCACTTATCACTCACTCACTCAGTGGTGTCAATATGAGAAGGCTGTATGGACCGAACCATCAAATTCTTTTAAAATTACAGGACTTTATAAAAAAAAATATTATACTTAAAAAGAATTTTTTTGCTCAACTTTGTTAAGGTCTAGGGTTGTACTAAGTCGAGCGGGTCAACCCTTAAAGCCTAACAAAAACATGTATAAAAAATTGATAATTAAGTAAGACTAGAGTAGAGTTAAGTTGAGTCAATCCCTAAGAGCTCAACAATTTTGTATAAGAATGTAAAATACTAGTATTTTATAATATTATTTATATTTAGAATAAAGATAATTATGATTAATCTATTCTTAAATTGTAAAATTTTTATTACAAATTAATATAGGTTCAAGGTTACAGTCTATTAAGCCAATCCTTATATCCAGCCCGCAGTCATTGAAGGGCTAGGTCAGCCTGATATCTTTGAATCCTATATTTTAATAGGACTTTTCTGGCCCCTCCCCTTAAATGCCTATAATCCTTCAAAGCTAGGTTAGGCTAGCTCTAGTTGACAGATGATTCACTTATTTGATAGTTATTCAACTTATAAATGAAGAGTGAATCACTATTTGGGTCAATAAAAGAAACTAGTGTCATTAATTTGGTTCTTCAATTATATTTGCTTTCATTTTAATTCTAACTTTCTAAAAAAAAAAATTATTTTGGCCCTCAGCATTAAATCTATTAAAAAATGCTAACAATGTTACTTACATGGACTAATTTTGTTCAACATGAAACATTAATTATTGTTGAGGTCTATTAAAAGTTAGATAAAAGTAAAATGCATCATTTTCTTATATGTGTGTGTGTGTGTGTGTATATCTCTCTCTCTCTCTCTCTGTGTCTATATTGTTTGATAATTTTGTGGAAATTATAATATTTTATCATTATTTTATAATAGTTAAGTTTTAAAATTTAAATTACTTAATTAGTTTCACAATTTTAGTAGCAGTTTTTAAGTGGCTTTAGCAACAGTTTTAATCGTCACTAAGAAATTTAACAACGGTCAAAAAACCATAGTAGAATCTTGGGTATAACGACAGTTCAGGTCAACCGTAGGAAATGTGTCATTATGACGAGTCCTAACGACCGTTTGAAAACCGTCGTTAAGACTGATCATAACGACTGTTCGATAACCGTCGTTAGGACAATTTTGACGAGGGTTTTATAACCGTCGTTATACGAGTCTTAATGACGGCATTGTTAGAACGGAGATAAATTTTTAAACTTTTTTTAATGTCGAATTTTATATTTTTTTTATTCATAAAAGTAATTTGGATTAATTTTTTTTTATTTAACATTTATGCGTGCGAATTAATTTATATTTTTATTATTCGGAAGACTAATTTGGATTAATATTTTTTTTATTATATCACAATTATGCGTGTGAATTATTTTATAATATAATAATTTATTTTAAAATTTATCGATATTTAACTACATGTTCAATAAACATAAATTATTGAATGCAAATGATATATATATATGAAAAATATATACACAAAAATTAATAGTTACACGAAAAATGAAATTACATTGTACATATTATATAATTATAAATAATCAAATCATGTTCCTAGGCCCTGTGAGTGCTGATCAGACTAATGTCCACTGCTACTATCACTAGGGTCCTAGAAAAAAAAATTTGGGTTAGAGTTTTGAGCGTTTTTAAAATAAACAAAATTACACCAACAATTTTATATAATATTATGTTATTGTTATGTATTGAGAAATTACCCAGGACCTAGGACTATGAAGAAGTGCTATCTCAGACGAAAGCTGACCCTAAAATTTTTGTAGCAGGAATGCCATAACAGCCTTCATCTGTCATTGTCGTGTTGCGATGTTAGTGTCACGCACTCCACGTTTAGCCTCTCGTCGCTGCTGCTCAACGTTTCGCTCTTCTATAACTGCTTTCAGGTGCTCAACCTAAGTCTGTAACTCATAGTATGACGGCCGAAACTGTGAACTCGACCTAGCCAAGCCACGACCAAAGACTTGGGTTGGGTAAACACCTAACCCAAGTCCTCGAACGTGACCGGAGTGCTCCCTAGTGCCTAGAGCTCTCGCAAGTGAATCAGCCATTGAGAGCTCTTGGGACGAGCTGTCCTCTTACTGGATCGAAGCACTTTTTTCCTGTAAAATAAAAAACAAAGACAATTAATAATATTAAATATTATCCAAAAATCAAATAATTATCTATGTATGGTTGATAAAATTTTTATACTTACCGTAACTGCTCGAGTTTCGTCGTTGATGTATGATCCATCACCTCTTTTATAGGCTATCGTCCATACATCACCGTGAGTCACCGGACCGCCAATCTCAGCCTCCTGAAATTTGAAATAATTCATTAATTTTTGATTATATAAATTATTGTGTTCTTAAAATTAAAAGAAGATATTAATGAATTTAAACTAACTATCTCAGCCTTCTTACGCGCAAGTCTCTTGGAGCCAATGGTGTGTGGCATTGTCTGGCGTCTTCTATTTCGTTTATTCTTCGCAGTCACTTCCTAATTAATCGTATAGAGAAATTAATTAGTCACAATATGTAAAAATTAAAATATATAAACAGATTAACATAAGCAATTTACCCTAGATTTCGCATCAAGGCAATAATAGTATATGAAAGTCGCCCACTGATCAGGTGGGATACCAGTTGTGACTTCATTCCGTAATTGATCTTTGGTCTTCATACCATCATACACTAGCTAGAATAAATTATACCGTGTAGCTCTCCACTTCGCTCCCAGCGACTACATAATAAATTTTTGGTGTATGCTCAACACATTAAAGTGTGTCTACAAACAAAAGTTAAAAATTTAGTTACACACAAATAATAAATAAATAAAATTATTTAAAAAAACTATGTATTTTCATACCTGAATGTTGTTTATGAACACATTCGTCTTATACTGCCCAGGAATGTTCCTCCAGTCCCTATAGGAGATTGGGAAGATATGAAAATTATCCCCGATGGTGCCGAGAAAGACATTGAGCAAACCACCACTGCCTCTGATAGGCCGGTTGTTGTCATTGAACTAGACAACCACCTTTGAACCCTGGGGGAATGTCCATATGTCATGGACAGTCAACTACCAGGATGTCACCTGCCCGGTCCCATCTGTTGTGCGGCCTGATGCTCCTCCTCCACGTCGGAAAAAAGATCATCTATATCGAGGTCAAAATTGTCGTCTAGTGCCTGAGCGTCGGGTGGGGGGAGTGTGCATGGGACTAATGATGCGACAGCCTCTAACTCTACTGCCCGAGAGTCAGGATGAGGAAGTGTGGATAGAACTGTCTCTGACTTCACGGTGGGTTGTTCACCCTTACTTATCATTGGGCGGTCTGTAGGAGTATGTGAACTAGACACGCCTGCCCTACCCATGTAGAGTGATGTAGCCTTCCTCATCGTCACCGCTCCTATCAAAATAAAATTATCAACATAAGTCCCCGCATAAAACTATTTCAAACCAAACTTTGGCAAATAAAATTTATAAAAATATAAAAAACAACAATAAATTAATTGTAAGTAAAGCAAAAATATATTTAAATAGGAGGTAACATCTAAACTAATACCGTAACAAACATAATTTAACTTTTCCTTCTGAAAACAATCTTTCTAAATTTTTCCCGTGTAACGGATCGCTCTCATATTTAAGATTTTCATCTTCCTCGTCCATCTCGTATAAGTCACAGAGTTTCAAATGTATCACTATACTTCATTTCTTGTCTAACTCATCTTGTACATAGTACACTTGATGAGCCTCAGATGCTTGGATGTATGGTTCGTCGTCATCATTTTCATCAGTGTAAATCAATTGAGAAAAATAACTGATGTCAACCCGAAGTCATCGGTTGCAATTCCTCTCGTTGTAGTTGTGTTGGCCCACATACACTTAAATAATGTGACTATGAAATGTCCATGGTAGTTTAACTCAATAATATCCAATAATTTTCCATAATACGGGACACCACCAAATCGCATGTTCCTGTCAGTACTACTTGCATAACTCATAATCCTAAAAGTACTGAAAACTCCATTATTTTGAGTTGTCATCCCTTAGTCTAGCTCTAAAGTTTGAAATTTGAATCCATTTACGTTGTAAGCAGTGTATCGACGTGCTCTATCTAGTGGACCAAATGCAAGAAATTTTAAATCAGTACACTGCGATCCATCGTCATAAACTACGATCTGTAAAAGGAATAAGGGATGAGTTGTTCTCATATTTGACATATGAATGAAATGTAACCACATCAAAATACTTACACGACACGAAAACCAAGAGACAAATTCTCCGTGGACTTTTTTATCTATCTCGGTAGATGATCGCATCCAACTTTTTAAACTATGTCGTACATAGTCTTTAAATTTCCTGTTAAGTAAATAATGTAGATACACTTAATGTTACACAGTATTCAAAATTTTATGCAAATATAGCTAAGTGTGATTTAACTTACTGTAGGTAAATATCAACTTCCTTGCAGTTTGTTAAGACATGCCGATGGGCCTGCAGCTTTTACTGGGGAGAAAGCGTGAAATATTTAATCCCACCAACTGGTCTTCCTATTGGTGGGAACAGACTTATGTCAGATGTCCCAACATCGGGTTGATTATCCACACGAGTAAGACGAGTGAAGACAATCTCAACACCATCTATGTACCTTGAATAGAACACTAAAACTTACCTTGCAACGTACGACTCTACTATTGAACATTCCGGCCTTGCTTTATTCCACACGAAAGACTTAAGCTTACCCAAGTATTTACACAACATAGATTAGTTGAATAAAATTGTATTAACAATAATGAAAGAAATCTGAATTAGTTGTTTTTCATTTTTACCTTTCCATGGGATACATCTCATGATATTGGACTAGTCCTCCTAATTTTGCTTCCATGACCAAATGTACTATCAACTGCACCATGACTGTAAAGAAAGATAGTAGGAATAACATCTCTAGATAGCAGAATGTCATAATAATACTATTCTGAAGTTGTTCAAGTTTATTAACATTCAAAACTTTAGAACAAAATTTTCAGAAGAATGAACAGAACTTGATCAGAATTGCGGACACCGGCTTAGGAAGTGTCTTACTTATGGCTAACGGTAACAGCTATTCCATAAGAATGTGACAATCATGACTTTTAAGTCCCCCGAGCTTATGCTATCTTACGTCAATGCATCTGGAGATATTAAGTTTATTAACATTCAAAACTTTAGAACAAAATTTTTAGAAGAATGAACATAACTTGATCAGAATTGCGGACACCAGCTTAGGAAGTGTCTTACTTATGGCTAACTGTAACAGCTATTCCATAAGAATGTGACAATCATGACTTTTTAGTCCCCCGAGCTTATGCTATCTTACGTCAATGCATCTGGAGATATTATTAGAATAACCGTCAGGTACAGATACATTCTTAAGTGTTTTGAGAAAGACTTCCTTGCCTGCATTTGTCTATGTGAACAAAACAGGTGGATATTTATTGTCATCATCTGGCCACAGCTCTCACCTCACACCAAACTCCTGTAAGTCTCTTCGCACATTTACGTGATCCTTTGAACGGCCAAAATCATTAAGTAAAGTGTAAATGATATTGTCGTAAACATTTTTCTCAATATGCATGATGTCAAAATTATGATGCAACATATTATTCGCCCAATACAGAAGTTCAAAAAATTTACTTCTCTTACGCCATTGTTGAATCCCAACATCAACCATACTATGACCTCAGGTTCACCGTTGTTGAGTCCCAGCATCAATTTCCACATTTTTTCCGAATACAACTTCAATATCCTCGACTTGTCTTAAAATGTCTATGCCACTCAGTTGCAGAGAAGGGTTTCTTCTTTCCTCTTTTCTGTCAAACTTATTGCGGGCCATCCTAAATTTATGACCCAGAGATAGAAAGTGGTGATGTCCTATAAAAACCACTTCCGACTGTGAGGGAGACGCATTGGAGTTAAGTCAAAGTTATAGTGTGGACAGGCTAATCAAATATGAGTATTCCAACCTGATAAACATCCAAAGCCAGGGAAATTACTGATTGTCCACAAAAGAGCTGCATGCATATTGAACATTTTTTTGCTGAAGGCATCATAGGTCTTAACACCTTCAACCTATAACTCCTTCAACTCCTCAATTAGTGGTTGTAAAAATATATCTGTATCATTTTTCGATGCTTTTCTCCCTGAAATTATCATTGACAATATGAATGAACTCTGTTTCATAGACATCAAAGGAAGGAGATTATATGGCATCAGCATAACTGACCATATGCTGTAACTTGTAGATAGGTTTCCAAATGGATTGAAATCATCAGTTGCAAGCCCCAAACGAACATTCCTCGGATCTTATGCAAAATGAAGATTCAAAAGATCAAATCTCTTCCATGCCTCAGAATCCTTCGGATGCCTCATCATGTCATCAGAAATCTTGTCTTCAGAATGCCATTTCATAAATTCAACAGTCTTAAATTCAACAGTATTAGAAAACATAAACAACATCTGCAACCTTGGCTTAAGTGGAAAGTATTTGATAATTTTATTAGGCATATTTTTTTGCTTCTTCCCCTTCTGTTTTAGTTTCCACCTTGGTGTAAAGCACTTATTACAAGTTTATCTATTTTCATGCTCACCCCAGTATAACATGCAATAATTCTGACATGCATGAATTTTTTTGTAATTCAACCCCAACTTATTAATGACTTTTTTAGTCTTGTAAAATGAAGGTGGAAGCTTTGCATCTGGGAATACATCGACCAGCAATTGAAGTATCATCGACATGGCCTTGTCACTTACCCTGCACAAACACTTGATGTGATACAACTTCACCAAGAAAGACAATTTGGAATACTTCTCATACCCTTTGTTTAGTTGTTGACCATCTTTCAGTAACTCATAAAAATCTTTCAGACTATCGTCCATCTTTTCTGCTGACGGTGGAACAGGCATATCCACAGATTCAATGCTTTCATTTCATGGTGAACCCCGAATGCATCACGGACTATGTCCTGCATAGGGTCATCCCGAACAATGGGTTCTACGACCTCTATTAGCATTATATGATGTCCTGCAGCAGGATCTTCTATAATCATTTCTCTATGCAAACTCCAAAAATTGTATCCCTCTAAAAATGGTTTGACGATCAAGTGTTGGTGCATGACCTCTATGAGTTGCCATTTCTTGAATCTACACTTTGGGCATGGGCATATTATTCTACCTTTGACACCAGAGTTGGCATTTACAAATTTCAAAAAGCCGTCTAAACCATTCAGGTACTTTATTGATTGTCGAGGTTTATGGATCCAAGACTTAAATTGCATTAAGTGAAAAAAATATTTAGCACACTTTATGATGGAAAGTGATCATATTGGCTTTCAATGAAGCAAAAAATAATGGTGAAATTATAGCATTTGTTGTCAACACCTCCTTATTGATTCGATATAAATAAAGAATCCTGATCCTAAAGAGTTTAAGAGAGATATTGAAGAGAGAGTTAAAAATCGAGAAATGAGATAGTTACTTGATCTTAAAAAACTTATGATGCAAACTTAGATGCATAAAAGTTATAGATTTCATCGGCAAAACTTGTTGCACCTTGATGAGTGAGTTTTATACTCATAAATTAAATATTTTCATCTTATCTTTTTTCCATAATTAAGCATAAATCTCCCTTACTTGTATTTAGTTTGTGTATTTCTTACAAATGGAGAGAAGAATAGAAAATGGACTTAATTGGAGGAATCAGAGCTAAATTATGGTTCTTTGGGAATGATGTCTATAAATCAAGCAGATAAAACAAATTCATTAAGGATAGCTGAGTAAGGAGCATTATCATATTGACTCTTGAGATGCATCCTAATGGAGATATGCACAAATTTATTCTTGATTTATGATCACATTTCTGAAAGAACTAAAACATAAAGATTCACGGCAAAGCACCCAATGTTGAGAATATGTTTACTATTTGTAGTCCAGCCCAACCTTGCTGCAGTACATGGGCCATATCTCCGAAAATACATATCTAATATATATGAAATTTGGTAGGTTTGTAGCTGACACAATTGGGTACAACTTTTATGTTCAAGTGGTCAGAAAATTCGGACATTATGAGGGCCAAACGTGGGCTAGAAAGGAATCTGTCTACTGCTACAGTCCAGCCCGACTTTGCTCTAGTATTTTGACCATAAGTCACAAATTACGCATCCAATTTGTCCACGATTTGTCTTGACGGAAAGTTAACGACATTTTCTACAACTTTCATGTTGAGGGAGTCAGCAAATTCGGCGGATTTCTTCATGATATTCAAGGTTCAATTTCGGTGCACATGATGGAATCCAAATTATCAACTTTGTACAACTTCCTACCTAACAATTTTGACAATTACCACACCTAGCACATCTAATTGTATCTATAAATAGAGGGTTTAAGGATTGAGTTAGGGAGCTTTTGGAGAGAGCTTGGGAAAGCTTTGTTGGAATTCTACGTACTTGTAATGTTATTCTCTCTTTAGACATTTTGTATTTTTCATTTTCTTTCGTAATATTATCATGTTCCTTCATCTTTCATCTCACTTTCTTGCCTTGATTATGGAAAATTAATCTTCTAATGTTAAGGTGAAAGGGTGAAACTCTTGGTATGAGAATAATAATTTATTTAACTCTTAATCTTAATTTTTATCTTTGATATTGTATTTACCTTCTTATTTCTTTTCTTGTGATTATTTCTTAATGGCTGGTTTTATCAGACCGCCGATTTCTTGTTATTTTATTGGCTGGTTTTATCATACTGCCAATTTCTTGTTATTTTTTTTGCTGATTTTATCAGACCGCCTATCTCTTATTATTTTTATGGTTGGCTTCACCACCTACCTCTTGTTATGTTTCTTCTTCGTACCTCTTTTCATTCTAATCTTGTAAACTTTGAATCTTGATACATTGTAGACAATCTTTGGCACAATAAATGCTTGAATCAATCTTGATTTATTGTAGACAATATAATGATTGGCACAATATACGCTTGAATTTAGTTACAAGTTATCTTTTGCATCCTTATATTTTTAATCTTGCGAAGTGTGAATCTTGATATATTGTAGACAACATGACAATTGGCACAATATATACTTGAACCCATTTTACAAGAATGTTTTAATTATTAGTAAGGAGGTAAATATAATTCATGTATAAACAAAGTTGAGCTTCAATTAACATATCATCCGATTAGAACTTTATTCATGTAAAGATTCTAATTGAGTAACAAAAGAATTAAATTTATTTTTATTCGATATACCAAGAGTGGATCCCCTAACCTTAGCATGCTTCTTTACTTTGAATACATCTTCATTTAATTTCAGCATATTAGTTCTTTGCATACTTTGTTCAATATTCCTCTCACAAAACAAGACATTGGCAACTACGTTGAAGTATTTATTTCGGATCTAAATTAGAATTTTCTCTCAATTGGCAATCTCTGTGGGATCGACCTTGCATACTACTAAATCTATACTCCAATAGATTCGTGCACTTGTGAGTTTTAATTAAAACAACAACACACCTGATGCCATTGGCTTGTATAATATGAAATAAAACACTTTGAAAAATGTCTAAGAATCCAAGAAGAAAATTTCTAACATTTTAAACACTGCCAATGAGAAATTTTTTAGTAATAAAACACTTGGAATCATGGGTATAATGATGGTCAAAAAACCGTCGTGGAATCATAAGTATAATGTTTTAATTTTTTTAAAACAATTCCTAATTCTAATTTCGTCTATTTATTAAAAATTTTTATTTTACCTCATCAACTGCACTAATATTTAATTTTTTTAGAAACATTCTGTAATATTAACTAAATATATTTAGTATCTTTCTTGTTTCACCGCATCAACTATACTTCAACTCTACTATTATTAATTTATGTATATTATTTAAGCATGTTTATCACTATAATAATTATTTTTGACTCATCTGCATCAAGTTTAATTATAATTTTGGGGAAACATCACTTTCCCACCCTAACCTTTCAATCCAATTGCAATATCCACCCCCTCCTTTCAAAAATTGCAATGTCCCACCTTTCCTTCTAATTGAATGCAATCTCCCCCCAGCTGCCAAATTTTCGTCAAATATAACAGATTTCCCATTTGAAATATCGAAAATAACCTCTTCTAATTGAAAGCAAAAAAAAACAAAATAATTTATTTGGTCATTTCTTCAGCTTGAACGAATATCGGGCATCTTCTTCGCAGACACAACCATCCCCCTTCTTCGCAGACACAACCATCCCCCTTCTTCACGGAGATATACCCCCACCCAGTGAAGCCATTCATCGTTGCAGCGAAGCCGATGTTCTCCCTGTGAAGCCACCCACCCCACGCAGTGAAGCCATCGAAGAAGTGAGTGAAGCCACCCACCCACCGTCGGCATCACCCATATTGCCTCCGTCGGCCACGCGAGATCCAACGACAACTCCCAACCCAGCTCCACAAAAACTAGGTAATGGTGTTTCAGATTTACCTGGTTGTTAATAAGTGTAGAGTAGCAAAATTTACCGTCGGCATCACCCACATTACCTGGTTGTTAATTTGAAATTCCCCCTGCGTTGAAATTCCCCGATTTAAGTGTAGAGTAACGAAAACTAGATGCTCTGTTTTGAGATGATTTCCCCTGATTTAATTTGAAATTCCCCCTGCATTAATTAAAAATTTATGGTTGCAATCCTTCACGATGGAGGATCTGGTTGTTGATGAGTAATGTGGTCTGCAATTGAGTTGATTTTCGCGGAAATTGAATTTGAAAATTTGTGGTAGCAATCAATGACGATGGATCTGGTTGATGAGTAATGTAGTTTGAGGCATATATGATTGATGAGTAATGTATAGTGCAAGCAGAAATGTCAGAGGAACTTAAAATCCTGGACCTGTTGTGCCAACATGCCAACTTTAGAATTTCAGAGTAAACCTCTAGGGTTCTAACTCATTTTCACCATATATGAAAGTCATTCTTGATTAACTCATCTAGCATTAATAATAGAGAAGTGATTCACGTATGATCTATTGACTAAGAAAAACCACAAATGTGGAGAATTGTGATGTAATATAGATACACATAAAAATTTGAATCATATTGCCACAAGTTGGATTGCATAACAGCCTGCAATATGCATGTTTCATTTTATCTGGATTTTCAGGTTGTAGTTATATATTCATTTTTATGTCTCTATTAATGTTATGAATTAATAGAAACATAAAAATATGAATCATATTGCCACAAGTTGGATTGCATAACAGCCTGCAATATGCATGTTCATATGTTTCAATATGCATGTTAATTGCTAGCTCTTATGTTTCAATGTGATAGATGACTTTTGACTTCTCAATCTGAACCATGACTTTAAGTTGATCTCTTATGTTTCAATATGCATGTTCATTGCTAGCTGTTTGAACTTGGATTGCATAACAGCCTGCTTATAAGATTATGCTAGAAGGACAGACCAAAAGCATATATGCATGTGCATGTTCATTGCTAGCTCTTATGTTTATTCTGCTTGTTCATTATATGCATCATCAACAATGGGAACAAGATAGAAACATGACATCATAATAGATAAGCAGATAGAACTTTTGCACAGTTGCATTTTTTTTTCTTTGAGTGAGGAAATAAAAATAGGTAATAATATGATTTTGTTTCTCTGATTTTTTCTTCTGCCCAGTTGCATATGATTTTGACAGAAAAGCAGAAAAGCAGGCATTCCAACAATCAGATAGACTTTCTCTAATGTTGTTTCTGGTCCCTAAAAATCTTTACCTCTTTTTCCAATAAAAGTAAAACACAGTGAGTTTATGAAGGCTATAGGAACATAAATAGAAGCTGCATGACAGCTTTTCAAAGCCAACTAAAGGGTTAATAGTAGTTCCCAGTCATTGTTCATTATGCTTGTTCACTATGTGCATCATCAACAATGGGAACAAGATAGAAACATGACATCATAATAGATAAGCAGATAGAACTTCTGCACAGTTGCATTTTTTTGTTTGTTTGAGTGAGCAGATAGAAACAGGTAATAATATAATTTTGTTTCTCTGATTTTTTCTTCTACCCAGTTGCATATGAAGGCTATAGGAACATAAATAGAAGCTGCATGACAACTTTTCAAAAAGGGAGGAACATGAAACTCTTAACTCTTCATTATGGTTTTGATTAAGTGATGGTGCCACGAACATGAGAATGTAATGAGATGAAAGGAGGAATTGAATGAGAAATGGATAGGAGATGGGGGAATCTGTCATAGACAATATAGAACACACAGCTAGTCTGCATATATAGGTGCTATATATATTGCCATATGAACAAATGATTTAGCTGCATTATATCATGAATTATACCTATCTATTTAGCACTCTTGTTAGTTCAATATACTCTGATGATTTGTATGTTATCTTGCCAGATTAACATAAGGAGTTATGTCACAAAATTCAAGCTGCCAGAGTTCTTCAAACTTTGCAGGAAACACTCCCTTCTGTAATTGCAGAGAACGTGCCTATCAACTAACTTCTTTCACAAATGACACTTTCGGAAGGAGATTCTTCACATGTCGATATTACCAGTCTACGAAGAAATGCAATTTTTTCAGATGGATAGATCCACCAATGTGTGAACATGGAAAGCGTGTATTATTCAAACTGAACCAACTACGAGATTTAGCTGCACATAGTAGGGAACAACCGAACCAACTACGAGATTTACCTGCACCTAGTACGGAGCAACCGAACCAACTACGAGATTTACCTGCACTTAGTACGGAGCAATCGAACCAAGTACAAGATTTGCCTGCACCTAGTACGGAACAGGTGAAAAGAATTGCTGAGCATAGAGACAGCTGGTGGAAATACATGTGTATTGTATTATGGGGTATTTTATTAGGCATTGTCATTGGGTTTGGGATGAAGACATATTAAGATTATGAATTCAGTGCTGAGGATGTCATCAATGTATTTTGTAAAATAGTTGGTTGTATAAAAGACATGTTGTACTTTGTAATGTTGTATAAAAGATGTGATGTTTTTTGTTTTTACATGATCGATGTTATATATCTTGACTTGTTCCATTATTAAAATTATTATTATATATTATATATTGTCTACTATAAATATAGATAAGAATGTTTTTAAATATATAGACATTACTTGTTCCAATATATAGACATTATATACCATTCATGAAATGTTTTTAAATAGAGATATAGAAAGCGTTCAATACCATCCGTTCAGTATAAAAGTCATGACACATGATTTACTAACGTCAATACGTAGACTTGATATACCATCCACAAAGTGTTTCAAAATACAAATACAAAAAGCATTCAATGCCATCCATTCAGTACATGGACCATAATACATAATATACCAATAAATAAACCTAAAAACTACTTCCAAGGCTTCTTCTTTTTCAGCATAAACTTCATCACTCGTGAATCTTCTTGGACATTCTTTCCTATTTGATTGGATGATACCTATAAAAAAAAAGATTAAGGATATCATTGTACAAACCCCAACAAAAAATATACAGATTAAGGCGTTACCACTGTATGAATTTGTCCCTCTAGGGCCTTTCCTCTGTTTAGCATGGGCTTTACTACTCGTGAATCTTCTATTACATTCTTCCCCTTGTAATTGGCAACTTGTGTACCGTCAACCTGCACAACATTTTTTAAAATATCAATGTAACCATTAGAGAAACAAAATGCTACATTTTGAAGAAACACACATATACCTCAACTAAATTTATGCTTTCCCTGGAATTAGTCTGAGTTCTCTTTTGCTCCCTTGAACTTTCACCTCTCTCACAAGTTCTTACATTGTGTCCTTGTCCTCCACACTTTGGCCATTCTTCCTCATTTTGTATGGATTTTTCACTTTCTCATCCACACTCTTATTCCTTTGTTTCTTGGGCCTCCTAGGCATTTTTTTGGGCTTTGGAGGATCCACATCTGGCAAATTTGTCTCGGTCCATTCTGACTCATCAGGCATTGGATAAAATATTGGTTCATATGATTTGAGATATGCATCTTTTCTATATGCAGAGAACACAAAATCCTCAGGCTCCTGACCATGCATCCAAATAGCAGAACATGCATGTGGACATGGTATCCCATTCAAGTCCCACCGCCGACAGCTACACGATCGCTGGGCTAAATTAACAACAAATTATTTTCCCTTGTAAGCTACTTGAAAGTGACAATCTCCAGCATAAGTCATTCGGCACCCAAAAGAATCATACTTAGCAATCTCCAGCTTTGCCCTGATGTTCTTGCTTATGTCATTCTCATCCATTTTTACACCATCCCTTTTAAGCTAAAACCTTCTCATCAATCTCATCCTAATCATCTCAATCATCGTAATTAGTGGCTTGTCTCTTGCATCTAGGACGTAATTGTTGAAACTCTCATTCAGATTATTCACCAGCAGATCACATTTAGATCTCGTACTTAAAAATGCCCTAGACCATGTTCTTGGATCCACAGTTGCCAAATAATCATAGCCACTAGCATCTAGGGTCTTGATCCTCTCCAAAATAGTTTTGAATTCCCTTGGAGTTGAACAAGATGCAGCCTCCCACAAGAGATTGTTTAGACCCTGACCCTTATGTCCTCGATCTCGGAAGTTAGCATAGAGATATCTAACACATATCCTGTGATCAGCATTTGGCATAAGCAACTCAAATGCTTGAGTCAGTCCCTGCATAGAATGAAACATGAAACATATAAGACTAAAATTGAATTGAACAATCCAATGTCATGTATATACAACAACAATAAAATAATACCTTCTGTCTATCATATATAAATGTCCAGTCACGTTCTGCAATTCCTCCAATATCATGTAATAGTAGTTCTAGAAACCAAACCCATGCATCTTTATTTTCTATCTCAACAACAGCAAATGCTATTGGAAATAGATTTTCATTTCCATCCCTTCCAATAGCAGATAGTAACTGACCGCCAAATGGAGACTTCAAAAAGCAACCATCTAGACCCACAAATCTCCTACAACCAGCCAAGAATCCTAATTTCATGGCTCTCAATGACACATACATTCTCTTAAACACACGATTTCGTAATGCACCATGGTTGGCAACATGTACCTTTACTGTACTTCCAGGATTATGATCAAGAAGTGTCCATGCATAATCATACACTCTTCTGTACTGCTGACTCTACTACCCATGAATAGCCTTCATGGCCTTCTTTTTCGCTCTATAAACTTGGTGTATTGACACATCACTCTTCAAATTCTCAGTCATCTCCGTCATCATATTGGTTACTTTCCATTATGGATTTCTCCTCATTTTTTCTAAGTATTTTTCCGCCAGATAGCCTGAGGTGCTCTGTCTATTTCTGTAGGCTCTTGAACACGAGTGCTTTGGATACAAATTTCTAATCTGAAATGTACTTTCACCCTTTAATTTTATCCCATATATTCTAAACCCACAACTCTTTGCACATTCGACTATAACCTTATTAGGATCGGTCGTCTTCCATTTCAAGTCTTTTCCCTGTTGGATGTTCCATTCACGGACTGCAGTCCTAAAAACCACCACATTTGGGAACTTTTGGCCTACACTAAAGACAATATTGTCCATGTCTTTATCAGGCCTGAACTCATCATACCTTGGCGTGCCACAATGTTCATCGCTACTGACGGGCAGAGATATCAACTCATCAGAAGGTGAATATTCTGATTGAACATCAGTATCTAGATAGTTGGCAGGTATGGTTTCTACCATTGTCAGTGTCCTTTGAAGGATTTGCTTTGGAGGATTTGCTTGCATAGGTTCTATACCTACAAAATGTAAATTAACCATTATGTATGTGCAATAACCATATATATCTACAAAGTGTAAATTAACCATTATATATGTGCAATTTACCTGGAACATCATAAATCTCTTCATCACTAGTTACCACCTCTTTCCAATAAGGGTCTTCTTTAATGCTACTATTATTGTCATCACTTTCGTACTCACTTTCTTCCCCTTCACTTACTGCCTCATCTTCATAATTTTCATCGTCTTCCTCTACTGGCACATCATATAAATTACTTGTGTCTATCATATATATTGAAACTTCCAAGTCTGGTTTATAAAGGTCATATATGTCCAACATGCTTTCAATATCAAGGTTTGACACAATATGTACAAACCCTATATCCAAGGTCTGATAAGGGACATGGTAATGTACGGAGACACTTGTTTTCCACATAAACGGTTTTAGCTCATGCATAAGCTCAAAATATGACACGATATCCCTATCCATAGGGCCAATGATTGCCACGTTACCTCCCACATAGGTGGTCTCTTCCAATCCATACTGTAATTCTCCACCATAAGGAACAATGAAATTCACATATGATTTTTTTCCCCTCTACATACAAAAATTTAAACATGATCATAAGTACATATTTAGTTTTTAGAGGTACCATAATTCTAAATATATGCTATTATGTATATCTTAATCTTCAATCACAAAAAATTAGCCACACTTTTAGCATTTCTATTATTATTAGTCTACCAATATGATGGAAGAATGGTGACGTTAAATTGTTGCTTTCTTTTATTCTATGTACAAGCTAAAAAGTAGCTTTTCATCAAGAAAAAAGGAAAAATATTATACTTTCATCAATACATTTTAGCAACAAAAAAAAATTCTCCAAAAACAATGTTAATTACATTATCAATAAACATGGGGGACCACAAAAAGAATATACTATGTTTGGCTATATATAGAAGATAGGGGACCATAAAACATAGGAATGTTATAATTTACTTAACAAAATTATGCCTCTCACGTGAAGACTCACCAATTTCAAAAAAAAATTTCCTAAAATCCAGCAACTTGGCCATGTATGATCGTTGGTTTGGCACAAAGTTAAAAACTGATGCACTACTTTTATCATTGGTTGGGCTTAATCTTTGTAAATAAAATCAAGACATTGATTTTCTTTATTCAACCAAAATAGAGACTCAGAATGGAGACAATAACCAGCATTTTTTCGCACCATCCATTGTCAACACTAGAAACATAGGGGACCACAAAGATAATCTGTCTGTTATTACATATATTCAGATCACATGCTTTACACCAAACATGCTTTACACCAGACCATTTTACATTTTCAAACCATATACCTGATCTGTTATCCATCGAAAAAATTTTCAGTGGTCTTCCATAGGTGCCCAGTCCCAGACCCAGACGTGGTGCTTCTTCTTCCTCCACGGGTGCCCAAACCCAGACGTGGTGGCTTCTTCTTCCTCCACAGGTGCCCAGACGTAGCTTCTTCTTCCTGCACAGGCGCCCAGACGTGGCTTTTTCTTCCCTCAATCTCACGCAGGTGCCCAGACCTTAGCTGATGTGGGTGACGAGTTCAGCTTGGCAGTGCGCAGACAAAGGCTTCTCAGACGTGGAGGCTCTGTGTGCCCAGACCTTAGCTGATGTTGGATCTCACGCAGCTTCAATTTCCTCTGAAGGAGACAATGCAGGTGAAGGAGACCAATGCCATCGCTCTGCTAGCTTGAGTAATCTTCACAGGTAGAACATGGCTTCACTGCGTGGGTGTGTCTGCGAAGAAGATGCCTGATAGAAGCTGAAGAAAACAAGCTAAAGATGGTCGAAGAAGATGCCCAATATTCAGCTAAAAAAATTTTAAGACCAAATATATTCTTTTCTTTTCTTTCTTTGCTTACTTTCAATTAGAAAGGTTATTTTTGATATTTCAAAGAGGAAATCCGTTATATTTGACGGAAATTTGGCAGCTGGGGGGAGATTGCATTCAATCAAAAGGAAAGGTGGGACATTGCGATTTTTGAAAGGAGGGGGTGGATATTGAATTGGATTGAAAGGTTAGGGTGGAAAAGTGTTGTTTCCCCTATAATTTTTTAACACTAATTAACTTATATTTAAAACTAAATTCATTATTATTTTCTATTAAATTTATGTTATTATATATATTTGTTTTCATTTTTTAAAATCTACGTATATTTTTAAATTAGTGTTATAGTACTTTTAAAACAATTCCTAATACTAACTCTGTCCATTTACTAAAATTTATTATTTTACTTCATCAACTCCGTCTATTTACTAAATATATTTATTCATACATGTACATCACAATATAAACTATACTTTTTTAAATAAATATGAAATACATAAAATATCTATTATTATTGCATTTTAACATACAATATATTAAAATAAATTTCTCTAAAATAAAAATAATTAAATTACACACATTTAAAGTGATTCTAAAGAAACAACGTGCAAAAGTCAATAGGTTACAACAAGTTCTTCACACAAAAAAATAAAAATTAATATAGCAAATTTTTTTGATCATACAATATTTTTAAAACATACTCAGATATAATTATATTTGTAATATCCCATTATTTTTATTTTTAAATAATAATGTTTTGCTATAAACAAGTTTTTTTTAAATGATTATGTTTTGCTAAAAGCAAATATACTTTTAATTAAATTAATGTTTGTTTTTCTTAAAATAATTATATTGGCCTCTAATAAATTTTGTTTAATTTTTAAAAATATTCTTTATTTTATTATGCATAAATATATTTATTTTGTGATTTTTTTATTAAAATTTTTATTAAGAAAAGTCATAATTTAAGAGTGCAACTAAAATTTTGCAATAATATAAATTTTTAGAAATTTTTGAAATGCTTTAAGATGAAAAAAGACATTTATATGTATATATATATATATATAAAATAATCTCAAATATTCAATTATTAAATAAATAAATAAATAACATGATAGAAATGGGAAGAGTAGAGAACGCTCGGCAGTAGGAGGAACCCATTTTCTTTTCCTCTTTCTCTCTCTATGATTCTCTACCTTCTCTATAGAATATCTCTTAATATATGCATTCAATTGAGATACTGGTGGTACCGTTAGACTCGTGGCAATGAGAGCTTCAAAATCCATCAATCAATTTTGCCAGAAGCTCGCCTAAAAATCGTGAATAGTAACTTATAGATAAATTTTCTAAAATGTTAGATTTTTTTTATAGTTTTTCCAGCTTTCAAGTTAGGAGTTTTGTTAAGGATATAGAGTATTGGTTATATGATAAATTTTACGGTCAAACAACCAAATTTGGTGCTTTAATTTTGTAAATTGTTCTTCGGTGAACAGTAACTGTAAACAGTGCCCGAAAGTGTGTGAACAGTATTTTTTTTGGCATGAATAGTTTTTTTTACCATAAACAGTACTCATCAGTTGACCAAGCTCCCATAGTCATTTTTTAAGTTTTTGGACCCTCCGGACACCTTTTTTAAGTCTATTTGATCAAATTTGAATTGAAAAAGTACATTTTGAGGCTGTCTAACCTAGAGCCCTTACCCTGTGAGTAGATAATTCTTTCTATGACTTAGCTTATACTATTCTTGAACTTTAAATGTATAATTTATTTTATTTATAAGTTATTTATACTGTTACATGTCTCTTAAATGAATTAAAGTATTTGATTTATTTGCTAACTAGCATATTGTTCAAGAAGAGTATGGTTTTGTATAATAATTTTAAAGCCATTAAACATGTGATTTTGCATACATTTCTCAATAATATAGAAAGTGAATATTTTATGCATGTTGCATTGATTTGTAAAGTTATAAGATTGCCTTAGAAAAAGGGCATGCATACGTGATGAACCCTAATTGGGAAGTTTATGACAAACGAACTATACTGAGAGTGAAAATTTGTAATATACTTAAAGCTCTTATTGAAATGACATGGAATATATGTAAATGATAATTTTTGTGGAGGAATCCTATTAAAAACACTGTTTGCTAACAGCAGGTGATGTTAACCTTAGTGCACCTTGATACCTCAGCTAGCTGGGATGGTGCTAACCTCGTGTGATGACCAACACACGGGATATGATATGAGATAAAAAGTGGAATGCCTCATATCTGGACGAGATGCCGACTATATGATATGTGACTTGCCTCCCTTGCTGTGTACTTGAGAAATACCCATATTAGAGTCCCTTTGCGTGTCCTCTTAAATGGTGGTAGAAAAAACCTCAGTGGGATACTGAGTTTAGGCAAATCTTACACCACCAAAGTATGGAAAGGCCTGAACTCTAATATGGTGGTTATAATATGGGATCCTCCTAATATTTTTATGTAAAAAATTTTCATGCATAACAATATTTGTTAAACGATCATACAGTATAGTATATGATTTTGGATATATGAATATCCTTCATTTGAGAATATTTGAAATGCGGGTCCTATATGGATGTACTTCCGAACTGTATTTTTTATGTGACAAATTTTAAAATATGATTACATCCATATATTGACCTAAGAGGTCATAGGAGGTATTATCTGCTCACTGAATTGTCAAACTCACTACATGATACTTACATATTTTTTTCATATAAGGATACGGAGTTTGATCATGCAGCTTCGTGATCTACTAAGGGTCATACTATCTGAGTGAGCCTACGTTGATTCTAAGGCTCACAGTGTTTAAATTATTTTGTACTTGTATTTTAGAGTATGCTTTAAACCCCACAAGCAGGATCCCTACTTCTGCTGTACTTTGATGTTTATAGACTTGGTATCTATATTGTGTATACATAGAAATACCTATCTGTAAATGAGTGTATTATACATGATATGAAAAATATATGTTCGTAAAGTATTTGTTTCACGTGCCCTAAAATTAGGAGCGTGACAATATCATTACATGACATACCCTGAGTATGAAAAAAAACTCACAAAGCATACCACAGTACGTCAACTAATGTATTTTATAAGCAAAGACTGTCAACATTTAGTCACTACTGAAAGTAAACATTTATTTATATTAAAAAATTCAGTCACTACAAGAAAGGCGCGTCACGAGGATGGACATATAACGACGGTCAACAAAAACCGTCGCTAAATCAAGGTTTAACAACAGTTT
Organism: Gleditsia sinensis; assembly: GCA_037074535.1. NCBI lineage: Eukaryota > Viridiplantae > Streptophyta > Magnoliopsida > Fabales > Fabaceae > Gleditsia > Gleditsia sinensis. The sequence continues at coordinate 15,728,655 of CM073469.1, read as the reverse complement.
TAGTACCGTCGTTAAAATTACGGGTTTAATGACGGTTAAAGAAAAACTGTCGTTAAATAGCGACGGTTTGGTCTAACCATCGTAATATGTCATGGATTTGATCCGTTATTGGAAATGGTGAAGTTTTAGGACAGTTTTTATCAGACCGTTGTTAAGTAACGACGGTTTGTGCTTAACCATCGTTATTTAACGGCGGTTTGTGCTTAACTATCGTTAAGTAATGACGGTTTAGCTGAACCATCGTGGATATGTAATGTTCAGAGTTTAGACTGTTACTCGTGATATGTGTGGTTTAACGACGGTCTTACTAAAACCGTTGTGAAACCTATTTATGACGATGGTTTTAATGAAAATCATCGTTAAACCGGTTTAACGACGGTTATGTAACCTTCGTTAATGTGTTTAACAACCATTATATAACCGTCATTAAACCAGGTGGTCATCTATAAATTCTCTTTCTCTCTTCATTTTTATTACAAACACTTTAAATTATAGTTTTTTCATATAAATTACATCAGCTGAGTTACTTGAGTGTGCTTTACGAGTTGGGGTATTTAAGTGTGCTTTACAAGTTGTGGTATTTTGGTGTACTTTGCGAGTTTTCTCTTACTCAAGGTATGTCATATAATGATATAATTTATTTGACTATTTTGTTTAAATATTGTATGTTAAAAATATTTTGCTATATTAATTTTTGTTTGCTTTTGTGAAGATCTTGTGGCAACACTCTGACTTTTGTACGTTATTTATTTGGAATCACTTTAAAGATATGCAATTTAATTAAATAAATTTATTTCAAAATATTGTATGTTAAAATACGATAATAATAGATATTTTATGTAGTTCGTATTTATTTTAAAAAAATATAGTTTACATTGTGATGTATATGTATGAATAAATTTTAAAATTTGTGTTACTTGTGATGTACATGTATGAATATAGTTTATATAGTTTACATTGTGATGTACATGTATGAATAATAGATATTTTTAGTAATGCTGAAATATTGGATTTAATTATTTTTAAAGTAAAATATATGTAATTAATATTAGAAAGAATTTATAAAAATTAAAAATAGAGATCTTGAGGCGGGGTTGATGGAATAATATGATAAAATTATTAAATACACGTAGTTAAAAATAAAATTTGTTAATAAAAAATACAAGTAGGTTTTAAAAAATGAAAACAAATATATATAATAACATAAATTTGGTAGAGAAATTGAAGTGTAGTTATTGAGGTAAAATAATAAATTTTAATAAATAGACAAAGTGAGTATTACAAATAATTTTTAAAAAATTGTGACAGTACATTCAAAATATACGTATGTTTTAATATAAGTTTAACAAATGTATATAATAATATAAATTTAGTATAAACTGATAGTGAATTCAGTTTTAAATATAAATTATTTAGTATTAAAAAAATATAATTAAAATTGATGCAGATAAATCAAAAATAGTTATTATATTGATAAACGTGTTTAAATAATATACATAAGTTAGTAATAGTAAAATTTAAGTATAGATGATTCTAAAATATTAAAATATTTGGGCATGCGATGAGGTAAAATAATAAATGTTAGTAAATAGACATAATTAATATTAGTAATTTTTTAAAAAATTTAAAAGCACTAATTTTAAAATGTGCTTAGTTTTTAAAAAATGAAAACAAATATATATAATAACATAAATTTAATAGAAAAATAATAGTGGAGTTAGTTTGAATGCACTGTGTTCTTACACTAGATTCTCTATTAACTAGCAATGTCTTAGGTGTAATTGAGTATAACTATCCTTAAATATATTTCCCTTATATGGGCCATTGCTATTACTTTTTCAGATAGGGAATTGAAATTTCAATTCCTTATCTGAATTCCTTAAAAATTTTACCATGTAAATACTATAATTGAAATCGTAGCGGCAGATACAAAATCATAATTCAATATTTTGCTGCTAATGGCTATCCTTGCCAAGATGACATGATTAATCAGATTCGATCATGAAACTCATCCTTTAAATTAATGACATTAGGAGAATGAAATAAAATTGGCACATGCCCAATACCTTTCTCAATGGCACTGTTTCAAAAGTTGGAATTTTCCTTCTTCGATTCGTAGAGATTTTTCAAGTTTTTTATTTCATATTATGCAAGCCAATGGCATCATTTATCCCACTTTCATAAGGTGCGACAAGTCTTGCCAATGAAACCTATAACTTTTATGCATCTAAGTTTGCATCATAAGCTTCTTAAGATCAACTAGGTATCTTATTTCTCTATTTTTAACTCTCTCTCTTCAATATCTTTCTTAAACTCTTTAGGTTCATGATTCTTTATTTCTATCGAACCAATGATGAGGATTCTTTATTTGGTGCTTCATTGAATGTCAATGATCATAATGTGTTTTGTTTTATGCACAATCAATTGCAAATGTATTCCTATACAAAATAGTCATGTTTTTAGTTTAGAGTAAGAGTTATTTAGGTTAATTGTTATCTAAATTCATAATTACTTCATATATGGATAAATCTTGGATAAAAAAACCTCAACAATCAATAGAGTACCTGAATGGTTTAGACAGATTTTTGGAATTCGCAAATGCTAACTCTGGTGGCGAAGATAGAATAATATGCCCATGCCCAAAGTGTAGATTCAAGAAATGGCAATTCGTAGAGGTTGTGCGCCAACACTTGATCGTCAAACCATTTTCGGAGGGATACAATTTCTGGAGTTTGCACGGAGAAATGATTACAGAAGATCCTGCTCCAAGACATGCTATAATGCCAATTGAAGTCGCAGAACCCATTGTTCGAGATGACCTTGTGCAGGATATAGTCCGTGATGCATTCAGGGTTCACCTCAAAAATGAGAGCATCGATTTTGTGGATATGCCTGTTCCACAGTCAACAGAAAGGATGGATGATAGTTTCAAAGATTTTTATCAGTTATTGAAAGATGGTCAACAACCACTGTATGAAGGGTGTGAGAAGTATTCCAAATTTTCTTTCTTGGTGAAGTTGTATCATATCAAGTGTTTGTGTGGGATAAAAGACAAAGCAATGTCGATGATACTTGAGTTGCTTGTCGATGTATTCCCAGATTCCAAGATTCCACCTTCATTTTATGAGGCTAAAAAATTCATTAATAAGTTGGGGTTGAATTACAAGAAAATTCATACATGTAAGAACGATTGTATGTTATACTGGGGTGATCATGAAAGTAGAGAAACTTGTAGTAAGTGCTCCGCACCAAGGTGAAAACCGAAACAGAAGTGGGAGAAGCGAAAAAAGGTGCCTAATAAAATTCTTAGATACTTTCCAGTTAAGCAAAGGTTGCAAAGGTTGTTCATGTCTTCTAAGACTGCTGAATTTATGAGATAGTATTCTAAAGACAAAATTTCTGATGGAATCATGAGGCATCCGAAGGATTCTGAGGCATGGAATAGATTTGATCTTCTGAATCCTCAATTTGCATCAAATCTGAGGAATGTTCATTTGGGCCTTACAACTGATGGTTTCAATCCATTTGGAAACTTATCTACAAGTTACAGCATATGGCTAGTTGTGCTGATTCCGTATAATCTTCCTCTTTGGATTTCTATGAAACAGAGTTCATTAATGTTGTCAATGATAATTCTAGGGAGAAAATCACTGGGGAATGATATAAATGTTTTTTTACAGCCACTAATTGAGGAGTTGAAGGAGTTATAGGTTGAAGGTGTTAAGACGTACGATGCCTTTAGCAAAGAAATGTTCAATATGCATGTAGCTCTTTTGTGGACAATCAGTGATTTCCCTGGCCTTGGATGTTTATCAGGCTAGAATACTCATACTGGATTAGCTTGTCTGCACTATAACTTTGACTCCACTCCAGTGCGTCTCCCTCGCAGTCGGAAGTGGTGTTTCATGGGACATCACCGCTTTCTATCTCCGGGTCATAAATTTTGGATGGCCTGCAATAGGTTTGACGAAAAAGAGGAAAGAAGAAACCCTCCTCTACAACTGAGTGACGTAGAATTTTAAGACAAGTCGAGGATATTGAAGTTGTCTTCAAGAAAAATGTGAAAACTGATGTTGGGACTTAACAACGGCGTTCTCGAGGTCAAAGTTTGGTTGATACTGGGACTCAACAATGGCGTAAGAAAAGTATATTTTTTAAACTTCCGTATTGGGCCAACAATATGTTGCGTCATAATCTTAACATCATGCCTATTGAGAAAAATGTCTGCAACAACATCATTTACACATTACTTAATGATTCTGGCCGTTCAAAGGACCACGTAAATGTGTGAAAAGACTTAAAAGAGTTTGGTGTGAGATCTGAGCTGGCTAAATGATGACGGTAAATATCCACTTACTTTGTTCACATTGACAAATGCAGGCAAGGAATTCTTTCTCAAAACACTTAAGAATGTATCTATACCTGACGATTATTCCAGTAATATCTCCAGATACATTGATGTAAGACAGTGTAAGATCAGAGGACTAAAAAGTTACGATTGTCATATTCTTATGGAACAACTGTTTCCATTAGCCATAAGAAAGACACTTCCCAAGCTGGTGTCCGCAGTTCTGATCGAGTTCTGTTCATTATTCCGACAACTTTGTTCTAGAGTTTTAAATGTTAATGAACTTGATCAACTTCAAAATCGTATCATTATGACGCTGTGCCATCTGGAAATTTTATTCTCGCTGTCTTTCTTTACAGTCATGGTGCACTTGACTATACATTTGGTCATGGAAGCGAAGTTAGGAGGACCAATCCAATATCGTGGGATGTATCCCATCAAAAGATAAAAAATGAAGAACACATAATTCAAATTTCTTTCATTATTGTTAATCCAATTTTATTCATTTAATCTATGTTGTCTAGATACTTGAGTAAGCTTAAATCTTTTGTACAGAATAGAGCAAGGCCAGAAGGCTCAATAGCAGAGTCGTACGTTGTAGAAGAATTTTCATTATTCTGTTCCAGGTACATTGATGGTGTTAACATTGTCTTCAATCATCCTTCTCATATGGATGATCGACCCGATGTTGGGGCGTCTGATAGGGGTTTGTTCCCACCAATAGGAAGACAAGTTAGTGGGTTTGAATATTTCATGCTTTCTCCTTGGCCTAAATTGCAGGCCCATTGGCATGTCTTAGCAAACTGCAAGGAAGTTGATCCTTACTTACAGTAAGTTAACTCACACTTAGCTACATTTGCATAAAATTTTTTGTCTTGTATAGCATTAAGTGTATATACAATGTTTACTCAACAAGGAATTTAGAAACTATGCATGGCATAGTTTAAGAAGTCGGACGCGAGCATCCACCTAGATAGATAAAAAAGTCCACAGGTAATTTGTCTCTTGGTTTTTGCGTTGTCAAATATGAGTACAACTCATCTTTTATTCTTTTTACAGATCGTATTTGATGACGATTGATTGTAGTGTGCTGATTTAAAATTTCTTGCACTTGGTCCACTAGATAGAGCACGTCGATACAGTGCTTACAATGTAAATGGATTCAAATTTTGAACTTTAGAGCGAGACCAAGGGATGACATCTCAAAATAGTGGAGTTTATGGTATTTTCGGGACAAGGAGTTATGCAAATAATAGTGATAGGAACATGCAATTTGGTAGCGTATTGTATTATGGAAAACTATTGGACATTATTGAGTTAAACTACCATGGACATTTCATAGTCGTATTATTTAAGTGTATATGGGCCAACACAACTACAACGAGGGGAATTGCAATTAATGACTTTGGGGTGACATCGGTTGATTTTTCTCAGTTGATTCACACTAGTGAAAATGATGATGACGAGCCATACATCCAGGCATCTGAGGCTCATCAAGTGGACTATGTACAAGATAAGCTGGATCCATCTATATGAGGCAACTGGTCAAACAGATTATCTATACGAGGTAATGGGTTTTTATTCCACACTATCACCTTATTCAACTGTCTATAATCTATGTATAGTCATAGGGATCCATCTTTCTTTTTCACAGATAGAACTGGAGCACTCCAAGTAAAAGTACTAGGGTATTTAAATCTCTTGTCTAACATGTCTTGTAACTATTTCTTTTTCAGTTCCTTAAGTTTAGTGGGTGCCATTCTATTTGGAAATATAGACACTGGTTAGGTTTCAAGAAATAAATCAATACCAAATTCTATTTATCGTTTTAGAATAATTTTGGAAATTCCTCAAGAATTACATCAGAAAATTCTCTAACCACTGAAACTATATCAACATCTTTCACCACTGCCAAATATCCTTAGTACCCTTTTTGTAATAACTTATGAGTTGCCAAAGCTGAAACTAAATTACTGGGTACATATGTAATATCCCGTAATTTTTATTTTTAAATAATAATGTTTTGCTATAAAAAATATATTTTTTATTGTAAATGATTATGTTTTGCTAAAAGGAAGTATATCGTGACAACATACTTTCACTAATTGTTCACTACTTGCAACTTTTTTTTTACTAACCTTTTATGCTATTGATGACATCTTCATACTGTATCAGTTAAAACGCATTTCAAAACACTTAAACAAGGTCAACCCATTTTGACTTTATTCTTTAACATTCTTATGCAATGTCTTAACAATCAATCATGAAAAATTTATGTCTATCCAAGAGTCTTTCACATGAATTGCCCATTTTGCATACCTCAAATTTTAAATTTCCATAGGCAAACCTTCCTTTCTCATAATGCTTATACATAATTTTATTGAAAATCAAACTATCTTCGAATCCTTTATATCAACAATATCTATCATTGAAAACATTATCTTCATAGATTCTCTGCTTTCAAATTCAATCCACCCTACAGCTTGTCAAATCCATTTATATACATAGGTTCCAACTCATCTATTCAAAAAGATATTTACATCTATTTTCAAAACACTCACTTTATTACAAATTGTTATCTTGGAGTTAACAACATTGATAACATTATAACCCACTATCAAAATTGTATTAGCCATTCGTCATATTGTTTCACATAAACAAATCAAACAATCAATTCAAACCTTATTGACATCTGAAGATGCCATTACCTTTGTGTTTGGATTAAATCTTCTTATTTTCAGCTAATTCTTTTTCTTTATACCCAAGAGGGTTCTCTTTATCATTGTTCATTAACACGAGTTCAAAAGCTGAACTGGTAGTCCACACTCAAGTAACATTGTCTAGGACATGCTTATTGGTTCTCAAACATCGCATATCTAAGGAAAAGAGTCAAAGAAAGAAAAGGACGACTCCCTATAGAATTTCACAGCAACACCGTGAGTATAAATATGTCCGCGGTAACATACCCATACTCAAAGTCCTACTACAGAATCCTTTACTCTGATAGCCACAGGGAAACCTATTGCTCTCATACCAACTTATTACGCCCCTAATTTTAGGAATGTGAATAACACTACTGTCCAATAACTTTATCTTTTATCTATTTGCAATCAACTTCATATTATGGCATATTATGATAATGTCATACATTTACAAGTTTTTAATATAACTAATTATACATACCAAGTCTACGTTTATCAGTTTTACAATGGAAACAAGGATCATGCCTGTGATGTTCAGAGCAACTTTAGAGTACATTTATATTACAATTTAAACACTGAGAGCCCATAAATAATTTAGGCTCATCACGGAAGTACGACACTTAGTCTATTAAGAAGCCGTAGGACCAAACTCTGGGTCTTTATCTGAAAAACATATCAACAACGTGTAGTGAGTTTTACAACTCAGTGAGCAGATAATACTTCCTATGACCTTTTAGATCAACATATGGATGTACTCTCTATTTTAAAACTTTTTACATTGAAAATCACAATTCAGAGGTACATTCATATGAGACCCGCATTTCAAATAATCTCTGTTCAAATTCATATTCATATTCAATTCATAAGTAATGCTATAGAACGATAATAATATCAGAGTATGCATCAACATAATTCTTATGAAAACATTTAGAGGATCCCATACCAGAACCACCATATCAAAGTTTAACCCCTTCCGTACTTTGGTGGTATAGGATTCGCCTAAACTCAGCATCCCGTTGAGGTTTACCCTGCTACCATTCAAGAGGACAAGCGAAGGGTCTCTATATGGATATTTCCCAAGCACACAACAAGGGAAGGCAAATTACATCTCATATAACTGGCATCTCGCCCATATAGGAGGCATCCCACCCTCCATCATATATCATCTCCCGTGTGTTGGTTCTCACACGAGGCTAGCACCACCCCCTTGCTAGTTGAGGCAATCAAGGTGCACCAGGGCTAACATCACCTGCTGTTAACAGACAGTGTTTCCAATAGGATTCCTCTATAAAACTATAATCTCATATATTCCATATTAATCAAAATAGAGGTACTATTATAATACATCATTTTTATTCTCAGTATATTCCTCTGTCAAAACTTCCCAATCAGTGGAATCATGTATACATGCCCATATCTAAGGCAAACATATCACTGTATAAATCAATTTCATATGCATAACATATTACCTTTGCCATATAATGAGAAATACATTTATAAAAAATCACATGTTCAATGTGTTTCAAAATTCATTTCAAAAGTCATACTCTTCTTGAATTAAATATCATATTGCAATCATTTTAGATATTCTAAACCATTTCAGGAACATATAAGAGTATAAATAACTTGTACACATACTCATTTATCAATTTAAAGTTCAGGAAGAGTAAAGGCAAGTCATAAAAAGAATTATCTACTCACAAGGTAAGAGCTCTAGATTGGATAGCCCTAAATTGTACTTTTTCAATTCACATTTGACTAAACAGACTTAAAAATCGTGTCCGGAGGGTCCAAAAATCAAGAAAATGACTCCGGAAACTTGGTCACCATTCACCACCAGAAACACACTATTCACCACCGGAAAACACACTGGAAAATACTATTCACCAAAAACAAAAAGTTATCAAATAGCTAAAAAAATTCATATCCTAAGGTTTGTGTAGCTCTTGAATCCATCTACAGTGTCAGATTTCTAATTTGAGGTCTCTAAGTAAGAGTTTCAGAGTTTACCTTTTTCTGAAATTTTCTACTTCTGATCTGCAGTGATTTAACGGCTGATTTGAGAAATTGTTCAGTCAAAACCGTAGTACTCTTTGTCTTGAATCCATTGGTACCATTAGTTTTGAGATCGAAGGCCTATAGACACATCAGATCTAGAGAGAAAATATGGAGGTACTATTCACTATTCACACTATTCATTTTCCTCTACAGAATCTCTGTTCGTCTCCCCCCTTTCCGTTTCCTCTTTTATTTATTTTTATAATAATAATAATTATTATTATTTAATAATTAAATATTTAGATTTATTTTTATTTTATTTTATATATATTGATATAAATACCGTTTTTCATCCTAAAATATCCCAAAAATTTCTAAAAATTTACATTTTTATAAACCTTTAGTTAAACTCTTAAATCATGCTTTTTCTTGATAAAAATCTCAATAAAACAAATCACAAAATAAATATCTTTATACATAATAAAAGAAAGAATGTTTCTAAAAATACAACAAAAATTTATTAGAGGCCAATATAATTATTTTAAACAAAAATCTATTTACTTCTAGCAAAACATGCATAGTCATTTTAAAAAAAATCATACTTGTTTATAATAAAATATTATTTAAAAATAAAAATTTTGGGATAATACAATTAATGTACTATTTTGTTTATTTTTATAACTTTTATTAGGAAAATTTCATTTTGTAATTGTTTTATGTGGTGACTAATGTTATTAATTTCATTTTGGTAGGAACGGTGACGATAAAGAAGGCTAGATCACTCTACACGGGCAGGGCAAGAGCGTCCAGTTCTCACTCTTCTACAGCCCGCCCGGTGATCAATGAAGGCGGAAAGCCCCTGGAGTCAGACACTGTTCCATCCACACTTCCTCACCTTGACTCTCGGAGAGCAGAGTCGGAGGCTATCACGTCATCAGTCCCTGCTAGCGACTCTTGGACACTGGGTTCACAGGACATCCCCTGTACACTCCCCCCACCAGACGCTCAGGCACCGAACGACGATTTTGCCATCGATATAGATGCGTTTTTTACCGGCGTGGAGGAGAAGCATCAACCGGGTGACTAAGAGCGCAGACGCAGGAGGAGTTGGACAGTTGATGTCATCGGTGAGTATTGTAAAATCTTTATGTGCTTAATAATTTTGTCATAGTAATATAATATATAATTGTCTATATTATGACAGACGGGACAGGCAGGTGACGTCTAAGCAGTTGACTGTCCATGACATATGGGCCCTACCTCAGGGGTCGAAGGTGGTTGTCCAATTCAACGACAACCACTAGCCTATCGGAGACAGTGGTGGTTTACTTGATGTCTTTCTCGGCATCATCAGGGATAACTTTTGGTTATTCCCGATCACTTACAGGGAATTGAGGAGCATTTCTCAGTAGTCAACGAATGTCTTTGTAAACAACATTCAGGTATGAAAACATATATCTTTTGTAACTAATTATATTTATTTATTATTTATGTGCAATTTATGTGTAACTAATTAATTTTTTACTTTCGTTTGCAGACACATTTTAATGTGACGAGCCTACACAAGAAATTGATCATGCAGTCGTTAAAAGCAAAGTGAAGAGCCACACGGTACAATTTATTTCGGCTGGCATATGATGGTACGAAGACTAGTGATCAATTGTGGAGTGAAGTCCCAACAGGCATCCCACCTGATCAGTGGGCAACTTTCATAAACTATCGCCTTGACACGAAGTCTAGGGTAAATTTTGTATATTAATATATTTATACAATTTAAATTTTAAATATTGTGACTAATTAATTTCTCTATTTAATTAGGATGTGGCTGCGAAGAATAAACGGAACAGAAGACATCTGACAATGCCACACACCACTGGATCCAAGAGCCTTGCACGAAAAAAGACGGAGATGGTAAGTTTAAATCCATAAATATCTTTTTCTAAATGTTAAGAAAACTATAATTTATATAATCATAAATTGATTAATTATTATAAATTTTAGGAGGCTGATCTTGGTGGACTGGTGTCTCGCGGTGATGTATAGATGGCAACTCATAAAAGAGCTAACGAATTATACATCAACGACGAAGCTCGGGCTGTTGCGGTAAGTAATAAAATTTTATCATTCATACGTAGGTAACTATTTGATTTTAAGATAATATTTAATATTATTAATTTTCTGTTATTGGATTTTGCAGGAAAAAATTGCTTCAATCCAGCAGGAGGACAACTTGTCCCAAGAGTGGCTGATTCGCTTGCGAGAGCTCTTGGCACTAGGGAGCACTCTGGTTGTGAGTCGATTGTGGCTCGGCTCGGTCGAGCTCACAATCTGAGTCGTCATACCATGAGTTACAAACTGAGGTGGAGTGCCTGAAAGCAGCTATACATGAGCGAGATGTCGAGCAGCAGCGACGAGATGTTGAGCTCGCAACAAGAAAATGACAAATGGAGGCTGCTATGGCGTTCCTGCTACAAAAATTTTAGGGTCAGCTGCCACTTGAGATAGCAAGACTTCATAGTCTTGGGCCCAGAGTAATTTTTTAATACATAAAAATTATTGGTATAATTTTGTTTACTTCGAAAACGTTAAAAATTCTAACAAAAATTTTATTTTTCAGGACCTTAGTAATCGTGGCAATGGGCATCAGCCTGATCAGCATCCGCAAGGTTCGAGAACATGATTTAGTTATTATAGTCTGTAAATGTAATTTTGTGATACTCGTGACTATTAATTTTTGTGTACATATTTTTTATTTATAAATATATTTATTATAATTCAATAATTTATGTATATCTAATATGTAGTTAAATATCAATAAATTTTAAAATTATTAAATAATTCGCACGCTTAATTATTATATAATAGATAAAAATATATCTAAATTAAATTTTATGCATGATAGTTTAATAATAAAAAAATTTAATACGAATTAGTTTTTATGAATAATAAAAAATATTAAATTTCAAATTAAAAAAATTCATTTTAAAAAAATTAAATTAATTTTTACATATAATTGATAAATAATAAATAAATTTAAAAAAATTCTAAGTTTAACGACGATTCCAAAATTGTCGTTAAACTTGTCATAATGACGTCATTCCCACGATTGACTAAAACTGTCGCGATGCTCATGAATTCATGACGGTTTTTTAACCGTCGTTAAATGCCTTAGCGATAATTAAAACCGTCGCTATATCCATTAAAAAACCGCCGCTAAAACCCGCGTTCCTTGTAGTGAGTGACGACTTTTGATAGCTACTAAATGCAGACATCTTTTGATGACTATTATGGTTTTGGTGGTGACTTTGGTCGCCAAAAAGTAAACTTTAGACGGCAACCTCAAAGTCACCATTGAAAACCTTCCATGATAGAGATATAGGTAGCAATGATGTGGCAACCAAAAGTCACAGTCAGAAGCTTGTTGTCATGTAGTGAATACTTGTTAGATTTGTTTTTCTTCTCTTGTATCATGGTCACATGTTTGAGCTAGAGATGTGTTGCCTCTTGTTCTTGTATATGATTCTCAAAAAGGCAAGCTTGTTATATTCGGCTTGGATGTATGATATCTTTTGGTTAGTTCTTCTGGCTTGAAATGACTTCTCTGAATTTCTAGATTTATATTTGTCTAATCAATTTAATGAAATTTTTTTAAAGTCTAAACTTGTAAATATCTTTTTCTTTTGGGACTCTCCCGTTTGTTTATGCTTAAATGTATTTTGTAGGAGTTTGGGAATATATATTATTTAATTTTTTAAAAAAAATTTATAAACGTTGTGAGGTGCCCAGCGCCTTTAGTACCTTCTTTACACATTTTAAACTCCCAAACACACCTTGATGCACCGATCATATTTTCAATTAAAATTATTTTCAGAAATTAATTTTGAAAGAAAAATTTGATGGTGACTATTTGAAAGGTTTCTTGAAATTGTTTTTTGAAATACTTTTTCCTTTGAAGTTTGCTATGAGACGTATATGTAATACGTTAATAAACAAAAGCATTGAACCGCAGGAGGCCAGGTTTCCAAGAATTCGTGACCCACCACGATTCTTGAAAACTGGTGGGCTAAACATATTATGACATGGCGCCATTTCAAGACACCACTTCATTAAAAACCCAAAAAAACAAAAAAGGAAAAAAAGGGGCGCAAGGCCAGATTTCTTAGCATTCTCCCTCCCGCCGTGGGAACTTTGTAATTTTGCTGAAAACATTCATATATATAACACATTAATACTTTACAGACTTAAATAAAAAAGAAATAGTAGTTAAATCTATAAAACATTGACCAAATGTCAGAAATGAAGAAGACAGTTGCGCTATTATTATATATCCCTGAATCCGTGTTGATGCTTACACGTCGTTGGCATTGTACATGCATATAGATAGACATCGCACTTGCAATAATAGTTCACCACCATCGCCATTTACCACGCTACGCGCCTCAATTGAATTTCTCTTAGCCTGTGGGGTTATAATCATCAATTTAAGTAGCAACTGTATATGTATATATATTGGACTAGCATTCAAGTGGCTACTATCTTAAATTGTGAAATAAGTTGGTTTTAGTTTTCATGTCTCATTAGCCACTCCTGTACAATTATGATTTATAAATTTACATTCATATTTTTTTTAATTTAAATTTCAAATTAATTTTTTTATATTTAAAAAATATAGACTCATGTCTCCTCAAATTTTTTAAAAGTTATATTAACATTTTTTATTGAAATTTTCACAAATTTTTATTTGATATTTTAATATTTTGTATTGTATTGAATTAATATATTTATGAATTATATATATATATATATATATATATATAATTTTTATTAATAATTTATGAATAAAAAAGAGAATGTTGTGTAAATTAAAATTAAAATGTGTGATTGTCTTTTTGGAAAAACTTTAAAATAAATTAATGTTATTTGATAAGAGGGGTTGATATGGGACTTTTACCCAAATATGAGACAATGTAGAAGAATGGTAGTGAAATATCATATAATTTGACTTGTTGATTTTTAGTAGAGATAATTGGAGATGAGGGACTCGGGGTATTAAATTGTGAAATAAATTGGTTTTCGATTTCATATATCATAAATTATGAACAACTCCTATACCTATAAATCATAGAGTGATTATAATAACACTTTCTCTAATTTTAATTTAAAATTAGAACTTCCTCTAAAGATACATTCATATCTACTCAATTTTTTTTAAAAAAAATCATTAATTTCATTTATTTTAAGTTTTCATAAATCTTAATTTTACCTTTTAATAATTTATATTGTATTGAATTAATATAATCATGAATATATATATATATATATATATATATATATATATATATATATATATATATATATATATATATATATATATATATATATATATATATATATATATATAATATAAGTTTCATTAGCAATTTTGTGAATAAAAAAGAAATTTTCATATAAATTAAAATTAAAAAATGAGTGTAAATTTCAAAAACTTTAAAAGAAATGAAAGTGACTTGATAAAACTGGTTGGTAGAGATAATTGGAGAAGAGAAGGTTATATTGTATACGTACGTGTTGGTTTAGGCATTTAGTTGGATATTATTACTATTTTTAGTTAGGTATAGCAGTTGGCCTTGGGTATGCATGGCAGTAGTGTATATAGGATGCCTTTATAAATGAAAGTAATATTGCAGAAGAAAGAGGAATTGAGAGGGTAGGATCAGGTTAGAATGTGGAGGTTAAAGATAGGAGAGGGTGAGAAGGAGCCATACATCTTCAGCACCAACAACTTTGTGGGGAGGCAGACATGGGAGTTTCAGGCTGATGCAGGCACTCCGGAGGAGCTAGCCCAAGTTGAAGCCACTCGTCTTAATTTCTTTAACAATCGCTTCCATATCAAACCATGTGCCGACCTTCTTTGGCGCTTTCAGGTCGTTTTCTTTTCTCAGTCTCCTCTCCTTCCTATACTATATACCTCTCCATCTTAAACAAAGCCAAGCAAAACTTTGAGGGACTAAGATTAAGCGGTTCTTTTCTAATATAGTTTCATGGGATACTAAGTCTAAAATGTCATAATATTTTAAATTCTTATATTTGAGACCATAATTTTAATTATTATAAAAGAAATGAAATTGATGGCTCATAAGAGTTAACAAAACTTAAATTTTACGATGTGAGATCTATTTTTTTTGGAAGAGATATTATTCAAAATGTGTTATTTTATATATCTTTGCATTTATTTTGATTAACACAAAATATATTAAATATCGGTATATCAAATGTAAGCATTTCAAAAAAAAAAATTCTACATTTAAGGAGTTTAATTAGTTAAATTGTGTGTATTTGAATTTAAACTTGGGCGAGGATCTTTTGTCCAAATAAGATTAAATTGCTTCTACATCTACTTCTAGGTAGAAGTCCCAAATTTCAGCTATTCTCCCACACCAGAAAAACATTCTGTTAACATTTAAAAGCAATTCTTTATTGACCAAACAGTCCTAACAACTAAAAGAAGCTTTTTTAAAAAAATAAATACTTTTTTTCAAAATAAATTAAACTAAACAGGATCTTAAGGTTTAGAATTTAAGAATTTAAAGAATTTAGAGTTTAAACTTTTAAAATTTAGAAATTTAGTGTTTATAGTTTCATGATTCAAAATTTCATACTTTAGGATTTAATTTTTAATATTCATGCTTTTAGAGTTTAATGGTTAAGGGTTTAAGTTTTAAAGTTTAGTTGTTGAGTTTTTTTTATAATTAAAACTAAAAAAATTATTTTAAAATAGTAATTAAGAGATTGTATTGTATACATAAATTATATAAGCATTAATTTAAAATAGTACAGAATATTTCAAAAGCTATTAAATGTGATAGACTGATAGTAAAAAAAAAACAAATTTCAAGCAACATCCGCTGATAAATAATGTTTTGAGATTTTGAAACATAATTATCCTATTAGATTACACTTTACTTGCTTCTATGTCTGCTGAGTAAGAGAAATATTAATTATGTTAATTTTTCCATAATTCTAAAATTTTTAATGTCTAAATTCGAATCCAATTCACTCTAGTTAAGAAGACATAACTAAAAAAACCGTACGATATCTTTTCATAAGGTACGTAGATGATAGTTTTTTTTTAAAAGTAAGAAATTAGAGCCTATTTGGTTTTTTATTTATTCATTTGTTATTAAAAATGAAAAATATGTACATAAAGTTAGAGCTTCAGAAAAAACTTTTTTTTATAAGAAAAAAAAGAATTGAAACTTAAAGTAGAAAAAACTATTCAGCAATTTGACCAAAAAGATGGGAGGCAATTTTGTAACTTTATTCACTTAATTTTATACTTTTCAAAAAATTTCGCCTATACATCTAACAAGTTTTGTCTTTTATCTTAATTAATTCTAAGAAAAATAGCATACTTTAATTTATTTTTCTAATTGTAAGTTTCTCCTTACTTTTTAAATTATTACACTGTTTTTGGCCAAGAAATTATGAAATTACCCTTATGAATTTTTCCGGACAAAGCTGTTGAAAGTAAAATCTAATATCCGAGTTGTGAAACTACAAAATTACCCTTTTCATATTTTTTTTTTTCGTCAGAGCAGTAAAGAACAAAAAAATTGCGTTGTTTCTTATAGAAACTTCAAGAGGACGAGGACGATAGTTTTCTGCTTTAAACAGAGCATTGTCTCTGCAACTTCTGCTTCTTCTGGGTTTTCTTTGAAATCTCTGTTTGTTTTTGGTTAATTGCTGCTGACCCAGTTGAATTGCTTCGTGATAGAAACCTTCGTGATAAAAACCGTCGGCCACCATTCTTTAAATCAATCGCAACTTCTTCAACCCCGCCACTTCAGCGTCTCCGCAACTTCTAATGCAGATAAAAGAACCTTCGTCTTCGATGCAGATAAATCACCCTTCGTGATAAAAACCATCGGCCACCCTTCTTCTTCCTCTTCTTCTTCGTTATCTGCATCAGAAGTTGCGACGGCGGCGACGAGACGCTGCAATGGCGGGATCGCGCAACCCACCATCAACCTTCGGACACCGGTGATACCCAATCAACCGTCGACGTGACCCATCGTCAACCTTTAGACCCTTCTCGTCTTCCTTCTCGACCTTCAAGCACTAGAAGTTCGGAGAAGAAAAGGCTCTCAGAGTTCTTGTCTGCAACTTCTGATGCAGATAACGAAGAAGAAGAGGAAAAGGCTTCTTCATCCAAATCGTTCTGGCAATTCAAGCGAAGTAGCGTGGGAAGAGCTTGATTCGCTCATTACAGTTTCTATCACGAAGCAATTCAACTGGGTCAGCACCAGTTAACCCAAAACAAACAGAGATTTCAAAGGAAACGCAGAAGACGCAGAGTTTGCAGAAACAGTGCTCTGTTTCAAGCAGAAGGTCATTGTCTTCGTCCTCTTCAAGTTTCTATCAGAAATAGTGCAGGTTTTTTTTTTCTTTCTTTGTTAAAAAAAACTGACAAAAAAAATTTATAGTGATAATTTCATAATTTTACAGTTTCAACACTAGATTTAACTAAAATTTTTAACGGCAGCGTATAATATGAGATAATGAAACATTGTAATAAATTAAAGAATTGAAGAAAATTTACAATTATAAACATAAATCAAAATAACAAATTGCTATTTCCTCTTAATTTTATCAATTATCTCTCACTTTTTTTTAAAAAAAACGAGAATTCTAGACCAAAGAAGGATTAAACTGTTTTATAAGTGTATATTTGGTTAAAAAGAGTGGAATGAATTCAAATTTAAAATGTATCTTATCAGATTTATGCATTTTAAGATTAAGTTGGATCTAGCTGAGATGATCCAAAAATCAAATTCATTAATTTTTCAATATTTCAATATTGTATTTATTGTTTCTCATTTTGAATTTTTATTTTATACATTTAATTTTTTTTGTAATAAATTAAATATTTCAAAAGTGTGAGTATTTAAACCAAAACGGTCTTAATTATAAAAGTGTTATTAAATTGACTATTAATAAATTTTAAGTCATTTTTTAGATAAAAAAAATGTTATTGGACCCAATTAATTAAGGAATGTCAACACATTGAGCTACTAATAGAAAAATTAAGATTATTGTATAGTGGACCTAGAATCATGTGTGGCAAGTTAGATTTTTTTTTTTTCATTAAATATATTTTAATGATTTTATTCTAATAACTTAGTTATCATATTCTAAATGAAAAAATTAAAATAATAATTTTAAAATACATAGACATTTTTCTCTCATAAAGGCTGAGCTCTTTCTCTCTCCTTCTTCTCTGTTGTGTACCTCATCATCTTCTCTTATATCTCATTCTTCTATTGAGCATCCATGGTGGAGCTTCCAAACATTCTCTCACATTTTCGCTACACTTTCTCTCTCTTCTTTGTCTGCCTGGATAGTGCAAAAGGTAAGGCCATTCGAATGCCGCACAAGTCCTTGAAAGCTTCCAATTTTTACCTCATCTGGAGTGGCTCGTAGAAAGGTGTGGGAAGAACACAAAAAAGCTTTTGAATTAATTCTGAATGACAATTTGGCCGAATGAAATTTGAAAACAGAGACAGAAAACAAGTTCAAACTTTCTAAATAATGAAAATCTTAATTAGAAAATAAAATTCGAGAATCAAAGTTTAACATGTTCTCAACCTAATTTCATTTCTAATGAAAAAAAAATCAATTCTTCTGATGAAAACAAAATCAGCTATATAATAACAGAAAGCTTAGGTAACACGATGAAATATAATTTACCTAAAAAAGACATGGTGAAATATGAGCTTGCAAATTAAGGAATCCTTGATTTAAATGTTCTCATCTCATATTGGCTTAAATACATTTTCACTCCTCTCTTATTATAAATGTTTTAGTTTGGTCTCTCTAATTCAAAATAAAACAATGTGCTATTTTATTTTTATAAAGGTTTCAATTAAATCCTTCCTTCATAATCTTTTTTACTATTTTAACAGAAAATGCTGAAGTGGATGTGAAACTACTGATATGGCCTATTTTTATTTTCAAGTGGACTGTAATGTTAAATCAGTAACTAAAATCATATTTTATTTTTGGGATAGTAGTCCTCCTACACAATTTTCTCTAGCTAAAAACACATTATTTCAATTACTTTATGTTCATTCGCATAGTCCACATAAAAAAAAATTGATCACATTAGTGGTTTAACATTCATGTCAATATTTTTAAAAAAACAATGACAGAACTATGAACAAAGAATTTAATTATAATTTTATTTTAAAAATAGAAGAGTAACACTGTTTCATTTTTAACCAGTAAGATTAAACTAAAACAATTACAATAAACAAAAAAATGCATTTAAACCTCTCTTACTTATTAGCAGTGCCAATGTACTTGTTATTATTAACTGTTATACTAATTTATTTGACGCAGTTCCTGAGAGAAAAGAATTTCAAACAAACAATACCTTCTGTGAAGATAGAGGACGGGGAGAAAATTACAAATGAAAAGGTCACCAGCACAGTAAGAAGGGCGGCACATCACCTATCAGCATTGCAGGCGTGGGATGGACACTGGCCTGCTCAAATTGCAGGACCACTCTTTTATCTTCCGCCACTGGTGAGTGTGGGCTTAGCAATTATATTATAGAAGTTAAATTTCAATTGATTAAAGTCTCTGTATGAATATCAAATTGTTTAATTTCATGCCAACTAAAGGATCGGAAATGGTGTGTGAATGGTGCAGGTGTTTTGTATGTACATCACAGGGCATCTTGATAGGGTATTCCCCGAAGAGTACCGGAAAGAGATCCTTCGCTACATTTACTATCACCAGGTTCCTATATTTGAAGTCCAGAATCTCATTTAATTAAAATTAGAATAAATTACAATTTATCCTCATGTGGTTTACCCTAAAACCTATTTGTTCCTATATGATTATTCTATCACTAACTTAACCGTTCTATGGTATTTTTCACCTAGAAGAAATAATCTCGTGAATGTTAACATATTGGAAAATTTCATTTTTGAAAGTTTGTTCCACTCATAACTTGTGCAATTTCATAGTGTTACAAGGTTATTACTAGGATTAAGCTAATTAATTCAATTTTCATATGTTACTTTGATCTCAAAATAACTTCAAAAAACTAAGAAATAATCCAAGATATAAATGAAACATACTCTCAACAATAAAATTCTTCATTATGTTAACATTTACTTATTATTCTGTTAAAATTTGGATGAAACATTCTATAGGGTGGCCAAATGGTTACACAACAAAGCACAATAGGTTACAAATGGATAAAAGTTAGTTATGCATTTAACAAATTAAGGACGTAATCATTAGGAGAAGGATACATGGATATGACAGCTATGGTTATGAGAAGAAAGCACGTGGAAAAGTCTATTTTGTTCAGGGAAGTGACGGTTTTTCTAACTAGGGCCAGTTTGGTATTGGGCCTATATCTGGTACTCAATGCCATACCAATCCAGATAGGAGGTGCTTCTTTGAGGAACACTTGCTGCGTAGCAAGCTTGAGGGGTAGCTCCCAATGGCAGCCCCCTTTCTCCTATTTTCTTCTTAGATCTGAGTTCTCTGAATAACTTTTTTTTTCTTCAAGGAAGCTTTCTCCTTCTATTAAAGAAGTTTTTTCCTTCTCTTGAAAATTTTCTTTCTTTCTTTAGGGTATTTTTCCCTTTTTGATAAAAGAGATGTAGTGCTAATCAACATTTTGGAAGATTTACAACCTACTATCTAAATCTATAACATTTCAAGCTCAGAAGAAGAATAGTGTGTAGAAGTTTTAATCTTCAAAGAAGATTAAGAGATGTGTTGTTTCTCCTTAAATGACTTCATTTTCTTCCTATGAGATGTTTAACTGGTTGTATTTTTATTGATTTGGTTGTAATTTTTTTATAATATTTAGTTAGTAATAGTTAAGAGGTGTGTTGCTTCTTGATTTGTGATTTTTGTATAATCTTTAGAAGTATAGGCTTGATCTATAATTGTTTTTTTTTCTATTGTATCTTGCTAAGGTTTTTGCAAGTTTCATACTCTTGTACTTATTTATTGAATAAAATTATCTTTGATTTATGTAATCAATCATGCAGAATGGTTATTGACTTTTTTTATAATGGTATTCCATTCGAGAAATTAAATGAAACAAATATAGTGCTTATCCCAAAGGTTGATAACCCAGAGGGTGTAGGTCAATTTAGGCTTATAAGGCTCAGTGATTCTTCATACAAAGTCATCTCCAAGATCCTTGAAAATAATGAAATATTTGTTGCTAAATTTGTGCTAGAGAATCAGATAGCATTTTTTGCTGGAAGTTAATGCAAGATAAAATTGTTATTGCTCATGAAGTGTATCATTACCTGAAAAATAAGGAGAGGTGGAAGGTTTGAGTTTGAGCTAACGATGGACATGAATTAGGCTTATGATATAAAAGAGTAGGATTTTGTGGAGAAGGTGATGTTGAAGCTAAGTTTCTGTGAAGAATGCGTAAGTCGTGTCATCGTATGCATTTCTTCTGTACAATATAATTTACTCATGCTTGGAAGGAAGGTGGACACTTTTCATCCTCAAAGGGGACTTAAACAAGGGGACCCCTTGTCCCCTTATCTTTTCATTTTGGTTGTGGATGGTTTATCTGATATGGTCAGGGAGCATGCTCAGAATGGTAAGCTGGTGGTATAAATAAGGTAAGGAGATGTCCTCATTGTTTCTTTGCTGACATTGCCCTTTTCTTTCTTAAAGGCAAGAAAAGAAAATTGTCTGAAGATGAAGGAAATTTTGGACACATACTGTTTGCCAGAAGGGAAAGAAAACAATTTGGATAAATTGAAGTGTTTTTCTAAAAAAGTACTACCCCTAAAATAATGGATATGGTTAGTTAGACTTTGGGGACTCAAAACAGTAGGAAACTAGGTAGATATTTGGGATTACCAGCAATTTGGGGGAGTCCTAAAGCTGTTGCTTTGCCCTATGTGGGGATAAAGTACTGTAGAAAATGCAAAGACGGTGTTAGAGATCATAGTAGAACAATTTAGGAGCTTTCACTCAGCAGCTAAAACTTTTGAGTTAAAATGATTCTTGACATGATATTAAAGTCTCTATGATCAAAAGGTCAAGGGTTTGATCCTTGTCGACCTTCATTTTCTTAAAAGAAATTAAGTTTAACAGGAAGTATGATGGATAAATCCATACTTCAAGGCCAAAAGTATTCGTGTGAGGGGGCGTGGTAGATATTATAATAAAACAAAAAATTCATGGCCCTTCACTTAATAGCTTAAGCTTTTAAGTTGAAATGGTTCTTGACATACGTAAATAAAAGTTTTTTACTTATGATGGTAGGGAAGTCTAAATTAAGGCATGCAATAGCAAACTCTTTACCCTCTTTTGCAATGTGATTTTTTAATTTTTAAAGAAAACATGTCAATAATTGCAAAGTTTTGGTGGGAGTAAAGGAAGGATTCATTGGATGTCTCGGGATAAGATGTCAAAGGCTAAAAAAGAAGGGGGCGTGGATTTCAAAGATTTCTCAAGTTTCAACCTCACCCTTTTGGCAAAACAAGCATGAAGAGTGGTTCATAATTCTGATGAATATTGGGTAAGATTTCTCAAAGGGCTTTACTTTCCAGGTACTAAGTTTTTTAGGCTAGGAAAGGTTCAAGGGCTTCTTTTGGTCTAGTCTTTTAGAAAGCAAAGACATGATGAAGGAAGGATTATGGTAGAAAATTTGGGATGGAAGGTTTGTTAGAATATGGGATGATAAATGGATTCCAACCTTACCTAATTGTAGATGAGCTTCTTCAAGTCCTGGTCATGAATCTGAAGGCAAATTAGATGCATATCTAATTTAGAATGGAAAATGGGAATTGATTAATCAGCTGGTTTAGAGAGGAGGAAATCCAAGCAATTAAGGCAATACAACTACCCCAAGTTTAGAAAGGAGAGTCTTTCAGTTTAGTTGAAAACCAAGGGTATCTATTCAGTCAAAAACAAGCTGCAACATGGCTAGAGATTTGAAACCAGGAAAGATCAGCTTAAAACTAAAATTCACAAT
The DNA here is from genome assembly GCA_037074535.1 of Gleditsia sinensis. Taxonomy (NCBI): domain Eukaryota; kingdom Viridiplantae; phylum Streptophyta; class Magnoliopsida; order Fabales; family Fabaceae; genus Gleditsia; species Gleditsia sinensis. The sequence goes on along the minus strand of CM073469.1, from coordinate 15,705,575 downwards.
TCCGATACATCAGAATTTCTGGAAAGAAATTTGGGCCATTAAAGTACCTCCCAAAATGAAACGTTTTCTTTGGAAGGTATGTTCTAATTCTATCCCTAACAAGGAATACCTTTTCAAAAGAAAATTGTAGCTTTAATTCTAGTTGTCTTTATGTTTGAAGGTTATGGGAACTATAGAAGACATGTTTGTAATATGTGATTGGGATAGGAGGGTGTGGTACATCAGTCCTAGGATGGAAAGTATGGGAATTTCGATTTTGATTTGTGGTGCTATAAAGTATTTGTTGAGATGGAAGGTCTAAAAGAGAAGGGAAAGTCTGTAATTGCCGTCACCTGCTGGTTTATATGGAATGGAAGTTGGTTTTCTAGGATCAAGGGATTAATGAGTTAGTAACCTGTTACAGAATAAACTCAGCAATTCTGAATTCTGGAAACTGGTTGATAAACCTCCAAATGTTGATGAGGGGAGAAGATCAAGTTTAATGAGAGGTGTTTTGTGTGTATGGGCATTTGCTCCACTAGGTCACATTAAGATTAACATTGATGGCTCCTTTGAATGTACTTCCTTAAAAGCTGGAATAGGTATCAAGATGAGGGATAATTCTAGTGTTGATTTGGATATTGTTCTATGGGTGTTTCAGCTTGAAGTACCTTTATGGTGGAAGCTTTGGCTTTAAGGAGGGCTTCTAATGGTGTAGGATGATAATTCGAATCCTATTTGTGTGGAATCAGATTGTAGTGTTCTTTTAGAAGTTGTAATGGCTCATAGCTTTGACTGTGATTGGCAACGTTTTGAAGTTCTAGTGAAGATCAATGAGCTGATAAGGATTCTACCTAGAGTGTCTCTATTTTTGTCTAAAGACAAACAAACAAGGCAGCATATTGGCTCACCAAAGTAGCCACAAAGATGTGGCCTTTGAATTGGGTGGTGGCACCTCCATCCTCTCTGGCAGAGATTTTTTCCCGAGACATTGCTCAATTAGGAAAAAAGTTGGCTAGGGTGGAGGCAGGATTGGTTCAGTTTGTTGCTTTTGTTTTTTAATTTCCTCTTTTGGAGGTATTAAAAAAACAAATCACCAGAGGATTAAATGATACACTTTAAACCACGAAGGACAATATGATTTTAGGCCAAACCACAAGGGATAAAATGTAATTCAGCCTTAAAATTATAATGTGAAGTTTGAATTGAAATTAATTGATGTTGAGTATTGGTATAATATTGAAGAATGAAGACGGAGGGTGGGGACTACACATAGAGGGTCACAGTACCATGTTCTGCACTGCACTCAACTACATATGTATGCGCATCATCCTTGAAGAAGAACATGATGGAAGTCATGACCATGCCTGTGTTAGAGCACGAAACTGGATTCTTGATCATGGTGGCGTCACACATATACCTTCTTGGGGAAAGACCTGGCTTTCAGTATGTCTTCAATTTATATTCTTACTTTTAATTCAGGTTTAAATATACTTTTGGTCCCTTTAAAATTTTTAATATTTCAATTTGGTTCCTTTGCTTCAAAATGAAAAAATGTTAACCTTTCATTTTTAAAAAAGTTCCAATTAAATCTTGCCTTTAGAAAAAATACATACATAGACATTAAACTATCGTGACCTTTTGTTTTTCAAGTGAACTATTTAAATATCATATTAGCAATGAAAATCACATTTCGTTCATGTTATACCTCTCCCTCACACTATTTCCCTGAACTAAAATCATGTGAATCTAATTGCTTGGGTGTCATCTAAATAGTCCACATGAGAAAAAAAAAGCTCTGCCAATATTTGCCACACTGGTAGTGTAACAGTCATATTAACATTTTCTATGAAAATAACGAAGTGACCATGAAAGATGAATGAAACATTTAATTGTAACTTTTTTCTATAAAAAACATATTGCTATAGAAAGCTTCAGGTTGTGTGTTTTCACCCTTGGATCACCATTTTGCCCTAAAGATTCTTAATTGTCATAAAAAATGGGTACACATCTCTAGGTAAAAATGATGATCCAATGGTAAAAACACTCAGCTTTTCAAGAGGTTGAACTTTTTCTTTTCATAGTAATTTTTTTTAAAAAAAGAAATGGTAACATTGCTTTGTTTTGAATAAGAGGGACCATATTGAAAATTTTACAAAAAAAATGTATTTAACCTTTTAATTAATTATATATACACCAAAACTATTTCTATTCTATGTTATTGATATATATCATGCTGTGTTGTTGCTTCAGATACTTGGTGTTTTTGATTGGTCCGGGACCAACCCAATGCCTCCTGAGTTTTGGCTCCTTCCTTCATTTCTTCCTATGCATCCAGCTAAAATGTGGTGTTATTGCCGATTAGTTTACATGCCTATGTCTTACTTGTATGGGAAAAGGTTTGTCGGTCCAATCACACCACTTATTCTTCAGTTGAGACAGGAACTCTTTATTGAACCTTACCATGAAATTAACTGGAAGAAAACTCGTCATCACTGTGCAAAGGTGAGACTCACATATTCATCTTTAATGATTTCCCCTATCATTTTTAATGATCATAGAATATCTGTCTAATATATCACAGGAAGATCTTTACTATCCCCATTCTTTGATACAAGATCTGATATGGGATAGTCTATACATATTAACTGAACCACTACTTACGTGTTGGCCCTTCAACAAGTTGGTCAGAGAGAAGGCCCTTAAAGTAACATTGAAGCATATCCACTATGAAGACGAGAATAGTCGATACATAACCATAGCGTGTGTCGAAAAGGTATCGTTTCATGTTTAATTAATTAACTATAAATTAAATTGATATATACTTGAGGTAAGAGGAAATTTCTAATATTCAAATCCCCACAGGTTTTATGTATGCTTGCTTGTTGGGTTGAAGATCCAAATGGAGATGCCTTCAAGAAGCATCTTGCTCGGGTCCCCGATTACTTATGGGTTTCAGAAGATGGAATGACCATGCAGGTGAAATTAAATGCTCAGTAATAGGAAAGTAAAAAGTAAACTAACAGCATGATTCTTAATTTTTATACCCACTTAACTTTAATCTCCATATTTTTCTTGAGTTTCTAAATTAGTCTTTAAATAATTAAAATCGTCACATGTAAATATGTTTTTAATACTTGAAGAAATTAAACTCGTTGCATATAAGTTTTGAAAGGAATATAAAATCCAATAAGTTTAATATTTTTGGATATTAACTATAGACCAGAGAATTTAGGGATCGAAACTGAGTAGCTTACAAATTCAGAAATCAAATTATTTGTTTACTCAAAAATTAAATGATACTTTACTAATGAAGAAGATGATTCACCAATAATTTTTTAATTTTGTGGCTTTGATCGATATATACCTTTTACATGCAGAGTTTTGGTAGCCAGGAATGGGATGCTGGCCTTGCCATCGAAGCTTTACTTGCCACTAACCTAAATGAGGAAATTGCTCCAACGCTTGCGAGAGGGCATGACTTCATCAAGAAATCTCAGGTCTATTTTTTATTATAAATTAAGAAACATATTGATAAACGAAAATGATTAATTATATATAGAGAGATTCCTATATATATATATATATATATATAACTAACAAAATATTATAACCTTTTTCACGACAATTAACAATGTGATCAGGTTAGGGACAACTCGTCTGGTGACTTTAAGAGTATGTATCGTCACATTTCTAAAGGGTCATGGACCTTCTCTGATCAAGACCATGGATGGCAGGTTTCTGACTGCACTGCAGACGGTTTGAAGGTGATTAACTAGCTATGTAAACAAATTAACCTTCAACTTTTCTGTTACCTAATAATATTCGTCTTTGGTTCAGTGTTGCCTTCTTTTGTCAATGCTGCCACCAGAGCTTGTGGGCGAAAAGATGAAACCTGAAAGGTTATATGATTCTGTCAATGTCTTATTGTCACTTCAGGCAAGTGCTTTTAAATATTTTTTTGTTGTTGAATTGATTGATCATTGAGTTGGTATTTGGTCCATCGCCGGTGGACAATTTTTTGTCCACCCGCGATATCCATATCATGATGTATGGTAAAAATAACTTTTAAAAAATACTACTTTTACCACATATTGTTGAAGTCCCACATCGGCTGGATGTCTAAGTATTATGCTCTTTATAAGTCTGGGCAATCCTCTCTCTTTTGACTTGAATTTTGGGAGTAGAATTAGACCTAATATTTCTAATATGGTGACTTGAGTTTTAGGAGTGGAGTTAGGCCCAATATTTTTAATACATATCATAATCTAGACATTACTAATAGAAAAAAAAAATTGTTCATTGCCGGTGGACCAAATCATTTTTCTTGATCTTTTGCTTGTGATTTACTGACAAATCTCAAAATTTTATATAATTGCAGAGTAAAAGAGGTGGTTTAGCAGCCTGGGAGCCAGCAGGGGGTCATGATTGGCTGGAAGTAAGTGCTACAATAGAATATTAGTATCTAATTTTATGATATATAATCATAATAATCATACGTAATTATTTTTATGTTAGTGGTATCCTTATAAAAATACCTCACCAGCTCACCTTATTTCATTGGTGAAATAAAAAGTGTGGAGGAATCAAAAAAATCCAATTGAATTAATTGGAAACTCCTACAATACTGAAAATTTGAAAAATCTCTCTTATTTCCATAGCACCATTGCTAGTATTCACTAGCATAATAGTTTAAAAAATTGAGACTTAAATTTATGAGTTTTGCTAAGAAGAGCTCGAATTCTTAAGACTCGAGTTTTTCATCATTCAATTTTGCTCAAGATTTATATTTTTTTGTTGTTGTCTTTTTTTAAAAGCGTGGATCTCAAAAGAGATCGAACAGTGGAAAGCTCGAACTTTCCATAGCAAAACCCTAAATCTACACAGTATATTCTCAGTTTCAACTTCTATTCAGCTATTAAATACCTATTTTTTTTTGAATTGGATCAATTTATTTTTTAAATAAAATGCCGGAGTTAAATTATATTTATATTAAATTATTTGAAATTATAAATGAAATTTGAGTAGTTTGAAAATTTATAGTTCCCAATAACTTTCATCGCCCAATTTAGTTTATTTAATGCTGGAGTTGTTTAAATTATTGTTTTTATTTTTATTATTATATAATAGATTAAGGGACCCACCCTACAAAAATTTTGAATCCGCCACTAATTAGTACAAGTAATTTAGGGACTGGGATCTTCTAAATTTCTCAAATAAGTTTATAGATATTTATGAGTTCTGAATTCTGAGTTTCACTTATTCATTACATATTAATTTTATTGAACTATATCTTTCTCTTTTTTAAATTTTCCTTATAAATTTTTTTTTGATAACTTTAAAGAATCCCAATTTATAGTTCGGACATTTGAAGGGAAGTAAATAAATGAATGCAATATTTCATTTGCGTGGTTGGATCAGGTGCTGAATCCAACAGAATTTTTTGCCGACATTATAGTTGAGCATGAATATGTTGAGTGTACTGGGCCAGCAATTCAGGCTTTAGTTTTGTTTAAGAAGCTCTATCCTCAGCATAGAAAGAATGACATTGAAAATTTCATTGCCAACGCCGTACGATTCCTTGAAGATACACAAACAGCGGATGGTTCATGGTATGGGAACTGGGGGGTGTGCTTCACTTATGGTTCTTGGTTCGCGCTTGGTGGGCTAGCTGCGGCTGGGAAGACTTATAGCAATTGTGCCGCCATTGCCAAAGCTGTGAAATTTCTACTGAAAACCCAGAGAGAGGATGGCGGGTGGGGAGAGAGCTATCTTTCATGCCCCAAAAAGGTTAATGACTTTGAAGTCAATATTATTTTAAGCATCATTAGTTACTGGGAAATTTTTTTTTTCACTTAGATTTTTGTCCCTCATTGCAAATTTTTTCAAATAAATTAATTTTTACAATTAATTCTTTAATTCATTTATCCCATTATAATTATTTTTTATCGTCTGAGTTAAACATAAATTTTAATATTAGCCATGTGAAATACCAACAAAAAAAAAATCCTTCCTATACAGATATATGTACCTCTTGAAGGAGGCCGATCAAATGTAGTACACACAGCATGGGCTATGATGGGCCTAATTCATGCAGGAGAGGTTAGTTAACACAACTTGATCTTAAAATATATAAATGTTAATATTTAAAATGCTTATTTATAATTACCAAAATTTCCAGCCATTTGATATAAATTATTTATTTCCTATTTTCCTGGACAGGCAGAGAGAGACTCGACTCCTCTTCATCGCGCGGCAAAGTTGCTCATCAATTCTCAGCTGGAAGATGGGGATTGGCCGCAGCAGGTAGGCATCTGTAACTAAATCACTCACTTGATGGTGTCAACATGCGTAGACTGTATGGACCGACCCATTAAATTATTAGGGTTGAACTAAGTCAAGTATGCCAACCCTCAAAAGCCTAATAAAAATTATAAAAAAATTGATAAGTAAGACTAGAGTATAGTTAAGTTGAGCCAAAGTTACCTATATATGGACTAATTGTTTTCAACATGGAACATCAATTGCTGATGAGGTCTGTTAAAAGTTAGATGAAAGTAAAATGCATCGTTTTCTATAATAAAATTAAAGGCAATTTTCCGTAAATTAGAAATAAGTTTGTTTGTAATTGTACAAAAAAAATGATGCATCGCTTTGCTTTCATCTGGATTCTAACCATTCATATTAATAACTAACGTTCCACATTGAACAAAATTAGTGTATTTTTAAACAAACTTAAGGTTGAGGAATAAAATAAAGTGCAATAAGTTAGAATTATAACTATGACAGATTGACAGTTATCTTTGACTGATCAAAATAATTAATAACACTATTTTCTTTTAAAAATTAAAACAATAGTTTACGCATAAATTAATTATATAGTTGTGGAATTGAATAATTTTTGTTATTTATTTTCAGGAAATCACAGGAGCATTCCTGAAGAATTGCATGTTACATTATCCGATGCACAGAAATATTTTCCCAATGTGGGCTTTGGCTGAATATCGCAAGCGCTGTCCGTTGCCTTCCGCAACTGTTTAAAAAAAATTCAAGCTTGTAATCTGATACAAAAGCACATATAATGGAGCTGGAACCTGATCTTTAATCAGATTTCACAGCACTTATTTAATGTAAGTAGACAATAGAGATTATAAGAGGTTTGTTGTTTTCTCAATAATGTAATATAACAAATAGTGTTTTTAAGAGTACTTGAACATTTTCCAATTACAGGCATGATTAATAGGTAGGTCGTAGTTTCCCCGAGTTCAAGTTAAATCTTAATCTTAAAAAGAATAGAAAATAAAAAATTATAATAAAAAAAATTAAATTCAACCGGTCAGCTCAACTAAAAAAAATCAATGAATCAACTAAACTAGTAGACTTAAGAACCGGTCAATTCTTGTAAAAAACCAATTAAAATCAGTATAAACCGGATAGTATATAGTATGACCTGACCATGGGTTTAGGAAGGAACCGGACCAACTCATAATTTGTTCAACAAAAATGGTGTTAGTGAGACTCAGACGAAAACCTTTACTCTGCTTCATCTTCCAACCCTAGCCGTCGCCCCAGCCCTCAGCCGCAGCAAACTGGGGGTTGGCTGCAATGGCAGCCAACCCCCTCCCCCTCCCTCTCTTGTTTTTGTTTTTTTACTCAAGCTTTAAATAATTTCTTCTTTTATGGAAGCTTCTTCTCTTCCTCTAAGGAAGTTTTCTCCTTCCACCAGGGAAGTTTTGTTTCCTTTCATTAGGAAAGGTTTTTTCAGAAGAAATCCAATGCTAGTCAAAAGTAAAATTTACAACTTACTCTCCAGATTTGCAGCCTTTCAAAGATGGAAGAAGATATGAAGGAAAAAAGAGCCTTAATCTTCAGAGAAGATTGAGAGGTGTGTTGCCTCTCCTTGAATGGTTTCTTTACCTTCTCATATAATATTCAGTAGTTTATAGTCTGGTTAAATGTATTGTAATTTTTATAATTTTGATTAGTACTAATTAAGAGGTGTGTTGCCTTTTGATTTGAGATTTCTGCCATCTTCAGAAGTGCAGGCTTATTTTATATGTTGTATATTTGTTGTGCCTTGCTAAGGCTTCTGTAAGTTTCAGGCTTGCCTGTTTATTGAATATTATAATCTGTTGATCCATCCAAAAAAAAAAAGTGAGACTCAAACGCACAGGAAGCCAAGATTTCAGCTTCCCCCCATGCCACGCTGGCATGTTTATTAAGTATAGGTAAGTTTTTATATTTATTTGATTACTCAAGTCATAAAATAAATAGAAAGACAATCAATTATTATTTTATTAAATAAAAAATAAATGATTTATTAATTTATTTATTAAAATTTATTAATTTCGTTAATATTATATAATCTGAATTTGTTTGTATAAATAAATTATTTAATTATACTTATATATTATATACACATCCACGTACTACCAATTGTGGTTTGACTATATTTCAATCAGTAAACTGTTATCTGCTCTTTTTTATTAGTTTAATGGCCGATTCAATTTTAAAATAAATTAAAAAAATTCATTATATTCAAAGTTATACATAATTTACCTAATTATTTTATATTTAAAAAAAAAAAAATTGAAATGCCCAATGTTAATGCACGGTTAGTTCTGCACATATATAAGCGTACAAGCGGTCATAGTTATTATTATTATTATACACACACAAATATATATATATATATATATATATATATATATATATATATATATATAATTTTCAAAAAATTATAATATATATATATATATATATATATAATTTTCAAAAAATTATAAAATTTTATCTTCAATAGTTGAAAAGTATAATTACTAATTCATTTGAAATGTATTATGATTTATTTTGTATGTTATCATTCTATCGGAGATAAACAAAATATAAACCTAAATAATTAAGAGTATTACACTCATGATATAACTTAAAATATATGATATATTAGAATTTATTATAACATTTATTTATTAACATAAGAAACTAATTATATATATATATATCTGTGTGTGTGTGTGTATTATGTAGAGTAAATATACAATTTAATTCCTAAATTTAAGTTATTTTATAATTTAATTTCCGAATTTACTAAAAGTCAGACAATTTTGTCATTCTGTTATCTCCAAACTAACTGCTTGCTGACGTCGCTCGTTAAGTGTTTATGTGGCACATTAAATGCTAACTAATCATGTCACATCAATGTTGATTTGTCTTAAAAAAAAATAAACACACAATTTAATCCATAAAGTTGCGGACAATGGAAATCGTGGAAGCATTCAAAGAAAGCCGAGATCATTATAAATGTATTTACAATTCAGTGCAATTTTTTTTTATTCAATCAATTATTTAGTAGTAGAGTGACAATATATTCCACAAGTTAAAGCACATTTTTCTTTGTCCTCAAAGAAAAAAAGAGGGTATATCTTAAGGAAAAAGATCTGCAAGAAAAGAAGCATCTTACTAGAATATACAACGACATTCAAACATGATCATGGGGGTTAACTAATACATATCAACTAAATTTTTTTAAGCATTAAAATACATTAATTAGAGCAAAAACTAAAAAAACATAGCACAACACTGAACAATAAGGGACTGAGAACATTGAAATCATAACTTTTCCTTGCTACACAAAATTTGTAAAGTGTTAGACTAACTACCGTCATAGTTGTTAATATCATTGATTCCAGAATAACTTTCTTGTTTTTAGTCCTAAAAAACTTACTAGAATAATGACAAAAATTCTCAATTCTAACAATCCTGCCACAATGCATAACAAGTCAAAAATATTTCCAAGCTTTCACCATGCAATAACTTAAATTATATTTTACTAGTAATTTATTTTCCATGGTCAACATTGTCAAAACTCAACAAATAATCAATCAATATTGTATTTTCAATGAAAGGATGGGATAAGAAAACAAGTATTAACAATAATCCTCATTTTTTCAGCCTAAGGTTAGAGCATCAAGTATAAAAAAGAACAAAGACTCACGGTGTCCTAGAAATGAGGCTTCAACCATGGTCTTTTGGAGGTGTTTCGTGCGACAAGAAAGGATTTTATAGTGCTTAGGTGTTTCGCTGCATTGTCAATTGAAACTAGAAAAAGGGATTTTAGGAGGAAATATTGATTTTACGCGATAGAAGGGGGACAATAGAGCAAGAGTGAAAAACGAAGCATTTTGAAATTTTTTTAAGTTGAGTCAATGCTGATGCACTATGATGAGTTGACATTTAACCTTCTATATAGACACTTAAAGGGTTATATCAACAAGCAGTTCATATGGAGATAATAGAAGAACTAAGTTGTCTAACGTTTGGTAAATTTGGGGACTAAATTATGCAATGACTAAATTGTAAGGACCTAGTAAATTCAAGGATTAAATAGTATGTATATTCTCTTTTTTAAAGCTAAGTCATCGCTAACGTGGCATGATTAGTTGGCATTTAATGTGCCATGTAAACTTAACGGGCTACGTCAGCAAGCAGTTAATATGAAGATAACGGAAGGACTAAATTGTTTGACGTTTGATAAATTTAGAGACTAAATTATGCAATGACTTAAATTTAGGGATTAAATTTTAGGGATATAGTAAATTCAGAATTTATATATTTACTTTATTATATATAACATTTCAATAATTATTAGATGATTATACACTGAGAAAATAGCAAATAAAGGATTGTTTATGCACTTGACAAAATCTTTCATGCATCCTTAGCATTAGTTACTTAGCAAAAAGCAGTAATCACTCCTAATTGCTACAATGTTTCAAATTAGTTCATAACAAAGTTGAATTAGAATAAAAGTAAAGTTAGCCATGTAAGCCATAAAATTACATAAGTGCAATAAAATAAAAGTGAAAGTCTAAGGAACATACCTCCAGCCATAGTAATTAGATTCCTTAAAAATACGATTACTAGATATAAGTCAGAATAGAGAAAAAAATTTTAGTCTATCTAAGATTTTGATCTATGTACTTGATGGAGAGTCACATGCTTTCTTGTAAACTAGAGACCTTTATATCAAATTTTTTTTTTGAATGTTTCACTATCTCTTTTTTTTCATCAAAGAAGGGGTATTTATAATTGATGAATGGTTGTCATAACCACCATGTACCTTTTCACATAGGGACACATTTTTACATAGGGATACCTTTTCATATAGGGACACCTTTTTATATAGAGACACATTTTCACATAGAGTCACCTCTTTACCTAAGGTTACCTTTTCATGTAGGGTCAACTCTTCTCATAAGGTTACCTATTCACATAGGGAGATAACTACCAAATAAAAATGGGCCACATATATTTTTTTAATTAATATAATTAACATTCTCCCACTTGGCCCATTAAACACTTTATATATACCAATTCAATATTGATACATACTTAAATCTCTCATGGATATAATATCCCCATACTAAAAAAAAGGATTTAAATTACATGAATCATAGTGGTAAGTCCTTTAGAATAAGTATTACTTTTCATGTATCACAATGCAACTAAATTCTCTTGAATGAGAACCATATGTGGTATATATCTTTATGAATGAACTTCCAAATGTTCATTTAGGGTCACCAAAAACATATATTGACATTTTCTTGAACTTTATGTATATACAATTAAATAAGAAAAGACAAATATAAATTAATGGAGTTTCTCCAATCGACAAATTATGATACCAAATTATAAGGGTACCTCAATTATATAGGATTATATAATAGAACTGAGTCTCATATGCTCAACATGTTCTTTATAAGAAACAGGTGGTAAACCTTTTGTTAAGAGATATGCAATCATCTGTTTAGCACTGATGTGTTCTATAGCCACCTTGTTAACTTTAACATGTTCTCTAATAGCCAGATACTTAATGTCGATGTGTTTATTGCAACTTCTGCTCTTATTATTCTTGGCCAAAATTACTAATGTGGAATTATCACGGTAATTCTTAATGGCTTAGCAATTGTATCAACAATTACAAGTCTATAAATAAAACCCCTCAGCCATATAACTTGTAATGTCGCTTCAAAGTATGATACAAACTCTGCTTCAGTGGTAGAAGTAGTAATCAAATATTACTTTGCACTTCTCCAAGAAATGGCCCTTTCGACTAATAAGAAAACATATCCAGATGTTGACTTTCTTGAGTCGAGGCAACCAACAAAGTTAAAGTTTGAATATCCAACCACTTCCAAATGATCAGATAATCTATATGTAATCTTGTAGTCCTTAGCTCCCTGAAGGTATCACATGACTTTTTTTGTAGCTCTCCAATGGTCCAAACTAGGGTTACTTTGATATCTTCCCAACATTTCAACAACATATGTAATGTCAGGTCTTGTGCAAACCTGAGCATACATTAAACTTCCAACTGCAGAAGCATAAGGAATATTTTTTATTTGTTCCCTCTCTAAAACATTTCTTGGGCTTTGTTCCAAACTGAATTTGTCACATTTGATTATAGGTGCAACATTGGATAAAAATTTTTTTATGTGAAATCTCTCTAAAACTTTATTGATATAGACCTCTTAAGACAATCCTAATATCCCTTGGGATCTGTCTATCTCAATCTTTATGCCTATGACATAAGAGGCTTCACCCATATCTTTCATGTCAAATTGTTGTGAGAGAAATCGCTTAACCTCATGAAGTAAGACCAAATCACTTGAAGAAAATAAGATATCATCTACATATAGGACCCAAAAAATTATTTTACTCCCACTGACTTTATGGTATATACATCGATCCATAATATTCTCCGTAAAACCAAATGAAGAAATAAGATTATGGAATTTTAAATACCATTGACAGGAGGCTTGTTTCAATTCATATATAGATTTCTTAAGTTTGTAAACTAAGTGACCATTACAGTCTGAAATGAAACCTTCTGGTTGTTCCACATAAACATCTTAATCTAAATCTCTATTAAGGAATGTCATTTTTACATCCAGTTGATATAGCTCTATATCAAAATGAGCTACTAATGCCATGATTATCCGAAACGAATCATTCTTAGAAATAGGAGAGAAGGTATTGTGATAATCAATTCTTTATTGTTGAGTAAATCCTTTGGCTATAAGTCTTTCCTTATACCTTTCAATATTGCCTAAAATGTCTCTTTTGGTTTTAAAAGCTCACTTACAGTCAATGACCTTTCCCCTTTTAGGCAATTCAACAAGATCCCATACTTGATTGTTAGCCATTTAATTCATCTTATCCTTCATGGCATCATACCATAATGTGGATTTATTTCCACTCATAGCTTGTGAAAACATGACAAGGTTATCTTTAACACTAATGTCAATGTCTGATTCTTGTAGATACACAATATAATCTAAAGATATTGCAGGTTTCTTGACTCTTGAAGATCTTCTTAATATTACATCAACATCCTCAGTTTGAGAATCCTGAGTAACTGAATCTACAAGGGTGTCTTCCTGATGAAATGGTTCTCAAAACATTGGTTGTTCCTGAGTAATTGAATCCTGATAATTATCATAAAAAACAACCAATCGATTTGAAGATATAAGAATAGATTCTTCTTTATTATGTTCCTCAAAAACTAAGTTTCAAGGATGACTACTCCCACTAATCTCATCATTCTTAAGGAACCGTGCATTCTTAGATTCCATAATTCTCATTGTACAAGATAGACAATAAAATCTATATCCCTTATACTTTTCTACATAACTAATAAAATATCCAGACTGTTCTTGAGTCTAACTTTGTCTCATGTGGATCATAAATCCTAACTTCATCTAATCATCCCTAAACATGTACATGTCTTAAACTAGGTTTTCAATCTTTCCATAACTCAAAAAGTGTTTTTTGAACCGCCTTGATTGGAACCCTATTTAGTACATATGCCGCAGTTTTTAAGGCTTCACTCCACAAAGAGAATGGGAGATTAGAGTTACTAATCATACTCCTCACCATGTACATTAATGTCTGGTTCCTTCTTTCAGCCACACCATTTTGTAATGCTGAGCCAGGCATTGTATATTGTACCACAATTCCTTCTTCCTCAAGGAACCTTGCAAATGGTCCTAATAACTGTCCATGTTTAGTGTACCTTCCAGAAAATTCACTACCTTTATCTGACCTCACGATCTTAATTTGTTTGCCTAATTGTTTCTCTACTTCTACTTTATAGACCTTAAAAGCATCTAGTACTTCACTTTTATCATAAAGCAAGTAGAGATACATATATTGTGAATGGTCATCAATAAAGGTAATGAAATATTTCTAACCATTAAAGCACATATCATAAAGTCCTAAAATATCAGTGTGTATGATCTCTAATATATCATAACTCCTCTTGGCACCTTTCTTGGACTTGTTAGTTTGCTTTCCTTTAATGCAATCTAAATAAGTACCAAAATCAATAAAGTCAAGAGCCTTAAGGACTCCACCATTTACTAATCTCTTAATTCTATCAATAAAGATATGACCTAATCTCCTATGCCATAACATAAAAGATTTCTCATTTATAACACTACGCTTAATGCCAATATTATTATCATGCATAGTTGCAAGGCTACAATCAAAGGTGGAATTCAAATAAATTTTAAACAACCCATCATTCATAATACCATTACCAACTAGAACATTGTCTTTGTACAAATGTAAAGTATTATCAATGAAATTGAAACTAAAACCGCAAGGTACAAGTCTTGAAACTAAAATAAGGTTTTTTGAAAAGAAAGGAACATAAAAGGATCTTTCAAGGTCTAATACAAAGGCAAAATTAAGTACAAGTCTATAGGTTCCAACTGCATCTACATGTGAATGCATCTTGTTTCCTGAATAAATGGAACATTCACTTTTGGTCAGTTTTCTGTTGTTTACAAAGCCCTGCATGGTATTGGCAACATGGATTGTAGAACCAGAATCAATCCACCAAGTGTTATATGAAACATGAACCATATTAGATTCAAAACACACTAAGGAAAAGATGTTACCTTTCTTTTCAAGCTAATGCTTGAATTTGGGATAGGTCTTCTTTATATGTCTTTTCTTCTTACAAAAGAAGCATTTGAAATCACCCTTATTAACTTGATTAAGAGGCGCTTTACCCTTCCTTTTTTTAGATGATTTCTTATCATGAGTCGCCAAATGTGTACTTTCAATACTTTCTTGATTAAATCTCCCTTCCTCTTGTACATATATGGTCAAAAGTTCATTAATGGATCATTTATCCTTATATGTGTTATAAGATATCTTAAAAGGTCCAAAATGAGGAGGGAGTGAGTTAAGGATGAAGTGAACCAAAAATGACTCAAAAATCTCAATCTCCAAATATTTCAATTGAGACATTATGTCTCGCATCTTCATTATGTGTTCACGTACACCACTGTTTCCATTAAATCTCATGGAACACAATTTTGTCATTAGGGTATTTGTTAATGCCTTGTCAGAAGTCTCAAACTGATCTTGAATAGCTTTGAGATATTTCTTTACTTTAGCATATTCAGGGATAGATCCACAAATACTTTTTCCAATATGCGACTTAATAAATATCATACTGAAATGATTTGATCGCTCCCAAAGATCATATGATGTTTTCTCATCTTGGGTGCTTGATTATGTGGGTTTTGATGGTTCATCCCCTCAAAGTACTAAATCAAGGTCCATACACCCTAATATAAGGAGAATTTTCTCGTTCCAATCAAAATAGTTATCACCATTGAAAAGAACAATATTTGAGGAATCAAATGTTGGGATAGATCAAGTTTGAATTACCGCAAAAAAAAATAACAATCTTACTACTCTTGCAATGCAACCTAATATGAAATATTTAACTACGTAAATAAATCAAAACAAATAAATCAATACATTATTTTAATCTTTCCTGTAGGCTTAGACTATAACACGCAAGTGATTTAATTTTGTTATAATGGGACTAGAAAGGGATCTATAAATAATTATCTAGGCTTGTGGGCAACTAAAATTTAAATATATCAATGTCACTATCTTATCCTAATTAATTATGTAATTATAATTATTACCCTATGGGGTTAAATTATTATATAACTATAATTAATTATAATTATTGATGTCATTAACTTTATGTGACTAAACTTAATGTCACTTGATATTTTATATAATTAAGAATGATGTGGCTATTACTTAACTACACAAATGTCAACTTAAATATGACATCAAAATTATTGACTAAACTTTATATCAATAGTCTATATTATTTATTTATTTATTTATGAAAACCAAATATATGCATATAAAATTAAGTATGCATAAAATCATAAATAAATATGAAGGATTAAAAAAATTGCAAAATAAAAATAAATTTGCAAATAACATTCCTTATAACATCAACAATTAATATAAATAAAATTATTGAATACACTTTGCTAACCATGTTGAGAGTTGAGTTGGAGAAGAGGTGCAACCATTCCTAAAAGGGATGTGGGTTCAAATCCCATGGAATGGGTGTGAATTTTTTTTACTATTTCATACATCAATAACCCAGCGCCCCATAAGAGAAAACTCCAAACAACATATAACATTATCATATTTCTCCATTTGAAATTTTAATGGAATCAAAAACTAGACTAGAAGCATGGCTCTGATACCAAATGTAAGCCATAAAATTGCATAAGTGCAATAAATTAAAAGTGGAAATATAAGGAACATACCTCTAGCCATAGTAAATAAATTCCTTAAAAACATGATCACCATATATAAGTCAGAATAGAGAAAATTTGTTTAGTCTATCCAAGATCTTGATCCGTGTACTTGATGGAGAATCACATGCTTTCTTATAGATTAGAGACTCATACCCGCTTCAAAAATCATCATAAAACCCACAACGAAGCTAACAAAAAAAGCCTATTATTCTATAAAAGATGAGGAAGTAAATATCTATGACCAAAACTTCCTACATTATGCATAATAGTCCAGCAAAATAGAACAAGTTTAAAGCAAGAGATCATAAAGCATATTTTTGTTTATAAAAAAAAACCTTGAAGCAATACTTCCTGTGCAAATGCCAAGGAAGAGCTAAAAATACCAAAACTAATTAAGCAACAAGCTAACTAAAGTGGAAGAATATGATTGCTCCAAGTTTTGTGTAGCCAAACTTTCAAAAGGAAAAATCTAGATCAGAGTGTTCTTAATAAAAGTTTGTATTTGGTATACTACCGATGGACTTCAATTTCCACCGGTAAGGAATCAAAATGCAGCCACATGGATTTTTTTATTTAATAAAAGGTTTTTATTTATTTAAATATACAAGTGGCAGTATTTTGGTTCTCTGTCGATGAAAATTAAAGTTCACCAATAGTGTACCAAATAATTACTCTCTTAATAATTCATACAAGAATAGATTTTTATCAGTTTAGGTGTAGCAAAATACAATGGACGAAATAGATTTCTATCAATTTAGGTGTAGCAAAATACAATGGGCCAATTCAAGGCATTAGGGTCAACTCCATGGTGCTAACATGCTTTTGGAATATGCCTTTTATGTGACTTCAAGAAAAATAAATATAACTTCTACTTGATGTGCTTGGATGTTGTGGTGACATCAGTAATTTTTAGTTATTGAAATAGGGTTATAGAGTCCCAAATCATTAACAAAGTATATTGCAAATCCAAAAAAAGAGAAAAGAAAAAAAGAGAGACAACAACAAAGGGAAAAATACAAAATTGAAACAGTCCAAACTTGAAAATTTTAGTACTGAAACATCATAGAAGGGAATTTATGTGCGTGTTGTGTTTGAAAAACTTGACATGCTACACACATTAATCGAATAGAAATCTAGAGAGAATATTATCATTGACATATCCAAGAATTAACATATCCATGTATATTTCTAGAATATAATGAATCATGTTAAAGGTGTTAAAATTTAGGGTTAAACAAACAGTGCACACACCTTTTCTGGATTTTCTTATATTTATAAATAATATTAAAATAGTACAACTTCAAGCTAAACTCCTAAATAATGACAAACTCCTTAATTCAATTGGAGTCTCACTAGCTTGACCTGTAACAATTATCCTCTATGAAGCATGGACACCAGCACAGACACATAGCACGATACTGATATGAAGACCACGACATGACAAAATTTGAAGAGTATCATTGTGTCTAATAACTGTCTGAAATATATCCCAAAGATACATCTCATTTTTTAAAGTGTTTGCTTTATAACTTATCCTAAAATAATTGATAACTCTTTCAATAGGAGGAATAAAGATTAAAAAGGATAACTATCAATTCAGTCAAACAATTGAAAGCAGAAAAACACAATGAATCATTCAACAATAATGTATTACAGGTAGGTAGATACAAACAATTCTACTTTGATCTGCAAGGACAACACAGTTCATAATGAAGCAATACAAATCCAGAATCATAATAGAACAATGAGCAACCTTACGATATCATCACCAATTTCTGGTGTAGTGCTTATGCTTCTTCTTTTTATCCTACGATCTTCTGATGAGGACGCACCATCTGACCTCTAACTGCTTATGAAAAACGAACAAATTCCTCTTATGAATCATATATTCAAAAAATAACAAGATCATAAAGAATGAAAAAAGAAAGTACTATATTATTAAAAAAATGCTCATAGAAAACAATAGACAAGAGCAAATGTAGTGAATGCAATGATCCAACCATTGCCATTTAATCCTACTTAAATTCCCATCCCAATTCCATGTACTTGAATAAGAGGAAACATACACTCACATCAAGGCACATACTACTTATGCCAAAAAGTAACAATAAATTGCTTCAACTTATTTATGAGTAAAAAAAAATCATCTCAGCATTCCCTGTTCACCTAAAAAATAATAAAAACACTAAACAACATAAAAATCAATAAAACAATTTGTAGAAGCTAATTTAAACATGTAATACCTAGTAACAACACCCATAGATCGTCCCCTGAGACCTATTTGTGATATTTGTCTGTGGCTTCTTAAATTCAACACCACTATATTGAGAGTTTACAAGCTTCACATATTTTTAAGAATAAAAGGAAATATCTAACTTAGTTGAAAATGTTTGGAAAACAACAACTAAACATGTAGTATGCACATTACCCCTTCTCCCAAATGAAAGTGAGGGAAAAGAAAAGAAGTATATAATAACAAACCTTACCTTAATATTTATGAAAGAAATAATCTATTGAAGATAGAAGAAGAATTACATTGGCTTCATTGGCATCTGCCCTACATCCACTCCATCCTAGAACATTTGTACAAACATCAAAAGGGAGAAGAACGAAATGGGAATGTCATTATGTAAATTGAAAGATAATAAGAAAGAAAATTATTTAGAATTTCTACTCAACCACATAATTTTTCATATAAAAAAATAGAAGTGCCCATAACAATTATATGTACCTGTTCCCATGGCAATATATAACACAAAGAAGAGAAGTATCTTAAGGGAAAGGTGAAGGGAGATGATGATTACATTGCAAGGCATGTCACCTACCATTCTTGAGCTGAAAAATTTTAAAAATCGATAAACTAGCTTGGAATAAACCATTTGAATCAGGAAGTAGCTGTAAAATATGGATTGCAACAACATTATGAAACCATCTGCAAATGATTTCCATACTTGCCTCCAAATCCTACCTTTGGTATGTTCTGCCTACAAAAGGGAATTCCTTTTCCCATAGGTATTGATCTAGGTTATACTCTACCCTGTATATGTACAAATGCACAAAGCAGATATAATAAGATATAACATAATTAACTGAAAGGAAGATAACCACAAGTTCATGTGTAACGAATGCAAATAGAATAAGATATCACTACTAGAAAAAACTTGCTTAGAGACAGAAAAATTTCATCTCTAAACAGGGAAAATTCCATCTCTAACAGAGTTATAGATAGAATCAGAGACAGAAATTTATCCGTCTCTAATTTTGTGGTCGCTAACTATTTAGAGATAGGATATTATCATCTCTAAAATTAAAATGTCCGTCTCTAAGTTTGTTTAGGGCTTCCATCTTTGCAGAGACAGAATATTCTATCTCTGCAGAGAGAGACAAAATTATTTATATCTCTAATTTTAGAGAAGGAATTATTTTCATCTCTAACTTTAGAGACGAAATATTCCGTCTTTGAAGTTAGAGACATAATTGATTCCGTCTCTAAACTCAGAGAAGGAATTATTTTCATCTCTAACTTCAGAGATGAAATATTCTATCTTTGAATTTAGAGACGGAAAAAATTTCTTCTCTATAATAGACGAAGTGACTGTAACTCTGTCTCTGAGTTAGAGATAGAAAAAATTCCGTCTCTGAAGCCAGATACATAATCACATAATTTTTTAATCATCCCAAACCAATAATTATCATATAAGTGATTATATGACATGAAAATATCAAGAATCAAGCACTTTTGCATTGAAAATGTATTAATTATATTAATATGTAACACAAAGTCATACATAAATAATACAAACTATCATCTTAATATTATGATCCATCAACAACATCACTATTTTGTTCATTGTTATTATTCTCTTCTTCTCTAGGTGCAGGTGGAGACATTCTTATATTACTATCTATCATGAGGCGCCGAAACATCTGGTCCCATTCCTCAACCTTTTGCTTTAATATCAAATTTTCATCTTCATTATGTTGGAGCCGAGCAGATAAAGCCTCAACTTTTGCATTTATAGCGGTAACTCGTTCTTCTGAGACTCTATTAGAAGCGAAAGACTTAGAAGAAGAATCTGCTGCTAATACATTATGTGCTTGAGATCCCAACCCATATATCCATCATTTATTGTTCATGCCTCCAACCACATCCAAATAAACAAAATTATCTGAATGTTAAGTGGAGTGTTGGCTGTAACCCTTATTACTTTGAGATTCAAAGTATCTCTCAGCTATTTTGTTTGATATATTTCCTGAAAAAATATAATTATTAAACAAAGTAAATATTTGTAAAGAGATGAAAATAAAAGAGTAGTGACCATATACAGCAATCCTTCCTTGCTGCTTTTTGAACCACTCTGATGGCTTCCATTTAGGCCGGTGAAGCCGCTCATACAACTTAAAACATGTCAGTTCTTTGTTCATTTGCACCCTCTAAAATAATAAAAAGTTAAGTAATATTGGAGTAAAAACTTAATCACTATGGATTTGATAGAAATTAATCAACATTCTTTTGGCATGCTCTCGTGCAGATATTGACCCTCCATTATGTACATTAAGTCCTTCTTTGGAAAGCCTAGTTTGTTTTTTTTTTTGCTTTATCTTGCCAGCCTTCACTATCCCATTCAACCCTTAACTTTTGTAGCATCTCTTGGAGAAACTAATCACCCTTGTCTTCACCACTGCGCACCTTAAACAATGCATTTTTAGGGCTGTTGATCCCTTGCTGTCGAAGGGACTTTTAATGTTGTGCTCATCATTGTCCAACCACTTAAAATTTGCTTAAACAAAGAAAGTAAACAAATTAACATAACAATCACACATTTTTAAAAACATATCAATAAATATGATAGGGGGTGTTACATATTATCTTGAATTCATCGAACCACATTTTAATAGTATTGTTGTCTGCTTTTCCTCAGCTGGACCAAGCACCTTTAAATTTTTTCTTGAAAATCGTTGTGATGACACCTCTTGTTGGGAAGTTAGGATAAAAGCTAAAAGTATAGATATCAAGTTAAATATAATGACAAATAAAAAAAACACATATTACTTACGTGTTCCCAGATGTTGATCTAATCGAAATTCGACCATCTATGTCCCTTTTTCCCCACTGAATATTATATGGTGTCAAAGAAGCTGCCTCAACATTTGGACATACAGATGAACTAAGGGATGGGACACACATGGTATATGAAGATGGGGTAGGGGCAATTGTACTCGAAAGATGAGGAGATGAGGCACTTGAATGCCCTTTTTGTGAATGCGAAGATAGGGTAGAAGTATGAAAAGTCTGGGAATAAGGAGATGATGTAGGTGTATATCCAGTGTGGATCTAGTGAAGCTGAGCTATGTTTGCTACATGTGATGTGTCTGGCTATGTATATGATTGAGAGATAGCCCCTCCCTGCCCTCTATCTCTATCCCTTCCTCTACCTATCAGTTGTAGACAAAAAGACAATGATGTATTTTTATTAAGTTTGATGACAATTTCATAATAAAAAATACAAATAATTACAAAAGACAATGATAGAGAAATTCATAACCATACTACCATAGATTTATAACCTACTTAAAAAATACAGAATATATGATCTACATAATACACTTAGTAAAATGAAGAAAGCTAACAATACCTAAACATCTTCATCTTCATCATTTTCTTTTTCTTCTTCTTCATCTTCCCATTCTCCTTCTTCCTTAGTATCTTCTTCATCCACATCTTTTATTTCAATATCTATATATCTATCTACTTCATTTAGGTTCAAAGAAAGACCATATACTTCATCTATAGGGCCTTCAATATCAACAAGACTCTGCTCGAGATTGTTATTTGCAACTATTACAGGCGATTGCATTAATGACTCTTCTTTGTATGGAGCATCACTTTCGAGCATTTACTTTCTATTGTGGTTTGTATTATGGTTCGTGCCTTAGTTTTGATCACTACTAACCACTCACATTGCTCTTCAAGATATTATGTATAATATACTTGTGTTGCTTGTTATGCAAATATAAAGGGATCATAATTTTTATATCTCCATGATGTTCTAACCTTAACAATCCCATAGTTATCTACCCTTGTTCCATGATTTAAAGTGGGATCAAACCAATCACATTTGAATAGAATTAACATCTTTATAGGTCATCCTGTATAGTGTACTTCAATAATGTCTGTTAAAACCCCATAATAATTATTTTTTGTTGTTTCATTCGTACCACCTTGACAACATACACTCAAATTTGTTGTACCCATACCTTGATCATGATCTTTTGTATTAAATTTATAACTATTTACATAATATGATGGCCATTTGTTGGCTTTTCTTTGAGGACCCTATGCCAAACTCTTTAGAAGGACATCTTCAAAATTATTATTTAACACCTAGTCATCAAACATTTACGTCAGCCTCACATAAGAAGCAAATGTTAGAGAATAGGAAATTAAGGAGAATATGTGCAATATATGTATTCTTTAAACTAGATAGGAAACATTGTGGAGATTTGTCTGTCCACTTTTAAGTCACTTACCCCACATTCTTATAGCATATTAGTATATGTGCTATATTGAGAAAACATGTTAGAGCAATTTATCGTGATATATATTTTTATATTACACTTAAATGAGCATTTTATACACTTACATTAAAAATGGCTCCAATTCAGGACAATTTAGAAGAACATATAAATATGCGGTTTGCAAGTCCCTTTGTTCCAACATGAAGGAAGTGCATCTTCCATTTGGATGGCCAAGGTAATTAAAGATAGAGAGCGGTGGTCTAATTGAACAACCTTTACCTCCATCATCATTTCGTGGTACTTGAGTCCTTCTACATGGAACATCGGTTGGATAATAGTAGGATGCAAATGTAGAGGTCTCCTCCATTAAATAAGCTTTACAAATAGAACCTTCAACTGTAGCTTTGTTCTTTACCTTGCCTTTTAGTGTGCGAATAAACTTAATAAACTTAATTGACATGTTTAGTAGTATGAATACAATGCCATAACTTATAAGAAAACAAAAAGGATACATGACTCTACCTTTCAAATGGATACATCCATCGATATTGCATTGGACCTTCAACCCTTGTTTCGTATGGCAAATGAATTGGAAGGTGTTCCATTGAGTCAAAAAAAAACTTGGAGGAAAAATTTGTTCTAGTTTACAAAGAATGATTGGAATGTTTTGCTCCATCACATGTAAAGTATCCTCACACAACAATGGTGAAGTCAATTCTCGAAAGAATTGACTAAATTCTATGAGTGTGTTCCAAATAGGCTTTGGTAATGCTTTGAATGCAATTGGGAGCAAGTGTTGCATAAACATGTGGCAATCATGACTTTTTATACCAAAAAAATTTGCTTCTCTCATGTCAACACACCTTGATAATATAGAGGCATATCCGTATAGTAATTTTAATTTTTTGACCCATTCACACACAACTAATCTTTGTTGCTTAGTTAATGTGTATTTTGCTTTGAGTTTAATTATTTTTCCATCTTTACCTTCTTGCAACTCTAATTCATTTAGTCTACAAATCTCCGCCAAGTCGAGTCTTGCATTAAAATTGTCTTTTGTCTTACCTTTAGTGTCCATCACTGTGTATAAAATATTCAATAAGACATTTCTCTCAATATGCATAACATTTAGATTGTGTGGGAGAAGATTTGTTTTCCAATATGGTAGCTCCCAAAATATAGATTTCTTGGTCCAGTTGTGAATAACTCCATACCCTGGGATATTTTCATATGTCTCTTTAGTTATGCTAGGCATATATCTTACCCTTTCCAACACTTCTTCACTTGTTAACCGAGGCAGAGGTAAAGATGTCTCATTATGTCTCTTTCGAAAAGCATTCTTATTTCTTCTGTAACAATGATCAAGTGGCAAGAATTGTTGATGGCAATCAAAGAAAGACGTCTTCCGACTATGTCGAAGGATGAATGCCTTTAAACACTCCATACATATTTGGCAAGCAAGTTTTTCCATTGTCATCCAACCTGAAAGCATACCATATGTAGGAAAGTTGTTAATGGTCCACAATAAGCAAGCTTTCATAATAAAGTTCTGCTTCAGTGAGACATCATAAGTAGTGACACCAGCATTCTATAAAAGTTTGAGATCATCTATAAGTGGTTGCAAATACATATCAATTCTATTCTTTGGATTGGAAGGACCAGGGATTATAATGGTCAAGAACAAGAACTCTCTTCTCATGCACATCCAAGAGGGAAGATTTTAAAGGGTAACAATAACTAGCCAACATGAATAAGTTTGACTTGTTTTATCAAATAGAGCAAATCCATCAGGACACAAACCTAACCTCACATTCTGAGGGTCCATTGTAAATTCAGGATATTTTTTATCGAATATTTTCCAAGCCTCACCATCAGATGGATGAGACAGAGAGCCTGTCACCCTCACAGTCTTCCAATGCTATCTCATTTGACTTACAATTTGCATTGAGGAATAAAGTCTTTGCAGCATTGGGATAAGTGGAAAATACCACATTTTTTTCACTAAAAGCTCTCTTACCTTGCCATTTCTAATGACTCTTTTGTAATGTTCTTCACCACAAAATTTACAATAACTAAGCTCCTTATCAAGAGGACTATGATAAATCATGCATCCGTTTCGACAACAGTAAATTTTTATACAACCTAATCCTATTTGCTCCACTGATTTCTTTGCCTGGTAGAGGTTTTTAGGCATATGATTTTTGTTTGGCAATGCATTTCCCATAAATTGTACCCACCGATTGAAACAATTCTCGAATATGTTGAAGTCCAACTTGATATCCAAAGCTTTCACTGCAGCTGACAATTCAGAATAGTTTTCACAACTGTCATACAAAGGAGCATGCGCAACTGCTAACATATTTAAAAAAAATTTGGCTTCTGGATTAGGATCTTCATCCCTCTATTCGCAATGACCAAAACCTTGTTGCTCTATATAATTACCAATAGATGGTCCAACAGTATCCATTACCACTTGTTTCCGATCATCAAAGCATGCCCGAAAATCACTACTTCCATAATATGAGTTTCTTGAAACCATTGGTGTAAAGAGAAGTCTTACTTCATCATGGTTGGTTCAATAATAATAATTACTCATTAATCCCTTCATACAAAGATGGATTTTCACTTTATGAACTGAAAACACTACAAGAAACCAAAGATTTTGTGACAACTTTTTTGTGATGACTAAAGAAATGGTCATTGAAAAACTCTTTTCGTGACGATTTAAAGAGGTCTTCACTAAATGTGTATCTTTCAGTTACGACTTATATGAGTCATCACTAAAAGTGTACTTTTTAGTGACGACTTATATAAGTCGTCAGTAAAAGTATATCTCTTAGTGACAAATTTTAACAATTGTCACAAAACACATCTTTTTAGTGACAACTATAATGAAATCGTCACTGAAAGTAAAATTTTATCTTTCAGTGACGACCTCGGGTCGACACTAAAATTTGGAAGAAGCAAAAAAAACCCACGAGCCCTATGTTTAAATTTCCCCATTTTCCTCTCCCTCGCAACCCTTTTTACTAGCCTCAGTGGGTCTTCTTTTCTTTTCACCTCTTCCCTCATTTCCTCCCAACTTCGGTGTCTGTGAGGCCTTGGTCTCCTCTCGCTAGAGCACAATCCTCGCAGATCACAGTCTAGGCTTAAAGCCTCTACCAGTCGATGTTCTTCTTCCTCATCTTTGGTAGCCCATAGAGGTAATTTCCTCACCAGCTTAACATGGATTCTTCTTCCTTCAAAGCCCTAGTCATGGCGTGAGATTTTAATGTTGATTGTTGAATAATAGGTACCAGGCTCACCCCTATTAGAGATATGCTCACCTCTGGTTTGATGCAGAAGGGTTAATACTAAATAATCCTTTTTCCTCGAAGTCCCTCTTTAGAGAAGAGAGAACACTCACAAAAGAGAGGGCACTCAATAAAGGGGAAACAGAGAAGGGGAAAAAGAAGCTAAGACCACTATGTGAGAAACCCTTTACGAAGCCATTGGAAAAACCCACTCCACTGTGAATGTCTACATAGACAGCTGCCATTTGTATCTTGGTCTCAGGTGTGGTTTCTCATTTTCTTCATCTCTTCAACTTTGTGAATAAGATTTCTGTATCATTACCCTTTGATTTTAGTTCACCTTTCCCCTAATTTTGCTTGTATTGCATGCCCTGCATCTGTGGCTTATGGAGCTTTTTCTTCCTCATTCTTAAGTTGAAGCTCAGAATCATAATCATAAGGTGCATTATTCTTATTTCTCCCCCTAATTTTTTGCTTAAATCACCATCCCCTATTTCAGTGAAGGAACTTTCAGAGTTAAATTCCTTACCCACTTTGATTACCTTATTGGGGTTTGATAGGTGGTCAAATTCCTCACCTACTTCGATTACCTTATTGGTGGTTTGATTACTTTTTTATACTTTCATTTGTTGGTCTTATTTGAAAGGCTGGAAGGGCAAATAATACAGCATAAAGCTAGACCTACACTATTGCATGCTTCTGGATGCTTTTGAATTGATTAATATGCTGATTGTATTTGCGTTCCCTCTCTGCGAGTCAATCATGCTCTATACATTGTATATATTAATAGTCACTTGTGGATAAATTTTGTTTAATCCATATCTTGAATTGTGGCAATATCAAAGCAAGAGAACAAAGACGTTCAAATGCTTTAATATGCTTCAACAGAAGATAAATTGGGAGAACTAATACCAATCAAGAAATGAGAGTTACCTTATAGAATTATTGAACTTTCCAACACACACACCCACACATATATGAGCAAGTAATATATAAGCCCATTGTTGTATTGTGCTGTAACCTGTAATTAGTAATGACTTTCTTTCTTTTGTGTTGTAAGTTGTAAACTGGACATTGATATTATCAATTTCTCAATGTCAGAACCTGATAAGTACATGCCATCCATATGAAATTAGAAGGGACAGAAATTTATATATTGGTAAATAATAAACCTACCAAGTTGTTTGATTGCTTTATATATATATACATGTGCTTTCTAATATGTATGTCATGTGTTGCTTTAATTTCTAAACAACTGCACATTTCATTTTGCATTATTCAGCTTCAGAAACCAGTTATATTTAGAGCAGGCTTTTTGATGAATCTTAGGTGTGCCCTCTGTTCATTATGATTAATTTTAGGATTTTTGATTAATTTCTAAACAGCTGCACATTTCATTTTTTCTTTTTTTGGCTAAGGGAGTGAGTGGGGGAAGGAAAACTAACTCTTATTCCCATTTACTTCTTTGTAGTTCTCTAATCTCTATCAAGGCCAAAACCACTCACTCCTTGAAGCCAATTAACTTCTTTAAACCACACAAATCAAAGTTTTGTGCCCCAGAATCAAAGTCTTCACCTAAAGTTTTGACACTTTTCCAATATATTTTAAACATTTGCAAATTGGACTCTAGAATTTAGATATTCTTAAACTTTATTTTTATGGCCCTAGTAGCAGTACATACCCCATTTATGACATTAGAGTTGTACTTGTTCAATATGGGTTTTCTAATTTCTCATATTTTCACCTACTTAATATGTGGACTAAAGGTGAGTTATTTATCAACATTAAAGGTAGTCTTGATTCATCACCCAAAAATTTTGGAGTTAAAGATTGCATATTTACATAGTTTCTAGTAGGGAAATGCATACTTGTCATAGGCTTAACCAAACATTTCCCTCATGTCTACTACCTCAGTTTTTAGATGATATATATCTACATTAGATTTTGTGTGATCTTATGTACAATGGATCTTATGTAACTTCATGATATGTCTTCCAGATTAGAGAATATTATGCCCTTATGCACAATGGATTAATGTAAGATGTTTAGCCATCTAGAAATAAACTTCTAAATGTTTTAAAGTATGAATTCTTTGTAGATTATTTGCATGTCATCATGATTTTATTCGCCTGATGATTAGCCATATTGGGAGGTGCCTTGACTAAATAAGAATTCCATCTTTTATTAGTATAAAATGCTCCATTTTGATAAAGCCGAATCACTAACCGTGAATCTACTTTATCAATAATTGGGTATTTGGAATTTACACATTTGTACATCTAGTTAATTAAGGGATTTTTTTCACATTTATTGTTAGTTTTTGATATTATTTTTCAAATTTTCTCCCTCCTCTTTTAACAAAGTTAGACAAGTATAGATATATATGCCATATTGTCATTGTGCTGGTTAGTTTTTTGATAATATTTTTGAATATTCTCTACAATTTTAATCATGCCAAATTGACAACCATCCCCTATTACTTGCCTTGCTATTTGATATCATTATGATTAATTGTTATTTGTTATTTATAGCATTCTTGGTACATATTAGCATCCATGTGATTTGTTATTTGTTATCGTTACGTTATTATTTAATTGGATTTTACTTTTTGAGCAATGTATTAATTTGTTATTGTGTGTTATAAACAGGAAAAGAATTTGATAGGCCTAATGAGCAGAGCAGCACCAAGTATTATAACCAATGCAACACCAGCATCTCTAAGAGACTTGCCAAGTCAATTTTTGGGTTCGTTGATATTCTATTATTTGTATTATTTACTGTTAACTGACATTTGGTAGTACCAACAAACTTTTGTTCCAGTTGAAATTATGTTAATATATATCATTCTATTAATTTTTTTATTTTTATTTTTTTTCCATAATGCAAGCTTTTATTTTAAGGACAAATGTAAATATAATTTTTTTAAAAAAAATTAATACAAAGGATTCAATGACAACTTTTATGTCACTGAATCCCTACCACAATACAACTTTCAGTGACAAAATATCAAAGTCGTCACTAAAAAGGGATTTAGTGACGACTTTTCTCGTCACTAAAAGTCTATATGTATCATACTTTTAGTGAAGAATTTCATAAGTCGTCACTAAAAGATGCTTTAGTGACAACATTTGTCATCACTAAAACTTTGTATGCAAACCACTTTCAGTGACGACTTGCCCAAATCGTCACTGAATCACTATTTGATTATACTTTTAGTGATGACTTTTTAAGGTCGTCACTGAAAACACATCTTGTGACGACTAAAGTCGTCCCTAAAGCTTATGCTAGTAAAATTATAAAGAAATTATGCGACGACTTAATGGTTTCAGTGACAAGTTTATTTAGTTTTAGTGATGATTTTAGTCGTCACTGAATGTGGACTTTTAGTGACGACTACAAAAGTCGTCACAAAATACTTTTAGCGACTGAAGTATTTGTAACGAAAGGGTGATGACTTTTTTACTTTTAGTGACGACTTTAGTCGTCACAGAAACCTTATTTTCTTGTAGTGAAAATACTTCTGACACTTGCATTTACTATAAGAACACCTCAACTTTTCTACTCTTTTAAAATGATTCTGACTACAAGCAAACTCTACAAACTTAACAACTCCTGCCATAAATTCATCTAGAACTGTTCTTTTATCAAGACTCACCCTATTATCCATCCACTTACGATGTTCATGAACTTCCATTATGTTTCTAAGCATACATGAAAAAAAACCTCTCAATTCAATATGTAATAATTATAATAACATATTGAAGTAATACCAACACAGTAATTCATTTTCTTTAAAAATCTAGAAACCCAACAACTACTACTTTCTCTTTTCCCACTCTTCCTCCCTAACAAGTTTAACACAAAAAATAATAAGGAATATAGTACAAGGTTGACAATGCCAAAATAATAATAATAAAGTAAGAATTAACTAAGTTAAATCAAGGTTATTGAGATTAATAATAATAATAATAAGGATTTTGTTAGGGACTCAGGTTTGCTCTCTCTCTCTCTCTCTCTCTCTTACTCATACAACCAAATTTTGTAAAAAAGCTACAGAATTTGTAAGTGGGGAACTTTCTCTTTTTATGCATATTATATTCGGAGACAAATTAAGTCACGCAAGGTACTGATCTTGAATTCAACACTTCTATAGTCCCCTAAGTATTCAACTCTTTTGTGTGATAGTATACTGTAGCAATCAAACTCGATTAAGTAACTTTAATATGTATAATATATGTTTGAGTCTTTTTGAATGGCATGCAATATCTTCATTTCATTCCCAAGGAGAAAAATAAAATAAAAAAGAAAGGAACGCACATATGTTAAAGTAACTTTAATATAGACTTTGTCGTATAATCATAATGCTGATTTTTCACTCGAAATTAAACACTAGAAGTAAATCAGCAACCTTAAGAAAAAGAGAGGGAGAAGGGAGAGGAGAGGAAAGATCTTTTTCATAGTCTACCAAAAACCGGGGGCCTAAAAAGATAATGGGGGTGGCTCTTATATAAGATGTGGGTGAAGGAATCTGCAACTGTGTACGATTTTCTTCCGAACCCAAAGACTAGGGAATATAGTGTTTCCCTTTGCCTTCCTTATTTTTATAGAAAATCCAATATAAAACTAACTTAGATGCCTTTCTAAGCATCATACTGCATACGGATTAAGACCAACATTCTCTTCCCAGTATCCCACATTCTCACTCTCTTTCCTCCATTTATTGCATAAAGTTATAATTTTTTTCCACCCTAATAATTCATTCAAAAGTAAAATAAACATAGAAAAACAATGATCTGCAAGGAACTCTTAATTGTTGAAAATATATATTAATTCCAATGCCTTCCTCGAATGAGTTTATTTGTATCTCTGTTCCTCCTTGGGATATTCGAGTCGGGTCTCCAATTATCTCTCCCCATTTATGCAGGCTAAAGCAAAGGAAGCCAAATTATGATTAAAGTGTATGGCTGAATTTTGAAGAATCTCACAACTAAAAAATTCAAAAATTTAAAATAACATTATATAACTTAAATCTACAAAGTAATCAATTTCACATTAAATGCAAAAAAGAAAATGGTTTTCCAATAATCTTTAAAGGAAAAAAAATAAAAACAGAGCAGAAATTTCCTCCCCGTGCGACCCGGTTTACCATTCCTAATTTCAAGCTTGATTAATGATTCAAACATGATTCACTTTAATTTTTTGAGCCGCATATTATTATTGAACAATATTTGGCTCTATAGCAGAAGGACCACTATGTAAATAATCTAACAAGCTTTTAATTTACAAACATACGAGGACTTAAAAACATCCTAATTGTATTGACAGAGAGAACAGAAACAACTTTCA
This sequence comes from Gleditsia sinensis, assembly GCA_037074535.1. Classification (NCBI taxonomy): domain Eukaryota; kingdom Viridiplantae; phylum Streptophyta; class Magnoliopsida; order Fabales; family Fabaceae; genus Gleditsia; species Gleditsia sinensis. The sequence goes on along the minus strand of CM073469.1, from coordinate 15,673,789 downwards.
GTTTATCTATATACGGTATTCACTTATACCTTGCTACGTGAGCTATGGATAAAAAAAATTCATTAGTAGATATGATAACAAACTAAATTTTATGCAATAACTACAAAAGGCTAATGTAAGCAATGGCTCAATGCAATTTTCTGGGTATGAAATGGTGTATTAAATTTGTATTCTTCACTATTCTCTTCAGCGAGTGTGCAGGTATCTTAGATAGTTGTGTCCAATTTAGGTGCTAGGTGGAATACTTCAAGTCTTGAAGAATGACTTTGCATAGAAAGCAGAACAGGGCATAGCATCACTTAGTGCTGCCCTTACATCTAGGCATTCATGAAAAAGAAAACTTAAAAATTGCATCAAGAAATGGGGATCATATTTTCAAACACAGGTATCTCTCCCTTTTATTCCTCAATCATCTTCTACTTTTACTTGTTTTATATAATGACCCATGATGTATCATTAGTGTGTGTTTCAGTCAGGTTGATTTTGGGTCTTCATCTCATTTTGGAAGACAAGAAGGAAACCCAAAATATGCTGAGCAATATTAGAAGTAAGAAACAAGGGAATTATCCAACAACCATAATAGAAAGTGAGCGATCATAATAATGGGTAACCAGTTGATGAGCACTTAAATATAGTAGTGGAAGACACTCAAATAATCATGGAAGCTGAGAAGCTGCATTTATAAGAATTTCACATGACATTTTGGGTTTTATTATACATTTCATATTTAGAATTTTTAACTCCATTGGCTACATTTTGATCAGCGATGTTAAACTTTAATTAATTCTGCAAATGAACTTGGAACTAGGTCAATTTGTTTGCATAGCACGTGATTGGCACGAGACAGAAAATGAGTCCATTTGCGTAGGATGAAGACCCAAGTTATCCTACAAAAACAAGTAATCCAAATCTTGCAACTATTTATTCCTTCCCCCATCGATCATTTCCAAAATCCCGAAACTGAAAAGGAAAAATCAACATAACCCATGAGGACAGGAAACATTTATACCCTATCTTCGGTCAGGAAACTCAGAAGTAGCCTCAAATACACAAAAAAACTATACAAAGTAAAACCCACATAAATTCAACGCCAAAAATAGACAACAGATACCAAGAAGAAATTCATCAAACCGATAACATCAAAGGTCCATGGAAAATAACTTAAGCAAAAACTAGAGTGGAGGACATGGTACAACAATCTTTACAGACCAAAAAAAGAACAAAGAGGCCTACAGCAGGGAAGAGAGCTCAAACAGATCATCAAAATGGAAACCCCCACCAGAGATATGGATAAAGATAAACACAAATGCAACTTTTCTCAAAGAAGACTTTAGAGTGTTACCTAGCAATAGTTGTTAGAGATGACAAAGGGATTCTTCTCACAGGCTCCATCAAATAGAACTCAGCTCAATCAGCACTGGAAACAGAATGCAGAGCAATATAAGAAGCCCTGATCTTAATTAGCAACCTGCAATTAAATAAGGTAATTATTAAGACAGAATGCAAAGAACTGGTGGAAGGGTGTTATCACGCCCTAATTTAATGGAACGCGAATAACACAACTAACCGATAACTTAACCCTTATTTATTTACATATGGCTTCACAATATCAAATTTCAAGAAACCATCATACGTTTACACGTTTTTAGTATAGCTAATTATACATGCTAAAACTACACTTAACAATATTACAGCAGAAGCAAGGATCCCGTTTGTGGCATTCAGAGCATACTCTAGATTACAATGACATAATATTTTAAACATTTTGAGCCTTGGAAGCAATGTAGGCTCACTTAGGGAATATGACAACTAGCTGATCACGTAGCTATAAAGCCAACCTTTGTATCTTTATCTAAAAAATGTGGAAATATCGTGTATTGAGTTTGACAACTCAGTGAGCAGATAACACCTCCTATGATCTCTCAGATCAACATATGGATGTACTCATTTACTAAAATTTATCACATCAGAAATTACAGTTCAAAAGTACATCCATATGGGACTCGCATTTTTAAATTTTCTCAGTTCAAATCACATCAAATATCTGTAACCATATATGTTACTATATGATCATTAATCAACATTGATATTCATTTAAAACATTTCTTATAAAAATATTAGGAGGATCCCATATTAGAGTTCAATCCCTCTTGTACTTTGTTGGTGTAGGATTTGTCTATACTTAGCATCTCAGCCAAGGTTTGCCCTACCACTATTCAAGAGGACACGCGAAGGGACTCTAATATGGGCAATTTTTCGAGCACAAAGCAAGGGAAGGAAAATCACATATCATCTAACTAGCATCTCGCCCATATAGGAGACATCCCGCCCTCCATCACATATCATATCCCATGAGTTGGCCCTCACACGAGGCTAGCACCACCCCTGCTAGTTGAGGTATCAAGGTACACCAAGGCTAACATCACCTGCTATTAGCAAACAATGTTTCTAATAGGATTCTTTCACAAAAATTATCATATGCACATATTCCATATCATTCAAAATAGACCTTTCAGTATAATACAGAATTTCAGTCTCAATACAGCTCATCTGTCATAAATTTTCCAATCAGGGTTTATCACATATACATGCCCTTTCTCAAGGCAATCATATAGCTTTATAAATCAATGCCATGTGCATAAATATTCACTTAATCATTTAATGAGAAATACATGTAGTATCAAATATACCATGAGTTCAGAAATCTATTTTCAAAACTATACTCTTCTTGAACTATATTCCAGATTGTAAACAATTCAAATAATTTAATCCATTTCAAAAACATATAAAAGTGTAAATAACTTATAAACATAATTAATTACACATTTTAAGATCAAGAAGAGTAAGGCAAGTCATAGAAAGAATCATCTACTCACAAAGTTAGGGTATCAAGTTGGATAACCCCAAAATCTATGTTTCTAGTCCAAATTTGGCAAAATAGACCCCAAAAATGAGTTCAAAAGCTCCAAAAACCTTGAAAATGACTCCATCTTTGTGAAATTTGGCCTCTGGGAGCTTGGTTAAAGCAAGTCAACGCAACAGGGTATGGATTCACGCGCTATATGCGCCACTAGGGAAGCTGCGTGTGGGCTTCACTCACCAAGGGATAAGCGGCGTGTGGGGGTGCGTACAAGGGAGGATGGTCCTAAAATTTAAGATCCTAAGGTTTCAACACCTTTTGGATCGACCTACGGTGTTAGTTTTTACGTTTGAGAATCATAGATAGGAGTTTTCGAGATTACCTTTTTAGGTAGTTTTCCCTCCATTTTTTGGCCAATCTCTGGCCAATTTTTCAGAAACCAATTGGATGGATTTGTAGAACTCTTTGTCTTGAGTCTGTTGGTGGTGGTAGTGTCGAAATCCAAGGTCCAGAAGCGGTAGAATCTTAGAGAGAAGTTTTAGGGTTTCGAGGGAGGAAATTTGGAGGAGAGAGGGAATTCCGGATTTGTTGCTTCTTGTGTGGCTGAGGCCCTTAAAATATCTCGGAAGACCTTTCTACAAAAATTCAATTTTAGAAGGAGGCCCTTGCAAATTTTCCTTATTTACATTTTGACTCTTAAACTTTTAAGAAATTGCATTTTGGCCCCAAAACGTAAATTCTCATATTTTCTTTTTATTTCTTTAATCCATGTAATAAATAAATATATTTTCAACGGTTCTTATCTCCTTTTTCAAAATTCTCTCTTTTATTCAAAATTTTCTTTAATTAGAATTTTTTTTAAATTTACGGCTATTACATTCTCTCCCCTTAAAAAAATTCGGTCCTCAAATTTCATCACCATAGTTATAAATAAATACTAACCTCATTGTTCAAACAAATGCAGATATCTGGTGCGTATGTCATCCTCTCTTTCCCAAGTAGCATGCTTAGATGAGTGATTTTTCCATCCAGTTTTTTGTGTGCCTATATTATGGAAGTATTTACCAGATCCTACACATGTTATACAGTGTCCATAGATTTAGTTACGGAAAGATTTAACTTATGAGGAACAACCAATAGCGATAGTAGACAGACAAGTAAAGAAGTTGTGGTCAAAAAAAATATTTATAGTGTTCACCTATGAGATATTTTCAAAAAGACATGTTCACCTATGACAAATTCCAACGGTCGATGTCTATGATCAACATAGGATTTCTGTCTACTTTGGGCTACAAATAATCTTTCCTTAATTAATTTTACCTTGACCAGTGCATCTTGTACCATATTAGGCTCTAAAGTCTTAACTTCGCCCATCTCAAACCATCCAATAGGAGAACGACAACGTCTACCATATAATACCTCAAAAGGGGCCATTTATATACTGACTTGGTAGTTATTGTTATAAGAAAATTCAGTTAGAGACAAAAATCTTTCCCAACTACCTTGAAAATCTAGCACACAAGCTTGAAGCATGTCTTCCAATATTTGGATGGTTCGCTCAGATTGTCCATCTGTTTGAGGATGAAATGCAGTACTGAGATTTAACTTTGTGCCCAAAACTTCTTGTAAAACTGTCCAAAAACGAGCTGTGAACTGTGGTCCTCGATCAGAAATAATTGATATTGGCATTACATAAAGCCTCACTATTTCATTCAAATATAAACTTGCATACTGAACTACATTGTATATGGTTTTCACTGGTAGGAAATGTGCTGATTTAGTCAACCTATCAATGATCACCCATATTGAATCAAACCCTTTTGATGTTCGTGGTAGCCTTCTAAAAAAATCTATAGTTATTCTTTCTTATTTCCATTCACGTATCTTTATCTACTGATGTAGCCTTGCAGGCCTTTGATGTTCTGCTTTTACCTACTAGCAAGTTAACCATCAAGAAACATAATCAACTACATCTTTCTTCATATCTTCCCACCAATAAATTTCTTTTAGATCTTTATACATTTTAGTTATTCCAAGATGAATGGTATACATGGATTTATGGCCTTTCTCTAAAATTTATTTCTTAAGTTCTTCTTTATCAGGTATACACAGCTGCTTACCCAATCTTAGAATTTATTCAGGGTCTACAGTAAATTCAACTTCATCGCCATTTTTCACCTCTTCAATTTTCTTGCATAACTAGGCATCATATTTCTGTGCCTTTTTCACCTTATCGACCAAAGATAATTAAAATTGTATATGGGCTAATAATATTCCAGGCTCCTTTACTTCCATTACTACCCCATTAATTTTCAACTCATGCATTTCTTTAATTAACGGCCTTCTTACCAGTGTGATATAAGCTAAACTACTCATAGACTTCCTACTTAATGCATCAGCCACTATATTGGCCTTATCTGGATGGTATAGCATTGTGCAGTCATAATTTTTAAGTAATTCCATCCATCGTCTTTGTCTCAAATTAAGATCTTTTTGTTGAAAAATATATTTGAGACTTTTATGATCTACATAAATTTCGCATGTCTCACCATATAAATAATGCCTCCAAATTTTGAGAGTAAAAACTACTGCTGCCATTTCCAAGTTATGAGTCAGATAATTTTGCTCATGTGGTTTAAGCTATCTAGATACATATGCAATGAATTGACTATTTTGCATCAACACACATCATAATCCAATTCTCGATGCATCACAGTATATTGTGTATCCTTCGGTACCTGAAGGAATAGCCAATATTGGCGTCATAGTCAAACATTCTTTGAGTTTCTGGAAACTTCTTTTACATTCATCTGACTAGTCAAATTTTATTTCTTTTCTTGTCAACCTCATCAAAGGAGTAGATATTTTTGAAAAAAAAATTCACGAATATGCGGTAATAGCCTGCTAAACCAAGGAAACTACGAATTTCTGTAATTGTCGTAGGGCGTGGCCATTGCTGCACCGCTTATACCTTTCTAGGATCAACTTGAATACCATCCAAAAACTTGGCATACAGCTGGTGTTCTCTTAGAGTTTACAATGCCATTCTTAAATGTCGCTCATGCTCTTCTGAACTCTTTGAATATACCAGGATATCATCTATAAATACAATAATAAATTGATCCAGGAAAGGTTTAAATACTATATTTATCAAATCCATGAATGCAGCTGGACCATTTGTTAAACCAAATGGCATTACTAAGAACTCAGTGCTCATATCGAGTCCTAAAAGCAGTTTTTGAAATATCCTTCTTCTTTATCCTCAATTGAAGATACCCAGATCTCAAATCAATTTTTGAAAAAAATTGAGCACCTTGTAGCTGGTCAAATAGATCATCTATACGGGGTAATGGATACTTAGTACATATTGTCACCTTATTCAACTGTCTGTAATCAATACATAGCCGTAGTGATCCATATTTCTTTTTCACAAATAAGAGTGGAGCAGCCCAAGGGGAAGTACTAGGGCGTATAAATTCCTTGTCTAACAAGTCTTGCAACTTGGTTTTCAATTCCTTGAGTTCAGTCAGTGCCATGAGTATGTACTGTCTCATTTCTAAAGGGTCATGGACCTTCTCTGATCAAGACCATGGATGGTAGGTTTCTAACTGCAATGAAGAAGGTTTGAAGGTAATTAGCTACGTAAACAAGTTAATTTGATGGGTCAAATTAACCTTCACATTTTTTGTTACCTAATAATATTCTTGTTTGGTTCAGTGTTGCCTTCTTTTATCAATGCTGCCACCGGAGCTTGTGAGCGAAAAGATGGAACCTGAAAGGTTATATGATTCTGTCAATGTCGAAATTTTGTATAATTGCAGAGTACAAGAGGTGGTTTAGCAGCCTGGGAGCCAGCCGGAGGTCATGATTGGTTGGAAGTAAGTGCTACAATAGAATATTAGTATCTAATTTTAGGATATAAAAGTGGTATCCTTATTAAAATACCCCACCAGATCACCTTATTTTATTGGCGAAATAAAAGTGTGGAGGTATTAAAAAATCCACTTGAATTAATTGGAAACTCCTTCAACAATGAAAATTTGAAAATTCTCCCACTCTCTTATTCCCATAGCTCCATTGCCGGTATTCATTAGCATAATAGTGTAAAAAATTGACTCTTAAATTTATGACTTCTGCTAGGGAGAGCTCGAATAATTAAGACTCGAGGTTTTCATCGGTCAGTTTTACTTAAGATTTATGTTTTTCTTTTTTGCTTTTGTCCTTAAAGTGTGGATCTCAAAAGAGATTGAACAGTGGAAAGCTCAAGCTTTCCATAGCAAAACCCTAAATTTATATGGTATATTCTTACTTTCAACTTCTATTCATCAACTAAATACCTATTTTTTTTTTCATTGGATCAATTTCTTTTTTAAATAAAATGATGGAGTTAAATTATATTTATATTAAATTATTTGAAATTACAAATGAAATTTGAGTAGTTGGAAAATTTATAGTACCCAATAACTGTCATCGCCCACTTTAGTTTATTTAATGCTGGAGTTTGTTAAATTATTTTTATTATTATATTATAAAGCAAGTGACCCACCCTACAAAAATTTTGAATCTGCCACTAATTAGTAAATGTAATTTAGGGATTGGTATCCTCTGAATTGTCAAATAAATTTACAGATAAATTTAAGTGAGAAAAAGGCAATTTATGAAACCTATTTCTGAATTAATTAGTTTCACTTATTCATTACATATTAATTTTATTGAACTATGTCTTTCTCTCTTTTAAACTTACCTTATAAAATCTTTTTGAGAACTTTAAAGAATCTTAATTTATAGTTTAGACTTTTGAAGTAAAGTAAAGAAATGAATGCAATATTTCATTTGCTTGTTTGGATCAGGTGCTGAATTAATCCAACAGAATTTTTTGCCGACATTGTAGTTGAGCATGAATATGTTGAGTGTACTGGGTCAGCAATTCAGGCTTTAGTTTTGTTTAAGAAGCTCTATCCTGAGCATAGGAAGAATGACATCAAAAATTTCATCGCCAACACCGTACGATTCCTTGAAGATACACAAACAGAGGATGGTTCATGGTTTGGGAGCTGGGGGGTGTGCTTCACTTATGGTTCTTGGTTCGCCCTTCGTGGGCTAGCTGCGGCTGGGAAGACTTACAGCAATTGTGCCGCCATTGTCAAAGCTGTGAATTTTGTACTAAAAGCCCAGAGAGAGGATGGCGAGTGGGGTGAGAGCTATCTTTCATGCCCAAAAAAGGTTAATGACTTTGAAGTCAATATTATTCTAAGCACCACTAGTTAATGGGAAAATTATATCTTTTTCACTTAGATTTTTGCCCTCATTGCAATTTTCTTTACATCAATTAATTCTTTAATTCATTTATCTCATTATAATTATTTCTTATCGTCAAAATTAAACAGAAATTTTAATATTAACCAAGTGAAATACCAAAAAATCCTTCCTATACAGATATATGTACCTCTTGAAGGAAGCCGATCAAATGTAGTACGCACAGCATGGGCTATGATGGGTCTAATTCATGCTGGGCAGGTTAGTTAACACAATTTCATCTTAAAATTTATAAACGTTAATTATTAGAACGCTTATTTATAATTACCAAAACTTCCAACCAATAAATACAAATTATTTGTTCCTATTTGCTTGGACAGGCAGAGAGAGACACGACTCCTCTTCATCGTGCAGCAAAGTTGCTCGTCAATTCTCAGCTGGAAGATGGGGATTGGCCACAGCTGGTAGGCACTTATCACTCACTCACTCACTCAGTGGTGTCAATATGAGAAGGCTGTATGGACCGAACCATCAAATTCTTTTAAAATTACAGGACTTCATAAAAAAATATTATACTTAAAAATAATTTTTTTGCTCAACTTTGTTGAGCTCTAGGGTTGTACTAACTCGAGCGGGTCAACCCTTAAAGCCTAACAAAAACATATATAAAAAAGTGATAATTAAGTAAGACTAGAGTAGAGTTAAGCTGAGTCAATCCCTAAGAGCTTAACAATTTTGTATAAGAATGTAAAATATTAGTATTTTATAATATTATTTATATTTAGAATAAAGATAATTATGATTAATCTATTCTTAAATTGTAAAATTTTTATTACAAATTAATATAGGTTCAAGGTTATAGTCCATTAAGCCAATCCTTATATTCAGCCCGCAGTCTTTGAAGGGCTAGGCCAGCCTGACATCTTTGAATCCTATATTTTAATAGGACTTTTCTGGCCCCTCCCCTAAAATTCCTATAATGCTTCAAAGCTAGGTTAGGCTATCTCTAGTTGACAGATGATTCACTTTTTTGATAGTTATTCAACTTATAAATGAAGAGTGAATCACTATTTTGGTCAATAAAAGAAACTAGTGTTATTAATTTGGTTCTTCAATTATATTTTCTATCATTTTAATTCTAACTTTCTAAAAAAATATATTATTTTGGCCCTCAGCATCAAGTTTATTTAAAAAATGCTAACAATGTTACTTACGTGGACTAATTTTGTACAACATGAAACATTAATTATTGTTGAGGTCTGTTAAAAGTTAGATGAAAGTAAAATGCATCATTTTCTTTAATGAAATTAAGGGCAATTTTGTAAATTAGAAATAACTTTGTTTGTAATTGTATTAAAAAAATGATGTGTCGCTTTACTTTCATTTGGATTCTAACAACTCACATCAATAAGTAACGTTCCACATTGAACAAAATTAATGCTTTTCAAACAAACTTAACGTCGAGGAATAAAATGGAGTGCTTTTCAAAAAGTTAAAATAAAAACTATGATAATTATCTTTGACAGATCAAAATAATTAATAGCACTAGTTTCTTTCAAAAATTAAAATAATAACTTACTAATAAATTAATTATATAGTTATGAAATTGAACTTTTATGGTTTATTTTCAGGAAATCACAAGAGTATTCATGAAGAATTGCATGTTACATTATCCAATGTACATAAATATTTTCCCAATGTGGGCCTTGGCTAAATATCGCAAGCACTGTGCATTGCCTTCCGCAGCTGTTTTAAAAAAATTCAAGCTTGGGAAAACCGATACAAAAGCACACATAATGGAGCTGAAACCTCATCTTCAATCCGAATTCGCACCACATATTTAATTTAAGTAGACAATTGAGATTATAAGAGTGTTTTGTTTTCTTAACAATGTAATATAACTAATAATTTTTGCGAGAGTACTTGAATATTTTCCAATTACAGGCATGATTAATAGGTAGGTTGTTTTTGCCCCAAAATCAGGTTAAATCTTAACCCTAAAAAGAATAAAAAATAAAAAATCATAGTAAGAAAGATTGGACTGCACTGGCTTGTTCAACTAAAAAATCGGTAAACTAATCTAGTTATTGGTCCGTTCGTATGGAGTAAATCGGTAGACTCAAGAAATGTTCAATTCTAGTAAAAATACCAAGTAAAACCAGCAAAAACTAGTCGCTTTATGAACGGGCCATGGGTTTAGGAAGAAACCGGACAAGATAGTGCAATTGAGACAAAAACGCACTTTAGGAAACCAGTATTTCAGCTTACCACCATGCCACGCTTACTTGTTTGTTAAGTATAGGTAAGTTTTTATATTTATTTGGTTACTCAAGTGATAAAGAAAAGGGAACCAATTATTATTTCATTAAATACAACAAATAAATGATAAATTAATTTCTTTATTAAAATTTATTAATTTCATAAATATTATATCATTTGAATTTTTTTGTACACATAAATTATTTAATGATACATTGTATTAATATTTACTATTTAATTGTATAATTACTATTTACTATACATGCACACACACATATATATTGTAATATCCCATAATTTTATTTTTAAATAATAATATTTTTCTATAAATAAATATTTTTTTTATTTATTTAAAAATGATTATGTTTTACTAAAAGTAAGTATACTTTTAAATAAAATAATTACTGTTTTTCTTAAAATAATTATATTAGCCTCTAATAAATTTTTGTTGTATTTTTAGAAATATTCTTTCTTTTATTATGTATAAAGATATTTATTTTGTGATTTTTTTTATTAAGATTTTTATAAAAAAAAAAGTAATAATTTAATAGTTTAATTAAAGTGTTATAAGAATGCAAATTTTTAGAACTTTTTGGGATGTTTTAGGATGAAAAACGGTATTTATATGAATATATATGAAATAAAATAAAAATAAATATAAATATTTAATTATTAAATAATAATAATTATTATTAAAATAAAATAAAAGGGGAAGGGGGAGACGGAATGTAGAAGGATGAAACAGAGAGAAAAATGAATAGTGTAAATAGTGAATAGTACCTCCATATTTTCTCTCTAGATCTGGAGTGTCTACAGGCCTCCAATCTCAAAACTAATGGTACCAATAGATTCAGGACAGAGAGTACTACGATTTTGACTGAACAATTTCTCAAATCAACCGTTGAATCGCCACAGATCGGAAGTAAAAAATTTCAGAAAAAAGTAAACTCTAAAACTCTTACTTAGAGACCTCAAATTGGAAATATGACACCATAGATGGATTCAAGAGCTAGATAAACCTTAGGATATGAAATTTTTTAGCTATCTGAAAACTTTTTGTTCTTGGTGAATAGCATTTTCCAACAATGAATAGTGTTTTCCGGCCATAAATAGTGACCCAAGTTTCCGAAGTCATTTTTTTAATTTTTGGATCCTCCAGACACATTTTTTAAGTCTGTTTAGTCAAATATGGATTGAAAAAGTGCATTTTAGGACTATCCAATCTGGATCCCTTACCCTGTGAGTAGATGATTCTTCCTATGGCTTACCCTATACTTTCCTTGATCTTTGAGCATATATATGATTATGTTTATGAGATATTTACACTTTTATATGTTACTGAGATGCATTAAAATTATCTGAATTTCCTTCAATTTGAAATACAGTTCAAAAATAGTATAATTTTGAAACTGGATTTCTGAACTCATGGTGTATCTGATTTCACATGTATTTCTCATTAAATGATAAAGTGAATATTTATGCATGTGGCATTATTTATAAAGCTATATGATTGCCTCGAGAAAGGGCATGTAAATGTGATAAACCCTGAATATGGAATTTATGACACATGAATCTGTATTGAGATTGAAAGTCTGCATTATATTGAGAATTTTATTCTGGATTATATGGCATATGTGCATATGGTATTTTCTGTAGAGGAATCCTATTGGAAACACTGTTTGCTAATAGTAGGTGATGTTAGCCTTGGTGCACCTTGATAACCCAGCTAGCAGGGGGTGGTGCTAGCCTCGTGTGTCGGCCAACACACGGGATATGATATGTGAAGGAGAACGGGATGCCTCCTGTATGGGCAAGATGCCAACTATATGAGATGTGATTTGCCTTTCCTTGTTGTGTGCTTGGGAAATACCCATATTAGAGTCCCTTCGCGTGTCCTCTTGAATGGTGGTAGGGAAAACTTTAGCGAGATGCTGAGTTTAGACAAATCCTACACCAACAAAGTACAGAAGGGCCTGAACTCTGATATGGTGGTTCTGATATGGAATCCTCCTAATGTTTTCATGTGAAAAGGTTTTGATGCATTACGATATTTGAATAATGATCATACCGTATTGCATATGATTTTGAATATCTGAATGTGATATGAACTGAGAATATTTGAAATGCGGGTCCCATATGAATGTACTTCTTAACTGTATTTTTTGTGACAAATTTTAAAATATGAGTACATATATATGTTGACCTAAGAGACCATAGGAGGTATTATTTGCTCACTGAGTTGTCAAACTCACTACACGTTATTTATATGTTTTTCAGATAAGATTATAGAGTTTGGTTCTTCCCCTTCAAATAATTGACCAGCTACACGACATGATCTCTGGGTGAGCTGATGTAGATTTGTCGTGATCTACCAAAATATTACCGAACCCCTATAAGGAATGCAATGTAGGGTAACTCCGGATCGTCTCTCAAGGAATGCTAATGTTAAATGATAGTTTCAAGATCTAACCGGGGGGGGGGGGGTTGGATTTTATCACAATCAATTAGATCACAAGTGAAAATTTTGACAAAGGTTATATTACCGAAAATGTAACCTCACTAGACATTCTTCAAGAATTTGTTCGGTTTATCCTAGACTAAAAATGATTAATCAAGTTGTTGGTTGATTTTAGTCATAATCGAAATCTCTGCATCATAACCTTCATCATTCAAAATTCGATCACAACATATATTACAAATCCATGCAATCACATATAACTTGTAATCTGTTGTTTATCTGAAAATCAAATATCAACCAATCTATTTCCTTTGTTCATGCAATAGAATAAAGATATATCAATCAAGATTCTATCTCATACATCAAACTTGAATGGATAACAGAAATCTCTATATATTCATACAAGATTTGAAATACTTCAGAAAACAAAGAAGATGATATAAACTTGATTACAATACAAACGGAATCTCAAAACCTAACCGAATTCAGAGGAAGTCCAGCTGGTTACAAACTTCTCTACTCTGCCATGGATGTCCAAGCTCTCCTCTAGAGGTTAAAGATGAAGATAGATGTGTGTATCAGAGTGGTAAGTGGTCTGAATTCCGAATTCCCCCCCAATTAGACCAAAGGAAGGGAATCTTAATCATTAAAACTGACCAGGACAACATGTGACAGCTCTGCTTTCGGCTGCATGTGTCCCTCCAGCTTTGCACCACTAATTTCGGGACCCAAATGCCTCTGGCTGGCAAAGTGGTCTTCATATGAATTATTCCTCTACGTCATAGGGTCCCAAGGCCACCGAAATCATGCCAAACGGACATTCCTAACTCAGCTTATGGCCATTTAAACACTCAAAGGACAGATTCTGTTTGTGCTGTCCATGTATTTGACTCTTGGTGTAATTCGGCCTATTGGACCTTCGAATTGGATCTTGGGCTCTTCATGAAAGTTATGGAAATTTATCTTAGCTTTCCTACAAGACTGAAATCAGAATTTTTGGTGGTCTCAAACTCCAAATATAACAGAAATACACAGACAGGTTCAAAAAGACAGAATTGCTGGAAAAAAATCTCAAAGACCAAAATAAAACTCAAATCATAAAGCCTAGCTTAAGTGATAGAAATAAGTGTAGGAGAGGATGAAAACACTATATTATGATGATCAAATAATATATAGAAATGATGTTTATCAAATTCCCCCACACTTTTCCTTTGCACGTCTCGGGCAAACTAAAATTCAAACAAACTAGAAAATAAAGGAAACAATCCAGGATTTACATTCCAACAACTTTCAAGAATGCAAAAGTTAAGTGAGCAAGAAGAACGTTAAATGCTTTAAGGAATCAAGACATTCATGAATTTATTTCTTACACTTCCAACTAAAAAGCATGGTGATTTCAATTGAATTGTGTGAACTAAGAATGATAGATTCTCACATGATATACTCTCAATTCTCAAGTGTTTAAAAAGAAAGGTTTGTGTTTTCACTCAATACAACTCATGACAATTTGCACTACCATAGGCTTGCTTCTGTTCTAATCTCCACCAATTTTAAACACATGCATGCACAAATCAAAAGGAGTTTATTTAAAGTTGTAATGGGGCTAAGGAAAAGGAAGGGATGAAAAAGATAACATGGGTATGGAAATTTAAAACTAAAGAGAGCATGAGAACATTGGGAGATAAAATGAGCAATATGCACCAAAATCATCCAAAAATTCTATACATCTTTGTTTCTTTTTCTTTTCTATAAATTTTTTTTTTCATCTCTAAAATTCACATTCATAAACTCTAAAATTCACATAGCCAATTGATTTCAAATTTACAACTTCTTCTCCCCCACACTTGAATTTGTCTATCTCAGACAAAGATCAACTCATCAAATAATCAACCAATGCTCTCTTACTCCCTAAGGTAAGGTAGAATCATGGTTTCATGCTTAAGGTTGGTAATGAGGGAATTGGAAATATTAGGGTCAAAGGGAAATTGTATTAGGTAGGCTATTTGGTTAACTAGCTAAATGTAAGAAAAGAAAGCCTTCATTACATTCATGCATGCATATGAAAATATAGTCTAAAAAAGAAGCAAAGCAAGTTCTAGAGTGTCAAACTTCATGAGTGTAATTCACACAAGAAAAGAATAGAGAATGACAATTGGCCCAAATGCTCACTAGGTATGCACTAACATGCTTAATCCATTTATTCAATGTTCTATCACCAAACTAGCTAGCTAAGAGATGCAAGAAATGCATTCAGTCATGCTTTAGACCTCAAATTTTTAAAGTGCTCCAAGCTCACAACCTTTACAAATCTCAAAGCTATTGAAAATGCAAATGGAAAATGGCAATGGCAATATGAAAATAAACTTAGCAGTTTTTTTTTTAACAGAACAAGAATAAGCGAAAGAAAAAAAAATATTCAAGCATAAGTAAAATGAACTCCCTCAAGTTAGGGAAACAGCATCAACCAAAACCAACTCTTTAACCGAATTCTCTTTAGCTCCCTCATGAAATTGTTTGAGTCGGTGTCCGTTGACTTTGAAAGTCCGCCCTGTAGTCACATCTTGAATTTCAACTGCACCATAAGAAAATATATTAGTGACTAAAAATGGGCCCTCCCATCGGGATCTCAATTTGCCTGGCATAAACTTAAGGCGAGAGTTGTATAAGAGCACTTTCTCCCCTTCTTTGAATTCCTTTCTAAGGATTTGCTTGTCATGAAAGGACTTAGTCTTCTCTTTGTATATTCGGGAATTCTCATAGGCCTCTAATCGGAGTTCTTCTAATTCCTGAAGTTGCAATTTCCTTCCGACTCCGGATTGGTCTATGTCCAAGTTACAAGCCTTTACTGCCCAATAAGCCCAATGCTCTAGCTCCATTGGAAGATGACATGCCTTACCAAAGACAAGCCTATAGGGTGACATGCCTATAGGTGTCTTATAGGCAGTCCTGTAAGCCCATAAAGCATCATTTAGCCGCTTACTCCAATCTTTTCTGTCTGGTCTCACTGTTTTCTCCAAAATTTGTTTAATCTCACAATTGGAGACCTCGGCTTGGCCATTTGTCTAAGGATGATAAGGAGTTGAGACTTTATGAAAGACACCATATTTACTTAACAAGGTTTTCATGTGTCTATTGCAAAAGTGAGATCCTTGATCGCTAATGATTGCCCTGGGTATGCCGAACCTGCAAAAGATGTTTGATCTAACAAAATTCACAACAACATGAGAATCATCAGTTCTAGTGGGAATGGCCTCCACCCATTTGGAAACATAATCAACAGCCAATAAGATATAAACAAAGCCAAATGAGACAGGAAATGGACCCATGAAGTCAATTCCCCAAACATCAAAGATTTCACAAAACAATAAAGGTTGTTGGGGCATTTCGTTCCTACGGGTTATATTTCCTGCTCGTTGACATTGTTCACAAGATTTACAAAATTCATAGGCATCATGAAATAAGGTAGGCCAATACAAACCAGAATCTAATACCTTCCTTGCAGTCCTCTGGGGACCAAAATGACCTCCACAAGCATAGGAATGACAAAAGGAAAGTACAGAATGAAACTCATAATTTGGTACACATCTTCTAATTATTTGGTCACTACAAAACCTCCACAAATAAGGATCATCCCACACATAGTATTTAGCTTCACACTTGAATTTATGCATCTGTGCACGTGCAAGATTTAAGGGCAGCACATGTGCAACCAAATAATTTACAATGTCAGCATACCATGGAAACGCACCATGCAGCTGTAAAAGCTGCTCATCTGGGAATGAATCTTGAATAGGAAGAGAATCAGATGCTCTCTCTATTCTGTTCAAATGGTCAGCAACCACATTTTCTGCTCCACTCCTATCTCTAATCTCTAGGTCAAATTCTTGAAGAAGGAGCATCCATCTAATTAACCTTGGTTTGGCATCGGGTTTCTTTAAGAGGAACTTGAGAGCTGCATGATCAGAGAAAATTACCACATGAGAACAAAGCAAGTATGATCTAAATTTATCTAATGCAAAAACAATTGCTAAAAGCTCTTTTTCTGTTGTGGTATAATTTGCTTGGGCAGAATCAAGTGTCCTCGAGGCATAATAGATGACATATGGAGCTTTATCAACTCTCTGGGCAAGGACTGCTCCCACGGCATAGTTAGACGCATCACACATTAGTTCAAATGGAAGCGTCCAGTCAGGTGACTGGATGATGGGAGTTGAAGTGAGAGCCTTCTTAATATGGTCAAATGCATCCTTGCATAATGAGTTGAAAATGAAGTCCACATCCTTTTGTAGCAAGCTGGATAATGGAAGGGCAATTTTGCTGAAGTCACGAATGAAGCGCCGGTAAAATCCTGCATGGCCAAGAAAGGAACGAACTTCCCGCACACTTGCAGGGTAAGGTAAAGCAGTAATAACATCAATCTTAGCTGGATCTACCTCTATGCCCTTTTTAGAAATTATATGCCCTAAAACTATACCTTGTTCTACCATGAAATGGAATTTTTCAAAATTTAAAACAAGGTTAGTTGTAGTGCACCGATGTAATACCTTAGATAAACTATCCAAGCATTCATCAAAGGAAGAACCATATATGGTGAAATCATCCTTGAATACCTCCATACAGTTCTCTAAAAAATCAGAAAAGATACTCACCATGCAACGTTGGAATGTACCTGGAGCATTACAAAGAACGAATGGCATTCTCCTATATGCAAAAGTGCCAAATGGGCACGTGAATGTGGTCTTCTCCTGGTCCTCTGGGGCTATATGTATCTGAAAGTACCCAGTATATCCATCTAGAAAACAGTAGTGTGATTTTCCTGCTAAACGCTCCAACATCTGATCAATGAAGGGAAGAGGGTAATGGTCTTTACGGGTGGCTTGATTAAGCTTTCTATAGTCAATACACACCCTCCAACTATTCTGAACTCGAGTGGGAATAAGTTCATTATGCTGGTTGGCTACCATTGTCACTCCTGATTTCTTTGGGACAACTTGCACTGGACTTACCCATTTACTATCTGAAATTGGGTAGATTATACCAGCTTGTAGAAGCTTGGTTACTTCCTTTTTAACCACATCTAGAATCAATGGGTTCAGTCGCCTTTGTGGCTGCGGTACTGGTTTAGCATCCTCCTCAATCAAAATCCTATGCATACAAGTGGAAGGGCTAATGCCAGGTATATCTGCAAGTGTCCACCCAATTGCCCTCTTGTGCTGTTTCAAGATGTTCAACAATTTTTCTTCTTGATCAAGTTGAAGGTTCTTAGCTATAATGACTGGCAGCTACTCATTCTCTTCTAAAAATGCATATTTAAGATGCTCAGGAAGAGGCTTAAGCTCTAGTATGGGTGGTTGCACTATGGAAGGGAGTAACTTTGCTACTAGTGCATCTGCTGCATAAACTCCTGCATATTCAACATTTTCTAACAATAGCATAGAACCATCAACTTCTTTAGAATCTGTGACAAAGTCATCATTTTCTAAGAATGCATTGATTTCAGAACAAGCAGAACAAACATCATCATTAACACAATTACAGCATAGGGAATCATCCAATAGAAACACATCAAGAAATTCAGAGGAGAAACTGTCGTAGACCTCATCGACCAATTCATCAAGAATATCAATGCAGAAAAGAGAATGATCTTCCATGGGGTGTCTCATTGCATCAAAGATATTAAACTGCACAACATTATCGCCAAACTCCATGGAGAGGGTTCCTGCATGCACATCTATCTTGGTCTTGGCAGTCTTGAGAAAGGGTCTCCCAAGAATGATTGGAGTTTTATTGAATGATGACTCTCCTTCCATATCTAGAATGTAGAAATCTGCAGGAAAGACCAATTCATTAACTTGGACCAGTACATCCTCAATTACTCCAGCAGGGTAAGCATTACTTCTGTTGGCTAATTGAATCACCACTCCTGTTTGTTGTAACGGGCCAATCCCAAGTGACCGAAATACTGAGTGGGGCATGACATTAATTGAAGCTCCAAGGTCCAGCATAGCATCTTCAAAATTACAGTTTCCAATGACGCAAGGTATAGTGAAAGTTCCAGGGTCTTTGCACTTCTGTGGCATAGGTTGAATGAGGGCAGAAACATTTTGGCCCATACTAACTCTTTCATTTCCCTTCAGCTTCCTCTTGTGAGTACACAACTCCTTCAGAAACTTTGCATATTTTGGAATCTGCTTGATTGCCTCTAGCAGTGGAATGTTTATTTCCACTCTTCTGAATGTCTCCAGAAGTTCTTTTTCCTTCTCTGCCTCATCCAATTTTTTTGATTGCACTGCTCTCTGAGGAAAAGGCAGAGGCACAACATGGTCATTCTGTTGCTGCAATGTTGTTTCTGAAGTAGAACCTTGGCCAGAACTGCTAGGTTCAGAGACTGATTTTTTTGGTGCAGCATGTTTACTCTGATTGCTATTAGAAGGTGGAACTGCTGCATCTGGAATTACTTTGCCACCTCTGAGCATAATAGCACTCACGTTCCCTTTTGGATTGGGTACGGTCTGTGAAGGAAGCTGGCCAGAACCTTGTGCTTGCAGCTGACTCATTGTTGATGCTAATTGTCCAATTTGAGTTTCTAGGTTCTGGATGGTAGATTCTGTCCTTTGCTGGAACTGAATGTTATTTGTTGCCATTTGCTTGACCAAATCTTCCAATGATGACTGAGATGAAGTGGCTTCTGGACTTTGCTGTTGCTGTTGGTACTGTGGTTTATTTGGATGCTGGTAAATTGGTCTACTTGGCTGCATATTCTGTGGAAACTGTTGCCTTACTGGTTGCTGATATTGCTGCTGCTGTTGGTTTTGCTGCTGTGTGGAATTACCCCATTTAAAATTCGGATGGTTTCTCCAACCAGGGTTATATGTACTGGAGAAAGGGTCATGCCTTGGCTGCTGATTGGATTGGTAGTATTGTGGCCTGTTGGGAAACACATTAGTCGCTGCTGCTGCTGCTGCTTGGTTGGAAAGTACAGCAACATCTTCTTGAAGGGTAGGGCACACTTCAGTGGGATGGGAGGAACAAGCACAAATGCCACAAACTCGAATTGGCTGTTCTGGTTGTGCAGCTGGTCGTTGATGTTGACCCATTGCCAATTGCCTCACAAGGGAGGTCAACTCATCTAATCTGTGCTCCACACGATGCTGATCTGCATATGATACTTGGGCTTCATTGACTCCTCCTCTGGCAGTTGCCATTCTGGTACCAAACTGTTGAGAGTTGGCAGCCATGTTAGCTATGAGCTCCCTAGCTGCAGCAGGAGTTTTATTCACCAATGCTCCTCCATTGGCTGCATCTATCATATTTCTATCCATGGGAAACAATCCCTCATAGAAATACTGGATGAGTAATTGGTCACTGATCTGATGATGCGGACAGCTAGCACATAACTTTTTGAATCTCTCCCAGTACTCGTATAGTGTCTCTCCTGCCAATTGCCTAATACCACAAATCTCCTTCCGAATGGAGGCAGTCCTAGAGGCAGGGAAGAACTTCTCCAAGAATGTTTGTTTCATGTCATTCCAGCAAGTGATGGAGCCTGATGGGAGGTAGTACAACCAGTCCTTGGCCACATCAGCTAATGAGAATGGGAATGCCCTAAGCTTGATGTGCTCTTCAGAGATGCCTTGCGGTTTCATGGTTGAGCACACCACATGGAACTCCTTCAAATGCCTATGAGGGTCCTCACCTGTAAGACCATGAAATCTTGGCAACAAATATATTAATCCAGACTTAAGCTCTAAGTCAGCATCTAACTCAGGATATTGAATGCACAAAGGTTGATATGTTACATCTGGTGCAGCAAGTTCTTTAAGGGTTCTATTATTATTATTGTTAGCCATATCAACAATAGGATTAACAAGACTACTAACAGATATGTCAAACAATCTTCTCCTAGATCTCTGCAAGGTATGAAAGGTCCTATCAATCTCAGGATCAAGCTGGCATAGTTCACCACTAGAGGACCTAGTCATGCACTAAACAAGATGCAATATACCAAGACACACCACACATGGAAACACACTAAAACACAAAAGAACAACTAAACATAACAAAACAGAACCAGTTATGGTGTGATCAACACGGGATGCAAATTGGATTAAAAGGCAACACAAAAATAAAATGATAAATACTAAAAAATTCAAAAACAGGTGTAAACGTTCAAATTTGGCCAAGATAGGGTGGTGCTGATGACAAAGCATAAGTTATGTGTAAAACACCATTTGGAATCAACCCACCAAATTTCAGATCAATCCGAGATAAAAAATTTTAGGAACAGTAAATTCAGCAAACACTATTCCGGCCAATTCTAAGGAAGAGAGAAAAATAAAAACAATAATGAAAAATATAGAGAAATAGGAAGAAAAACACATATAAATGATAACTATTTATACAAAAGACTTGAAATTATTAAGTAACATTCACACTCCCCGACAACGGCGCCAAATTTTGATGTAGATTTGTCGTGATCTACCAAAATATTACCGAACCCCTATAAGGAATGCAATATAGGGTAACTCCGAATCGTCTCTCAAGGAATGCTAATGTTAAATGATAGTTTCAAGATCTAACCGGGGGGGTTGAATTTTATCACAATCAATTAGATCACAAGTGAAAAATTTGACAAAGGTTATATTACCGAAAATGTAACCTCACTAGACATTCTTCAAGAATTTGTTCGGTTTATCCTAGACTAAAAATGATTAATCAAGTTGTTGGTTGATTTTAGTCATAATCGAAATCTCTGCATCATAACCTTCATCATTCAAAATTCGATCACAACATATATTACAAATCCATGCAATCACATATAACTTGTAATCTGTTGTTTATCTGAAAATCAAATATCAACCAATCTATTTCCTTTGTTCATGCAATAGAATAAAGATATATCAATCAAGATTCTATCTCATACATCAAACTTGAATGGATAACAGAAATCTCTATATATTCATACAAGATTTGAAATACTTCAAAAAACAAAGAAGATGATATAAACTTGATTACAATACAAATGGAATCTCAAAACCTAACCGAATTCAGAGGAAGTCCAGCTGGTTACAAACTTCTCTACTCTGCCATGGATGTCCAAGCTCTCCTCTAGAGGTTGAAGATGAAGATAGATGTGTGTATCAGAGTGGTAAGTGGTCTGAATTCCGAATTCCCCCCCAATTAGACCAAAGGAAGGGAATCTTAATCATTAAAACTGACCAGGACAACATGTGACAGCTCTGCTTTCGGCTGCATGTGTCCCTCCAGCTTTGCACCACTAATTTCGGGACCCAGATGCCTCTGGCTGGCAAAGTGGTCTTCATATGAATTATTCCTCTACGTCATAGGGTCCCAAGGCCACCGAAATCATGCCAAACAGACATTCCTAACTCAGCCTATGGCCATTTAAACACCCAAAGGACAGATTCTGTTTGTGCTGTCCATGTATTTGACTCTTGGTGTAATTCGACCTATTGGACCTTCGAATTGGATCTTGGTCTCTTCATGAAAGTTATGGACATTTGTCTTAGCTTTCCTACAAGACTGAAATCAGAATTTTTGGTGGTCTCAAACTCCAAATATAACAGAAATACACAGACAGGTTCAAAAAGACAGAATTGCTGGAAAAAAATCTCAAAGACCAAAATAAAACTCAAATCATAAAGCCTAGCTTAAGTGATAGAAATAAGTGTAGGAGAGGATGAAAACACTATATTATGATGATCAAATAATATATAGAAATGATGTTTATCATGAGCCAACTTTGTTTCTATGGCTCACAGATTTTGATTTATATTGTATTTGTACTTTAGAGTTTATTCTGAACGCCACAAGCATGATCCTTGCTTCTGCTATACTTTGATGTTTATAGATTTGGTATATATATATGGAAATACATAACTGTAAAAGAGTGTATTATACATGTTATGAAAAATATATGATCGTAAAGTATGTGTTTCACGTGCTCTAAAATTAGGGGCATGACAAGTTGGTATTAGAGCATTAGGTTTCCCTGTGGCTATCGGAACAAAGGATTCTTTAGTATGACCTTTAGTATGGGTATGAGTCAGACATATTTATACTTTAGGTGCTGCTGAGGGATTCTATAGGGTTTCAAATTCCTTTATATTCCAAGTTGATAAAGTTTCTAGTATAAGATAGATTGAATATTGTGGCATCTAAAAATAAAATATTTATGGGTCAATTCTGCTTGGAAGTGAAAAGGATAGGCGTGCCAAGAAATTTATAGAATTGAGACAGATACCAAATATGATGGTTTCTAAATGTGACATCCATTTTACTCGGTTGTCCAGAAATTTGATGTGATACTGAGAATGGATTAGTTGGTATCATGCCATGCCATTTTGGAATGTCATTTTAAGATGATTAAATTCAATATTTCTGAAGAATTTTCTTTCTTGATACAAGGAGACCCTAACGAAATATCTAGTAATCTAATCTCTACTTTAGCATCCTATAAGTCATTACAAAAAGGTGTCAAGAATATTTGGCAGTGGTGAGAGATGTTAATATAAAGTATACTAGTGTAAGTCAAGTTCTAGTGGTTAGAGAATTTTCTAATGTATTTCCTGAGGAATTTCCAGGATTATCTCAAAACGATAAATAGAATTTGGTATTAATTTATTTCCTGGAACCTAACCAGTGTCTATATTCTCATATAGAATGGCACCCACTGAATTTAAGGAACTGAAAAAGAATTAGTTACAAGACGTGTAAGACAAAGGATTCAAATGCTATAGTACTTTTTCTTGGAGTGTCCCAGTTTTATCTGTAAAAAAAAGATGTATCGTTGTAATTATGCATAGATTATAGACAATTGAATAAGATGACAGTGTGAAATAAAAACTCATTACCTCGTATAGATGATCTGTTTGACCAGTTACAAGGTACTCAACATTTTTCAAAAATTGATTTGATTTGATATGATATCTGGATATCATCAATTGAGGATAAGGGAAGAGGTTATTCGGAAAATTTCTTTTACGACTCATTATGGGTATTATGAGTTCTTTGTGATGTCATTTGGATTGACAAATTCCCCAGTTGCATTTATAGATTTAATGTATAATAATTAAGTCATCCCTGAATCAATTTGTTATTATATTTATTGATGATATACTAGAATATTCCAAGAGTTTAGAGAATTATAAGCAACATTTAAAGATAGTTTTACAAACTCCAAGGGAGTATCAGCTAAATGCTAAGTTTTCAAAATACGAATTCTGACTTAGTAATATTATTTTCTTAAGGTATGTGGCTAACAAGATGGTATACAAGTTGACCTTGAGAAAGTAAAAGTGGTACATCATTGTCCACATCTTCTACAGTTACAGATGAAGATCCAAGTCCAATTTACGCTTTCTGCTATTGTCTGTTGTCCATTCTATTTGAGCTGTAATTGGATCAGGTGCATGAACATATGCTTGTAAAGCATCGATCAACTCCTCAGTATTTAAAACTCAGATGAGAATTCGTCGTGCTGAGTGTGGGATAAACCTTTGTTCTACAGTATGATCAAGAAAAGACAACAGACCATCAAAGAAGTGGTTGACATTTAACAAACCTATTGGTTTGTGATGCATATTTAGTTATGCCCAAGAGACTATTTAGAAAATCTCTTCTAAAGTACCAAAACCACATGGTAAGACAATGAAGGCATCAGCATTGCTCATCATTCTAGCCATGCGCTCATGCATGGAAGCAACCCTATATTCTTCCCCAATTGTCTTCCCTGTGGTGTTAGATGCAGCTAGAACTATAGGAATAATACCTAGAACTTGACATCCTCCTATATGTGTAGTTGTAGACATACACCTCATTAACCCATAGTTACCTCCACCATAGACTAAATGAAGTTTTCTTCTGGCCAATACCATACCTAAGTTTTGTGCAGCTTTCACATACTCTCTATCTTTTCTAGGACTGAAACCACAAAAGACACAAATTTTAAAATTGACAGAATGTGATTCCCTCCATAACTGTACACACCCTAATTTTGAGTATGAGAAGGTAAAGATAATGATGTGTGTATTTATAGAACTTAGAGAAGGGCATACTTATGATAGATATGCGAATAGGCTGGGAATAATTAGAACAGCTATGTGGGTGATTGGTGGATATAAGCTAAATTGAAGGTGAAATTTTCAAAAATGACAGCAAGCATGTATATGGACAGTAGTTGTGATCGTCGTTCATATTAGGCATATAAAGAGAATAAGGTTAAGATATCACTAGAAATTTTTCTTTTCTTTGATGTCGTTGATGAAGCATTGATGTCTTGATTCTTGTACGGAAGTTGCAGGTGATAGGCAAAATTGTAAAAAAAAGAGAGTGTAAAAGCAAACAAGTTAATTGTTGAAGAGGGACAATTAAATGATTTTTCTTGTTTTCCCAATGTTCTTGCCAGTCGACTATCGGTATTATTAAGTCGACTAGCTATTTTGAGAAATTTTAATTTAGACTAGTTAATTTACAGTTGATTGATTACATCTATTTTAAAGTAATCAACTGCATTCTACCAGTTAACTACGTATTCTTTGATTTTCATAGACTTTTATAATCTCATAAATGTTTCTTTTCCACCGAATATCAACAGTTTTAAAGTAGATTTTGACATATATATTCAAAATTTACGGCCACCGATTTTTGCCAAAATAATAGCTAGATTTTGTTTACAGATTTTCAAGAATTACAGCCACCGATTTTAATTTTCTTTCAATGCTTTGTCCAAACTTTTGACTTTCTATTTTGGCACAGTTCTCTATTATGCTTTTCGTCTGTTCTACTACATTCTCCCTTATTAGTGTTTGGCATTAAATGCAAAGTTCTTTTCCCTCATTACAAGAAAAGTTAAATTATTTTCTTTGAAACTCAGTTATTATGGTGTCCAAGTGGTTAAAGTAATGAAAATTTTGAAAGGAATAGATGGATGATGGCCTCATGGTGCTTTGACAAATGTAATCAAGAGAATTAGTGGTGTTGAAGTTTTGAGGAATAAATATGGAAACTAGGATTTAAATTAATCTTTGAACTCTTAATTTGAGAATCATGTTCAAAAATAATGTAAGTGATTAAGATATTTGTGTGAAAGATTTATATTATGCTAAATTGAGTCTAATATCTAGGATGTGAATTAAGTTAAAATTGAGAATTCATGTATGAGTAATTGTTGGAAAAAATCTTCTTGAAATGATTGGGTGAATTAAACGGGATTGATATAAGTTAGAATGAGGTGCTTTTAGATATGATAGAAGAAAAGCTTGAAATTTTTTATAATGAATTTATTGGTGTTAATAAGAGAGTATAGAGTTATTGTGATAAGGTAAGTTGGAATTGTTAGACATATGCCAATAGTACATAAACGTTAAAAAGGATTGGTAGATTTATTGCTACGTATGTTTAACATGTTGATTAATGGATTTTGGGATAAAAATACATGATAGATTAAGATGATGATATTCATGGGATGATATTGACATGTGAGAATCAAAGATGACTTGATAGAAGTCTGGAATAAGAAAATATACTTACCCAATATGTGTGAATATGATCTTTTATTCGTGCGTTTCCCAATATCGACCTATAGATATATGCATGCGAGCTTGAGGATATAAAGGAATGAGATACACAATGGTTTAAGAGTTCCTTAAATGTATATATATAATCTGTTGAGTATTTTGCATAAAGTGGAATTGATTAGAAAAGAAATACAAGCAACTCAATACTGGTCAAAAGTCTATAAGGACCATGAATGTTGAGCACTAGAAATTATCAGTTGGTGACCACATATTCTTGAAGAACTCACCAATGAAAGAGGTAACGAGGTTTAGAAAGATAGAAAAAGTTAAGCTCTAGAATATGGACATTTTTGAAAAATTGAACAAAGTAGGCATAGTAATACATTGCTTAGCCTTGCCATCAGGATTGAGTAATGTGGATACAAACTTTCTTGCATAAATGCTAAGGAAGTATTTATTAGATTCTTCTTATGTTTTCTAATTTCAAGGAATTCAATTGGACAAGAATATGACTTAACTACGGGTAAAATCAATGTCTATTGTTGATTGACAAGTGAAGAACTGATGGATGAAAGAAAACCTTATGGTTAAGTTATATGGTAAAATCACTCAAGTGAAGACAAAGATGATATACAGAAAAGATATCCCCAATTATTTGAGTAATAAGGTTAGTAACTCCGAATTATGCCTTGATTTTATTCTCTAAATGTGGTAGAATGGGCTGAAATTCGAGGATGAAAGAAAACCCTATGGTTAAGTTATATGGCAAAATCACTCAAGTGAAGAGAAAGATGATATACAGAAAAGATATCCCCAATTATTTGAGTAATAAGGTTAGTAACTTTGAATTATGCCTTGATTTTATTCCCTAAATGTGGTAGGATAGGCTAAAATTCAGGGACCGAATTTCTTAAGGGGGGAAGAATGTAATATCCCATAATTTTATTTTTAAATAATAATATTTTTCTATAAACAAATATATTTTTATTTGTTTAAAAATGATTATGTTTTGCTAAAAGTAATTATACTTTTAAATAAAATAATTACTGTTTTGCTTAAAATAATTATATTGGCCTCTAATAAATTTTTTGTTGTATTTTTAGAAATATTCTTTCTTTTATTATGTATAAAGATATTTATTTTGTGATTTTTTTATTAAGATTTTTATCAAGAAAAGTCATGATTTAAGAGTTTAACTAAAGTGTTATAAGAATGCAAATTTTTAGAAATTTTTGGGATGTTTAAGGATGAAAAACGGTATTTATATGAATATATATGAAATAAAATAAAAATAAATCTAAATATTTAATTATTAAATAATAATAATAATAATTAAAATAAAATAAAAGGGGAAGGGGAAGACGGAATGCAGAAGTATGAAATGGAGAAAAAAATGAATAGTGTGAATAGTGAATAGTAACTCCATATTTTTTCTCTTGATCTGAAGTGCCTACAGGCCTCTGATCTTAAAACTATTGGTACCAATGGATTTAGGATGGAGAGTACTATGATTTTCACCGAACAATTTCTCAAATCAACCGTTGAATTGCTGTAGATCGGAAGTAGAAAATTTTAGAAAAAAAGTAAACACTAAAACTCTTACTTAGAGACCTCAAATTGGAAATCTGACACCATAGATTGATTCAGGAGTTAGATAAAGCTTAGGATATCAAATTTTTCAACTATCTGACAACTTTTTATTCTTGGTGAATAGTATTTTCCGGCGATGAATAGTGTTTTCCAATAGTTAATAGTATTTTCCAGTAATAAATAGTGTCCAAATTTCCGGAGTCATTTTTTTTATTTTTGAATCCTCCGAACATGTTTTTGAAGTTTGTTTAGTCAAATGTGGATTGAAAAAGTGCATTTTAGAACTATCCAATCTGGAGTCCTTACCCTATGAGTAGATAATTCTTCCTATGGCTTACCCTATAGTTTTCTTGATCTTTGAGCTTGTATATGATTATGTTTATGAGATATTTACACTATTATATGTTACTGAGATGCATTTAAATTATCTGAATTTCCTACAATTTAAAATGTAGTTCAAGAGTATAGTTTTGAAATTGGATTTCTGAATTCATAGTGTATCTGATTTTACATGTATTTCTCATTAAATGATAAAGTGAATATTTCTGCATGTGGCATTATTTATAAAGAAATATGATTGTCTCGAGAAAGGGCACCTACATGTGATAAACCCTAAATGGAAAATTTATGACAGGTGAATCTGTATTAAGACTGAAATTCTGCATTATATTGAAAATTTATTCTGGATTATATGGCATATGTACATATGGTATTTTCTGTAGAGGAATCTTATTGGAAATACTATTTGCTAACAGCAGGTGATGTTAGCCCTAGTCCACCTTGATAACCCAGCTAGTAGGGGGTGGTGCTAGCCTCGTGTGTCGGTCAACACACGGATATGATATGTGAAGGAGAGCGGGATGCCTCCTATATGGGCGAGATGCCAACTATATGAGATGTGATTTGTCTTCTCTTGTTGTGTGCTTAGGAAATACCCATATTAGAGTCTCTTCGCGTGTTCTCTTGAATGGTAGCAGGGCAAATCTCAGCGGGATGCTGAATTTAGGCAAAACCTACACCAGCAAAGTACAGAAGGGCCTAAACTTTGATATGGGATCCTCCTAATATTTTCATGTGAAAGGTTTTGATGCATTACAATATTTGAATAATGATCATACCGGATTGCATATGATTTTGAATATCTGAATGTGATATGAACTGAGAATATTTGAAATGCGGGTCCCATATGAATGTACTTCTGAACTGTATTTTTCTGTGACAAATTTTGAAATATGAGTATATACATATGTTGACCTAAGAGGTCATATGAGGTATTATCTGCTCACTGAGTTGTCAAACTTACTACACGTTATTTATATGTTTTTCAGATATGGTTATGGAGTTTGGTCCTTCCCCTTCAGATAGTTGATCAGTTAGACGACATGATCTCTGGGTGAGCCTACTTTGTTTTCATGTCTCATAGATTTTGATTTATATTGTATTTGTACTTTAGAGTTTGCTCTGAACGCTACAGGCAGGATCCCTGCTTCTAGTGTACTTTGATGTTTATAGATTTGGTATATATATATATATATATATATATATATATATATATATATATATATATATATATATATATGAAAATACATATATGTAAAAGATTGTATTATACATGTTATGAAAAATATATGATCATAAAATATGTGTTTCACGTGCTTTAAAATTAGGGGCGTGACATATACGTACACATACTACCAACAAATTGTGAATTGTTTTCTTTATATGATCAGTTCAATTTTTAAAATATTGAAACAAACTCATTATATTAAAATTTATATATAATTTAACTATTTATTTTATATTTTAATAAATATAAAATTAAATTAAAAAATTCAAATGATGTTAATATATATATATATATATATATATATATATATATATATATATATATATATATATATATTGTTTGATAATTTTGTGGAAATTATAACATTTTATCATTATTTTATAATAGTTAAGTATTCAAAATTTAAATTAATTAATTAGTTTCACAATTTTAGTAAGACTAAAACTATTTTCCATAGGTCTTGTTATGATCTATATTAAATATACTTTTGTTAATAGTTAAAAAGTATAGTTATTTTCATTTATATTTGGAAAAAAAAATGAAAGATGTATATTTATTGTTACTTCATCAAGATTTATTTGTAAGTTATCATTCTATTGAAAATAAAAAATATAAACTTAAACAAATAATTAAACTAACAAGTGTATTACACTCACGGCACAACTCCTGTAACTTAATTAACTTAAGATAATGTACTACCAATTAAAAATTTATTTAATCAATCAAATCTAAAAGGTATATATATATAAAAGTCAATTTCATTATAAAAATAAAAAATGTTATACATAATATATATATATATATATATATATATATATATATATATATATATATATATATATATATATGTTAGAATTGATAAAACTTAGCCAATATAACGATATTATAACAATAACTTATTATACATAAGAAACTATTAATAAAATAAATTATTTTATTATTATACAACTTTAAATTAAGTTGCCAATACCAAACTCATATTATAATATAATTCAAATTAACTAATTTTTTTCAGTTTGCTTTTGTATAATGTAACCTCACTATCTCCGTATTTGAGTATGACTCTGCTTTTATCTTTTCTTGGTTCAAGGATTGAGCTCCTTGCAATAGTGGGATATTTCTTCTTCTTAATTTAATCATATTGGAAATTTTTATTATATGCTTGAGCTTGATATGTCCTCTCTATGTCTTGTTTTCTCCTAGGCTGTATGCAACTTTTTTTAGGGGAAAATTTCATGAATAATTAGAATATGGAAAGTCTAGTGTTGGTCTTGCAATTGTCAATTCAAGTTGGAAAGAGACATGCTTTTTTAACCTTTTAAGCTTGACTGTGTAAATTATGGTTTATTGAAAGTAATTTAAGTCCTCCCTTTTGGTGTGGGGTATCATACTTGTATTTTGAAGAAGATGGAGGTCAAGAACGATCGAACTTTGAGAGTTCAAGACAAAGCTTTTAACCAATAAAAGAAATAGGGCTTTCAGTTTTAACTATTGTTGCTAACAAAAACGTTTTATGGCAAATTTTAATCACTACAATGTTGCTACCTATACCTCTGTTACCAAAGGTTAAAACTATAAAAGTCGTCATTGAATATTCACTTTCAGTGACGGTTTTAATATGTTGCTATTGAATGTCCACTTTCAATGGCAAAAAATATTGCCACCAAAACCCTAAATTATACCACCATAGCATCTATCATATGTTGGTATTTAACCAACTCTTTTCTTTGTCCCTCAATGAGAATGGGAACAACCTCAATCTTATAGCATCAATAGAGACATTATCCTATTTGAAAGTTTTCTAGATCTCCAAAAAATTAGTTATATGGGAATTGGGGTTCTCCCTTGTCAAGCCAGTAAATTGATTCGCTTGCACTATTTGTATAATTGCAAGCTTGATTTCAAAATTTTGGGCATCTATTATGGGGTGTTGAATGGTGTCATTCACTCCGTTGACTGAACGCATAGCATAATCTAGCAATACTCGATTATTTTGATTGTTCATAAGACTGTTTATAACTTCTGAATTATCTTCCGAATTAGCCACGGCTTCTTGAAAATTTCTAAAAGCTTCTCTTTTTCCTTTTATATTCCTATGATACATTTGTTCAATTTCAGTGTCAAGTAGGATTAAATTGTCGCTTCTAAATTTTTATTATACACTAATAGGGACACCTAAAAATTCAAAGGAGACAATCGTCAATAGCAGAAAAATAAAATTTAAAAATTGCTATTAAAGTTAGAGTTAATTGTAAAAGTAATAATAATCAAAACAATCCCTAACCAATAGCGCTAAAAACGTGATACTCACTTAATTAGATATTTGCTTTAGTGCAAGTGTGCACTATCGTTGGCAAGTGATAAAATATAAGAGTATGAGTACTGTTCCCATAATGATTGTGATTATTAATTAACATCATTATATTTGTCACGGCCCCAAATGATGGAACACATTATCGGCATGGCATAAGGGTTTCCCCCTAGCCGCAAGCCTAACGCATAGCACATACAAACATCCAGCACACAATCCAGAGTACATAATAAATATAACTGGCCACATATGCCACATTTAATATAGGAAATACTGTATATATATATATCTCATGAATCTAACATTTGTGATTCAACTTGGCCCATGGCCTCATAATACAACATCGTTGTAAAACATAAAACCATTTTCCAAACAACACATCAAAATATGCAAGAAGCGAGGATCCTGCCTGTAAGTTCATGGAGATACTCTAGACATAAACTAAACTAGACAATCATTACAAAAGATCCTTGCCCAAACTGGGGCTCACCAACGCTATATTTAGCCTTCTACGAAGCTGTAGCTGGATCAAAGTCTCTTTGACTATCTGTGGGGAGGAAACAGAAGAGGGGTGAGATTACCACATCTCAGTGAATGGGTAAATCATACTATAACAGAAACAGGGCAAACCAAGCACGAGTGTTTCGTAATGAGTTTAATAATTGAAACATTAAGCATTTAACCATAATTTATTGAAAGAAAAGCTAAACAATTCAAATGTATGTTCAAAAGATAAAACATGATTAAATAAGTAACTGTAAAGCAAATCAATTATGCATGGTAAGTAAGAAATGAAGTTATTTATGCAATAACCATGATGAATGAGAATGTTTAGAAACATTTAATTTTTAAGAAAAATGCACTAGTTTATTGGAGGTCTTTTCTAACAGATCTATCATCTTCCCCAAGCACACAGCAAGGGTAGGGTAATAACTGTAGGCGTAGACATAAGTCCACCCTAAATTTTCCCAAGCACATAGCAATGGGTATGGCAATCACTGTAGGCGTAGACATATGTCCAGCCTAAATTCCTGTGTCTTAGGCAGTCATATGCCCGTCACAGTATCCTAGGCCGAAGCCTTAACATGATCATGGTGCACCAGGGCTAGCACTACCTGTGGCTAGCTAACAGTTATCTAAAAGGGTCCCTCCAATAGAAAACATTTGAAATATTCTATTCAAAAAGTTTAAAGTAAAACATTTCAATAACATTATAATAAAGTGATAATTCTTCATCTAGCTCTTTTCATTCATAAAATTTCTTTCTAAAATATGTTTCATCCATGTATTCCCATGGAGACCTTTATCATCATAAACTTTTCCTTTAAACATATCGTCCGTAGACGTCGCATAGATGTTCGCATGCATCAAATCATTTCATGGCTAACTTAGTTCATTTCTATTACTAAGTTCACATTTCTATAAATCTAGCTCAAATGGAGAATTATCAGTCTAGATGCTTGCCCTGCATACCTAAGGTTCAACTAGGATTGAAATTTATAATTTCTAACATGGTTGGAACATATTGGTTTTCAAAGCGGTAAAACAATTTAGCATACATTCCAACTAGTTAAAATCATACGAGAAAATTATAAACCGAATTAGTAAAACATGCGTTATAGTATGAAAAACCCACTCACCGTACTAGGAGTTCAACAACGAGAATTTCATCTCGTGGTGGCTCAACAACCTAGAAAACATAGACATAACATGAAAATTAGATAAATCCTAAATGACACTATTCATGCCAGAAAACACTATTCACTCGCCGGAAACACTATTCAGCTGAAACCTAAAAACCCTATATTCTAGCATAGAAACTAATTCTAAGACTATCTATGGAAAGAATTTCGGTAAAAACGAAGCCTAAAACTAATTCTAAGACTAATTCTAGCATAGAAACTAATTCTAAGACTATATATGGAAAGAATTCTAAGACAATCCGGCGGTTTTCCGACGAAACTGATCGGTGGGGTTTGTAGCTCTCCTTCCCACGAGTCCAACGGTACCTTGCTTGCTCAAATCGGATGTCCGGATGATGAGATATCTTAGAGAGAAGGTAGAGAAATTTTTTTTAGAGAGAGAGAGGGTGAGGGAGTCAAAATGAGGGAGAACGGAGGGGGAGGCTGCAGAAAAACAGAAAAACAGCTAGAAGCACGGCCTGGCCGTGTCCTGGAGCATGGCGGTGCTTCGTGGCTACAGTGCACCAAGTTTTTGGCCGAATTTGACAAAACGTCCAACATGAAATTTGTAACCCTTTCTCTTAGCTTTCATTAGACACTTGAATAACCTAATTTGGAGTTCATATGAAGGAGTTATGCATAAAATAGTGAGCACAGGTACAGACCACAATATGCTTCGGTTTTTGCCTCTTATCACTATAATATTTACAGAATTAGCAAAAGTGCCCAACAGAAAAGTTGTAGATATATGTCTTATATTTCATTAGAAATTGGAATCACCTAATTTGGATTTCATATAAGAGATTTATGCTTATATGAGTGAAGACAGGTCAGAAGAAAGGTCAGAAACGCTCTAAAATTTTACATTGTTCTCAACTTCCTTGTTTCAAATGATTTGTATTTAACTTCCAAAGGTTTGGGTTATTACAATATTAATCTTAATTCCAACAGAATAATGCAGATACTTAATTTTATGAGAAAGAAAAATAAAATAAAAATAATAAAGGTATCAAAAAGTAAGTTTTCTTAGGGAAATTTGATAAATCAATGCCCTAGGATTTCTGATTTTACCATAATTAATCCCTCTTGCATTCCCAATCTTTTTATCCTAGAAATTATAATTGATTACCTTAAGTTATCCACTAGCCTTTCTCAATGTCTAATATAAATACATTTAGATACTAACTCATTATGTCTCTATATGAATTATAATACCTAATGATTCATTAAGATTTGTGGTACTCTATTATGACTGCACAGACCATACAAGTGTATCTCTACTCTACATGCAATCCATGGTTCTTACATACTTACTCTAGACACACAAATCACATTTGAGT
Source organism: Gleditsia sinensis (assembly GCA_037074535.1). Taxonomy (NCBI): domain Eukaryota; kingdom Viridiplantae; phylum Streptophyta; class Magnoliopsida; order Fabales; family Fabaceae; genus Gleditsia; species Gleditsia sinensis. The sequence continues at coordinate 15,638,928 of CM073469.1, read as the reverse complement.
CTCACTGTGATTAATAGATCATTTAATTAATAGCAAGTTAACTAGAAGCATTATACATAGTGTAGTAACTCTATCAAGAAAATAGCTCATGCATTAAATTGATTGGAAAATATAGGGGTTTATAATTTGGCTACATCATAGCCCTAAAAAATAAAATTAGTTCATAACTAAATGCAAAATCATCTCAAAATAAAATTAAAACATCTAAGATTAACATAAAAAGATGAAAAAGAGAATTGGTGATGGAGTTAGAGCTCTAATCTTCCTTCTCCAAGCCTGGGATTTGCTTCATTGCATTCTTCTCTCTAGGATGGTTATTCTAAAAGCCCAGGTTCCTCTTTTAAAGGTGAAATAGGTCTTCCAATCCTATTCAAACTCTATTTTTAAAAAATAGATTTATCATTGTAGCATCAAAATTCCAAATCACCCAAAACTCAATGTATAAAAATTGTAGATCATTTTCTTAACTTTCCTAATCTTTTGAATCACCTCAATCAAAGCTTGTATGAGAGAATTATATAGAAATCAGTGAAATAACATCACAAAGATGTCTAAAATATACAATTCTTGCTCTTTTTTCTTTATTTTCTCTAAATTTCCTCCATTCTCCAATTTCTTTTCACCTACATAAATAAACACACAATCACACATATTTCTAAAATAATTTACTTAAAAAATAACAAAATTCTAAGTTAAAAATACCTTAATTTATGTGTATAAAACCCACTCACCACCCCTTCTCCCAAAGAAAGTGAGCGAAAAGAAAAGAAGTATATAATAACAAACCTTAAATTAATCTTTATGAAAGAAATAATGTACAGATGATAGATTAAACAGTTAAATTTGTTAGAAGAAGAATTACAGCGGCTTCATTGGCATCTGCTCTACGTCCACTACATTATAGTACATTTGTACAAACATCAAAAGGGAGAATAATGGAATGGGAATGTCTTTCTATGAATAGAAAAATAACATATATGAAAAATATAGAATTGCTACTGAACCACATAATTTTTCATAAATAGCAATAGCAGTGCCCATAACAATTGTATATACATGTTCCCATGGCAATATATAGCACAAGGAAGAGAATTATCTTCTTAGAAAGGTGAAGGGAGATAGTGATTACATTGCAAGGTATGTCACCTACTATTCTTGAGTTGCAAAATAAAAAAATAGATAAAATAACTGGGAATAAACCATTTGAAGCTATAAAATATGGATCGTAATGACAATATGAAGCCATTAGGCAAATGATGTCCATACTTGCCTCTAAATCCTGCCTTTGGTATGTTCTGCTTGCAAGAGAGAATTCATTTTCCCATAGGTACTGATCAAGGTTATATACTGCCCTGTATATCTACAAATGTGCAGAGTAGATAAAATAAGATATAACATAATTACACTACAAGAAAGTGGGGAATTGCGATGGATTTTTAACGACGGTCACAAAAAACCATCGCTAAAGCTGAATTTAACGACGGTTTAGAAACCGTCGTTAAAATTATGGACTTAACGACAGTTTACATGAAACCGTCGTTAAATACGGACGGTTCAGATCAAACCGTGGTAATCTACCTCGGATTAACGGTAACAATAAAAATTACAGAAATTCATGACGGTTTTTAAAAAATAGTCGTTAAATAATGATGATTTTGAAGAAACTGTCGTTAAGTAACGAGGGTTCATAGGAAACCGTCGTGGACTTTCCAACATTCGAAATTTGAACCGTTGCTCGATATTCGTGTAGTTTAAAGATGGTTAGTTGCTAAACCATCGTTAAACCAATACTTAACGACGGTTTCTGTGGTAACCGTCGTTAAAAGGGTTTAACGACGGTTTATTTGTGGTTTAACGACGGTTTATAACCGTTGTTAAACCACGCGTTCGCCTATATATTCGCTAGCCCTCTTTATTTGTATTATTAACGCCTTTCATTAGAGTTTTTTCATATAATACACTAGCGGAGATTATTTATTGTGATTTTTGAGTTTTTGTACTGTGGTCTGCTTTGCGACTTGTATTTATTTTTCTCAAGGTATGTCATTTAATTTGAAAACAATAAAAATTCTAACAAACAAAATTTATTTTTCAGGACCCCAGCGACTGTGGTAGTGGGCATCAGCATTCACAGGGTCCGAGAACTTGATTTAGTTATTATATCTGTATATGTAATTTTGTTACGCTCGTTACTATTAATTTTTGTGTACATATATATTTTTTATATATAGATTCATTATAATTCAATAATTTATGCATATTTAGTATCTAGTTAAATATTAATAAATTTTAAAATAATTTTTTCAATTATTAAATAGTTCACATGTTTAATTATTATATAATAAATTAAAATGTATTTAAATTAATTTATAAAATATTTAAAATATAAATTAATTTTTATTATGCATAATAATTTAATAATAATAAAATTTAATCATTATTAGTATTATGGATAGCACAAAATATTATATTTTAAATTAAAAATAAAATTGATATACAAAATTAAAATAATTTTATTAATATAAAAATTTAAAAAAAATTATAGAAGTAATGACGGTTTTTAAACCGTTGTTACTTTTAACGGCGGTTTAAAACCGTCGTTAAAAACTGTTGCTAAGTCATAGCGATGGTTGTTCCCACAGTTGGCTAAAACCGTTGCTAAGTCCAACGTTCCATGACGGTTTTAAAACCGTCGTTAAAGGGCATAACGACAGTCAAAACCGTCCTTATGCCCACTTAAAAACCGTCGTAATGCGGCAGTTTTGTTGTAGTGTTAACTTAAAGAAAGATAACCATAAGTTCATTAAATAGACTTTTAGCAGCAATTTTAATGCCGTTGAAAGCCGAAAAGTCATCACTAAAGAGTTTTATTGTTGGTGAAAACCTTGTCGCTGAATTTTTTTTAAGGCTAATTTTGGGGTTGCCACTGAAAATCATAAAAGTCACCACCCAATGTCCACTTTCAGTGGTGACTTTATTAGGTCACCGCTAAATGTTTACTTTCAATGACAACTTCTGTTGCTACCGCTGAAAGTGGAATTTTGATGGTGATTTTAATCGCCACTCAAACCTTAAATTATATGGTATTTAACCATTCTCAGTGGTGACTTTTGTTAGTCAGCACTGAAAGCCTAATGTGTAATTTTTTTTATCAATTTCTTTATTATTAAAATTTATAAATATTGCTATAGACATAAAAAAAATGTAATTGATAAATTAGTTATCTTGCCAAAATCATAATAAGAAGATTTGACATTTTTACTTAAACTTATATTCAAGTACAATTAGTTCAAACCTAAATATTCAAAATGATGTAACTAGTTATATTTCAAAAGAAAAGAAAAGAAAAATTAGTTACAAATGAAACTAGTTAATCACTAGCTATAAGAATTTTCCAAAAGAATTACGTTTGCAGCTTTGGTTAAGTCCTATGTATGATTTGGTTTTCCTTGCCATATTCTTGGCCATACTTGGCAATAAACATCAAGCCATCAACATCCCAATCATACATGTACACTATGATTGACACCTTATAGAGGAGGCCTCCTATCAATCTAGCATAAAAAATATGTATCAACGGAAAATCAGTTGCTCATAAGACACAGAAGGGCACTTACTACAAATGAAGCAATTCTTTTTGTAACTTGGTCAGTTCTACCTATATTTCACAGAAACGTTATATACTAGCAATGAAAATAAGTCACAACAAAGTATCTTCCCTATAGCCCTTAATATAGAAAGTTATGCTATAAAAAACTTTAAAATTTAAAATTCATTAACATCATAACTAGCTCATATGATAGAAAGCCACGTAACTGTAGAAACTTCTTACCACTGAGCTTATGTAACCTTGTGCAACATAATTTTAAGACTGTCAAAAAAATTATTATTTGAAAGATTTCTCTCTTTCTGGAATATAACCACATAACCATAAGAACTTCGTGTAGTAGCTTTATGTCTCAAAGCTAATGGAAAGACATTTGACATGGACGAGTTCGTGACATCATCTTGTACCAATTAGATCAAATTAATTCCAGTAAAAGTTGATAAAGAATTTAACTTTACGTAGTGAAGAAAAAGGTAAACACAATCACCAAATAAAACACTTGAATTTCCATACAACAAGTGGCGAAATCATCCATGTTGAGATACGAAAAATTAGATCCCACAAAGAAAAATTAAAGGAGTCCTATATGTGGTGACTGAAGTAGCTCAAAACAATGCTTATAACGAGTTTCCAATCTTACAATCAGGGTCAATCAAAAGGAAAATTGACCACAGTTGAAACATTTTCAAACAGGTTATGACAACATAAGAAGCCGGTATTGAGAAATTTGACTTGTGTATTATTCTTTTTTCTTAGGATTGGAAACAAAATCCCTTCTCACACAAAAAGTTCAGCAGAGAAAGCATGTTATTATGGAGAACATCATCGTTGATTTTGCAAACAAGTACAGAATGATGAAAAAAAGAAACCTAGGTGGGTGGACATGGAGATATAAAAACCAATAGTGCAACCAAAGCATAAAAACAATAAGGGATGGCAAAGCCAGTTACATGACTAACTTGCATCTAGAAGAAAAACTTCTTGTCATCACTATTAAACTTCAATAAAGAAACCCTTCCAGATGCTTGATTGACCAAATCAACCAAAACCTTCAACAAAGTTGAGCATGCATACTTATCATCAAAGTTGCACCAAAATAGCCCCTGCAATGATGTATGCAAGTTGAAGTTCGAGCTATTAATTATTTTCCAAATTTTTATATGAATATGACATCCAAAGCCAAGATAAAATTCTGTACCTTTGAATATTTATCCGACTGCTGAAGCAGTTTTATCAGCCACAAAAACCCTAACTTTGTGCTTCAACTTGCATGCTGTCAGTTTATTATTGTAGGCTTGTAGAAGATCAACTTACTTAAATCCTGAATTTTTTTTTATATGGTATTTTGATGACATGCTGCACTGTGGCAAAAAGATTTCTAATGTAATCAGCGGAGGTGATCCTCCTATACCTGAAACAACACTATTTTCTTAGGAGTCTTACTATAGCTATAGAGTATATGCTTCTTGTCTAGTACAATCCATTCTTAAATGTGGAAATAGAAAAGAATAGTAAGATCTAATTTTATTAGCAGAAACCAAGAAAATCATAATTCAAAGTGACTTTGAAATTCATCTCAACAAATAAGACAAACTGGCATAATAAGGAAAGGAAAAAGAACAGGAAGATCCATTTTATGTAGAGTTTCTCCAGCATGGTATCTAATAAGTAACAACCAAGTAAATAAATACAAGTACAAAACCATAATGAATTTGTCATATTCTACAGCCTTGGCTTTTCCACTGATTTTTTCAAACTTGGAGACAAGTAAATCCAATACCACAGACTCAGCAGAGCATCTAGCAACTTAGATTAATTGATTTTTGCCAAATCTCTCAAACAGGGCTGAGGTAACAGCATATCACGTCCCGAATTTTATCCGAGCACAAGACCAGCACGAAATGAAGATTTCTCCCCACTCTATAAGCCTCACTATCGTATTCTGAATATAAAACTCAATAATCAGTCTGGTTTATCATATGATCACATAATCACTCTTTAAAACTTTAAGCACATATAAAACAAAAATAAAGATCTAGCCTCAAAACTATATCGATTACATTTTTCATGTCTTGCTTTACATAGGGTTTACCTTTTGTTTTCACGAATTGGAAATGAGGATCCTGCCTGTGGTAATGTGGAGCAACTCTAGAGTACAAATACATAAGACAACAAGAAACTAAGCCCATCAGGACAAATTTGGGTTTACCTCAAAAATTTTACTGCTTCAGCGCATGCCTTCAATTTTTACCTTATCTGAAAGCATTTAAAAGATTGGGGTGAGTATTGCAACTCAGTGAGTAAATAACACAATTACAACATGTAGAAAAATTTATATTATATATTAGGTTATGATTCAGCTTATGAATGTTTTGAAGTATTCTTGCTAGTTTTGTTTACTTATTCTCATTAGAAATAAGTTATGAATAGTATCTTTATTTTAAAACTTATTCAATATTATTGAAGATTATTAATTCATTCATTTACCTTAGTTTAACCTATTCTCATACTTTTCCTTATCTAATTTTATCATCATATACATACAAGTCTCTAAGGGACTTCTTGACTTTTCTGAGTCACTTTCCTTTGTCGTTCTTCCTTTAAGTAAACACTTGAACATCTCTACGTGCAAACATTTGCACATACTCTAACAAACGGGCTAGATCCACTTTATCATTTTTCTTAAAATTATGCCACTATATTATTATGCTCCTACGTCATATAAAAATATACTATGTTATTTGTGTACATATAGATATGTATTTAATACTCAAGCTATATATATATTCAAGAGTATAATTAAAGTAAAATAATTATATTAATTTATTATATATTAATAAGACTTATTCTTTTATTAATATCTTTCAGTTTTGTTCTTAAATTATTATTATTTTTAGGGTATTTTATTTAGTTTGGAGGATCCCAATCTAGAACCATTTCAACATACCTAAGCACACAATCTAGAAAGAAAAAATCACCATTTTACCCAAGTACACAGCAAGGGTGGGTAAATCACCACATACATGTCTTATCCCAAGCACATAGCAATGGGACGAGTAACATCATCATATTCTCGTCATTCATATCATAAGGTTGGGAGGAGCTCTCCTCAACTCTCTAACCTTTCCATATGATGACTGTCCTAAGCACACAGCAATAGGATGGGTAAATCACCTCATTCTTATCATAGGTAACCCGGCCAATTGCCACTGGCTATTGGAGGAGACATACCTCAACTCCACATTTATTCACATTTCAATCCTCATGTGCCCGTTCGCACAAGGGGCTAGCAACTCCCTTGTTAGCTAGGGTTACAAGGTGCACCAACGCTAGCTATCTCTGCCGCTAGTTGATAGTGTTTCTGAAAAAGAATCCAATGTAATTATTATTAATCTTATTTAATTATTTCTTTGTTTTCAAGTTTTAAGATAAAGTATTGTTTTAATCAATATCTGATAATAACCTATTATGATCATATCATCATATTCATTATATCCCCAATGGATATTTTACCATCACTGAGTACCAAATTTAATAATCATCACACTTATTCATATCACTTTCATTCATTCCTTTTCTTTTGACTCATTTATATTTTTAAAGTGTACGTATGTATATATATCCATGTGCTTACTTGAATAAAGAAATTTCAATTTGATAGTCATACCTCATTTCATTGTATATAACCTTATATTCTTGTATCATTATTTATTATTTTAATATCCATTAGGGTTGCCATCATTAAATATTATTTGAGATGCCATTATACATAAATATTCACATACTTATATGTATTCATAATATAAGCATCATATAATACGGAAGATCATCATTTTAAATTTTTCAGTTAGAACATTTTACACTCTTGGGATAAAATATACCCAATACATTATACATATATAGCTTATCCTAATAAATTCTCAAACCATTATGGATCATCTTCACTAATTTCTGAATTATCCTCAAATTCGCACATTTATATCCACAAGTTGATATAATTAAGAACCATAGACATAAAAGAATATATACACATCCATATAGGGTATCCAACTTTTGTTATTCCAGACTTCTATCAAATCATCTTTGATTCTCACATGTCAACATCCTCCCATTAATCTCAAGCCTTTCTTACTTTTATTTCTAAAAGTATATCATTCTAGTTCCTATCAACTTCGTTTAACTAGTCCGTTCATTCTAAGAATTTCCTCAACAATTATTCACACATAACTTTCCAATCTGGACATAATTCATATCCTAAAACTAGACTCAATTTAGCATGGTAATCCTACTTCCCATATTTTATGCCTCAAGAATTTCAACACCACTAATTCACTTTATTACATTCCTCAAAGCACCTTAAGACCATCAAACGTCTATTTCTTTCACCTAAAAATTTATTATTCAGTTCGGTGTTCAAACTCATTATTTTAAATTATGAATAGTTTAATGCCCAACTTTCTCTAAAATTTCATCCATTAATCACTTCCAACAAATTGGAATTGCTAACCCAATTTGTCTTATCTATCCTCAAGTAAACCTAATATGTTCAAATCTTCCTCTTATGACATTTTCCCATCACTAGTCAATCCTCAAGCAATCCTAACAAATCTTACTTTCACCATTCCTAACATGTCTACTACCTACCTATTTCAATTCACTTCTCACACATTCATATATTTTAATGACATACTATCCAAATATCAAACATCACCCAAGTCACAATCTCGACATACGAAAATTATCATAAATTTATATTATATAATCATATTATATAATTTATAAATTTAGAGATAAATTATAATTCTTTTTTCCATGCCATAATTTATGTGATTTACTGACCAATTTGAAGCTTCAATTGGACTAACTTCTTCTCGCCTTTTTTCAAATAAAATTGATCACCAACAACTCCAAATTATGCTCTTCAACTTAGCTATTTCGGAATCCAAAAATTCATTGTGCAGGTACTGTTCACGCAGGGAAATACTGTTCATGGGATACTGTTCATCCGAGAAAATTTTGCATGATTTAGGCACCAAATCATGTTATCCAACCAGAAAAACATGCATACACGGAGTATTCTACCTTTTAAACATAATTCTAGGGCCAAAATACCAGAAAACACCAAGAAATTTCAAAATAATCAAATTTACCTCGCAGTTACTGTTCACCATATACTGTTCATCATTTCCAGAAATTTTTGACAAGTTTCCGGCAAAATTGATCAGTGAGTTTTGAAGTTTTTATCGCCACGAGTCCAATGGTACTTCGAGTATCTCAATTGGATGTCTACATTGGGAGATATCTTAGAGAGAAGTCTGGTTTTTTTTAGAGAGAGAAAGAAAAAAATGGATGTTTTCTCCTACTGCTACCCGAGCTTCTGCTTCCCTCTCACACTGCTTGCTCCTGCTTTTTTTTTAATTATTATTATTATTATTTAATAATTGAATAATAGTATTTATTTTTACATATATATATATATATATATATACTATTTTTTATACTAAAATATCTCAAAAATTTCTAAAAATTTATATTCTTGCAAAACTTTAATTGCAATATCAAATCAAGACTTTTCTTGATAAAATTTTAATAAAACAAATTATAATATAAAATATCTTCATGTATATTAAAAGAAAGAAATTTTTTTAAAATAAAATAAAAATTTATTAGAGGTAAATATAATTATTTTAGGCAAAACAAAAGTCATTTTAATTAAAATTATATTTAATTTTAGCAAAATATAATCATGTAAAAATAATAGTTGATTATAATAAAAAAATTATTTAAAAAAATATAGGATATTACACAGCAAATCAGAAACCATAGAGCTACTTAATGAAGAGATAAATGAAGATCTTTCTCTTCATAAATTTGACGCTCAAAGGCTTCATGGGCTTGAGCATCTCTCTCAAGCCATCTTCTAAACCCCAAACAAGCAAGGTGGCTGGTTTAGGGTGGACCACGAATGCCTTCAGGAGATTGGGAAATGAGTGTCGAGAGGGTGAAAATCTTGGGAAAATGGGGGAAATGCAAATGGCACTCTGAAAAAGAATGGAAAACGCACTTTTTGAATCTTTTTTTTGGTTTGGAAAAACCTTACTTTTAGTGATGACCATGGTCACCATTGAAAAGTTCCTCATATTTTTTCATTTTATGAAACCAACAAAAGATATTTTTAACTCTACTCTCAGTGGCTACCATTCAAGGTTGCCATTAAAGTAGGCCACCTTTTGGTGGCGACCGTAAGATAGAATTTTAGTGGCAATCTTTACTAGTCACCAATAAAAGTTTGGTTTTAGTGGCAACCCATAGAGTTCACCACTAAAGAGGATTTCAGTAGTGACTTTTCAATTCGTAGTGATGTCTCAAGAAGGCAAATAGAACAAGATATATTTAATACATGAAGTATGTAACAAAGTTCATATTCTCAAGCTTTTGTAGATGTTCTAAAGTATCTGCATGATCACAATCCATTTCAATAGAAAACCCTAAAATAGTTAAATGCTATAGAGATAGAGATTCACCAATCAAAAGTAGTGCGATAGAAGTGAGAAACGCCCAAATTGCTTTTTTCCAAAGTAGAGCTCATCATTATTCTCCTTATTTTACCCTCTTTGCATCAATAACATGGTCACCTCTTCAAGGGATAATTTTTTTTATTTATCAAAAACACAATGAAGGAGAAAGCCTACTTAACAGAGGGAGCAGAACAATGAATATGTTCTACCAAACAATTCATAAATATTCAGCATTAGCGACAACGTATGGAGCAATGTGATATAATGCAAAAGGAAATACAAATAATTCCTACGTGTCAACCTGTAATAACCTTCAACTAATAAAACTTTTGAAGGTTAAGTATAAATCATTTGAAACAAAGAAAGTTGAGAACAATGTAAAATTTTAGAGCGTTTTCGACATTTTCTTCTGACCTTTCGTCACTCATATAATCATAACTCTCTCATATGAAATCGAAATTACGTGATTCTAATTTCTAATGAAAGATAAGACATATATCTACAACTTTGATGTTGGGAACCTTTGCAAATTCCGTGAATATGATAGTGAGAAGAGGAAAAAACCGAAGCATAGTGTGGTCTGGACCTTTGCTCACTATTTTATGCATAACTCCTTCATATGAACTCCAAATTAGGTGATTCAAGTGGCTACGGAAAGATAAGAGAAAGGGCTACAACGTTCATGTTGGACAATTTGTCAAATTCGGCGAAATGGAGTTCGCCGCGGCGAGAATAAATTTGCTGCGGCGAGAATGATGCGGCATTTTCCCGAGAGCATGAGTTTTCTGGTTTCAAATCTGGCCGCAGCGAAAATAAGTTCGCCGGTGGCAAAAATCGCGGCTCACCGCGGTGAGAATGAGTTCGCCGGCGGCGAGATTCGTCAGATAGTTTTTTTTTGCGGAACCCCCCCCTTTTCCTTCATTTCTCTTTCATCTGAACCCTAACTCTCTCTTTCTAAAATTTTTCTCAAACTTCTCTCTAAGATATCTCATCATCCAGACGTCTGATTTGAGCAAGCAAGGTACTGTTGGACTCGTGCGAAGAAGAGCTACAAATCTCACTGATCAATTTTGCCGGAAAGTCACCGGAAGGTCGCCGGAAAATCACGTGAATAGTACCTCCAAAGATAAAACTCCGTTTAATCGCGTTTTAGGCTTCGTTTTACCGAACTTCTTTCCATAGATAGTCTTAGAATTAGTTTCTATACTAGAATATAGAGTTTTTAGGTTTCGGCATGAATAGTATTTCCGGAAGTGAATAGTGTTTTCCGGCGTGAATAGTGACGTTTAGAGTTTTCTAATTTTCATGTTATGCCTATGTTTTCTAGGTTGTTGAGCCATCACGAGGTAAAATTCTTGTTGTTGGACTCCTAGTAAGGTGAGTATGTTTTTCATACTATAGCGCATTATTTTTACGAATTCAGTTTATAACTCTTTCATATGATTTTAACTAGTTGGAATGTATGCTAAATTGTTTTACTGCTTTGAAAACCAATATGTTCCAACCATGTTAGAAATTGTAAATTTCAATCCTAGTTGAACCCTAGGTATGCAGGGCAAGCATCTAGACTATTAATTCTCCATTTGAGCTAGATTTATAGAAATGCGAACTTAGTCATATAAATGAACTAAGTTAGCCATGAAGTGATTTGATGCATGATAAGTATCGATGTAACGTCTACGGACGATCTATGTTTAAAAAGGGAAAGTTTATGATTTTAAAGGTCTCCATGGGAATTCATGGATGAGATATATTTTAGAATAGAATTTTATGCATGAAAAGAGTTAGATGGAGAATTATAGCTTTATTGTAAAGTTATTGAAATATTTTACTTTAAACTCTTTGAATAGCATATTTCAAATGTTTTCTATTGGAGGGACCCTTTTAGATCACTGTTAGCTAGCCGCAGGTAGTTCTAGCCCTAGTGCACCATGATCATGTTAAGGCTTCGGCCTAGGATACTGTGACGGGCATATGACTGCCTAAGACACAGGGATTTAGGGTAGACTTATGTCTATGCCTACAGTGATTGCCATACCCATTGCTATGTGCTTGGGAAATTTAGGGTAGACTTATGTCTATGCCTATAGTGATTGCCATACCCATTGCTATGTGCTTGGGGAATATAGGGTGGACTTATGTCTACGCCTACAGTGATTACCTTACTCTTGCTGTGTGCTTGGGGAAGATGATAGATCTGTTAGAAAAGACCTCCAATAAACTAGTGCATTTTTCTTAAAGATTAAATATTTCTAAAATACCTCATTCATCATTGTTATTGCATAAGTATCTTCATTTATTACTTACCATGCATAATTGATTTGCTTACAGTTATTGATTTAATCCTGTTTTATTATTTGAACTGTTTAGCATTTTTTTCAATAAATTACGGTTAAATGTTTAATGTTTTCTATACCTTGATTTCAGTTATTTAATTCATTGCGAAACACTCGTGCTTAGTTTGCCCTGTTTCTGTTATAGTATGATTTATCCATTCACTGAGATGTGGTAATCTCACCCCTCTTCTGTTTTCTCCCCACAGGTAGTCAAAGAAACACTAATCCAGCTACAGCTCCATAGGAGGCTAAATATAGCATTGGTGAGCCCCAATTTGGGCAAGACTCCGTTGTATTGGTTGTATAGTTTAAGTTTATGTCTAGTGTATCTCCATGAACTTACAGGCAGGATCCTCGCTTCTTGTGTTGTTTGAAAAATGGTTTTATGTTTTACAACAATGTTTATACTATGAGGCCATGGGCCAAGTTGAATCAAGGATGTTGGATTCATGAGATATATATATATATATATATATACAGTATTTTCTTATATTGGATGTGGCGTATGTGGCCAGTTATATTTATTATGTACTCTGGATTGTGTGCTGAATGTTTGTGCATGCTATGTGTTAGGCTTACGACTAGGGGAAAACCCTTATGCCGTGCCGATCATGTGTTCCATTATTTGGGGCCATGACACAACCAGTATTATATTATACATCAATGGATGAAATAATCGGAAAATAGAGGTTATGAAATTAAACACTAGTGGAAAACCGAGTTATTTTGATAAAGCAACTATAAATAAAGAGGCAAAAGTGTAGTACTATTTTGTGGCCACAAGACTCATGCCAGTGTAGAATAAAAGCAAAGTTGAGAGGGATAGGGCACTACTGGTTTATGCCCTTATGAAGGGATATTCCATTGACGAAGGGAAACTAATGCATAAAAGTATAATAAGTTGTATTCATGCAAAGGGAGGAGCCCTATCTATACCTGGATTAATCACAGCTCTGTGGCTGAGCTAGGGTTATGTGGGACACCACAAAAGCTCAAATACACCCTATGAAGGCCATATCATCTCAAGACATTTAGAAGTACAAAGGGCCAAAAGAAGCATCTATAGCTGCAGTTGATCAAGCATACATAAAACCAATAGCAGAAGAGGGTAGAGATAGCTTAGTCCCACCTCAGACCTAGAGGACCATTGATGACCTATAGGAGAGGATCGAGGTGTTGAATTAGAGAATGAGGGACCTGGCCCTATATCACATTGAGATCTACACTTCTGTAGGCCAACATCAAATATTGTACTTTAGGGCATTGGCCCAGTCACTTAAAGTTCCAGTTCAATTTTTCCCAACTCTGGCAATTTCACCACCTTTTTTTGTACACAACCTTATGGATCAAACCATGGACAAAGATATACAGACATGAAAGTTTACAGGACCCATACTTATTATTTTGCACTTTCCTCTTTAATTCTATTTGCTTTATTTATATTTAGGACAACATAAAGTTTGAGTGTGGTGGTGAAATTGAAATTTATATTTTATGCACTAGATGACTATATTAACGACTGGGTGACTGTACTAATGATTGAATGATCGATTATGACCCTATTTGAGCATCAATTAGCTGATTTTCACCAAAATTGCATCTCTATTACATTTAGCAAGTTATGTGATTGTGTGAGTGTGTTCAGTTTATTTTTTGAGTTATTTGGCTGAGTTGACAAGCCAACGATTTGAATATATTGCAAATTTTCTAACTCCTGAAAAATGTAGAAAAATTGAAATTATATGCAATGTTAACTCTTCGGAAATTTATATTCTTACTTAAGAAATCTGAATTTTTTTTATGCAAATAAACCTTGGTGATTTAAATTTTTCTATTACTTAGACAAGGTTTATATAATTTGAAAATATTTTATTATCTCAATAGGACTCTAAAACTTATTTAAATGTCACTTGTGGCAAAATATTAGGTGTACACTATTATTTAGAAGATGATCTGGGCATTATTTGTTAGATTGAGCTTTTTCAAGCCTACCTTGACATCATTATATATCTAGAAACCCTATTTGAGCATAATTGAACCTTTCTTCTGTATGCTCATATATTAGCTGAGTCAAATTGAAAATTTTTATATCCTTATATTATATCCTATTCACTTATCACATGATTATTTTCTAAAAATTATTAGTTAGAGCTTATTATAAAAAGGGTAGAACGATGGAGTTAAGAAAGAAAGAGGAATTTTTCAGTGAAAAGAAAAACAAGTGATAGCAGTGAAAGAAGAAGAAAAATAGAAAAATAACGGAAGAAGAAAAGAAAGAAAAGAGATAGATATGGAAAAAGAAATCACAAAATGTAAAATAAGGAATGGAGCGAAAAATGAGTTTGGGAGAAAACCTTCTAATTTAGAAAAGCTCAAGAAAGAAATTAGAATTAACATGTGGTATTAGGTAATTGAACCTAAATTTTTTATCTTTTATCCTACCCGATACCTTAGTCACATTACAAGTTTAATAAAGCCCTATTTGATTCTAAGTGTAGTGTCTAATCTACATTAGTGGAAAGTGGCATGAAAAATAAGCCTATGGAATGTCTAACCTAAATTGATTAGAGATCTTCACTTCACATGTTTGGGAGGTATAAACTCATCTGGATGTAGGAATTAAATTGCTCCAAGGCTACACACACACACACACACTAAGAATTTTAGAGGATCAATATTGAATTACATTAGAGTTAAGCTTGTATATAAATGTGATATTTTTTAAACTTATCTTGAAACTCTAATCCATTGAATTCTCTAAGGCTGGATTCAGTAAGCCTAACACACACTATATATCTTGAATTTGTTTGATTTTTGTTTGAGGGCAAGAAAAAGTGAGTTTGGGGGTATTCCATATGTGTATAATTAAGCAAGTTAGTACCATTAATTTTGCTTTTTGTTATTTTTTAAGTGAAATAAATTAGGAATTAGTTTAGCTTTATGTTTTGTGTTGTAAGAGCAAAGAAAGAGGAAAAAGGGAGAAAGAATGAAGAAATTTAAGAAAAGGATGGAGAAGTACAGAAAATCAAAGTTGAAGGCCCAATGCCGAAGCGCTAGTAACCCAAAAAGTCCAAAAACATTCCAGAAGAGGGAGCATTACAATAGTGGTTGCTTACTGCCATGGTGGTGGTGTGATAGCATGGAAAAATATGAACACAGTAAAACATAGAGTTTAACCTAGATTGCAATTTCAATGGATCAAAAATTGATTAGAAAAAACCCTAGGTCACTAGGGTTACCAAACTTATAAATAGACAGTCAAGGAGCACCCTAAAGGAGGATAGATTAAAGTCACTCTGAAATTATTCATCTTATTCTTTATTTTCTTTGTTTCCATTATTGGTTAACTTATAGAAACCTAAGAGTAGGATGATACTATGAGATTAGACATTTTCTTTCTATCTATTCAAGTTCAATTTTGGGTATTGAAATTTTCTTCGATGCATATTTGTATGGTTTCCTTAGTTGATTTCTGGAAAGGGCTCTTTGGTAATTGAAAGTTTAATCTATGGTTGAATTATGAAATTAAATTCAAAATTTTTTGGTCACTCTATTTTATAAAGCAACTAAGGTTTAGTAATCTACAGCATCAGCAATTATTAGGTCTTGGGAAAAATATTCAACTAAGTTAAATCCAACCACATATGCTTGAGTTATTTAGCTTCATTGATCTTTATAGTTTGTATTGCAATTATTGGACTAAGTTTTAGACTCGTGGATAAAGTTGTTTGACAATTAGAGTTAATTGAATTGCATATTGAAAATTAACTAAACTTCAGAAAAGATTGGATTAGATTCCAACGATGACTATCTAAATTGAGTTGAATAATCTATATTGATGATCAGTAATTTACTATGATGGTGGAAGTAAACTTAACCAATGCATTCTTATTCTTCTTAATATCCAATTTTACTACATTATTTTTTGCATATTTTCTTAATTATTTTTATTCTAAATTTCTGTAACAACTTCTATTATTATCTACAAAGGTAACTACTATCACTTTCTATGGTATCGACCTTTGCTCCCTTGACTGCCAGTTAATTTTACAGGGTAAATATAAATCCCAGTGTTTCCTTTTTTCGAGCCAAGAAGATATTGAGTAGTTGCTTCATATGCCTTCAATGGATGCTTTCACCAGCTTCTTTAAGGGATGGAGGTAGATTAGCTCCAATATTATTAAATTGTACAGTCACTACAATAACTTTGTTGCAACCATTTTGGTGGATGGAGGAAGCAATCCAAATTTCATCAAGGCATCTGTCGCTAATAAACTAAACTCCAACTTGTTACTATTCCTCAATGTAATGTTTTTTGTAGGCAGCGATGCTTTTCCTTTGTTCTTATCTCAATTCTCCTCTATTGATTTATAGTGCGAGGCCATAAATTCACCCTAATTTCTATGGGATTAACATGGATGGAATTGACATGGTTTTTGGTGTAGAGTGGCTAAGAACCTTAGGTCTCATTTTGACTCACTATCATTACCTTACGATGGACTTTACATTACACGGAAAATTCATAAAACTACAAGGAGACCCTTCTTTTAATTAATCTCCACCCACTATCTACCAAACAACTGCAAAAGATAACTGCAAGTACTAGATGTGCTCGGCGTCTAAGTGGATGGGGTCTACGGGCATGTCGCTCTTTGTTTGGCCGAGAGAGCCAGTCCAAAAAAAAAAGTACTGTATGTCTCTTTCACCAAAAAGTTCTACAAACTAACACAACTATTGCGGACCCTACACTATCAGAGTCCATTTCAGCCTTACCACTGTAATAACCCTCAGTTAATAAAAGCTTTGAAGGTTAAGTACAAATAATTTGAAACAAAGAAAGTTGAGAACAACATAAAATTTTAGAGCGTTTCTGACCTTTCTTCTGACCTATCTTCACTTATATAAGCATAAATCTCTCATATGAAATCCAAATTAAGTGATTCCAATTTCTGTTGAAAGATAAGACATATATCTACAACTTTGATGTTGGGAACTTTTGCTAATTCCGTGAATATTATAGTGATAAGAGGCAAAAACCGAAGCATAGTGTGGTCTGGACCTTTGCTCACTATTTTATGCATAACTCCTTCATATGAACTCCAAATTAGGTGATTCAAGTGGTTAATGAAATCTAAGAGAAAGGGATACAACTTTCATGTTGGACGTTTTGTCAAATTTGGCCAAAACCTTAATGTACTGTAGCCACGAAGCAGGGTCGTGCTCCAGGACACGGCCAGGCCGTGATTCTGGCTGTTTTTTTGTTTTTCTGCAACTTCCCCCTCCCTTCTCCCTCATTCTGACACCCTCTCCCTCTCTCTCTCTAAAAAATTTTCTCTACCTTCTCTCTAAGATATCTCACCATCCAGCCAACCAATTCGAGCTACCAAGGTACCATTAGACTCGTGGCAACGAGTACTTCAAAACCCACCGATCAGTTTCGCCGGAAAACCGCCGGATTGTTGCCTGAAAATCGTGTGAACAGTAAGAGTTTAAAGTAAAACATTTCAATAACATTACAATAAAGTTATAATTCTCCATCTCACTCTTTTCATGCATAAAATTCCGTTCTAAAATATGTTTCATCCATGTATTCCCATGGAGACCTTTATCATCATAAACTTTCCCTTTAAACATATCGTCCATAGACATCACATAAATGTTCGCATGCATCAAATTATTTCATGAATAACTTAGTTCATTTTTATGACTAAGTTCGCATTTCTATAAATCTAGCTCAAATGGAGAATTATCAGTCTAGATGCTTGCCCTGCATACCTAGGGTTCAACTAGGATTGAAATTTACAATTTCTAACATGGTTGGAACATATTGGTTTTCAAAGCGGTAAAACAATTTAGCATACATTCCAACTAGTTAAAATCATATGAAAGAGTTATAAACTGAATTCGTAAAAAAAAATGCGCTATAGTATGAAAAAACCCACTCACCGTATACTATTCACGCGATTTTTCGGCGACAATCCGGCGGTTTTCCGGCGAAACTGATCGGTGGGTTTTGAAGTACTCATTACCACGAGTCTAATGGTACCTTGGTAGCTCGAATCGGTTGGCTGGATGGTGAGATATCTTAGAGAGAAGGTAGAGAAAAATTTTTAGAGAGAGAGAGGGAGAGGGTGTCAGAATGAGGGAGAAGGGAGGGGGAAGTTGCAGAAAAACGAAAAAAAACAGCCAGAAGCACGGCCTGGCCGTGTCCTGGAGCACGGCCGTGCTTCGTGGCTACAGTGCATCAAGTTTTTGGCCTAATTTGACAAAACGTCTAACATTAAAGTTGTGTTGAAAGATAAGACATATATCTACAACTTTGATGTTGGGAACTTTTGATAATTCTGTGAATATTATAGTGATAAGAGGCAAAAACCGAAGCATAGTGTGGTCTGGACCTTTGCTCACTATTTTATGCATAAATCCTTCATATGAACTCCAAATTAGGTGATTCAAGTGGCTACTGAAAGCTAAGAGAAAGGGCTACAACTTTCATGTTGGACGTGTTGTCAAATTTGGCAAAAACCTTGATGCACTGTAGCCACGAAGCACGGCCGTGCTTCTGGCTGTTTTTTTCATTTTTCTGCTCTAGAAAATCGCGTGAACAGTAACCTCCAAGGTAAAATTCCGTCTAATCGTGTTTTAGACTTCATTTTTACCGAAATTCTTTCCATAGATAGTCTTAAAATTAGTTTATATGCTAGAATATAGGGTTTTTAGGTTTCGGCGTGAATAGTATTTCCGGCAAGTGAATAGTGTTTCCGGCAAGTGAATAGTATTTCCGGCAAGAATAGTGACGTTTAGGATTTATCTAATTTTCATGTTATGTCTATGTTTTCTAGGTTGTTAAGCCACCACGAGGTGAAATTCTCGTTGTTGGACTCCTAGTACGGTGAGTGGGTTTTTTCATACTATAGCGCATTTGTTTTACGAATTCAGTTTATAACTCTTTCATATGATTTGAACTAGTTGGAATGTATACTAAATTGTTTTATCACTTTGAAAACCAATATGTTACAACCATGTTAGAAATTGTAAATTTCAATCGTAGTTGAACCTTAGGTATGCAGAGCAAGCATCTAGACTGATAATTCTCCATTTGAGCTAGATTTATAGAAATGCGAACTTAGTCATAGAAATGAACTAAATTAGCCATGAAATAATTTGATGCATGCGAACATTTATGCGATGTCTACGGACGATATGTTTAAAGGGAAAGTTTATGATGATAAAGGTCTCCATGGGAATACATGGATGAAACATATTTTAGAACGGAATTTTATGCATGAAAAGAGCTAAATGGAGAATTATAACTTTATTGTAATGTTATTGAAATGTTTTACTTTAAACTCTTTGAATAGCATATTTCAAATGTTTTCTATTGGAGGGACTTTTTAGATCACTGTTAGCTAGCCGCAGGAAGTGCTAGCCCTGGTGCACCATGGTCATGCGAAGGCTTCGGACTAAGATACTGTGACATGCATTGACTGCCTAAGACACAGAATTTCATGTGAAGACTTTGGCCTAGGATACTGTGACGGGCATATGACTACCTAGGACACAGGGATTTAGGGTGGACTTATGTCTACGCCTACAATGATTGTCATACCCTTGCTGTGTGCTTAGGAAAAATTAGGGTGGACTTATGTCTACGCCTACAGTGATTACCCTACCCTTGCTATGTGCTTGGGGAAGATGATGATTTGTCAGGAAAGAACTCCAATAAACTAGTTCATTTTTCTTAAAGATTAAATATTTCTAAAATATCCCATTCATCATTGTTATTGCATAAATAACGTCATTTATTATTTACCATGCATAATTGATTTGCTTTATGGTTATTGATTTAATCATGTTTTATCTTTTGAACATACATTTGAATTGTTTAGCTTTCCTTTCAATAAATTATGGTTAAATGCTTAATGTTTGCGAAACACTCGTGCTTGGTTTGCCCTATTTCAGTTATAGTCTGATTTACCCATTCACTGAGATGTAGTAATCTCACCCCTCTTCTGTTTTCTTCCCACAGATGGTCAAAGAGACTTTGATCCAGCTACAGCTCCGTAGGAGACTGAATATAGCGTTGGTGAGCCCCAGTATGGGCAAGGCTCTTTTGTACTAGTTGTCTAGTTTAGTTTATGTCTAGTGTATCTCCATGAACTTACAAGCAGGATCCTCGCTTCTTGTGTAGTTTGGAAAAATAGTTTTATGTTTTACAACTATGTTTGTATTATGAGGCCATGGGCCAAGTTGAATCAAGGATGTTGGATTCATGAGATATATATATATATATATATATATATATATATATATATATATATATATATATATATATATATATATATATATATATATACAGTATTTTCTTATATTGGATGTGGCATATATGGTCAGTTATATTTATTATGTACTCTGGATTGTGTGCTGAATATTTATGCATGCTATGTGTTAGGCTTACGGCTAGGGGGAAACCCTTATGCCGTGCCGGTCATGTGTTCCATCATTTGGGCCCGTGACAACCACCCTATCCATTTAATTGGTGGGGCTCGAGCAGTTAATTTGAGGGCGTGCAAATATCCCTAATTGAAAAAAAAATGAGATTGATAGGCTTATTGCTGAAATGTTGCAATCTGGCATAAGACCAAGTCACTGCCCATTTTCATCTCCATTTCACCTCATCAAAAAGAAAGATGGGTCAAGGAGATTTTGTAGATTACTATTATTTAAATTCCATTACAGTCAAAAGCAAGTTTCCGATTCCTACCATTAATGAACTGCATGGTGCCGTCTTTTTTTCTAAACTCAATCTTAGGACTGGTTATCACCAAATATGAATGAAAGAAGAATATATTCATGAGACAACATTTCAAGGGTAATTTTAGTTTCTTGTTTTACCATTTGAGCTTACTAATGCCCCTGCTTCCTTTTAGTCACTTATGAATCAGGTGTTTCAGCTTAATTTTCATAAATTTGTGGCTTTTTTAATGATATGTTTGTTTATAGTCCTTCCTTAGCTAAGTTTTATTGACTTAAGAGCCCATTCTAATTTGATAGAGTGGAGTCCGTTAATCTTACTTCTCCTTTTCACTGTAAAGTGTAAATCATCTTTTTCGTTCTTAGATTCATTAGAAGTTGTACAGGAACAAATGCACAAAAGTTTGGTCATACATTCTGGGAAGAATAAGAAATAAGTTAATGACCATATTTTCTCACCTGCAAATCCTTTTTCAGTGCTGCATTATCGATAACAGGGTTAAAAAAAAAAAAGAATTTAATTTAACCATTCTAACAAACAATTGTGGAGAAAACCATGAATGATTGCCCAGTGACCCCATTTGATTGAAGTTTCAACTATTTCATATGTTTTAAATTTAAAATGCCATGGTTTTGAAGTTGCATGGGGTTTGCACTTGAAAAGAGGATGCACGGGCAAGGGTGGGGCACTTTTTGTAAGACTTCATCAATTTGAGAATTAATCCATTGCGATTGGCGTGTGGTGTTGTGTTTTATAGCTTCTCTAGTTTAGATATCCATTCAGCTTTAAACCCGTTATTGCACTCCAGTTTTTAAGGATTGTTAGATTTTGCTCGTTCCTTATTATTACACTCATCAGTTCTAAACTCGTAGTACAGCAAGACTTGCTAAACAAGGTTCGTATAGTTATACTTAATGACTCTCCATTAGTAATAAAATCCATAAGTTTAATTAAATTGTAACTTGGAACAAATTTTCGTTAGTATTTTGTTGCTTATTATTGGCAGTGAATTTAATAGCATTCCCTTTCTTCCTGGCTATCTTGTGATTCTCCCAAAGGATTAGCCAGGGGAGCTTGGGGGACTGATATATAGAGGTTTATAACCTTGGGAGCAAGGGTGCAACACACCCTTTGAAGCGAGGGTGCTGCTCTGCACCCTTGACAGCAAGCTTGCTGATTTACACCCTTGCTGTCACGTGTAGAAGCACCCTCGGCAGCAAAGGTGCTGCTCTGCACCCTTGACAGCAAGCATGCTGATTTACACCCTAGCTAACAAAGGGTGCTGCTCTGTCATGACTAGTGTCTCATTTTGGGTTCTGTTTAAATTGATGGATTTATGCTATGTGAGTTCATATGCATAAGCAGCATTTTTTATCTTGGGGGCATGTGCTGGTTATCTTTTCTGATAGGATTTGATGCTGGGTTGATGCTTATTCGTGGTTGATTTCATTTGTAGGAGGAGGAATTGTTGTTTGTTTGATCTAATTCAGTATTGAGCAGGAAAAATGTATTTTATATTTCCTGGTAGTGATACCTCATCAGATTTCAGTCTCTAACCGGTGTTTGTGTTCTAAGGTTGGACTTCGCTCGGTTTATATCTTTTTTGCACCCTCATGTAGATTTTGGTACTGTTCCTAGTGGATGATGGTTCGGTTCTTGTCTATTAGGGGTGTTTTTAATTCTATCTTTGAGCTTATCCTTGATTTGTTTTGTTGTCACGTGGAAAACAAGCATTCCTTTCCTTTTAATAGTCAAGTGTAGCAGGTTTTTCTCTTTTCTATTTTGTGACATGTTCTGAGTTAGATCTCACGTTAATTCTGGTTGATTTTGTTCATTTTTTCCTGTCTTGAACGCTTGTTTGTATTTGTTAGAGTCTTGACTATGCTAATTTGAATACAGAAATTGAAGCTTCAGCCCAGAATATTAAACATCAAATGAAATTTCTTGCATTATCATTTGAGTGTTGAAGAGCTGAAGTGTTTTAAAACTATTCCCATTTGTATACTTTGTACTAGACTTGATGAAATGAATGCTATAATTAAATAAGCCTACATTGTACAATGCACTTTAGGAAATTGTGAACAAGCTAGATTGGGTTTGATTCCCGTTTTTTATGCTTACGTGTATTTTGTGTGGAGTTTGGGAATATATATTATTTAATTTAAATTTTTTTATTTTATAAACGTTGTGAGGTGCCCAGCACCTTTAGTAACTTCTTCACACATTTTAAACTTCCAAACACACCTTGATGCGCCGATCATATTTTCAATTAAAATTATTTTCCGAAATTTATTTTGAAATAAAAATTTGATTGTGACTATTTGAAAGGTTTTTGAAATACTTTTTCTGTTGAAGTTTGCTATGAGACGTATATGTAATACGTTAATAAACAAAAGCATTGAACCGCAGGGGGCCAGGTTTCCAAGAATTCGTGACCCACCCCGATTCTTGAAAACTGATGGGCTAAAAATATTATGATATGGCGCCATTTCAAGACTTGACTTCATTAAAAACCAAAAAAGAAAAGAAAAGAAAAGGCGCAAGGCCAGATTTCTTAGCATTCTCCCCCCCCCCCTCCCTCCCTCCGCGGTGATGCTTACACGTCATTGGCATCGTACATGCATATGGATAGACATTGCACTCGCAATAATGGTTCACCACCATCGCCATTTACCACGCTCAGCGCCTGAATTGAATTTTTCTTAGCCTGTTGGGTTATAATCATCAATTTAAGTGGCAACTATATTTTTTTTTTTGGACTCGCAGTTAAGTGGCTACTATCTTAAATTTTGAAATAAGTTGGTTTTAGTTTTCATATCTCATTAATTATAGGCCACTCCTGTACAATTAAGATTTATAAAATTACATTCATATTTTTTTAATTTAAATTTAAAATTAATTTTTTTATATTTAAAAAATATAGACTCATCTCTCCTCAAATTTTAAAAAAGTTATATTAACTTTTTTTATTGAAATTTTCAGATATTTTAATTTGATATTTTAATATTTTGTATTGTATTGAATTAATATATTTATAAAAATTTAAAAATATATATATAAGATATAAGTTTTATTAATAGTTTTATGAATAAAAAAGAGTTTTTTTATAAATGAAAATTAAAATTATGTGATTGTCTCTTTGGAAAAACCTTAAAATAAATTAATGTTATTTGATAAGAGGGGTTGACAAAAATGGTAGTGAAATATCATATAATTTGACTAGTTGATTTTTAGTAGAGATAACTGGAGATGGGTGACCCGGGGTATTAAATTGTGAAATAAATTGGTTTCAGTGTCTCATAAATTAGGGACAACTCCTATACCTATAAATCATAGAGTAATTATAATAACACTTTCTCTAATTTTAATTTAAAATTAGAGCATCTCTAAAGATACACTCATACCTACTCAATTTTTTAAAAAATATATTAATTTCATTTATTTTAAGTTTTCATAAATCTTACATTTATCTTTTAATAATTTATATTGTATTGAATTAATAAAATCATGAATTTTTTTAAATATATATATAATATAAGTTTAATTAGCAATTTTGTGAATAATTTTTTTTTCATATAAATTAAAATTAAAAAATGAGTGTAAATTTTAAAAACATTAAAAGAAACGAAAATGACTTGATAAAACTGGTTGGTATAGATAATTGGAGAAGAGAAGGTTATATTGTATATGTACGTGTTGGTTTAGGCATTTAGTTGGATATTATTACTATTATCAGTCGGGTAGCAGTTGGCCTTGGGTATGCATGGTAGTAGTGTATATAGGATGCCTTTATAAATGAAAGTAATATTGCAGAAGAAAGAGGAATTGAGAGGGTAGGATCAGGTTAGAATGTGGAGGTTAAAGATAGGAGAGGGTGAGAAGGAGCCATACATCTTCAGCACCAACAACTTTGTGGGGAGGCAGACATGGGAGTTTCAGGCTGATGCAGGCACTCCGGAGGAGCTAGTCCAAGTTGAAGCCGCTCGTCACAATTTCTATAACAATCGCTTCAATATCAAACCATGTGCCGACCTTCTTTGGCGCTTTCAGGTCTTTTTTTTTTTTCTATCTTCTCTAAACCTCTCCATCTTAAACAAAACCAAGCGAAACAACTTTGAGGGACTAAGATTAAGCGGTTCTTTTCTAATATAGTTTCATAGGATACTAAGTGTAAAATATCATAATATTTAAAATTCTTATATTTGAGACCATAATTTAAATTATTATAAAAGAAATGAAATTGATGTCTCATAAAAGTTAACAAAACTTAAATTTTACGATGTGAGATCTTTTATTTTATTTTATTTTTTTTGGAAGAGAGATTATTCATGTGTTATTCCTTGCATTTATTTTGATTAACACAAAATATATTAAACATCGGTATATCAAATGCAAGAATTTTAAAAACTTTTTTTTTTTTTTTACATTTAAGGAGTTTAGTTAGTTAAATTGCGTGTATTTGAATTTAAACTTGGGTGAGGGTCTTTAGTCCAAATAAGATTAAATTGCTTCTACTTCTACTTCTAGGTAGAAGTCCCAAATTTCATCCTTTCTCCCACATCAGGAAAACATATTCTGTTAACATTTAAAAGCAATTCTTTATTGCCCAAACAGGCCTGACAACTAAAAGAAGCGCTTTTTTAAAAGTAAGCATTTTTTTTTTCAAAATAAGCTAAACTAAATTGGCTCTCTTAAGGTTTAGAATTTAAGAATTTAAAATTTAGGCTTTTAAAATTTTAAAATTTAGTGTTTATAATCTTATGATTCAAAGTTTCATACTTTAGGATTTAATTTTTAATATTCATGCTTTTAGAGTTTAGATTTTAAAGTTTAGTTGTTAGTTAAAACAAAAAAATTTATTTTAAAATAGTAATTAAGAGGTTGTATCGTATACATAAATTATATAAGCATTAATTTAAAATAGTACAGAATATTTCAAAAGCTATTAAATGTGATAGACTGATAGTAAAAAAACAATTTTCAAGCAACATCTGCGGATAAATAATGTTTTGAGATTTTGAAACATAATTCTCTTATTAGATTACAGTTTACTTGCTTCTATGTCTGCTTTGAGTAAGAGAAATATTAATTATGTTAATTTTTTCATAATTCTCAAAATTTTAATGTCTAAATTCGAATCCAGTTCACTCTACGTAAGTAGACATAACTAAGAAAACTATGCAATGTCTATTCATAAGGTACGTAGATGATAGTTTCTTTTCTTCTTTTTTCAAGTAAGAAATTAGAGCCTATTTGTTTTTTTTTGTTTTTTTTATTCATTTGTTATTAAAAATGAAAAATATGACCAAAAAGATTTAGAGCTTATTCACTTAATTTTATACTTTTTTTTATTCATAGAGTTAGAGCTTCAGAAAAAACTATTTTTTTTATTAGAAAAAAAAAAGAATTGAAACTTAAAGTAGAAAAAACTATTCAGCAATTTGACCAAAAAGATGGGAGGCAATTTTGTAACTTTATTCACTTAATTTTATACTTTTCAAAAATTCTCGCCTATACATCTAACAAGTTTTGTCTTTTATCTTAATTAATTTTAAGAAAAATAGCAGTTTGATACTTTAATTTATTTTTCTAATTGCAAGTTTCTCCTTACTTTTTAAATTATTACACTGTCTTTGGCCAGGAAATTACGAAATTACCCTTATGAATTTTTTCGGACAAAGCTGTTGAAAGTAAAATCTAATATCCGAGTTGTGAAACTATAAAATTACCCTTATCAGATATATTTTTTCGACAGAGCAGTAAAAAAAAAAAAAAAATGCGTTGTTTCTGATAGAAACTTCAAGAGGATGAGGACGATGACTTTCTGCTATAAACAGAGCACTGTTTCTGCAACTTTTGCTTCTTCAGGGTTTTCTTTGAAATCTCTGTTTGTTTTGGGTTAATTGGTGCTGACCCAGTTGAATTGCTTCGTGATAGAAACTGTAATGAGCGAATCAAGCTCTTCCCACGCTACTTCGCTTGAATTGCCAGAACGATTTGGATGAAGAAGCCTTTTCCTCTTCTTCTTCGTTATCTGCATCAGAATTGCAAACAAGAACTCTGAGCCTTTTCTTCTCCGAACTTCTAGTGCTTGAAGGTCAAGAAGGAAGACGAGAAGGGTCTAAAGGTGTTGATTGGGTGTCACCGGTGTCCGACGGTTGATGGTGGGTGGCGCGACCCAGCCCCTGCAGCGTCTCATCGCCCCCGTCGCAACTTCTGATGCAGATGAAAGAACCTTCGTGTTCGATGCAGATAAATTACCCTTCGTGAAAATAAAATTCGAGAATCAAAATTTAACATGTTCTCAACCTAATTTCATTTGTAAAAAAAAAAAAAAAAATTCAATTCTTCTGATGAAAACAAAATCAGCTATATAATAACAGAAAGCTTAAGTAACACGGTGAAATATAATTTACCTAAAAAAGACATGGTGAAAAATGAGCTTGCAAATTATGGAAATCCTTGATTTAAATATTCTCATCTCATATTGGCTTAAATACATTTTCACTCCTCTCTTATTATAAATGTTTTAGTTTGGTCTCTCTAATTCAAAATAAAACGATGTTACTATTTTATTTTTAAAAAGGTTTCAATTAAATCCTTCCTTCATAATTTTTTTTTACTATTTTAACAGAAAATGCTGAAGTGGATGTGAAACTACTAATATGGCCTTTTTAAAAAAAAAACAATGACAGAACTATGAACAAAGAATTTAATTATAATTTTATTTTAAAAATAGAAGAGTAGCATTGTTTCATTTTTAACCAGTAAGATTAAACTAAAACAATTACAAGAAACGAAAAAATGCATTTAAACCTCTCTTACTTGTTAGCAGTGGCAATGTACTTGTTATTATTAACTGTTATACTAATTTATTTGACGCAGTTCCTGAGAGAAAAGAATTTCAAACAAACAATACCTTCTGTGAAGATAGAGGACGGGGAGAAAATTACACATGAAAAGGTCACCAGCACAGTAAGAAGGGCGGCACATCATCTATCAGCATTGCAGGCTTGGGATGGACACTGGCCTGCTCAAATTGCAGGACCCCTCTTTTTTATTCCGCCACTGGTGAGTGTGTGCTTAGCAATTATATTATAGAAGTTAAATTTCAATTGATTAAAGTCTCTGTATGAATATGACATTGTTTAATTTCATGCCAACTAAAGGATCGGAAATGGTGTGCGAATGGTGCAGGTGTTTTGTATGTACATCACAGGGCATCTTGATAGGGTACTCCCAGAAGAGTACCGGAAAGAGATCCTTCGCTACATTTACTATCACCAGGTTCCTATATATGAAGTCCAGAATCTCATTTAATTAAAATTAGAGTAAATTACAATTTATCCTCATGTAGTTTAGCCTAAAACCTATTTTTTTCTATATGATTATTCTATCACTAAACCGTTCTATGGTATTTTTCTCCTAGATTTTAAAAGAAATAATCAAGTGAATGTTAACATATTGTAAAATTTCATTTTTGAAAGTTTGTTTCCCTTATAACTTGTGCAATTTCATAGAGTTACAAGGTTATTACTAGGATTAAGCTAATTAATTCAATTTTCATATGTTACTTTGATCTCAAAATAACTTCAAAATAGTATGAAATAATCCAAGATATAAATGAACCATACTGTCAACAGTAAACTATTCATTATGTTAACATTTACTTATTATTCTGTTAAAATTTGGATGAAACATTCTATAGGATGGCCAAATGGTTACACAACAAATAACAATAGGTTATCTAAAATAAATGGTTCCAATATTTTCTCTCTCCTCTATAAGAGTTTCCTCTCTCATGTTTGAGAGCTTCCCTTGAGCTTGTATTAATTCCTTTCATAAGGTTTTCTTTTCTTGGATCTTTGGGTTACAATTGTTGCGAGGAATGGAAAGGAGTGTAGTATGGAGATGGATGAAGGAGCGGCCAATATGGATGATGATGATCTGGTAAACCTAGAGTAAAGTGAGAACGGTGGAAGAGAGGTTGGAAGGTTGACTTTGATTGGAAGGCTAATCTTCGAGAAGGTTATGAATCAGAATATGGTAATCTAGATGATTAGGAAGTGATGGAACTTGCACCAAGGTTTGAGCATCAATGAATGAGGGGCTAACACCTATATTTTCTCCTTTGATAAGGAAAAGGAGTGCAGGAGGATCCTGAGGCATAAGCCCTGGTTTGTTATGGGCATGCTTTTGGTGTTCCAGCCCTGGACACCTTTAAGAACGTTGGAGGAGGTGGAGATGACAAAGGTCACTTGTTAGGTTCGATTTCATGGTTTTCCTCTGGAAAGAGTGACTTGAAGGTTTCTGCAAGCTAGAATCATGGTTGATCTCTGTAAGCCATTGGTGGCGGTTTTTGGGTTCCCAGGCCAGGCTTGTAAAAGACTTGTATGGAGATAAGGTATTGGAAATTGTAGCAATTTTGGTAAAATTGTGGATTCTTTAGTTATGTTCGAAAAGGATGCTAAGGGGAGAGGTGTATTTTGGAAGACAATCAAACGAAAGGTATATATAGAGCTTGGATTGGGGTGGCACCAATTAGGAATCTAGTGGATGTGGTTATGGTTTCGTCGAAAGTGGGTGATGATTTCAATTCTAAGAATTTTTGAAGTGGCGCAAGAGGATAGTAATATAGGATGGGCGCATGACATAGAAAGTAGTTAAGATTTGGTGAAGGAGGTGATGAAGAGTGAGGTGGGAGAGATGAAAGTTAGTTATACATTTAACAAATTGAGGACGTAATCCTTAGGAGAAGGATACAATGGATATGACAGCTATGGTTTTGAGAAGAAAGCACGTGGAAAAGTCTATTTTGTTGAGGGAAGGGACGATTTTTCTAATTTGGGCCAGTTTGGTATTGGGCCTATATCTGGAACTCAATGTAACACCAATCCAGATAGGAGATACTTCTTCGAGGAACCCTTGAGGCATAGCTGCCAATGGCAGTCCCCTTTATTCTCTTTTCTTTTTAGATTTGATTTTTTTGAATAAGTTTTTTTTTTCTTTAAGGAAGCTTTCTCCTTCTGTTAAAGAAGTTTTTTACTTCTCTTGCACTTTTTCTTTCTTTCTTTAGGGAAATTTTCCCTTTGCTGCAGTGCTAATCAACATTTTGAAAAGTTTACAACCTACTTGTCACGGCCCCAAATAATGGAACACATGACCGGCACGGCATAAGGGTTTCCCCCTAGCCGCAAGCCTAACACATAGCATGCACAAACATCCAGCACACAATCCAGAGTACATAATAAATATAACTGGCCACATACGCCACATCCAATATAAGAAAATAATGTATATATATATATATATATATATTTCATGAATCCAACATCTTTGATTCAACTTGGCCCATGGCCTCATAGTACAAACATTATTGTAAAACTTAAAAACCATTTTTCAAACAACACAAGAAGCGAGGATTCTGCCTGTAAGTTCATGGAGATACACTAGACATAAACTTAAACTATACAACCAATACAACGGAATCTTGCCCAAACTGGGGCTCACCTTCCGCGCATCATGGTCTTGAACCATACCTGCGCTACACCAGACAACTGGAAGGCTGCCAACTCTACTAAGCGGATCTCTGGATACTTAAGAACCTCGCAGATCTTCTCAGTATCCTCTATAAACTCCTGGGGATCTTCACTAGCCAACAACCCCTTGAAGGTTGGCGGTTTCAGCTTCAGGAACTCAGATAGTTCCACTTCCCTCTCAGCAGGTCTCACATGCCGCTCCACAGACCTAACTGGTTCTGGAACGGAGGTAGCAGTTTCGGGCTGTTGTGGATCCCTTCTATCTTGCCCATCCCTTCTTTCGGCTAGATTCTCTATTGCCTGCTGCATACCCTGTATGGTTACCAGCATCTGGGCTATCACATCATCCCGGGGGTGAGAAGACATTTCCCCCGTCCTGGGAGTCTCAGCTTGCTCACTGCTCAACTCAGCTTGTTCGGCTGCTTCAGCAGCTTTTACACCCCTGCCACTGCCTCTTGCACTGGCTCTAGGTCAGCCTCTGCCACGACCTCTACCTCGGCCTCTAGGCACGGGTACTGCAGACTGAGCAGACTCTTCAGCCATCTGCTCTTGAGCCGCGGGTTGCCTAACCTTTGATCTCGTTCTTGGTGGCATCTCGCTACAAAATAGAGATAGCCCAACCATCACTTAACCATGCCAACATAGCATACTATAAACTGACTTACTTAAACAAAAAGACAACATCCTATCGAACCCCTTTAGCAGCACCGTGAGTATAAGCATGTCCGGATTCATACCCATACTCAAAGTCCTACCTAAAGGTCCGTTACTCCATGAACACAGGGAAACCTAATCCTCTGATACCACTCTGTCACGGCCCCAAATGATGGAACACATGACCGGCACGGCAAAAGGGTTTCCCCCTAGCCGCAAGCCTAACACATAGCATGCACAAACATCCAGCACACAATCCAGAGTACATAATAAATATAACTGGCCACATACGCCACATCCAATATAAGAAAATAATGTATATATATATATATATATATATATATATATATTTCATGAATCCAACATCTTTGATTCAACTTGGCCCATGGCCTCATAGTACAAACATTATTGTAAAACTTAAAAACCATTTTTCAAACAACACAAGAAGCGAGGATCCTGCCTGTAAGTTCATGGAGATACACTAGACATAAACTTAAACTATACAACCAATACAACGGAATCTTGCCCAAACTGGGGCTCACCAATGCTATATTTAGCCTCCTATGGAGCTGTAGCTGGATCAGTGTTTCTTTGATTATCTGTGGGGAGAAAACAGAAGAGGGGTGAGATTACCACATCTCAGTGAATGGATAAATCATACTATAACAGAAACAGGGCAAACTAAGCACGAGTGTTTCGCAATGAATTAAATAATTGAAATCAAGGTATAGAAAACATTAAACATTTAACCGTAATTTATTGAAAGAATGCTAAATAGTTCAAATGATAAAACAGGATTAAATCAATAACTGTAAGCAAATCAATTATGCATGGTAAATAATAAATGAAGATACTTATACAATAACAATGATGAATGAGGTATTTTAAAAATATTTAATTTTTAAGAAAAATGCACTAATTTATTGGAGGTCTTTCCTAACAGATCTATCATCTTCCCCAAGCACATAGCAATGGGTATGGCAATCACTGTAGGCGTAGACATAAGTCCACCCTAAATTTTCCCCAAGCACATAGCAATGGGTATGGCAATCACTGTAGGCATAGACATAAGTCTACCCTAAATTTCCCAAGCACATAGCAATGGGTATGGTAATCACTGTAGGCATAGACATAAGTCTACCCTAAATCCCTGTGTCTTAGGCAGTTATATGCCCGTCACAGTATCCTAGACCGAAGCCTTAACATGATCATGGTGCACCAGGGCTAGCACTACCTGCGGCTAGCTAACAGTGATCTAAAAGGGTCCCTCCAATAGAAAACATTTGAAATATGCTATTCAAAGAGTTTAAAGTAAAACATTTCAATAACTTTACAATAATGCTATAATTCTCCATCTAGCTCTTTTCATGCATAAAATTCCGTTCTAAAATATATCTCATCCATGAATTCCCATGGAGACCTTTATAATCATAAATTTTCCCTTTTAAACATAGATCGTCCGTAGACGTCACATAGATGCTCATCATGCATCAAATCATTTCATGGCTAACTTAGTTCATTTCTATGACTAAGTTCGCATTTCTATAAATCTAGCTCAAATGGAGAATTAATAGTCTAGATGCTTGCCCTGCATACCTAGGGTTCAACTAGGATTGAAATTTACAATTTCTAACATGGTTGGAACATATTGGTTTTCAAAGCGGTAAAACAATTTAACATACATTCCAACTAGTTAAAATCATACGAGAGAGAGTGTTATAAACCGAATTCATAAAACATGCGCTATAGTATGAAAAACCCACTCACCTTATTAGGAGTCCAACAACGAGAATTTCACCTCGTGATGGCTCAACAACCTAGAAAACATAGACATAACATGAAAATTAGAAAACTCTAAAAGTCACTATTCATGCCGGAAAACACTATTCACTCACCGGAAACACTATTCACGCCGAAACCTAAAAACCCTATATTCTAGTATAGAAACTAATTCTAAGACTATCTGTGGAAAGAAATTAGGTAAAACGAAGCCTAAAACGCGATTAAACGGAGTTTTACCTTTGGAGGTACTATTCACGCGATTTTTCGGCGACCTTCTGGCGACTTTCCGGTGAAATTGATCGGTGGGATTTGTAGCTCTTCTTCCCACGAGTCCAACGATACCTTACTTGCTCAAATCGGACGTCCAGATGATGAGATATCTTAGAGAGAAGTTTGAGAAAAATTTTAGAGAGAGAGAGTTAGGGTTCAAATGAAAGAGAAATGAAGAAAAAGGGGGGGTCTGCAAAAAAAAAACTATCAGACGAATCTCGCCGCCAGTGAACTCATTCTCGCCGCGGCGAGCCACAATTTTCGCCGCGGCAAGATTCGAAACCAGAAAACTCATGCTCTCGGGAAAATGCCGCATCATTCTCGCCGCGGCGAACATATTCTCGCCCCGGCGAACTCCATTTCACCGAATTTGATAAAATGTCCAACATGAAAGTTGTAGCATTTCTCTTAGCTTTCCGTAGCCACTTGAATCACCTAATTTGGAGTTCATATGAAGGAGTTATGCATAAAATAGTGAGCAAAGGTCCAGACCACACTACGCTTCTGTTTTTGCCTCTTATCTCTATCATATTCACGGAATTTGCAAAATTTCCGAACATCAAAGTTGTAGATATATTTCTTATCTTTCATTAGAAATTGGAATTAGTTAATTTTGATTTCATATGAGAGAGTTATGCTTATATGAGTGACGAAATGTCAAAAGAAAAGGTCGAAAACGCTCTAAAATTTTACATTGTTCTCAACTTTCTTTGTTTCAAATGATTTATACTTAACCTTCAAAGGTTTTATTAGTTGAGGGTTATTACATTCTCCCCTCCTTATAAAAAATTTGGTCCCCGAATTTTACAAAAACCAACAACATGAAAACATAAAACTACTCTTGGAACAGCTATGGATACTTCTCTCTCATGATGTCCTCTACTTCCCACGTAGCTTCCTCTTTGGAATGATTCTACTAGATCACCTTCACTGTAGGGATATCCTTAGACCTCAACTTTTTCACTTGTCTATCAACTATGGCCACGGGTTTCTCTTCGTAGGCCAACTTGTCATCCAAAAGGATTTCCTGCGGTTGAATCACATGAGATGGGTCGGGTAGATACTTCCTCAACATCGAGACATGGAAGACTGGATGCACTTCACTCAATCCAGGTGGTAGGGCTAGGCGGTATGCCACTGCTCCTACCCTATCCAGAATTTCAAAGGGTCCAATATACCTCGGGCTTAATTGCCCTTTCTTACCAAACCGCATGATTCCCTTCATGGGTGAAACTATAAGGAACACGTGATCGCCTAGAGAAAACTCCAACTCCCGACGCCTATGGTCCACATAAGCCTTCTGACGACTTTGTGCAGTTAAAAGCCGTTCCCTTATCAGCTTGACCTTCTCTATGGCATCTTGCACCAAGTCTGGCCCTAGCAGCCTGGCTTCTCCAACTTCAAACCATCCAACGGGAGATCGGCATCTTCTCCCATAAAGAGCTTTAAAAGGTGCCATCTGAATACTGGCTTGATAACTGTTGTTGTATGCAAACTCAGCTAATGGCAGGTATCCTTCCCAACTTCCACCAAAATCCAATATACATGCTCTAAGCATATCCTCCAGAATCTGAATCGTGCGTTCTGACTGGCCATCTGTTTGGGGATGAAAAGCGGTGCTTAGATCCAACCTCATTCCCAAAGCTTCTTGAAAAGCTTTCCAAAACCTTGCCGTAAACTGTGGACCTCGATCAGATATGATGGATACAGGGACTCCATGCAATCTGACGATCTCACTCAGATACAGGCTTGCATACTGAGCCACATTAAAGGTAGTCTTCACTGGTAAGAAGTGGGATGACTTAGTCATTCGATCCACTATCACCCATACTGAGTCATAACCCTTAGGGGTCCTTGGTAACCCTGTAACGAAGTCCATAGTAATCCTTTCCCACTTCCACTCCGGTATCTCAATCTGTTGGTGCAAACCAGCAGGCTTCTGGTGTTCAGCTTTCACCTGCTGACAAACCAAGCACTGAGCCACAAAGTTTGCTACATCCTTCTTCATCCCATTCCACCAATACAAGTCCTTGAGGTCACTGTACATCTTATTTGTTCCTGGGTGGATATTATAGGCTGATTGATGTGCCTCTTCCAAAATCTGCTTCCTCAAGCTATCCACATCGGGTACACACAAACGCTTCCCACATCTTAACACTCCTTCAGCATCCACGCTGAATTCAGAAGTCTGATTATTCCTAGCTTCATCCTTAAGCTTGGACAAGTTAGCATCCTTGTCTTGATCTGCCTTAATCTGCTCAACCAGTGGAGAGTGTAGCTGCATGTGGGCTAGCAACACCCCTGGCTCCTTCACTTCAAAGTGCATCCCCTCACCTTCTAGCCGATGAATATCCCTTACCAACGGCCTCCGGAGTAGGGTGATATGGGCTAGACTCCCCATTGACTTTCTGCTCAAAGCATCTGCTACCACATTGGCCTTGCCTGGATGGTACAAGATAGTGCAGTCATAGTCCCTCACCAACTCCATCCACCTCCTCTGTCTCAAGTTAAGATCCCTTTGTTGAAAGATGTACTTGAGGCTCTTATGGTCCGTGTATATCTCACAGGGTTCACCATAGAGATAGTGCCTCCAAATCTTTAAGGCAAAGACCACTGCTGCCATCTCCAGATCATGTGTAGGATAGTTCTGTTCGTGCTTCCTAAGCTGCCTAGATGCATAGGCTACAACATGCCCATTCTGCATTAACACACAACCCAAGCCCACCCTTGAGGCGTCACAGTATACTGAGTATCCTCCAGTGCCCGTTGGGATAGCTAGAACTGGGGTTGTGGTTAGACACTTCTTCAAGGTCTGAAAACTTTCTTCGCATGCATTCGACCACTCAAACTTAACTCCCTTCCTGGTTAATCTGGTCAAAGGAGCAGCAATCCTGGAGAAATCCTTGATGAACCTCCGGTAATACCCTGCTAGACCCAAGAAACTTCGGATCTCCGTCACACTAACTGGGCAAGGCCACTGCTGTACTGCCTCTACCTTCTCGGGGTCTACTTGAATGCCGTCCTTCATGACTACATGCCCCAGAAACATAACGCTGTCCAACCAGAACTCACACTTAGAGAGCTTGGCATACAACTGCTGATCCCTCAAAATATGTAGGATGACCCGTAGGTGCTGTTCATGCTCCTCATGGTCTTTAGAATAAACCAAGATGTCATCAATGAACACAATGACAAACTGATCTAAGAATGGCTTGAACACCCTGTTCATCAAGTCCATAAAAGCAGTTGGTGCATTAGTTAGTCCAAAAGACATAACCAAAAACTCATAATGACCATAACGGGTCCTAAAAGCTGTCTTAGAAATATCCTCCTTCCTAATCTTCAACTGATGATACCCTGACCTCAGATCAATCTTGGAGAAACATTTCGCTCCTTGAAGTTGATTGAACAGATCATCAATCCTGGGCAAAGGGTAATTATTGCGCACCGTTAGTTTATTCAGTTGCCGATAGTCAATGCAAAGTCGCAAAGACCTATCTTTCTTCTTCACAAAAAGAACTAGAGCACCCCATGGAGAAGTACTCGGCCTGATGAAGCCCTTATCCAACAAATCCTACAACTGACTCTTTAGCTCCTTAAGCTCTGTGGGTGCCATCCTGTAAGGCAGTATAGAAATTGGTCGAGCCTCTGGAATAAGGTCGATACCAAACTCTATCTCCCGTTCAGGAGGTAATCCTGACAACTCTTCTGGGAAGACATCCAGGAATTCTCTTACCACTGCCATCTTGTCTACATCCGGTACCTTCCCATTCACATCTCTAACATATGCCAAGTATCCCTGGCATCCCTTCTTCAACATCTTCTGAGCACCCAAGACTGAAATCAGGTTACTTGGAGCTTTACTTTGATCACACTGGAACCAGAAAGGAACTTCACTTGGAAAGTTGAACTTGATTGCCTTCTCATAGCAATCCAAGGTAGCATAGCATGCTGCCAACCAATCCATTCCGAGGATTACATCAAAGTCGACCATGTCTAGGATGATCAAATCAGCAGATGTCTCCCTATCACCCACTGACACTTTACATGATTTGCATACATGCTCTACTGGTAAATAATCACCGACCGGGGTGGTTACAAAGAAAGGGGCATCCATCCTAATCGGATCTTTACCCAAACTCTTAACAAAACTAGGAGAAACATAAGAATATGTAGACCCGGGGTCAAACAAAACATATGCTTCATGTAGGCAAACCGAAAGAGTACCTGTCATGACCGCATTTGAAGCTTGTGCATCCTACCTGGTAAGAGCAAAAATCCTCGGTTCACCTCGGCCTGCTTGGTTTTGACCTCAACCCATCATCCCTCTACCAATACCTCTGCTACTTGCTTGGTCCGGTATAGTCCTTATAGGCTGAGTTGCCACTGGGGTTGGTAGCAAAGCCGATCGAGTTGGCCCTTGGGTTGAGCCATACAACTGAGGACATTCCCTCTTCATGTGTCCAGGTTGGT
Organism: Gleditsia sinensis; assembly: GCA_037074535.1. Lineage (NCBI taxonomy): Eukaryota > Viridiplantae > Streptophyta > Magnoliopsida > Fabales > Fabaceae > Gleditsia > Gleditsia sinensis. The sequence continues at coordinate 15,600,994 of CM073469.1, read as the reverse complement.
TGCAATGATAGCAAACAATCATCTCCCTGCGGCACTGACCAAAATGATGGTTGCCACAAATAGGGCATTGTGGCCTGTTCTGCTGAATAGCTCTTGGTCCTGGTTGTCCTGGATACCTGGTGTTTCCCTGGTTAAGACCTAGCCTACCACTTGCATCTGGTCTCTGGTTGGGGTTCCCAACATTCTGTGGTGCTAGGCGCTGCTGGCCCTGAAATCGTGGTCCTTGGGAATGAGAACTTTGCCCTCCTTTGGAGCTCCCGTCTCTATCCCTCTTCCTCAGTTTGGCACTCTCGACATCGGCCAAATGCCTAGTCTCCATCATTCTTGCACAGTCCACAGCCTCTGCATAATTAGGAAATTGCTTCATCTGGGGTGCCACTGATTTAAACAATGCTGGTATCAACCCCTGGATAAATTTCTTGATCATGTCCCTTTCAGTAGGGACCATATGCGGTGCATACGGCAACAACTATGTGAAGCGATAGTCATACTCCGTGACTATCATACTGGGAGTTTGCTTCAATTCCACAAATTCCTGACACTTGGCATCTCGTATACTCTGAGGCACAAACCTCTCCATGAAAACTTCCTTGAACTCTGGCCATCTCAAAGGTGGCGCTGTAACTCCCCTTCCGCGCATCATGGTCTTGAACCATACCTGCGCTACACCAGACAACTGGAAGGCTGCCAACTCTACTAAGCGGATCTCTGGACACTTAAGAACCTCGCAGATCTTCTCAGTATCCTCTATAAACTCCTGGGGATCTTCACTAGCCAACAACCCCTTGAAGGTTGGCGGTTTCAGCTTCAGGAACTCAGATAGTTCCACTTCCCTCTCAGCAGGTCTCACATGCCGCTCCACAGACCTAACTGGTTCTGGAACGGAGGTAGCAGTTTTGGGCTGTTGTGGATCCCTTCTATCTTGCCCATCCCTTCTTTCGGCTAGATTCTCTATTGCCCGCTGCATACCCTGCATGGTTACCAGCATCTGGGCTATCACATCATCCCGGGGGTGAGAAGACATTTCCCCCGTCCTGGGAGTCTCAGCTTGCTCACTGCTCAACTCAGCTTGTTCGGCTGCTTCAGCAGCTCTTACACCCCTGCCACTGCCTCTTGCACTGGCTCTAGGTTAGCCTCTGCCACGACCTCTACCTCGGCCTCTAGGCACGGGTATTGCAGACTGAGCAGACTCTTCAGCCATCTGCTCTTGAGCCGCAGGTTGCCTAACCTTTGATCTCGTTCTTGGTGGCATCTCGCTACAAAATAGAGATAGCCCAACCATCACTTAACCATGCCAACATAGCATACTATAAACTGACTTACTTAAACAAAAAGACAACATCCTATCGAACCCCTTTAGCAGCACCGTGAGTATAAGCATGTTCGGATTCATACCCATACTCAAAGTCCTACCTAAAGGTCCGTTACTCCATGAACACAGGGAAACCTAATCCTCTGATACCACTCTGTCACGGCCCCAAATGATGGAACACATGACCAGCACGGCAAAAGGGTTTCCCCCTAGCCGCAAGCCTAACACATAGCATGCACAAACATCCAGCACACAATCCAGAGTACATAATAAATATAACTGGCCACATACGCCACATCCAATATAAGAAAATAATGTATATATATATATATATTTCATGAATCCAACATCTTTAATTCAACTTGGCCCATGGCCTCATAGTACAAACATTATTGTAAAACTTAAAAACCATTTTTCAAACAACACAAGAAGCGAGGATCCTGCCTGTAAGTTCATGGAGATACACTAGACATAAACTTAAACTATACAACCAATACAACGGAATCTTGCCCAAACTGGGGCTCACCAATGCTATATTTAGCCTCCTATGGAGCTGTAGCTGGATCAGTGTTTCTTTGATTATCTGTGGGGAGAAAACAGAAGAGGGGTGAAATTACCACATCTCAGTGAATGGATAAATCATACTATAACAGAAACAGGGCAAACTAAGCACGAGTGTTTCGCAATGAATTAAATAATTGAAATCAAGGTATAGAAAACATTAAACATTTAACCGTAATTTATTGAAAGAATGCTAAACAGTTCAAATGATAAAACAGGATTAAATCAATAACTGTAAGCAAATCAATTATGCATGGTAAATAATAAATGAAGATACTTATACAATAACAATGATGAATGAGGTATTTTAAAAATATTTAATCTTTAAGAAAAATGCACTAATTTATTGGAGGTCTTTCCTAACAGATCTATCATCTTCCCCAAGCACATAGCAATGGTTATGGCAATCACTGTAGGCGTAGACATAAGTCCACCCTAAATTTTCCCCAAGCACATAGCAATGGGTATGGCAATCACTGTAGGCATAGACATAAGTCTACCCTAAATTTCCCAAGCACATAGCAATGGGTATGGTAATCACTGTAGGCATAGACATAAGTCTACCCTAAATCCCTGTGTCTTAGGCAGTTATATGCCCGTCACAGTATCCTAGGCCGAAGCCTTAACATGATCATGGTGCACCAGGGCTAGCACTACCTGCGGCTAGCTAACAGTGATCTAAAAGGGTCCCTCCAATAGAAAACATTTGAAATATGCTATTCAAAGAGTTTAAAGTAAAACATTTCAATAACTTTACAATAATGCTATAATTCTCCATCTAGCTCTTTTCATGCATAAAATTCCGTTCTAAAATATATCTCATCCATGAATTCCCATGGAGACCTTTATAATCATAAATTTTCCCTTTTAAACATAGATCGTCCGTAGACGCCACATAGATGCTCATCATGCATCAAATCATTTCATGGCTAACTTAGTTCATTTCTATGACTAAGTTCGCATTTCTATAAATCTAGCTCAAATGGAGAATTAATAGTCTAGATGCTTGCCCTGCATACCTAGGGTTCAACTAGGATTGAAATTTACAATTTCTAACATGGTTGGAACATATTGGTTTTCAAAGCGGTAAAACAATTTAACATACATTCCAACTAGTTAAAATCATACGAGAGAGAGTGTTATAAACCGAATTCATAAAACATGCGCTATAGTATGAAAAACCCACTCACCTTACTAGGAGTCCAACAACGAGAATTTCACCTCGTGATGGGTCAACAACCTAGAAAACATAGACATAACATGAAAATTAGAAAACTCTAAAAGTCACTATTCATGCCGGAAAACACTATTCACTCACCGGAAACACTATTCACGCCGAAACCTAAAAACCCTATATTCTAGTATAGAAACTAATTCTAAGACTATATGTGGAAAGAAATTAGGTAAAACGAAGCCTAAAACGCGATTAAATGGAGTTTTACCTTTGGAGGTACTATTCATGCAATTTTCCGGCGACCTTCCGGCGACTTTCCGGCGAAATTGATCGGTGGGATTTGTAGCTCTTCTTCCCAGGAGTCCAACGATACCTTACTTGTTCAAATCGGACGTCCAGATGATGAGATATCTTAGAGAGAAGTTTGAGAAAAATTTTAGAGAGAGAGAGTTAGGGTTCAGATGAAAGAGAAATGAAGAAAAAGGGGGGGTCCGCAAAAAAAAAACTATCAGACGAATCTTGCCGCCAGCGAACTCATTCTCGCCGCGGTGAACATATTTTCACCGCGGCCAGATTCGAAACCAGAAAACTCATGCTCTCGGGAAAATGCCGCATCATTCTCGCCGCGGCGAACATATTCTCACTGCGGAGAAATTATTCTCGCCGCGGCGAACTCTATTTCATCGAATTTGACAAAATGTCTAACATGAAAGTTGTAGCCCTTTCTCTTAGCTTTCCGTAGCCACTTGAATCACCTAATTTGGAGTTCATATGAAAGATTTATGCATAAAATAGTGAGCAAAGATCCAGACCACACTATGCTTCTGTTTGTGCCTCTTATCACTATCATATTCACGGAATTTGCAAAATTTCCCAACATCAAAGTTGTAGATATATTTATTATATTTCATTAGAAATTGGAATCAGTTAATTTAGATTTCATATGAGAGAGTTATGCTTATATGAGTGACGAAAGGTCAGAAGAAAAGGTCGAAAACGCTCTAAAATTTTACATTGTTCTCAACTTTCTTTGTTTCAAATGATTTATACTTAACCTTTAAAGGTTTTATTAGTTGAGGGTTATTACACTACTGTTTAAATCTATAGTATTTCAAGTTTGAAAGAAGAATAACGTATAGGAGTTTTAATCTTAAAAAAAGATCGAAAGATGTGTTGTTTCTCCTTAAATAATTTTTCTTTTTTTTCTATGAGATGTTTAACCAGTTGTATTTTGATTAACTTTGTTGTACTTTTTTTTTACAATATTTAGTTAGTAATAGTTAAGAGGTGTATTGCTTCTTGATTTGTGATTTCTATCTAATTTTTAGAAGTATAGGCTTGATCTGTAATTGTTTTTTTCTATTGTATCTTGCTAAGGCTTTGGTAAATTGTATACTCTTGTACTTGTTTATTAAATGAAATGATCTTTTATTTGTCTAAAAAAAACAGAGTTTGGCTGTAAGTATGGGCTCAAGGAGATAGAGACAGAAGTTAGGAAGAGATGTTGATAGAATTAGGCCCAAACAAAGAAAAAGGCTATTATATCTAGATGTCATGGTAAAAGAGGCACGGAGATTTACAATTCACTAGGATACTTTGTGGAGACTCCAGGGTAGGATGATTGCGAGGAGAAGGAAGGGCCAGTTTTGAAGCACAAGGATGAAATGGAGATAACCTTCGGCTTGGATAAAAGTATCACTTGAGAGAAGTGCTGAGGGAGGCTTAAAGAGAAACTTTTATTTCTTCTTCTAGTTCCTATATGCAAAGTAAGAGGAATCCTCAAAGTAAGGGAAGGAAGTCTCCTAAGGAGAGAAATAGAAAAAAGAGGGAAGGTAGTGTTATCAAGAAGGGGAAGGTACTATTTGAAGTCCACATTGTTGTAGAAGAATTATTAAAAATTACGATAAAAGATGATTTTTAAGTGATTATACGGAAGATGATGGATTTGGTGGCTACCTACATCATCTACCAAAGGGCCATGACCATTCTTTCATGGAACTACTAGGGCTTGGGGTGGCCTTGATAGTCAAAGTTTTAAATAACATTTGTGGAAGGTTCAAGCGCCCTTGGTTTTCTTGATGGAAACCAAGTTACCCACTGATAGAATGGAAGATCTTAGAAGAAGGTTAAATTTTGATAAGAGTTTTTATGTTGACCCTGTTGGTTTGTCTAGAGGCTTAGAACTTGGATGGAAAGATTATATTAATGTCAGAGCATTGTATTGGTCAAAGAATGTGATTCATGTAAGTCTAGAAACAAACAGAGAGTTTTGCTAGATATTTCTCTTTCGTATATGGCCTTCGAAAAGGTTAAAATATACCTGGGTTTTGGAGAAAACTAAGTTTTGTTCTTGGTGAGTAGAAACCTTGGGTTTCTTTAGGTGATTTCAATAAGCTCTCGGCCCATTCTGAAAAGCAAGGAGGAAGAGTGAGAAATTCTTAGTCCTTTTGGGATTTTTAAAACTTTCTCTTTGATTTTAATTTGGCAGACATGGAATTTAAGGGGTCTTGTTTAACCTAGTCTAATAAAAGGATTGGAGAGGCTAATATCAGAGAAAGAATATTAGATAGCGCAATCTGTAACTTGGCCTACAGGAAGGGTTTTCCAAATGGGCAGATCTTACATATGGAGCCAATGGGTTCATATCACTTCCCACTAATTGTTGAAAAAATATGGATTGAGCATCCTGATTATATGAAGATGGTGGAGGAAGGCCAGAGTGTTAAAGAAACGGAATTAGTGATGAGGTGGAAGAGTTTTTAGTCAAGGTGGAGGGATGCAAAAAAGCCTTATTAAGCCGGAGCTCCTAGGCTTTCTCGAATAACAAAAAACTTATTGATAGCCTCAAGAAGCAATTGAATAAATGCAATCAAGGTTTGTTTATTGAAGAAATAGCACAGGAGGTTTATATTATTTTTAAAGTAATAGAAAAAGCTTGGGAAAGGGAGGAAATTTTTTGGAGTCAGAGTGCCAAAGTCAATTGGCTCATGGTTGGCAATCAAAACTCTAGCTTCTTCCATGCTACTACTATACAGAGGAGAATGGGGAATAAGATCCTGAAGATAAAGGGGAAGGATTATCAGTGGCTTGAAGGGGATATGGAAATTGCCTCTTGCTTCAAAGATTATTTTAGGGTCATTTTACTTTTTCAGGCCCAAGAGATTTGACTAAAGCACCGCTATATGTTAAAGCAGCTACTACCAGGGAGGATAATGAACGATCAAAGAATCCTATTTGCTACAAAGTAATAAGTCATGTTGTGTTCCAGCTTGGAGGAATGAAGGCCCCTGGGTCTGATGATGATATGCATGAATTTAATCTTGTGCAAATGTACACTATCGTTGTCAAGTAATAAAATTTTATATGTGAGTATAGAGTCTCGTTCTTATAAGGATTAATGTTATTAATTACTACACTATTACTAATCCCAATTTTAATTGAAAGGATTGAATTAAAGGTTGATTAATAATGCAAAAGTAAAAGAAAACAAAGAAAAACTTAAATTTAAAGAGAGTAAAAGTTATTCAGAAACTATCGATTATTTGGGATTCCAGGGATTCCAATTTTATTCTAATTAATCCACTATGAATTATCTATCTCTTTAACTTGTAAATTCTAATTCTAATTGCCAATCGAGATATCTTAAATTATCCACTATCATTTCCTTAGGTTTAACAGAAATATGTTAGAATGCTAACTCACTATATCTCTATGTGAATTAAACACCCAAAGATTCGTTAAATTTTATGACTCTCAATTAAAGGTGGCACAGACCATGCAAGTATACTTCAATGTCACATGCAATCTATGGTTACCTACATAATAAACTAGACATATAAATCTACTCAATATTTTATTATGGTTAACAAATCATCTAATTAGTGATAAGTTAATTAGAAACATTGAAAGTAATGTAAAAAAAACAAATTGAAAAGACAATTCAAGGGTTCATAATTATGCTACATCATATCCTTAAAAAATAAACTAGTTCATGAAAGAAAACATAAAAACATAGTAAAAAGAAGAAAACTCATATTGGAGATGGAATTGAAGTTGCTACCAAGAGTAAGCCTAAGCTCCTCTACTTCTTCCTAAATTCATAGCCAAAGGGTCTTTTTAAAGTTGTATAGGTCATAAATTTCACTTAAACTCTATTTTTAAAAATTGACCTATCGCACTAGCATTGCGAAGCCAAGAAGCCAGCATTGTGACACTGAAGTCTTTGGTTACAGGATCATTCTCCTTGTTCTGGCATTGTGACACTAGGATTTTGCCATTACAACTCTAGAATTTATGGATTCTAAGTATAACTCTACTACTCTGGTGTCACAATGTTGAGATCCACCGTCGCGATGTTGAAACTTTTGTCTAGATATTTGCAATTCTTGGTCATTTGCTTTAATCTTCTTCAAAACTCAATCAATTCTCCATCTTCTTTTTATGTATAAAATAAACGTACAATCACACATAAAATTGAAAAGACAATACTAAAGACAAAAAAAATTTAAATCAAAAGTATTTAAATTATAAGTATAAAACCCACTCATCAATGGACTTTTAGGATGCTTCTATTAATCCACTTGTGAAAAGGTCAGTAATCAATTATGCAGAATGGTTACTGACTTTTTTTATAATGGTATTCCATTCGAGAAATTAAATGAAACAAATATAGTGCTTATCCCAAAGGTTGATAAACCAGAGGGTGTAGGCCAATTTATGCTTATAAGGCTAAGTGATTCTTCATACAAAGTCATCTCCAAGATCCTTGTGAATATAATGAAATATTTGTTGCCTAAATTTGTGTTAGAGGATCTGATTGCATTTTTTGCTGGAAGATTAATTCAAGATAAAATTGTTATTGCTCATGAGGGGTATCATTACATGAAAAATAAGAAGAGAGGTGGAAGGTTTGAGTTTGAGCTAACGATGGACATGAATTAGGCTTATGATATAAAAGAGTGGGATTTTGTGGAGCAGGTGATGTTGAAGCTAAATTTTTGTGAAGAATGCGTAAGTTGTGTCATCGTATGCATTTCTTCTGTACAATATAATTTACTCATGTTTGGAAGGAACGTGGCCACTTTTCATCCTCAAAGGGACCTAAACAAGGGGACCCTTTGTCCCCTTATCTTTTCATTTTGGTTACAGATGGTTTATCTAATATGGTTAGGGAGGATGCTCAGAATGGTAAACTGGTGGTATAAATATGGTAAGGAGATGTCCTCATTGTTTCTTTGCTGATGTGAAAATTGTCTGAAAAGGAAGGAAATTCTGGACACACACTGTTCGCCACAAGGGAAAGAAGCAAATGGGAATAAATTGAAGTGTTTTTCTAAAAAGGCACTAACCCTAAAATAATGGATATGGTTATTTAGACTTTGGGGACTCAAAACTCTAGGAAACTAGGTAGATATTTGGGATTACCAACAATTTGAGGGAGTCCTAAAGCTGTTGTTTTGCCCAATGTCAGGGATAAAGTACTGTAGAAAATGCAAAGATGGTGTTATAGATCATAATAGAACAATTTAGGAGCTTTCACGCAGCAGCTAAAAATTTTGAGTTAAAATGATTCCTAACAGGGTATTTCTATGATAAAAAGGTCAAGGGTCTGGTCCTTCTTGACCTTCATTTTCTTAAAAGAAATTAAATTTAACACAAAGTATGATGGATAAATCCATACTTCAAGGCCAAAGGGTATTCGTGTGAGGGGGCATGGTAGAGATTATAATAAAACAAAAAATTCATGGGCCTTCACTCGATAGCTTAAGCTTTTAAGTTGAAATGGTTATTAACATATGTCAATAATTTTTTTTACTTATGATGGTAGGGAAGTCTTAATTAAGGCAATAGTAAACTCTTTACCCTCTTATCCAATGTGATTTTTTAATTTTTGAAGAAAACATGTGAATAATTGCAAAGTTTTGGTGGGAGTAAAGGAAGGGATTCACTGGATGTCTCAGGATAAGATTTCAAAGGCCAAGAAAGAAGGGGGATGGATTTCAAAGACTTCTCAAGTTTCAACCTCACCCTTTTGGCAAAACAAGCATGAAGAGTGGTTCATAATTCTGATGAGTATGGGGTAAGATTTCTCAAAGGGCTTTATTTTCTAATTATTTTTAGGCTAGGAAAGGTTCAAGGGCTTCTTTGGTCTAGTCTTTTAGAAGGCAAAGACATGATGAAGGAAGGATTATGGAAGAAAATTAGGGATGGAAGGTTTGTTAGAATATGGGATGATAAATGGATTCCAACCTTACTTAATTGTAGATTAGCTTCTTCGAGTCCTGGTCTTGAAATTGAAGTTAAATTAGATGCAGATCTAGTTTAGAATGGAAAATGGGAGTTGACTAATCAGCTGGGTTATAGAGGAGGAAATCCAAGCAATTAAGGCAATACAACTACCCCAAGTTTAGAAAGGAGAATCTTTCAGTTTAGCTGAAAACTAAGGATGGTAGCTATTTAGTCAAAAACAAGTTGCAACATGGCTAGAGCTTTGAAACCAGGAAAGGTCAACTTAAAACTAAAATTCACAATTGCTATCCCTCAGAATTTATGGAAGGAAATTTGGGCCATTAAAGTACCTCCCAAAGTGAAAAGTTTCCTTTGGAGAGTATGTTCTAATTCTATCCCTAACAAGGAATGCCTTTTCCAAAGAAAATTATAGTTTTAATTCTAGTTGTCTTTATGTTTGAAGGGTATGGGAACTATAGAAGACATGTTTGTAATATGTGATTCGGCTAGGAGGGCGTGGTACAACAGTCCTAGGATGCAAAATATGGGAATTTAGATATTTGATTTGTGGTGCTATATGGAAGGTTTAAATGAGAAGGTGAAGTCTGTAATTGCCTTCACCTGCTGGTTTATATGGAATGGAAGTTGGTTTTCTAGGATCAAGGGATTAATGAGTTGGTAACCTGTTACAGAATCAACTCAGCAATTTCTGAATTCTGGAAACTGGTTGATAAACCTCCAAATGTTGATGAGGGGAGCAGATCAAGTTTACTGAGAGGTGTTTTGTGTGTATGGGCCTTTGCTCCACTAGGTCACATTAAGATTACCATTGATGGCTCCTTTGAATGTAATTCCTTAAAAGCTGGAATAGGTATCATGATGAGGGATAATTCTAGTGTTGATTTGGATATTGTTCTATGGGTGTTTAAGCTTGAAGTACTTTTATGGTGGAAGCTTTGGCTTTAAGGAGGGCTTCTCAAATGGTATAGGATGATAATTCGAATCCTATTTGTGTGGAATCAGATTGTAGTGTTCTTTTAGAAGCTGTAATGGCTCATAGCTTTGACTGTGATTGGCAACGTTTTGAAGTTCTAGTGAAGATCAATGAACTGATAAGGCTTCTCCCCAGAGTGTCTCTATTTCTTGTCTGAAGACAAGCAAACAAGGCAGCATATTGGCTTACCAAAGTAGCCACAAAGAAGATGTATCCTTTGAATTGGATGGTGGCGGCACCTCCATCCTCTCTGGCAGATATTTTTTCCCGAGACATTGCTCATTAGGAAAAAAGTTGGCTAGGGTGGAGGCAGGATTGGTTCAGTTTGTTGTTTTTGTTATTTAATTTCCTCTTTTGGATGTATTAAAAAAAATCACCAGAGGATTAAACGACACACTTTAAACCGCAAAGGACAATATGATTTTAGGCCAAACCACAAAGGGATAAAATGTAATTCAGCCTTAAAATTATAATGTGAAGTTTGAATTGAAATTAATTAATGTTGAGTGTTGGTATAATATTGAAGAATGAAGACGGAGGGTGGGGACTACACATAGAGGGTCACAGTACCATGTTCTGCACTGCACTCAACTACATATGTATGCGCATCATCCTTGAAGAAGAACATGATGGAAGTCAAGACCATGCCTGTGTTAGAGCACGAAATTGGATTCTTGATCATGGTGGCGTCACACATATACCTTCTTGGGGAAAGACCTGGCTTTCCGTATGTCTTCAATTTATATTCTTACTTTTAATTAAGATTTAAATATACTTTTGGTCCCTTTAAAATTTTAAATATTTCAATTTGGTTCCTTTGCTTGAAAATGAAGAAATGTTACCCTTCCATTTTTAAAAAAGTTACAATTAAATCTTTCGTTTAGAGGAAATACATACATAGACATTAAACATCCGTGACCTTCTGGTCTTCAAGTGAACTATCTAGATATTATATTAGCAATCGAAATCACATTTCGTTCATGTTATACTGTTCCCTCACACTATTTCCCTGAACTAAAATCATGTGACTTAGAAAACTAGGCCAATATTTGTCACACTGGTAGTTTAACATTCACGTTAACATTTTTTTATTAAAATAATGAAGTGACCATGAGAATGAAGCATTTAATTGTAACTTTTTCTTTTTTAAAAAATATTGCTATAGAAAGCTCAACTTCAGGTTGGGTATTTTCACCATTGGATCACCATTTTGCCCAAAAGATTCTTAGTTGTCATAAAAAATGGGCACATATCTCTAGGTAAAAATGATTATCCAATAGTAAAAACAATCAGCTTTCAAGAGTTTGAACTTTTGCTTTTCATAGAAATGTATTTTTTTAAAAAGGAATGATAACATTGGTTTGTTTTGAATAAGAGGGACCATATTGAAAAATTTATAATAAAATATGTATTTAAGCTTTTAATTAATTATATATACACCAAAACTGCTTCTATTGTATGTTATTGATATATATCATACTGCTGCTGTTGCTTCAGATACTTGGTGTTTTTGATTGGTCCGGGACCAACCCAATGCCTCCTGAGTTTTGGCTCCTTCCTTCATTTCTTCCTCTGCATCCAGCTAAAATGTGGTGTTATTGCCGATTAGTTTACATGCCTATGTCTTACTTGTATGGGAAAAGGTTTGTGGGCCCAATCACACCACTTATTCTTCAGTTGAGACAAGAACTCTTTATTCAACCTTATCATGAAATTAATTGGAAAAAAACTCGTCACCTCTGTGCAAAGGTGAGACTTACTCATTCATCTTTAATGATTTCTCGTATCATCCTTAATGATCACAGATTGTCCGTCTGATATATTACAGGAAGATATTTACAATCCCCATCCCCTAATACAAGATCTAATATGGTATAGTCTATACATATTTATGGAGCCACTTCTTATGCGCTGGCCGTTTAACAAGTTTGTCAGAGAGAATGCCCTTCAAGTAACAATGAAGCACATCCACTATGAAGATGAGAATAGTCGATACATAACAATTGGGTGTGTCGAAAAGGTATTTCACATTAAATTAATTAGCCATAAATAGAATTGATACTTACGGGAAGAGGAAAATTCTAATATTCAAATGCCCTTAGGTTTTATGTATGCTTGCTTGTTGGGTTGAAGATCCAAATGGAGATGCCTTCAAGAAACATCTTGCTAGGGTTCCCGATTACTTATGGGTTTCAGAAGATGGAATGACCATGCAGGTGAAATTAAGTGTTCAATAATAGGAAATTAAAGAGTAAACTAATAACTTAGTCCCTAATTTAAATTAGGGACTAAGTTATTAGTTTACTCTTTAATCCCTAATTGTTCTTGATTTGCTAAATTAGTCTTTAAGTTATCAAACTCATCTCATGTAAATGCTTTTTTTTTTTAATACTTGAAGAAATTGAACTCGTTACACAATAGTCCCTTGAAGGCACTCAATATATACCATTTATGTGCAGAGTTCTGGTAGCCAAGAATGGGATGCTGGCTTTGCAGTCCAAGCTTTACTTGCTACTAATCTAAATGAGGAAATTGTTCCCACGCTTGCAAAAGACCACGACTTTATCAAGAAATCTCAGGTCTGCTTTTAATTCTAATTAAGAAATATATTTAGCCAACAGAGATTGGTTCAATTGGTAAGAATCGAAACACTTTGTTTAAGAGATTTATATTCGATCTCCCTTTATAGATAATCTATAAGTACCAATGCTCTCGTCTTGAAATGTGGTAGCTTGTTTCACCCTAAGCCTTTTTTCTTTCTAAAAAGAAAACATATTCATAAATAAACGAAAACAACTGATCAGTTATGAAGTATTATAATTTTTTTCACGAAATTTAACAATGTGATCAGGTTAGGGACAACCCTTTTGGCTACTTCAAGAGTATGTATCGTCACATTTCTAAAGGGTCATGGACCTTCTCTGATCAAGACCATGGATGGCAGGTTTCTGACTGCACTGCAGAAGGTTTGAAGGTAATTAGCTACGTAAACAAGTTAATTTGATGGGTTAAATTAACCTTCACATTTTTTGTTACCTAATAATATTCTTGTTTGGTTCAGTGTTGCCTTCTTTTATCAATGCTGCCACCGGAGCTTGTGGGCGAAAAGATGGAACCTGAAAGGTTATATGATTCTGTCAATGTCCTATTGTCACTTCAGGCAAGTGCTTTTAAATATTATTTTTGTTGCAGAATTGATTGTTGTTTTGCTTGTGATTTACTGATAAATCTCGAAATTTTGAATAATTGCAGAGTAAAAGAGGTGGTTTGGGAGCCTGGGAGCCAGTCGGAGGTCATGATTGGTTGGAAGTAAGTCCTACAATAGAATATTAGTATCTAATTTTATGATATAAAAGTGGTATCCTTATTAAAATACCCCACCAGATCACCTTATTTTATTCGCGAAATAAAAGTGTGGAGGTATTAAAAAATCCATTTGAATTAATTGGAAACTCCTAAAACAATGAAAATGTGAAAATTCTCTCACTCTCTTATTCCCATAGCGCTATTGCCGGTATTCGTTAGCATAATAGTGTCAAAAATTGACTATTAAATTTATGACTTTTGCTAGGAAGAGCTCGAATTCTTAAGACTCGAGGTTTTTATCGTTCAGTTTTACTTAAGATTTATGTTTTTTATTTTTTGCTTTTATCTTTAAACTGTGGATCTCAAAAGAGATTGAACAGTGGAAAGCTCAAGCTTTCCATAGCAAAACCCTAAATTTATATGGTATATTCTTACTTTCAACTTCTATTCATAAACTAAATACCTAATGTTTTTTAATTGGATCAATTTATTTTTTAAATAAAATGCTGGAGTTAAATTATATTTACATTAAATTATTTGAAATTACAAATGAAATTTGAGTAGTTGGAAAACTTATAGTACCCAATAACTTTAATCGCCCACTTTAGTTTATTTAATGCTGGAGTTTTTTAAATTATTGTTTTATTTTTCTTATTATGCTATAGAGAAAGTGACCCACCTGGCCTACAAAAATTTTGAATCTGCCACTAATTAGTATATGTAATTTAGGGATTGGTATCCTCTGAATTGTCAAATAAATTTACAGATCAATTTAAGTGAGAAAAAGGCAATTTATGAAATCTATTTCTGAATTAATGAGTTTCACTTATTTATTACATATTAATTTTATTGAATTATGTCTTTCTCTCCTTTAAATTTACCTTATAAATTTTTTTTGAGAACTTTAAAGAATCCTAATTTATAGTTTAGACATTTGAAGTGAAGTAAAGAAATGAATGCAATATTTCATTTGCGTCTTTGGATCAGGTGCTAAATCCAACAGAATTTTTTGCCGACATTGTAGTTGAGCATGAATACGTTGAGTGTACTGGGTCAGCAATTCAGGCTTTAGTTTTGTTTAAGAAGCTCTATCCTGAGCATAGGAAGAATGATATCGAAAATTTCATCACCAACACCGTACGATTCCTTGAAGATACACAAACAGAGGATGGTTCATGGTATGGGAGCTGGGGGGTGTGCTTCACTTATGGTTCTTGGTTCGCGCTTCGTGGGCTAGCTGCGGCTGGGAAGACTCACAGCAATTGTGCCGCCTTTGTCAAAGCTGTGAATTTTCTACTAAAAACCCAGAGAGAGGATGGCGGGTGGGGTGAGAGCTATCTTTCATGCCCAAAAAAGGTTAATGACTTTGAAGTCAATATTATTATAAGCACCACTAGTTAATGGGAAAATTATATCTTTTTCACCTAGATTTTTGTCCCTCATTGCAATTTTCTTTAAATCAATTAATTTTTACAATTAATTCTTTAATTCATTTATTCCATTATAATTATTTCTTATCGTCAAAATTAAACATAAATTTTAATATTAACCAAGTGAAATACTAAAAAGTCCTTCCTATACAGATATATGTACCTCTTGAAGGAAGCCGATCAAATGTAGTACACACAGCATGGGCTATGATGGGCCTCATTCATGCTGGGCAGGTTAGTTAACACAATTTCAAATTAAAATATATAAATGTTAATTATTAGAATGCTTATTTATAATTACCAAAACTTCCAGCCAATGAATACAAATTATTTGTTCCTATTTGCTTGGACAGGAAGAGAGAGACCCGACTCCTCTTCATCGTGCAGCAAAGTTGCTCGTCAATTCTCAGCTGGAAGATGGGGATTGGCCACAGCAGGTAGGCACTTGTCACTCACTCACTCAGTGGTGCGAAGGCTATATGGACCGAGCCATCAAATTCTTTTAAAATTACAGGACTGTATTAAAAAATAATTGTTATGAAAATAACTTAAAAGTAGAGAGAGAAGTAGAAGAGAGACAAGCGAGTAAATTGTAGGTTTCATTATATGAGGAGGTATTTATACAAGTAGGTGGGAGAGTCTTAGTAGTGGTATACAACTGTAAAATAACTCCCTAATGATACAATTATCCTCTAAATAATTGTTGGACATAATATTTTATCAAATAGGATAACTGAAAGATCGGAATGATGGACATCTATACAAGATATTCATAACACTCCCCCTTGGATGTCCATCCCTTAAGAATGTGCCTCATTAAAACTTTTATTAGAAAAAACCTTGTGGGACAAAAACTTAGTGAAGAAAAAAGAGTACATCATTCTTTCTTTTAAGATGCTATCAAATAAGTATATATATGACAACATCATTTGAGATCCTTAAGTTGTTGAACTCCAATATTATACACTAGCTTCTCGAATGTTTGTAGTAGGAAGTGCCTCGGTAAAAAAATCTATCAAATTATCACTTGAACGAATTTGTTGAATATCCACATCACCATTCTTTTGAAGAACATGAGTGAAAAAGAATTTAGGTGATATATGATGTATTCTATCCCCTTTAATATACCCTTCTTTCAATTGAGCAACACATGCAGCATTATCTTCGTATAAGATCGTCGAGATCATCTTTCTAGACATGCTGCAAGATTCTTGTATGTGTTGAATCACAAATCATAGCCAAACACATTCTCAACTTGCCTCATGTAATGCTAAAAATTTTGTATAGTTAGTTGATGTGGCAGAGATAGTTTGTTTCATAGATTGCCATGAAATTGTAGTACCCCCATATGTAAACAAATAAACTGTTTGTGATCATCCATTATGAGGGTCGAATAAATATCTTGCATCCGCATAACCAACCAGCTTAGACTTGGGTATATTTGAATAAAATAGACTCATATCCATTGTTCCTTTAAGATAACAGAGTATATGCTTAACTCCATTCCAATGCCTTCGTGTAGGTGAAAAACTATATCTTGCTAATAGATTAACAGCAAATGATATATCGGGTCGGGCATGACTAGCAAGATACATCAATGTCCGGATTGTATTAAGATATTGTACTTCAGGACCAAGTAGCTTTTCATTCTTTTCACGAGCATTGAAAGGATCTTTGTTCACATCTAATGACCTCACAACTATTAGAGTACATAATAGATGTGATTTATCCATATAGAATCTTGATCACATAAGTTTCTTCATACATAAAGATGCTATTATTTAAATATTCAATTTGTAATCCAAGAAAAAACTTTGTTCTTCCAAGATCCTTCATTTTAAATTCTTTCTTTAAGCAATTAACAGCTTTTCGAAACTCTTCAAGAGTTCTAATGATATTCAAATCATTAACATAAACAGTAATTATAGCAAACTCACTTCCAAATCTTTTCATAAAGATACATGGAAAAATTGGGTCATTTCACAGGTATTCACTAAAACAATTATACCACATGCACCAAGATAGTTTTAAGCCATAAAGTGATTTATTTAATTTGATTGAGTAGTCTACTCAAGAACTTGAATTGTGTGCTTCAGGTAGTTTAAATCCTTCAGGGAGTTTTATATAGATGTCATTATTAAGTGAGCTGTACAAATAGGATGTAACAACATCTATTAGACGCAAATCAAGTTTTTCACGTACTGCCAAATTAATTAAATATCGAAAAGTAGTTGCATCTACCACATGTGAGTATGTTTTCTCAAAATCAATTATGGGTCGTTGTGAAAATCCTTATGCAACTAGTCTTGCTTTATATCTCACAATTTCACTATTCTCATTTCTTTTTCACACAAAGACCCATTTGTATCTAACTAGTTTTACATCTTCAGATGTATGGACTACAAGTCCAAAAACTTTTCACTTTTAAGCAATTTTAACTTTGCTTCAATTATGTCTTTTTATTGTGGCCAATCATTTCTTTGTATGCGTCTGCATTCCTGAACAGACTCTGGTTCATGATTATCATTCAAAACATCGAGCGCTATATTGTATGCAAAATTATTATCAACGTTGACCTTTTATCGGTTCCATCGTATTCTATTCATAATATAATTAATTAAGATATCTTCATTTTCACAAATTTCATGTACCTAAGTTTCGTTTGGAATTAGAACATTAATTATTTCTTGGGACTCTTTTGAAGATTCTTTTGCAGTTACTAAATCCTTAATTTGACCATCTTGATTCTTAACTCCTTTTCTTTTTTGAGGATTTTCATCTTTGGAACCAACAAGCCTACCACACTTCATGCGGGTCTCAAGCTTTTTTGTAATGGTGGATTGTCTGACAGGGACATCAATTTTAATTAAAGCTTTGGTAACTTGTACATGTGATTTAGTAACTCTTCTTAAGTCAGTAAATGCGTCTAGCAATTAGTTGGTTAAATTTTGTAAATGAATTATCTTTTGAACTTTTAGTTCACATTTTTTTATGCAATGATCAAGATGAGTTAGTGATAATTCATGCCAACTAATTTTCTTTTTTTCGCTGCTTATTTTCTCCCCCTAATGTTGGGAAAGCTAATTCATCAAAATGACAATCAGTTAATTGAGCTGTGAATAGACCTTTTGCTAATAGTTCAAGATACTTTATTATAGAAGGAGATTCATATTCAACATATATTCCTAACCTTCTTTGATGACCCATCTTAGTGCATTGTGGTGAAGTAATAGGGACATATACCGCACGTCTAAAAATTGTTAGATGGAAAATATTTGGTTCCTGATAAAAAACTATCTATAATAAGGAGTATTCATAATAACTTGTTAGCCTTAATTATATGAATTAATGATGCAGCATGCAAGATTGCATGTCTCCAAGTGGATATTGCAAGTTTTGACTTCATAAGTAATGGCTTGCAATTAATTTCAAATGTTTAATAAATGATTCCGCAAGACTATCTTGTGTATGAATATTGTACTACAGGATGTTTAACATTAATCCCAATAGACATACAATACTCATTGAATATTTGGGAAGTGAATTAACCAGCATTGTCATGGCGTATTTTCTTAATTGAAAAATCAGGAAAATGTGCTTGTAATATAATCAATTACATAAGTAATTTTGCAAACACTAGGTTGCGAGATGATAACAAGCACACATGTGACCATCTAGTCCATGCATCAATTAAAACCATAAAATACCTAAATGGTCCATACGGTGGTGTATTGGCCCACAAATATCACCTTAAATTCTTTCTAAAAATGTAAAAGATTCACTCCCAATTTTGACTGGTAGTTGTCGAATAATCAATTTCCCTTAGGAGCAAGGAGGACATGAGAAATTATTCGATTGAAGAATTTGTTGGCTCTTCAATGAATGTTCACTTGAATATTCAATTATTTTTTGCATCATAATTAATTTGGTATGGCCTAACTGATCATGTTAAATAACAAAGTTATTATTATTTGCAAACTTCTAGTTATAATAGCATATATTTCAATTATATTTATATATGTGTAGTACAATCTAGAGGAGAATATAGGCAACTTTTCGAATATGCGTTTGTTATCTAAGGTTATACTAGTGATACGAAGATATTCAATATTTTCTTCATTTGTTGTCTCAATGTGGTATCCATATTGGTGAATATCCTTGAAACTAAATAAATTTCTACGAGACTTAGAGGAGTATAAAGCTTTATCAATGTGTAGTTTTGTTCCTTTAAATAACATTATACTAGCCCTTCCAGAGCTTTCAATTAACTTTGTACTACCAGATATAGTACTAATATTGGCTTCTTGCATTACTAATTGGAAGAAATACTTTTTTTATCTTTGAGAATTGTGTGAGTCGTGCCACTATCAACAAGGCATATTTCTTCATTAGTGATGTTGGTATCAATCGAGAAAAATTCATTCTTGATTGAAAATAAAATAAGAATAGTTAATATCAATAAATAGTACATAAAATATGTTTAAAAATAACAACCTCAAAGAATAAATTGTATTAGAAAAAGGAACACCCTAAAGTTTAATTTCATAAAAATTATACAAAGAACTTATTTTTTGGACACTACTATCACCAATTAAATGATCAATTTTTCCATCAGGATCAGTAAAGAAATCTACAACATCTAAGTGAGTTATGTCAACATAGCCATTATTGGGACTGTCTTTCTCAAATAAATTGGTCTCTATCTTTTTCTCTTTAATAAATTTTGGTAAAGATCAACAAGATACCTTGATGTATAACAGGCACGTGACCAATGTCCCTTGCCACCACAGCTATAGCATGTGTTTTTAACATTTATTTTTTTATTTTGCCCACCCTTTTCCTTTTTATTTTTAGTCTTATTATTTTTCCACTTCTGGTGGAAAGGTATGTTCTTCGAATAACCACCACGACCACGGTTAAGGCCACGACCATGATCATAACTTCGACCTTGAATCTATCCATAGTGGTTATGTGTTGATACATTTGCTTCAAGGAATGGAGCAGTGCTAGTTGGATTAGACTCATAATTTTTCATGAGAAGTTTATTATTTTGTCCAACCACAATGAGATAAGAAATCAGTTTGAAATATTTCTTGATTATTTTTTGTCTATATTGCTGCTGTAGGGGGACAATAAATGCATCAAAAGTGGAGAATATTTTTTTTTCTAACATGTCCTTATCAATGATTTTTTCTCCACGTAACTTTAAGTGAGAACTTATTCTAAATAGTGCAGAATTTTATTTGCTTATAGTTTTAAAATCTTGTTAGTGAAGATGCATCCAACCATATTATATTGATAACATGTTATGAAAATAACTTAAAAGTAGAGAGAGAAGTAAGAGAGAGACAAGAGAGTGAATCATAGGTTTCATTCAAGTATGAGGGAGTATTTATAGAAGTAACAGGGAGAGTCATAGTAGTAATATACAACCGTAAGATAACTCCCTAGTGATACAATTATCCTCTAAATAATTGCTAGAGATAATATTTTATCAGATAGGATAACCAAAAGATTGGAATGATGGACATCCATACAAGAAATTCACAACAATAATATTATATTTAATTTTTTTGCTCAACTTTATTAAGCACTACGGTTGAACTAAGTCGAGCAAGTCATCCCTTAAAGACTAACAAAAAAAATATAAAAAAGTGATAATTAAGTAAGACTAGAGTTAAGCTGAGTCAATTCCTAAGACCTTAACAATTTTGTATAAAAATGTAAATTATTAGTATTTTATAATATTATTTATATTTAGAATAAAGATAATTATGATTAATCTATTCTTAAATTGTAAAATTTTTATTACACATTAATATAGGTTCAAGGTTATAGTCCATTTAGCCAATCCTTACAGCCAGCCCGCACTCTAGTTGATAGCTGATTCACTTATTTGATAGTTATTCAACTTATAAATGAAGAGTGAATCACTATTTTGGTCAATAAAAGAAACTAGTGTCATTAATTTGGTTCTTCAATTATATTTTCTCTCATTTTAATTCTAACTTTCTATAAAAATATATCATTTTTCCCTCAGCATCAAGTCTATTAAAAAATGCTAACAATGTTACTTACATGGACTAATTTTGTTCAACATGAAACATTAATTATTGTTGAGGTCTTCTAAAAGTTAGATGAAAATAAAATGCATCATTTTCTTTAATGAAATTAAGGGCAATTTTCTGTAAATTAGAAATAACTTTGTTTGTAATTGTATTAAAAAAATGATGTGTCGCTTTACTTTCATTTGGATTCTAACAACTCACATCAATAACTAATAATTAATCCTTTGCAAACAAAACGTCGAGGAATAAACTGGAGTGCTTTTCAAAATGTTAAAAATAAAACTATGATAATCATCTTTGACATATCAAAATAATTAATAGCTCTAGTTTCTTTCAAAAATTAAAATAATAACTTACGAATAAATTAATTATATAGTTATGAAATTGAGCTTTTGGGGTTTATTTGCAGGAAATCACAGGAGTATTCATGAAGAATTGCATGTTACATTATCCAATGTACAGAAATATTTTCCCAATGTGGGCCTTGGCTGAATATCGCAAGCACTGTGCATTGCCTTCCGCAGCTGTTTAAAAAAAATTCAAGCTTGTGAAAACTGATACAAAAGCACACATGATGGAGCTGAAACCTCATCTTCAATCAGAATTCGCAGCACATATTTAATTTAAGTAGACAATTGAGATTATAAGAGTGTTTTGTTTTCTTAATAATGTAATATAACTAATAATGTTTGCAAGAGTACTTGAATATTTTCCAATTACAGGCATGATTAATAGGTAGATTAATAGGTACGGTAGGTTGTATTTGCCCCAAACTCAGGTTAATTCTTAACCCTAAAAAGAATAAAAAAGAAAAAAATCATAGTAAGAAAGATTGGATTGGACTGGCTTGTTCAACTGAAAAATCGGTAAACTAATCTAGTTATTGGTCCGTTCGTATGGAGTAAATCGGTAGACTAAAGAAATGTTCAATTCTAGTAAAAAGACCAAGTAAAACCAGCATAAACTAGTCGCTTTATGAACGGGTCATGGGTTTAGGAAGAAACCAGACAAGATCGTGCAATTGAGACTCAAACGCACTTTAGGAAACCAATATTTCAGCTTACCACCATGCCACGCTTACTTGTTTGTTAAGTATAGGTAAGTTTTTATATTTATTTGGTTACTCAAGTGATAGAAAAAGATAATCAATTATTATTTCATTAAATAAAACAAATAAATGATATATTAATTTCTTTATTAAAATTTATTACTTTCATAAATATTATATCATTTGAATTTGTTTGTACAAATAAATGATTTAATGATACATTGTATTAATATTTACTAGTTAATTTTATAATTACTATTTACTATACACACACACATATATACATACACATACTACCAATTTGATTGTGGTTCGACCATAGTCGAATCAACAAATTGTGAACTGTTTTCTATATATGATCAGTTCAATTTTTAAAATATTGAAACAAACTCATTATATTAAAAGTTATAGATAGCCACCACTATTAAGAAAATTATTTAATCAATAAACATCTGAAAATAGATATATAAATGCATTTTATGTGACTTCAAAATCTTATACTTAAAATATATGATATATTAGAATTTATGAAATTAAATAAATATAAATATATTATAACAATGATTTATCAACATAAGAAAAAAATTTCATATATATATATATATATATATATATATATATATATATATATATATATTGATAATTTTGTGGAAATTATAACATTTTATCATTATTTTATAATAGTTAAGTTTTAAATTGTAAATTACTTAATTAGTTTCACAATTTTAGCAAGACTAAAACTATTTACCGTAGGCCTTGTTATGATCTTTATTAAATATATTTTTGTAAATAGTTAAAAAGTATAGTTATTTTCATTTATATTTGGAAAAAAATGAAAGGTCTATATTTATTATTACTTCACTATGATTTATTTGTTAGCTATAATTCTATTGAAAATAAAAAATATAAATTTTAAAAAATAATTAAATTAATAAGTGTATTACACTCACGGTACAACTCCTGTAAATTAATTAACTTAAGATAATATACTACCAATTAAAAAATATATTTAATCAATGAAATCTAAAAGGTATATATATAAGTCAATTTCATTATATAAATAAAAAATGTTATACATAATATATATATATATATATATATATATATATATATATATATATATATATATATATATATATATATATATATATATAAACTTATTATACATAAGAAACTATTAATAAAATAAATTATTTTATTATTATGCAACTTTAAAGTTACCCATTTCGAAACTCATATTGTAATATAATTCAAATTAACTTTAAAAAATTGCCCTAATTTTTTTCAGTTTGTTTTTGTTTAATGTAACCTCACTATCTCCGTATTTGATAGGACTCCGCTTTTATCTTTTCTTGATTCACGGATTGAGCTCTTTGCAATATTGGGATATTTCTTCTTATTAATTTAGTCATATTGGAAATGTTTATTATATGCTTGAACTTGATTTCTCCTCTCTATGTCTTGTTTTCTCTTAGGCTGTATG
Organism: Gleditsia sinensis; assembly: GCA_037074535.1. NCBI lineage: Eukaryota > Viridiplantae > Streptophyta > Magnoliopsida > Fabales > Fabaceae > Gleditsia > Gleditsia sinensis. The sequence goes on along the minus strand of CM073469.1, from coordinate 15,577,390 downwards.
CAACATTTTTTAAGGGGAAATTTCATGAATAATTTGATTACGGAAAGTCTGGTGTTGGTCTTGCAATTGTCAATTGAAGTTGCAAAGAGACATTTTTTTTACCTTTTAAGCTTGATTGTGTAAAGTATGGTTTATTGAAATTAATTTAAGTCCTCCCTTTTGGTTTGGGGTATCATACTTGTATTTTGAAGAAGATGGAGGTCAAGAATGATCGAACTTTGAGAATTCAAGACAAAGCTTTTAACCAATACTAGAAATCAGGTTTTTAGTGTTAACTTTTGTTGCTAACTAAAACATTTAACGGAAACTTTTAATAACTACAATGTTGCTACCTTTACCTTTGTTACCAATGGTTAAAACTATAAAAGTTGTCATTGAATATTCACTTCCAGTGACGACTTTAATAGATTGCTATTGAATGTCCACTTTCAATGGCAAAAACTATGGCCACCAAAACCCTAAATTATACCACCATAGCATCTACCATATGTTGGTATTTAACCAACTCTTGCTTTTTTTCCTCAGTGAGAATGGGAACAACTTCAATCCTATAGCATCTGTGGAGACATTATCATATTTGAAAGTTTTCTAGATCTCCAAAAAATTAGTTATATGGGAATTGGGGTTCTCACTTGTCAAGCCAGAAAATGGATTGGCTTGCACTATTTGTATAATTGTAGGCTTGATTTCAAAATTGTGGACATCTATTGTGGGGGTGTTGAATGGTGTCATTCACTCCATTGATTGAGGGCATAGCATAATCCAGTAGGACTCGATTATTTTGATTATTCATAAGATTGTTTACAACCCCTAAATTATCTCCAGCATTAGCCATGGCTTCTTGAGAATTTCCAGAAGCTTCTTTTTTTCCTTTTCTCTTCCTACAATAGGTTCATTCAATTTCAGTGTCAAGTAGGATTAAATTTTTGCTTCTAAATTTTCTTATACACTGATAGGGACACTTGAAAATCCAAAGGAGACAATCATAAGTAGTAGAAAAATAAAAAAAATTGCAATTAAAATTAGAGTTAATTGTAACAGTAATAATAATAAAAAAATCCCTAACAATGGAACCAAAAACTTCATACTCATGAATTAGATATTTGCTTTAGTGCAAGCGTGCACTATTGGTGGCAAGTGATAAACTATAAGAGTATGAGTATCTTCCCACAAGGATTGTGATTATTAATTACCATCCTTATAGTAATCTCAATATCAACATAATAACGCAAAAACTTAATTTTATGAGAAAGAAAGATAAAATAAAAATAATAAAGGTATCAAAAAGTAAGTTTTCTTAGGGAAATTTGATAACCAAAGCCCTAGGATTTCCAATTTCACCATAATTAATCCCTCTTGCATTCCCAATCTTTTTAGTCTAGAAATTATAATTGATGACCTTAATTTATCTACTAACCTTTCTCAAGGTCTAATAGAAATGCCTTTAGATACTAGCTCATTATGTCTCTATGTGAATTACATTACCTAATGATTCATTAAGATTTGCAGTACTCTATTATGGCTGGACAGACTATACAAGTATATCTCTACCGTACATGCAATCCATGATTCCTACATACTTACTCTAGACATGCAAATCACCTTTGAGTCTCATTGTGATTAATAGATTATTTAATTAATAGCCGATTAACTAGAAGCATTATAAACAGTGTAGTAACTCTATCAAGGAAATAGGTCATGCATTAAATTGATTAGAAAATACAAAGGTTCATAATTTGGTAAAATCATAGCCCTAGAAAATAAAATTATTTCATAACTAAATGCAAAATCATCTCAACATAAAATTAAAACATCTAAGATTAACAGAAAAAAGATGAAAAAGAGAATTGGTGAAAAAATTAGAACTCTAATCTTCCTTACTCCAAGCCTGAGACTTGCTTCATTGTATTCTTCTCTCCATGATGGTTATTTTAAAAGACTAAGTTTCTCTTTTAAAGGTGAAATAGGTCTTCCAATCCTATTCAAACTCTATTTTTAAAAATAGATTTATCATTGTAGCATCACAATGGCAGATCACACAAAACTCAATATATAAAAATTGTAAATCATTATCTTAACTTTCCATAGTCTTTTGAATCACCTCAATCAGAGTTCGTATGAGAGAATTATGCTCAAATAAGTGAAATAACATCAAAGCTATCTAAAATATGCAATTCTTGCTCCTTTTTATTTCTTTTCTCTAAATTTCCTCCATTCTCCAATTTCTTTTAACCTACATAAATAAACACACAATCACACATATTTATAAACTAATTTACTTAAAAGCTAACAAAATTCTAAGTTAAAAATACCTTAATTTATGAGTATAAAATCCACTCATCACCCCTTCTCCCAAAAGAAACTGAGGGAAAAGAAAATAAGTATATAATAACAAGCCTTACATTAATCTTTATGAAAGAAATAATGTACAGAAGCTAGATTAAACAGTTAAATTTGTTAGAAGAAGAATTACAGTGGCTTCATTGGCATCTTTTCTACGTCCACTACGTTATAGTACATTCGTACCAACATCAAAAGCGAGAAGAATGGAATAGAAATGTCATTCTATGAATAGAAATATAATATGAAAAATATAGAATTGCTACTGAACCACATAATTTCTCATAAATAGCAATATCAGTGCCCATAACAATTGTATATACATGTTCCCATGGCAATATATAGCATAAGAAAGAAAATTATCTTCAGAGAAAGGTGAAGGGAGATAGTGATTACATTGCAAGGTATGTCACCTAGCATTCTTGAATTGCAAAATGAAAAAATAGATAAACTAACTGGGAATAAACCATTTGAAACTATAAAATATGGATCGTAATAACAGTATGAAGCCATTAGGCAAATGATGTCCATACTTGCCTCTAAATCCAGCATTTGGTATGTTCTGCTTGCAAGAGAGAATTCCTTTTCCCATAGGTACTGATCTAGGTTATATACTGCCCTATATATGTACAAATGCACAAAGTAGATAAAATAAGATATGACATAATTAACTTAAAGAAAGATAACCACAAATTCATGCATTACAAGAAAATAAACTTTCAGCAGCAATTTTAATGATGTTGAAAGCCTAAAAGTCACCACTAAAGAGTTTGATTGTTGGCAAAAACCTAGTTGCTGAATTTTTTTTATGGCAAATTTTGGTGTTGCCACTGAAAATCGTAAAGGTCACCACCAAATGTCCACTTTCGGTGGTGATTTTATTAGGTCACCTCTAAATGTGTAATATCCTAAAATTTTTATTTTTAAATAATATTTTATTATAAACAAGTATTATTTTTTTAAAATGACTATGCATATTTTGCTGGAAGTAAATTTTTTTTTGTTTAAAATAATTATTGTTTTGCTTAAAATAATTATATTGGCCTCTAATAAATTTTTGTTGTATTTTTAGAATTATTCTTTCTTTTATTATGTATAAATATATTTATTTTGTGATTTATTTTATTAAGATTTTTATAAAGAAAAATCATGATTTAAGAGTTTAACTAAAGGTTTATGAGAATGTAAATTTTTAAAAAAATTTGGGATGTTTTAAGATGAAAAACGGTATTTATATGAATATATATGGAATAAAATAAAAATAAATCTAAATATTTAATTATTAAACATTAATAATAATAATTATTATAAAAATAAAACAAAAGAGGAGGAAACGGGAAGGGGGAGACGGAAACCAAAGTCTGCATAGTTTTGATAAATAGTGATGAATAGTAATCTTTAATTTTCTCTTTAGATCTAGAGTGCTTATTGGTTTCCAATCTCAAAACTGAGGGTACCACTGTATTCAGGACGAAGAATACTATGGTTTTGACCGATCAATTTTTCAAATCAGTCGTTGAATCACAGTAGATCTGAAGTAAAAAATTTCAGAAAAAAAATATAAGTTTTGAAAATATTACTTAAAGACTTCAAATTGAAAATCTGACACTATAGATGGATTCAGGAGTTAGATAAATCTTAGGATATGAAATTTTTCAGCTATCTGACAACCTTTTATTCTTGGTGAATAGTATTTTCCAGCGATGAATAGTATTTTCCCGTGATGAATAGTGTTTTTTGGCCATGAATAGTGACAAAGTTTCCAGAGTCATTTCTTTGATTTTTAGACCCTCCAGACATGTTTTTAAAGTCTATTTAGTCAAATGTGTATTGAAAAAGTGCAATTTGGGACTGTCCAATCTAGAACCCTTACCCAGTGAGTAGATGATGCTTCCTATGGCTTGCCCTATACTCTTCTTGATCTTTAAGTATGTATATGATTATTTTTATGAGATATTTACACTTTTATATGTTACTGAAATGAATTAAAATTAGCTGATTTACTTACAATTTGAAATATGGTTCAAGAAGAGTATAGTATTTGAAAATAGATTTCTGAACTCATGATGTATCTGATTTCACATGTATTTCTCATTAAATGATAAAGTGAATATTTATGCATGTGGCATTATTTATAAAGCTATATAATTGCCTCGGGAAAAGGCATGTACATGTTATAAACCCTGAATGGAGAATTTATGACAGATGAATCTATACCGAGACTGAAAGTCTATATTACATTGAGAATTTTATACTGGATTATATGGCATATGTGCATATGATATTTTCTTTGGAGGAATCCTATTGGAAACACTGTCTGTTAACAGCAGGTGATGTTAGCCCTCGTGCACCTTGATAACCCAGCTAGCAAAAGGTGGTGCTAGCTTCGTGTGTCGGCCAATACATGGGAGATGATATGTGAAGGAGAGCGGGATGCCAACTATATGATATGTGATTTGCCTTCCCTTGTTGTGTGCTTAGGAAATACCCATATAGAGTCCCTTCGTGTGTCCTCTTGAATGGTAGTAGGACAAACCTCAGCGGGATGCTGAGTTTAGGCAAATCCTATACCACCAAAGTACAGAAGGGGTTAAACTCTGATATGGTGATTCTGATATGGGATCCTCCAAATGTTTTCATGTGAAATGTTTTAATGCATATCAAGTTTGATTTAAGATCATATTGTATCATATGTAGTTACAGATATTCGAATGTGATTTGAACTGAAAATATTTGAAAATCTGGGTTCCATATGGATGTACTTCTGAACTATAATTTTTGATGTGATAAATTTTAATATATGAGTACATCCATATGTTGATCTGAGAGGTCATAGAAGGGATTATCTGCTCACTGAGTTGTCAAACTCACTACACGATATTTATATGTTTTTCAGATAAGATTATAGAGTTTGGTCTTTTCCCTTTAGATGGTTGATCAGTTAGGCGACATTTTCTCTGGTGAGCCTATTTTGTTTCCAAAGCTCGTAAATTTTGATTTATATTATACTTGTACTCTAGAGTATGCTCTATATGCCACAGGCAGGATCTTTGCTTCTGTTGTTACTCTGATGTTTGTGGACTTGTTCTGTATATGGTATATGACTGTATGGGAGAACCTATATGTATCTGTTTCCATGATAAAGGATTGGAATATTCTTGTCTATGGAAAATATATGTTCATAGTATATGTGTTTCACATGCCCTAAAATTAGGGGCGTGACAAAATGTCTACTTTCAATGACAACTTTTGTTGCCTTCAGCAAAAGTGGAATTTTAATGGTGATTTTAATCACCACTCAGACCTTCAATTATATGGTATCTAACCATTATCGGTGGTGACTAACCATAGTCACCACCAAAAGCCTAATGTGCATTTTTTTAATTTATTTATTATTAAAACTTATAGATATTGCTAAAAAAAATAAAAAGAAATGTAATTGATTAATTAGTTATCTTGCCAACATCATAATAAGAAGAATAGACATTTTTACTTAAACTTATATTCAACTACTATTAGTTCAAACATAAATATTCAAAATAATGTAACTAGTTACATTTCAAAAAAAAAAAACTAGTTACAAATGAAACTAGTTGATCACTAGCTATAAGAATTTTCCAGAAGAATTAGGTTTGTGGCTTTGGTTAAGACCTATGTATGATTGGGTTTTCCTTGCCATATTCTTGGCCATACTTGGCAATAAACATCAAGATATCAACATCCCAATCATACATGTACACTATGATTGGTGCCTTAAAGAGGAGGGCTCCTATCAATCTAGCATAAAAAATGTGTATCAACGTAAAATCACTTGCTCATAAGACACAAAAGAGCACTTACTACAAATGAAGCAGTTCTTTTTGTAACTTGGTCAATTCTACCTATATTTCACATAAACGTCATAAACTAGCAATGAAAATAAGTCACAAGAAAGTATCTTCCCTATAACCCTTAATATAGAAAGTTAGGCTATAAAAAAAATCTTTAAAATTTAAAATTCATTAATATCATATGAGATCATATGATAAAAAGCCGCGTAACCATAGAAACTTCTTACCACTGAGCTTATGTAGCCTTATGCAACATAATTTTAAGACTGTCAAAAAAATTATTAGTTGAAAGATTTCTCTCTTTCTGGAATATGACCACATAACCATACAAACTTCGTGTTACTATCTTTATGTTTCAAAGCTAACGGAAAGACATTTGACATGGATTAGTTCATGACGTCATGGAGAAAAGAAAGACTCCTATTAACATCCTAAGTTCAGACATTGAAACTGTCCCAAAGAATATCCTGTACCAATTAGATCAAATTAATTCCAGTAAAAATTAATAAAGAATTTAACCTTACTTAGTGAGGAAAAAGGTAAAAACAAATAAAACACTTGAATTTCCATACAATAAGTGGCGAAATCATCCATGATGGGATACAAAATATTTGATCCCACAAAGAAAAATTAAAGGAGTCCTATACGTGGTGACTGAAGTAGCTCAAAAGGGTGCTTATAACGAGTTTCCAATCTTACAATCAGGGTCACTAAAAAGGAAAATTGACCACAGTTGAAATATTTTCACAGGTTTTGACAACATAAAAACCCGGTATTGAGAAATTTGACTTGTATATTATTCATTTTACTTAGGATTGGAAACAAAATCCCTTCTCACACAAAAATTTTAGCAGAGAAAGCATGTTATTACGGACAACATCAGTGTTGATTTTGCAAACAAGTACAGAATGATGAAAAAAAAGAAACATAGGCGGGTGGGCATGGAAATATAGAAACCAATAGTGCAACCAAAGCATGCAAAAAATAAGGGATGGCAAAGCCAGTTATATGACTAACTTCCATCCAGGAAAAACTTCCTGTCATCACTATTAAACCTCAATAAGTAAACCCTTCCAGATGCTTGATTAACCAAATCAATCAAAAGCTTCAACAAAGTTGAGCATGCATACTTATCATCAAAGTTGCACCGAAACTGTCACGCCCCTAATTTAGGGCACGTGAAATACATATACTATGAACATATATTTTTCATAGACATGAATATTCCAATCTTTTATCATGGAAACAGAAACATATAGGTTCTCCCATATAGAAATACCATATACAGAACAAATCCATAAATATCATAATAACAGCAGAAATTGGGATCCTGCTTGTGGCATATATACTCTAGAGTATAAGTATAATATAAATCAAAATCTACGAGCCTTGGAAACAAAATAGGCTCACCAGAGAATATGACACTTAGTTGATCACCTATATGCAGGACCAAACTCTGGGTTTTTATCTGAAATAACATATCCACAACGTGTAGTGAGTTTTACAACTCAATGAGCAGATAACACCTTCTATGACCTCTTAGGTCAACATATGGATGTACTCATATTTTAAAATTTATCACATTGAAAATGACAGTTCAAAAGTACATTCATATGAGACCCGCATTTCAAAAATTCTCAGTTCATATCAAATTCAGATATTCAAAATCATATGTAATATGGTATGATCATTATTCAAATACTGTAATTCATCAAAACCATTCACATGAAAACATTTGGAGGATCCATATCAGAACCACCATATCAGAGTTTAACCCCTTCCGTATTTTGGTGGTATAGAATTTGCCTAAACTCAGCATCCTGCTCAGATTTTCCCTACTACCATTCAAGAGGACACGCGAAGGGACTCTATATGGGTATTTTCCAAGCACACAGCAAGGGAAGGCAAATCACATCTCATATAATTGGCATCTTGCCCATATATAGGAGGCATTCCGCTCTCCTTCACATATCATCTCCCATGTGTTGGCCCTCACACGAGGCTAGCACCATCCCCTACTACCTGAGGCAATCAAGGTGTGCACCAAGGTTAACATCACCTGCTGTTAGCAGACAGTGTTTCCAATAGAATTTTTTCATAAAATCATAATCTCATATATTCCGTATTAATCAAAACAAAAGTACTATTATAATACAGCATTTTCATTCTCAGTATATTCCTCTATCAAAACTTTCCAATCAGGGAAAACACATATACATGCTCATATCCGAGGTAAACATATCACTGTATAAATCAATATCATATGTACATATGCCATATAACCCAGTATAAAATTCTCAATATAATACAGACTTTCAGTCTTAGTATAGATTCATTTGTCAAAAATTCTCCATTCAGGGTTTATCACATGTACATGCCCTTTCTCGAGGCAATCATATAGTTTTATAAATAATGCCACATGCATAAATATTCAGTTTATCATTTAATGAGAAATACATGTGAAATCAGATACACTATGAGTTCAGAAATTCAGTTTCAAAACTATACTCTTCTTGAACTGTATTTCAAATTGTATGCAATTCAGATAATTTTAATACATCTTAGTACATATAAAAGTGTAAATATCTCATAAACATATTCAAATACACGTTCAAATATCAAGAAGAGTATATGGCAAACTATAGGAAAAATCATCTACTCACAAGGTAAGGGCTCCAGATTAGATAGCCCTAAAATGTACTTTTCCAATCTCAATTTAATCAAATAGACCTCGAAAACGTATCCGGAGGGTCCAAAAATCAAGAAAACAATTTCGGGAACTTGGTCACTATTCATCACCGGAAAACACTTTCACTCGCCGAAAAATACTATTCATCCACCGAAAATCACTATTTACAATGAACAAAAAACTGTCAGATGGTCGAAAATATTCATATCTTAAGGCTTATCTAGCTTCAGAATTTAACTTTTTCTGAGATTTTCTACTTCAGATCTACGGCGATTCAATGGCTGATTTGAAAAATTGATCGATCAAAATCGTAGTATTCTTTATCCTGAATCCAGTAGCACCTTCAGTTTTGAGATTGGAAGCCAATAGACATTCCAGATTTAGAGTGAAAGTTGAAGGTTATTATTCATTCACTATTTCACACTATTCATAAGTTTTGTAGAAACTCCGTCTGTCTCCCCACCTTCGGTTTCTTCTTTTATTTTATTTTTATAATAATAAAATAATTATTTAATAATTAAATATTTAGATTTATTTTAATTTTATTTCATATATATTCATATAAATACTGTTTTTCATCCTAAAATATCCCAAAAATTTCTAAAAATTTACATTCTCATAAACATTTAGTTAAACTCTTAAATCGTGATTTTTCTTGATAAAAATCTTAATAAAACAAATCACAAAATAAATATATTTATACATAATAAAATAAAGAATATTTCTAAAAATACAGCAAAAATTCATTCGAGGTCAATATAATTATTTTAAACAAAAATATATTTACTTCCAGCAAAACATGCATAGTCATTTTAAAAAAAAAATCATACTTGTTTATAATAAAATATTTTTTAATTTTGGGATATTACAGAAACAACCCCTGCCATAATGTATGCAAGTTGCAATTAAAAGTATTAATTATTTTCCAATTTTTTGTATGAATATGACATCTAAAGCCAAGATAAAATTCTGTACCTTTGAATCTATATCCCACTGCTAAAACAGTTTTATCAGCCACAACAACCTAAACTTTGTGATTCAACTTGCATGCTGTCAGTTTATTATTGTAGGCTCGTAGACGATCAACTTGCTTAAGTCCTGAATTTTTTTGATATGATATTATGATGACACGCTGCACTGTGGCAAAAAGATTTCTAATGTAATCAGCTGAGGATTGAGGTGATCCTCCTGTACCTGAAACAACACTATTTTCTTAGGAGTCTTACTATAGCTATAGAAGTATATGCTTCCAGTCTTGTACGATCCATTCTTAAATTTGGAAATAGAAAAGAATAGTAAGATCTAATCTTATTAGCAGAAACCAGGAAAATCATAATTCAAAGTGACTTTGAAACTCATCTCAACAAATAAGACAAACTTGCATAATAAGGAAAGGAAAAAGAACAAGAACAAGAAGATCCATTTTATATAGAGTTTCTCCAGCATGGTATCTAATAAATAACAACCAAGTAAATAAATACAATTACAAAACCATACTCAATGAATTTGTCATATTCTACAGCCTTGGCTTTTCCACTGATTTTGTCAAACTTCGAGACAAGTAAATCCAATACCACATACTCAGTAGAGCATCTAGCAACTTAGATGAATTGATTTTGCCAATTCTCTCAAACGTGGCCTGAGGTAACAGCAAATCAGAACAAAATCCATTTATGTATCTCAGAAACCATAGAACTACTTAATGAAGAGATAGACGAAGATCTTTCTCTTCATAAATTTGACGCTCAAAGACTTCATGGGCTTTAGCATCTCTCTCTAGCCATCTTCTAAACCCCAATCAAGCAAGGTGGCTGGTTTAGGGTGGACCAAGAATGCCTTCAGGATATTGGGAAAATGAGTGTCGAGAGGGGGGAAATCTTAGGAAAATGGGGGAAATGCAAATGGCACTCTGCAAAAGAAGGGGAAACGCACTTTCTGAATCTTTTTTTTTTGCTTTGGAAAACCTTACTTTTAGTGATGACCATGGTCACCATTGAAAAGTTGCTCATATTTTTTTGTTTTATGAAACCAACAAAAGATATTTTTAACTCTACTCTCAGTGCCTACCATTCAAGGTTGCCATGAAAGTAGGCCATCTTTTGGTGGCGACCATAAGATAGACTTTTAGTGGCAATCTTTACAAATCACCATTAAAAGTTTGGGTTTTAGTGGCAATCCATAGAGTTCACCACTAGAAGAGGATTTCAGTTGTGACTTTTCAATTCGTAGTGATGTCTCAAGAAGGCAAATAGAGCAAGATATAATTAGTACATGAAGTATGTAACAAAATTCATATTCTCAGGCTTTTGTAGATTTTCTAAAGTATCTGCATGATCACAATCCATTTCAACAGAAAACCCTAAAATGGTTAACTGATATAGAGATAGAGAGTCACCAATAAAAAGTAATGCAATAGAAGTGAGAAACACCCAAATTGCTTTGTTCCAAAGTAGAGCTCATCATTCTTCTCCTTATTTTACCCTCTTTGCTTCAATAACATGGGCACCTCTACAAGGGATTAAAATTTTTTTTATCAAAAACAAAATGAAGGAGAAAGCCTACTTAACAGAGGGAGCAGAACAATGAATATATTATACCAAACAATTCATAAATATTTAGCATTAGCAACAACGTATGGAGCAATGTGATATAATGCAAAAAAGAAATACAAATAATTCCCACGTGTCAACCCGTATTATATTATACATCAATGGATGAAAGGATGGGAGAATAGAGGGCATGGAAATAAACACTAACGGACAACCGATTTATTTTGATAAAGCAACTATGAATAAAGAGGCAAATACTATTTTGTGGCCACAAGACTCATGCCAGTGTAGAATAAAAGCGAAGTCGATAGGGATAGGGCACTACGGATTTATGCCCTTATGAAGGTGTTGGACGCAGCGGGTACGACACATATCTCCACAATAGTATGATATTGTCCACTTTGGGCCAAAGCCCTCATGGTTTTGTTTTTGGACTTTCTCCAAAAGGCCTCATACTAATGGAGATTGTATCCTTACTTATATACCCACTTACTTCTCAATATCTAGCCAATGTGGGACTTTGTTTGTATTCCTAACAATTCTCCCCTCGAACAAAGGACCACACTCGGGCCTCCACAACAATCCCTCTCCTCGAACGGTACTCTCCTTCCTCATTCGGAACCATGGGATTTCATCGGATGGCTACACAACAATCCCTCCCCTCGAATGGCACTCTCATTCTTCTTTCACAACTGGGGGGATTCTGTCAGTGGAAGCACTACACCAACTCTCATCATCCGAAACACTAAGGGCCCACCATATTTTGTTCGGCAAATCTCCTCCACATAGCTAGACCGGGCTCTAATACCAATTGTTGGACGCAGTGGGTATGACACATATCTCCACAATAGTATGATATTGTCCACTTTGGGCCAAAGCCCTCATGGTTTTGTTTTTGGACTTCCTCCAAAAGGCCTCATACTAATGGAGATTGTATCCTTATATACCCACTTACTTCTCAATATATAGCCAATGTGGGACTTTATTTGTATTCCTAACAGAAGGGATATTCCATTGATGAAGGGAAACTAATGCATAAAAGTATAATAAGTTGTATTCATGCAAAGGGAGGAGCCCTACTTATACCTGGATTAATCACAGCTCTGTGGCTGAGCTACGGTTATGTGCAACACCACAAAAGCTTTGATACACCCTATGAAGGCCATATCATCTAAAGACATTCAGAAGTACGAAGGGCCAAAAGAAGCCTCTATAGCTGCAGTTAACCAAGCAAACATAAAACTGAAGCGGGTAGAGGTAGCTTAGTCCCACCTCAGACCTAGAGGACCATTGATGACCTATAGGAGAGGACTGAGGTGTTGAATCAGAGAATGAGGGTCTTGGCCCTATATCACACTGAGACCTACACTTCTTTAGTTCAACATCAAATATAGTACTTTAGGGCATTGGCCCAGGCACTTAGAGTTTCAATTCAATTTTTCCCACCTCTTGCAATTTCACCACCTTTTTTTGTACGCGACCTAATGGATCAAACCATGGACAAAGATATACAGACATGAAAGTTTACTAGACCCATACTTATTATTTTGCATTTTCCTCTTTAAGTCTATTTTCTCTATTTACATTTAGGACAACATAAAGTTCAAGTGTGGTAGTGAAATTGAAATTTACATTTTATACACTAGATGACTACATTAATGACTAGGTAACTATATTTATGATTGAATGATTGTGACCCTATTTGAGCATCAATTAGCTGATTTTCACCAAAATTGCATTTTTATTACATTTAGCAAGTTATGTGATTGTGTGAGTGTGTTCAGTTTATGTTTTGAGTTATTTTGCTGAATTGACAAGCCAATGATTTGAACATATTCAAAAATTTCTAACTCTTGAAAAATGTAAAAACTTTGAAATTAGATGCAATTTTAACTCTTTTGAAATTTATATTCTTACTTAAGAAATCTGAAATTTGTTGATGCACATAAACCTTGGTGGTTTAATTTTTTTTGTTACTTAGATAAGGTTTATATAATTTAAAAATATTTTATGATCTCAATAGGACTCTAAAACTTATTTAAATGTTACTTGTGGCAAAATCTTATGTGGATACTATTATTTAGAAAATGATTTAGGCATTATTTGTTAGATTGAGCTTTTCCAAGCCTACCTTGACATCATTATATATCTAGAACCCCTATTTGAGCATAATTGAACCTTTCTTCTGTATACTAATATATTAGCTGAGTCAAATTGAAAATTTTCATATCCTTATATTATATCATATTCATTCATCACATGATTATTTTCTAAAAATTATTAGTTAGAGTTTATTATAAAAAGGGTAGAACGGTGGAGTCAAAAAAGGAAGAGGAATTCTTCAGTGGAAAGAAAAACAAGTGATGCAGTGAAAGAAGAAGAAAAATAGAAAAGGACAAAAGAAGAAAAGAAAGAAAAGAGATAGTTATGGAAAAAGAAATCACAAAATGTAAAAGAAGGAATGGAGCAGAAAATGAGTTTGGGAGAAAATCTTCTAAAACTTAGAAAAGCTCAAGAAAGAAATTAGAATTAACATGTGGTATTAGGTGATTGAACCTAAATTTTTTATCTTTTATCCTACCCGATGCTTTAGTCAAGTTACAAGTTTAATAAAGTCCTATTTGATTCTAAGTATAGTGTCTAATCTACATTAGTGGAGAGTGGCATGAAAAATAAGTCTATGAAATGTCTAACCAAAATTGATTAGAGATCTTCACTTCACATGTTTAGGAGGTATAAACTCATTTGGGTGTAGGAATTTAATTGCTTCAAGGCCACACACACACACACACTAAGCGTTTTAGAGGATCAATATTGAATTACATTAGAGTTAAGCGTGTATATGAATGTGATATTTTTTAAACTTATCTTGAAGATCTAATCCATTGAATTCTATGAGGCAAAAGGATTCAGTAAGCCTAACACTCACTATATATCTTGAATTTGTTTGATTTTTTTTTTTAGATTTTTGTTTAAGGATAAGCAAAAGTTTGAGTTTAGGGATATTTCATATGTGTATAATTAAGCATAAATTTAGTGCCATTAACTTTGCTTTTTGTTATTTTTTAAGTGAAATAAATTAGGAATTAGTTTAATTTTATGTTTTGTATTGTAGGATCAAAGAAAAATGAAAAAGGTAGAAAAAATGAAGAAATTGAAGAAAAAGATGGAGAAGTACGGAAAATCAAAGCAGAAGGCCCAATGTCGAGGCGCTGCTAACCCAAAAAGTCCAAAATCATTCCAAAAGAGGGAGCATTGCAATAGTGGTTGCTTACTGCCATGGTGGTGGTGTGATAGCATGGAAAAATATGAACACCGTAAAGTATAGAGTTTAACCTAGATTGCTATTTCAATGGATCAAAAATTGATTAGAAAAAACCCTAGGCCACTAGGGTGACCAAATTTATAAATAGACAGTCAAGGAGCACCCTAAAGGAGGATCATATTATAAAAAATCATCTGAAGATTAAAGTCACTCTGAAATTCTTCATCTTATTCTTTATTTTCTTTTGATGTTTTCCATAGCCTTGCGTGGCTAATTTCCATTATTGATTAACTTATAGAAACCTTAGAGTTGGATGATGCTGTGAGATTGGACATTTTCTTTCTATATATTCAAGTTTAATTTTGGGTATTGAAATTTTCTTCGATGCATATTTTTATGATTTTCTTACTTGATTTCTGGAAAGGGCTCTTTGGTAATTGAATAAGTTTAATCTATGGCTGAATTATTAAATTAAATTCAAAATTGTTTGGTCACTCTAATTTATAAAGCAATTGAGGTTTAGTAATCTATTGCATCAACAATTATTAGGTCTTGGAAAAAATATTCAACTAAGTTAAATCCAACCGTGTATGTTTTAGTTATTTAGCTTCATTGATCTTTATAGTTTGTATTACAATTATTGGACTAAATCTTAGGCACGTGGGTAAAGTTGTTTGACAATTAAAGTTAATTGAATTGCATGTTGAAAATTAACTAAACTTAAAAAAAGATTGGATTAGATTCCAACAATGAATATTTAAATTGAGTTGAATAATATATATTGATGATCAATAATTTACTCTGATAGCGGAGGTAAACTTAACCAATGCATTCTTATTATTCTTAATATCCAATTTTACTACATTTTTTTTTGCATATTTTCTTTATTACTTTTTATTCTAACTTTCTGTGACAACTCCTATTATTAACTACAAAGGTAACTACTATCACTTTCTATGGAATTGACCCTTGCCCCCTCTACTACCAGTTAGTTTTACAGGGTAAATGTAAATCCCAGTGTTTCCTTTTCTTGGGCCAAGAAGATATTGAGGAGTTGCTTCATATGCCTTCTATGGATGCTTCGCCAGTTTCTTTAAGGGGTGGAGGTGGTCGAAACTAGGAAGATTAGCTCCAATATTATTAAATTGTACGGTCACTGAAATAACTTTGTTGCGACCATTTTGGTAGATGGAGGAAGCAATCCCAATTTCATCAAGGCATCTATCGCTAATAGACTAAACTCCACCTTGTTACTATTCCTCAATGTAATGTTTTTGTAGGCAGTGGTGCTTTTCCTTTGTTCTTATCTCAATTCTCCTTTATTGATTGATAGTGCAAGGCCATAAATTCACCCTAATTTCTATGTGATTAACATGGATGGAATTGACGTGGTTTTTGGTGTAGAGTGGCTTAAAACCTTAGGTCTCATTTTGACTCGCTATCATTACCTTACAATGGACTTTACATTACACGGCAAATTCATAAAACTACGAGACCCGTCTTTTAATTAATCTCCACCCACTATCTACCAAACAACTGCAAAAGATAACTGCAAGTACTAGATGTGCTCTGTGCCCAAGTGGGCGGGGTCTACGGGCATGTTGCTCTTTGTTTGGCCGAAAGCCAGTCCCAAAAGAAAAGTACTATATGCCTCTTTCGCCAAAAAATTATACAAACTGACACACCTATTGCGGACCCTACACTACCAGAATCCATTTCAGCCTTACTGAATACTCATAAATATTCCAAAAGTAAAAAAATGTAACCCCTAGTCGAGACAATTACCACCCTATCCATTTAATTGGTGGGGCTCGAGCAGTTAATTTGAGGCCATACAAATGCCCCTAATTTTTTTAAAAAAATGAAATTGATAGGCTTATTGCTGAAATGTTGCAATCTGGCACAAGACCAAGTCACTGCCCATTTTCATCTGCAGTTCTCCTCGTCAAAAAGAAAGATGGTTGAAGGAGATTTTGTAGATTACTATTATTTAAATTCCATTACAATCAAAAGCAAGTTTCCGATTCCTACCATTAATAAACTCCTTAATGAACTGCATGGTGCCACCATTTTTTCTAAACTCAATCTTAGGATTGGTTATCACCAAATATGAAAAAAAAATATATTCATGAAACAACATTTCGTATCCACCAAGAGTAATTTGAGTTTCTTATTATGCTATTTGGGCTTACTAATGACCCTGCATCCTTTTTAGTCACTTATGAATCAGGTGTTTCAACTTAATTTTCATAAATTTGTGGCTTTTTTAGTGATATCTTTGTTTATAGTCCTTCCTTACATGAGTGTTTGCAGCACCTCAAGCTAGTTTTACAAACTTTAGCCCAGCATAACCTTTTTGCAAAACTCTCCAAGTGCTCTCTTAGCCAATCATTGATAGAATATCTTGGCCACGTGGTTTCTTCAAAGCGAGTTAAACCAAATCCCAACGCGCTAGCTGTTGTTCATGACTGGCCCATCCCATCCCACTCCGACAATTACACGGATTCCTTGGGCTCATAGGCTACTACAGGCTCTTCATATAGCATTACGCCCATGCATCGATATGCAACCATTAACCCAACTCAAAAAAAGACACATTTCTATAGGGTGAGGAAGCCGCTGCAGCTTTTCTTAAATTGAAGCAAGCTTTGATGGAAACCCCGGTGCTAGCTCTTCCAAATTTCAATATCACTTTTGAAGTGGAAACTGATGCCTATGTGCTCGTTCAACCAAAACGCCCTCTAGCTTTTCTCATCAAGCAGCTCAATTCAAAAATAAAAAATGCTTAAAAAATATGTCAAGGAATTATATGTCATCACAGAAGCGGTAAGAAAGTGGCATCACTCCCTTCTTGGAAGATAGTTCTGATTATAACAGATCCTCGAAGCTTGAAAGAATCGATGGGGCTAGTCATTCAAACCCCAGAACAATAGCATTACCTTAGCAAGTCATTAACCAACCTGGCAGATTCAATAATGCGGTTGATGCTATATCTCGAGTTATAAAACACAGCTCATTTTAGTCAACCTTGTTCTTCTTTGCAGTTTCTTCACTTCAGACAATCCTCATTAATGATATATAAGCTACCAACCTAACCCACCCTCTTTTATTGCCACTACAGCAAGCTATTACCCAAGGGAATGGACCACCTGGATATATAATGGTCAATAGCAGGGTTTTATGTTAGAACTTTATTATACTTTCCCCAGACTTTGAAATTATTTGCCCAACTCCTTCACGAATTCCATAACAGCCGCTTGGGTGGTCATTCAGGCTTCACCAAGACATGGAATAAATTTTCTTCTTTTTATTGGCCCTACATGAAAAAGCAGATACATGACTATATCTCTCATTGTCTCACTTGTCAGCAGATGAAAAGTACCCCTTCTACTTGTCCCATAAAAAAAAAGTACACTTATTCCTCCATCCGGTTTATTACAGCCTTTACCCATCCCTGACAAAGTTTGGGCTCACATCTCCGTGGACTTTATTGTCTGCTTACTGCCATCCAGAGGCTTTACGACAATGTTTGAAGTAGTTGACAGATTCACAAAAGTTGCGCATTTTGTAACTCTACCCTCGAATTTCACAGCAGCTTCGGTAGCTTTGACATTCCTTTCTCTGATAGTCCGCTTATTTGGCTTCCTAATCATTATTCTTTTTTTACTGTGATCCCATTTTCATGAGCAATTTTTGCTGTCATCTGCTCAATCATAGCAACACAACTCTTCGATACAGTAGTGCGTACCATCCACAAACGGATAGACAATTTGAAAGATGTGAACCGAGGTTTGGAACAATAGCCGAGGTCTTTTGCTTACTACAAACCTTGCAAGTGGCATTAAGCTCTTTATGGCTAGAACCCAGCCAACTCACTAGGCTATGCTCCAAGAAACTAGGCAAATGATGTAGTGTACCTAAAAACAGCTTCTTCTTTTTTGGACAGATAAGTTAGAGAATAGTTGAACCAGGTATAGCATCACAACCTAGAACGAGCCAAGAAACATATGAAAGAAGCTGCTGATAAACATAGCATGGCTCAAGGTTCACAAATATAGAACACATTCCCTGGCAATTCAGCTCGACTTTAAGCTAACCAACCGATTACATCATCCCCAAAAAAATTGGGCCTGCTGCTTATGAAATAGCCTTAACCCCAGAAGCCGAAATTCACCCTGTTTTTCCCGTTTCAGTACTACTCAAACCTTACAAAGACCCATACCACTCTCTCCAGACCCACCATTCCATCACCCTCAACTAAATATTGAACCTGTAGCCAACATTGCAGGACGATACATCTATGAAGACGGCACTATATCCAAGTAAAATTTAGTTGAATGGGCCCACCAACACTGAGGAGATTTTGGTAAGATCTCCAAACGATCCAAGCCCTTTACCCTTACCTCAGATTAATTGTCATGCCTGATTCTGGGATTCCAGAAAACTTGGGTTGTGATTGCTTTTAGAAAATATTTTCTATTTTCATTTTTTAAAATTAATTTTCATTTTTCATTTTTTTTTTTTAAAAAGTGATAATCTTTTATTTTCACGTTATTTTCATTTTGACCAGTTATCAAATGCTACGAAGTTTAAATACATAAATGTTTTTTACATTTTATATTTTTGTTTGTTTCTTTGGATTAATTGCAAAAATGCCATCTCCTTTTGATAAAAAAGACAATGAAAACGCTGATTTATTGCTTTCAAATTTTTCATTAATGTAGCTCCATTTCCTCAAAAGGAAAACAACAAAAGTTACCTAAACATACTTTTATATCTATTTTTTATTTTTAGTGAAAAAAATGGTAAAACCAAACACACACAGCCTGCTTGCTCTGTAGAAACATTTTCTTTTTCAAATTTTCACCATGTAGAAACATGTTTGGTTTATAAGGTAAAAACATGATTTCAAAAAATTGAAAAAATGAAAACATGCTTGGTTTTGAATTTTCAAGAAACTTAAAATTATGCACATAAATTTTCTCCAACAATCCTTGCAAGTACTACTCCAATGTCTTTGCACAGCTTCGTTATCCTTAGCATAGTTGCATGATCACGGTGAAGGCTTTTGAACCACCCCCTCGAATAGCATTATATTTAATATGATATGCTTAAAACCTAGCTGCCTAGAGTCAAACCTTCATAAACACCCACATCTTTGCTGTAAAATCATCTGTCTAACCCAGCCTCTTTGAAAATCCTATTATCCAACGACTAGCTATGTCCCTCAAGATATTGTTAGGAAATAATATGGTTTGAAGATGAAACTGTGCCCAGAAACATGTAAACACACTGTCCTTAAGGTGATATTTACCCCCACTACGTTTGCTGCAGGGTATAAAGCAAATCACCCCTAGGAGTAATTCCAAACACTCAGAGATTGACAGACAGCAACTTCTGGAATCTCTCCTAAAGAACAATTTTAAAATTTCAGAGAAGATAATGGAGGAGGATAAATTTGTTTTCGAAATTGATGTTTTCACTCTGTCAGATCATTTATTTATAATAAAATTCTGAACAGACATGTCTATTCTGTAGAATTATAATCTTTCTGAAAAGTTATAAATTATGACTTTTCTGAAAATCATATTTTTTCAATTTAAAATTCGAATTCAAAAAGAAAACCGTTGAATTTATTTAAAAAATCGTTTTAAAATAAAACCGTTAGATCTGATTCATATTTATTTATTTATTTCCTTATTTCCATTATCTCTCCTCCAAATGTCTATTTAATATGTGGTGTGATAATTAACTTATAAAGGCTTAAAACCCCTTTATAATAATTCAACGTGGAACTTTAAAATTTCACACACACACACTCTTTTCAAAGTAACTATTTTCTCTAACAGATACACCTCCACATCCAACTTCACCCATTTCTCCCTTTAACATTGTTGCCTTGAACCATTTCTGTTTTTGCGTCGCTCTCCTCTGTCTTTCTATTCGTGAGCTATTGCTCTTTCGTCTGCGTTCTTCTGCTTCGTTCTCTGCTTTAGCGTCTCCAGCTTCGCATTCTGCTTCCTCTTCTTGTCATTCCTCTCTCTGCTTCTACCGTGCGTCGCGTTTTGCTCCTGTTGCTGCTCTATTTTCCAGAGCTTCTTTTTGTTTTTGCTTCTTGTTCCCGAGCTCCTCTGCATAAATGCTATTTGCTCTACCTCAATGCCAACTGCTCTGCTACGTCATTCAACTTCTACTTGTTCGTCCCTGCGTTGGCATCCTATATAACGGGTCACTTTTGCACTCTACATGCACTTGGCATTTTCAGCACAGCTAGCACCTTCAAAGGCTTCCACCCACTGCATGATGACCCCTTTGGGGTTAAGATCGAACAAAATCACTATTAAATATGGCTCATTTCCATAGGCGCCAACCCTAAATGCATGACCACTTGCGGTTCCCATCCTCTCCAAAATCACCCATCAATTTCTTCTTGAGCTAGTCGTTTCCTTCCCACAAGAAGAAGTCTACACGGTACTCTGGTCTAAGCAACGTCATCCAGATGCCACTGGCTAGTTTACAGTCCCACAAAACATGCGACTATGCATAGAACCGTGTGCTTCATGAGCTCTGTTCTTCGACGGCTCTACATTTGCGTGCTCCGTCAGTGGTGTTAGCTCTCCATCACTAGAAGCCGTTGATATCGACTTCGTCACACCGTATTGTTTCACTGTTGCTTGAGAAGACTGCGACGAATCTCTCAATCCTCTAGAACTAACCATGTCTTCGGTACCTTAGCCCATCTTAATCCTCCAGAACTCCCCATCTCAACACTCCCAAGCAAGAACAGTAAATAATGAACCCAGCAAATTAACGAAAGAAAAAAAAAAATATATATATATATATATATATATATATATATATATATATATATATATATATATATATATATATATATATATATATATATATATATATATATTAGCTTTAATAATTACAAAATAGTTACGCGATTTCATTTTATGTTTTCAGTTTTCTACAATTTGAGAAGGAAATGATGAAAAAGCCTTTCAAAAATTTAACCAAACATGTTTTCAAACCCATTTTCTGTTTCCAATGAAAATGATAACAGAAAATGAGGTAATCAAATAGGCTCCTGGTTTTTCAGAATTCTCGATTTTAAAGGCCCACATTGTCATAAATTGCATTTCCAAGGGCCAATTTTTCGAAAATAGCCAATATGATCCTTTTCTTTACAAAAATAAGAAACAAAAAAGAATGAGAGTGAAGCAAATGAGTAAACTGAAATTCTTAAAAATAAAATCAACTCGTCCAACGTAGGTTTCATTTTACATGTCTTTTTTTTTATCACGAAAAAAAATTCCTTAGATAAAATTCAATTAACAAACATGTATTTTTCTACCACATTCAAACTACATGGCCTTTGATCCCTGTAAAGGGTACGTAGGCTTTAGGTTTTCCTAAATCAAGTCTAAACTTGTACATCATATTTTGAATTTTCCCACCACCATCTCCATAGACCCTAGCAGAGCACCACTTTCGTTTGATTTGGTAGCAACCCCCTCACCCTTTTTTTCTTCCTCATGTTTTATTCTTCTCTTGGAAGAATTTTTTCTTCCTTTTTGGAAGTGTTCTTCTCTTCTTCGTAGGAGTTGTGGTTCTTAGAATATTATCTTGAAGATTGACAACTTATCTCTCCAGATCTATAACATGTTCTCCACATCAAGAAAGAAGGACGCTTTTAAGGAGACAATCCTTAGAAAAGGTTTATGGGTGGGTTGCCTACATATGAATTTCTTCTTGTATTCTTCTCTATTTTTGAAGTTGTAATCACTACAAGAAAAAGGGTTTTTTGTCACTCCAAAGGTTGCCACTAAAACCTCTTTTAGTGGCAACCTTTAGTGGTGCCACCAAAAGGTTCCCTTTTAGTGATGATCTTTATAGGTTGCCACTAAATGGTTAACTTTGAGTGGTGACCTTGTTGAAGTCACCATTGAAAGGTTATAAGATATATATTCTTCAGGACTTTAAGTGGCTTAAGTCACTACTGAAAGTCTTTTATGGCAACTATTGAGTTGCCACAGAAAGCTTTCAGTGGCGAATTCTCGAGTCACCACTAAAAACCAAGATTCTATGGTGACTTTGTAAAGTCACCATGAAATGCCTGAAATTCTTTAAAAAAAAAAATACTCCTGGGGCAATGGCTTGTAGTAGTAACTTCTATTGAGTTGCCACTGAAAGTAGAGATTTAGTGGCGACTTTGTAAAGTTGCCATGAAAGGTTAAAAGAACACACAAAAATTTCCCCTTTGTCACCCTAAAGCTCACCGCACCTTTCTCAATTCTCCCTTACATTTCCCCCATTGTCATTCACGGTCAACCCAAAGCTAACCTCACCTCTCCCATTTCTCCCTTACATTTTCCCCATAATCACTCACGGTCACAAAGCTCACCTCGCCTTTCATCCTTCTCTAGAGCTTGGAAATCTGAATAGTCTTATTAACTTGGACTTTTATAACAACATATCAAGTACCATTCCTACATCATTGGAAAAAAAATCTTGTCTTTTTGTAAGTATGGTTAAATCTATATTGCTTTTTTTAAGGATGACTAGACTGTGCAATGTACTTTGCTTCCTTTGATTCTTTTTTTTAATTATTTTATTTTTTTAGAAAGAATATTTGATGTAAGAAAGATTCAGAAAACATTTTGAGTCAAGTATAAGTTCCTATGTGTTGACTCCAGTGATGTGCCTTAAATGGTTTTAATGATAACACACATGTAAAAAGTGTTTTTTAGGAAATGAAATGTTTTTGCAATTGATTATCAAGCTATCATGAAGATATCTAAGGAATGCATGAAGGCTTGCCTATGGATTTAAGGCAAAGGAACCAAAGTTGAAGATTGTTTTGTCTCTTAGGTTTCCCTAGTGTTAGCATTTGTGTAACAGAAAAACTTATAGAACTCTTAAGCTCTTGAAAAGGCTTTTAAAACTCTTTAAGTTTGGTTTTCTATGTTTCTTGGTTGACTAGTTTGTAAAAATGCTCAAAACAAAGTTTTTCAAAATACTAGAGAAGCTTGTCAAGTTTAACAAGCACCTATTGGTTTATATTGGAGTAATTTTACAAATTAAGTGACCAACGTGTGCCTAGTAATGGCTTTAGATTCCTATTGGCTTTTGAAATTTGAAAGATAATGGAGAAAAGCTAGCACCAACAGGTGCTTATAGTAGCTAATAGACGTTTATATTGTTATGGAATTTTGAATTATAGAACAATAGACACTTATAGACATTCTAGAACTCTAGAAATCAGGTATTTAACACGATAATAGGCACCTATAAAATTTAACAGTCGACTTGTTGGTCAATCGAAAAAAAGAAATTTATAGACTTACAACAGTCATATTTCATCGATTTCACTTGTAAATGACCCACAATGGCTATAATCTTCATTTCCTTATAATATCGAGTTCCGTTGAATTTTGAAGAGAATTGTACATAAATCATTCTTTCATCTTTGAGCTCTTGTTCTTCTCTGTTTTTCTGATATGGGGTTAATTGCAATTCATACATTCTGTAAAAGAGTTTCTAAAAGCCTCTATTTAATTCTTTTGTGAGGTTTGAGTCAAGGGAAGCTTCTTTGACAAATTTGGGTGTGGAAACCCAATTGTGATTATTGTAAAGTGGTTCTATTGTGAGTAACCCTGATTTTCCAAGTTTGCAAAACTGAGTGGCTGTAGTGGCTCAACAATGCCTATGTTAAACTTGTAGTATAGTGGAAATCTCAAGTTGCAGCTCAAGGACTGGACATAGGCCAATGGTTGAGTTGAACCCGCATAAATCTTTGTGTTTTCTTCTCCACTCCTTTGCTTATCTTTCTATTTTTTCTGAGCATCTCTATTTTAGCTTTACTACATATGTGCTTTCATTTATCCTGTTGGCTTTGTCTTTTTCAGGTTTGTTCAAACTATTTTAAAATTTTTTTTCTAAGATTGTTGCAAATTTGTTTTCTACCAATTAAGTTGTCTCTTACAAGCTTGTTTTTATTTGAGACAAATTCTGGTTTCATTTTTTATATATAAAGGATTGCTTTTGGTTTATAAAAAAGATTTGTTTTTAAGCTATGCAAAAATTGTTAAATAATCCTGTCTTCCAAACTCTAGTGTAAAAAGTCTAAAACACCTAATTCACCTGGGTGTGCACCATTCCTAACAAGTGGTATAAGAGTTTGAGCTCTTATCAAAAGACTGAACCTTCTCAAGAGTTACATGGTCAAAATAGATGATAGTGTTTTGCCTAAAGGGTATTCCATTAATAAGCCTTCAAGTTTTAATGGTCAGAACTATACCTATTGGAAGTTTAATATGAATATTTTCATTAAGGCTATTTACATTGACCTATGGGGAGTCATTAAAAATGGTCCTGTCATTCCAATTGTTGTTGAAGGAGTTTAAGCAAGATTTAAGCCCAAAAGTGCTTGGACAAAATCTGATAAGAGGAATATTTAGTTAAATGCCAAAATAAAAAAAATATTCTTACAAGTGCTTTGAATCAAAATGAGTATTTTATAGTTTTAAACTGTAGTACTACTAAAAAGATGTGAGATGCTTTAGAAATAGCCCATGAAGGTATAAGAAAAGTTAAAGAATATAGAATCAACACTTTAACACACCATTATGAACTGTTTAAATGCCAATGGGCAAAGGTTATATAGAGCTTGGAGGACTTACTTGCATAAAAGGTACCAGATGTATAACACTAATGAAGAAAGACTAGCGAATCCACTGAAATAGTTAGTGATGATGATTGAAGGCACTTGATCAATTATTTTGGCTCAAGTGATTTTTAGGTACTGCACTAATAACATATTTAAATTGCACTCTCATATGAAATGTGTAATGAAAGTGATTATGAAATTAAATGCAGGGTCAAAGATCAAGAAATACACAAAATAAAGCCAAACAAATAATAAAACATATATGTAGTGCTTTGTCATTTGAAGAAATTGAGGAATCAACGGTGAGATTTTATTGTAATATCCCCTAATTTTTATTTTTAAATAATAATGTTTTGTTATAAAAAATATATTTTTATTTTAAATGATTATGTTTTGCTAAAAGTAAATATATTTTTAAGTAAAATGATTTTTTTTGCTTAAAATAATTATATTGGCCTCTAATGAATTTTTGTTGTATTTTTTAAAATATTCTTTCTTTTAATATGTAAAAAGATATTTATTTTGAGATTTTTTTATTACAATTTTTATCAAGAAAAATCATGATTTAAGAGTTTAACTAAATGTTTATGAGAATGTAAATTTTTAAAAAAATTTGGGATATTTTAGGATGAAAAACAGAATTTATAAGAACTTATATAAAAGAAATCCTATTATTTAAGTATTAAATAATAATAATAATAATAATATTAAAAAAAACAGAAGGGGAGAGGAATGGGCAGAAGAGAGGAGCGCCGCGCAAAGAAGAAAAAAAAACTTCTTCTCTTTCTCTCTCTAACTTCTATCTTCTCTCTAAGATTTCTCTCATTCTAGACATCCAATTGAGATACTGGAGGTACCGTTGGACTCGTGGTGACGAAAGTTTCAAAACCCACCGATCAATTTTTCCAGAAGTTCACTAAAATTTCGCCGGAAATTCATAAATAGTAACTTAAAGGTAAATTTTCTAAAATGCTGAATTTTTTATGGTTTTTCAAACTTTCAACTTAGGGGTTTTGTTAAGGATGTAGAGTATTAGTTGTAGGATAAATTACACTTTATTGAAACTTATAATTGTATTATTTTTCAAATTGTTTCATATGACCTATGTTATATTGATATTTCATTATTTTATAAATATGCTGAAATTGGATTTGGATTTATGTTTGGAATGTGTCTTTGGGACTGAATATCATGATTTATCTGGACTAAAATAAAACTATTGTATTTCTAATTTTGGAGAAATGAATTTCTATGCCGGAACTCTGTCCGAGGAATGTCTTGGAAAAGAGGGATATATTTTGTCTTAAAAAGAATTTTAATCTCATACTTTCCAATTTTCCTTTCAGTTTACATTTTTTATTTATTAAACTTGTTTATTCTGGAGGAATCATTGGTAGAAACACTATTAGCTAGTAGCAGAGATAGCTAGCCTTGGTGCACCATGAAACACTAGCTAGCAAGAAAGTTGCTAGGCCCTTGTGCAAAAGGGCACATGAGGATTTGATTGTGAACAAGTATGGAGTTGAGGTATGTCTCCTCCAATAGCCAGTGGCATTTAACCTGGTTATCTATGATGAAAATGTGATGATTTACCCGTCCTATTGCTGTGTGCTTGGGACAGTCAACATATGAAAATGTTAGGGAGTTGAGGAAAGCTCCTCCCAACCTTATAATATGAATTATGAGAATATGGTGATTTACCCGTCCCATTGCTATGTGCTTGGGATCAAACATGTGATTGCCCTTATTAGGCTTTGTGCTTGGGTAAAAAAAAATTATAATTATGGGTCTACTTTGAGTCCTCCTCTAAACATTTTTTTAAAAGAGTTATCTTCCTATTTCCTTATCTGATTTTAAAATTATTGTTTATTATACTGAATCTTAAAATTTCAAATTTTCTTTTAACAAAATTTAGCCATTTAAAGTTTTAGTTTGTTGTTATATACATTGATTTAGATAATGTTATATTCTAACATAATTTCTATTTATGAAAACTAGTGCGTATGGTCTATTCTTTTTCAATTATAGTAGACTATATTTGCTCACTGAGTTGTCAAACTCACTACACGATATTTCTACATTTTTTCAGATAAAAATACAGAGTTAGATCATTCTTCTACAGATAACTGGTCAGTTAGACTACACATTTTATGGATGAACCTACCTTATTTCCAGGGCTCCCAGCTTTTGGTTTATGTTGTATTTTGCACTCTAGAGTTGCTCCATATATCACAGACAGGATCTCAGTTTCTATTTGCATAGTATTTATGTATATTTTGAGATAAATGAAATTACACAGTATAGACAATAAAGTTCTCAAATGAATGTGATTATGAGTTTGGCTACAATCTATACTATTTGTAAGAAATTCATTTATATGTATCATACTAGAGGCTTACGGAATGAGATTATTCTCAAAACCCGTGCCGGTTACGTACTCTTATTTTGGGTCGTGACAAAGTTGGTATCAGAGCATTAGATTTTCCTGTGACTATCGGAGCAAAGGATTCTTTAATAGGACCTTTAGTATGGGTATAAGCCAGACATATTTTACTTCAGGTGCTGCTGAAGGATTCTATAGGGTTTCACTTTCCTTTCTATTCCAAGATTGTTAAAGTTCCTAGTATAAGGTTTATTGAATATTGTGACATTTCAAAAAGTATCTATGGGTCAATTATTGCCTGAAAGTGAAAGGGATAGGCATCCTTGAGAATTTAAAGAATTGAGACAAATGCCAATTATGATCGTTTCTGAATATAATACTTGTTTTACCCCGTTGTCTAGTTATGATAGACTTTGATTTGATACTGAGAATGGATTAGTTGGTATCAAGCCATGCCATTTCGGAATGTCAATTTAAGGTGATTAAATTCAATATTCTTGGAGAATTTTCTTTCTTGATACAAGGAGACCGTAGTGAGATATCCAATAATCTAATCTTTGCTTTAGTAACTTATAAGTTATTACAAAAGGTGCCAATGATATTTGGTAGTGGATAAAGATATAGATATGAAATACACTAATGTAGATCAAGTTCTAGTCGTCAAAGAATTTTTTGATGTAATTCTTGAGGAATTGCCAGGATTACCTTGAAACGTAAAATAGAATTTGGTATTGATTTATTTCCTGGAACCTAATCAATATCTATATTCCCATATAGAATGACACTCACTAAACTTAAGGAACAAAAAAAATAGTTACAAGACTTGTTAAACAAGAGATTTATACACCCTAGTATTCACCTTGAGGTGCTCTAGACTTATTAGTGAAAAAGAAGGATGGATCACTATGACTATGCATAGATTAAAGACAGATGAATAAGGTGATAGTGTGGGATAAATACCTATTAACTCATATAGATGATCTATTTGACTAGCTACAATGTGCTCAATATTTTTCAAAAAAATTGATTTGAGACATGAGTATCATTAATTGAGTATAAGAGAAGAGGATATTCAAAAAAATTTATTTTAAGACTTGGTATGAGCACTATGAGTTTTAGTGATGTCATTTAGTTTGACAAATGTCCAAGCTTTATTCATGGATTTAATAAATAGAGTACTTAAGCCATTCCTAAATCAATTTGTTATTATAATTATTGACGATACACTAAAATATTCCAAGAGTTCAAAGGATCATAAGCAACATTTAAAGATAGTTTTACAAACTCTAAAGGAGTATGTTTAGCAAGGATGGTATCTAAATAGACCCTAGGAAAATAAAAGTGGAACAGCAATGGCTACGTTCTACTACAGTTATAGATGAAGATCCAAATCCAATTTGCGCTTCCTGCGGTTGTTTGCCGTCCATTCTATTTGAGCAATAGTTGGATCAAGTACATGAACATATGCTTATAAGGCATCAATGAACTCCTCAGCATTTGAAACCGAGATGAGAATTTGTCGTGCTAAGTGTGGGATAAACCTTTGTTCTACAGCTTGATCTAGAAATGACAACAGGCCATCAAAGAAATGATTAACATTTAACAAACCTATCGGTTTGTGATGCATATTCAGTTGTGCCCAAGAGACTATTTGAAAAATCTCCTCTAAAGTTCCAAAACCACCTAGTAAGGCAATGAAGGCATAAGCATTGCTCATCATTCTAGCCATGCGTTCATGCATGGAAGCTACTCTAAATTCTTCCCCAATTGTCTTCCCTATGATATTGGATGCAGCTAGAGCTGTACGAATAATACCTAAAACTTGGCATCCTCCTACATGTGCAGCTATTGCCACACACCTCATTAACCCATGGTTACCTCCACCGTACACTAAATAAATTCTTCTCCTGGCCAGCACCATACCCAAATTTTGTGCTGCTTTAGAATACTCTCCATCTTTTTCAGGACTGGAACCACAAAAGACACAAATATTTCGAAATTGACGGAATGTGATTCCCTCCATAGCTACACACACCTTAACTTTGAGTATGAAGGTAAAGATATGAATGTGTGCATTTATAGAACTCGGAGAAGGGTATACTTATAATAGCTATACGAATAGGTCGGACATAATTGGAACAGCTATGTGAGTGATTGGTGGATATTAGCTAACTTGAAGGTGAAAATTTTCAAAAATGACGGCAAGCATGTATATGTATAGTAGTTGTGATCGTGATTCATATTAAGCACATAAAGAGCATAAGATAAGATATCACCAGAAATCTGTCTTTTCCTTATTGCCCTTGATGAAGCATTGATGTCTTGATTCTTGTAGGAAAGTTGTAGGTGATAGGCGTAATTATCGATAAAAAAAAAAGAGAATGAGTGAAAATGCAAGCAAGTTAAATGTTGAAGAGGGACAATCAGATGGTTTATTTTGTTTTCTCAATGTTCTTACCAATAGACTATTAGTATTATTAAGTCGACTAGCTATTTTGAGAAATTTTAATTTGGACTGGTTTATTTTACAATTGATTAATTACATCTAATTTGAAGTAATCAACTGCATCCTATTAGTTAACTATGTGCTCTTTGTTCTTCACAAACTTTTATATAAGCTCAAAAATGTTTCTTTTTCATGTGCTATTTTTCCACCGAATACCAACAGATTTAAAGTAGATTCTGGCACATATATTCAAACCTTGCAGCCACCAATTCTTGTCGAATATGACAACTAGATTTTGTTTACAGATTTTCAAGAAGTACGGCCACCGATTTTGACTTTCTTCAATACTTCATAGGAAGTATTATTTGCTCACTGAGTTGTCAAACTCACTACACGTTATTTATATGTTTTTCAGATAAGGTTATAGAGTTTGGTCCTTCCCTTTCAGATAATTGACCAGCTAGACGACATAATCTCTCGGTGAGCCTACTTTGTTTCTATGGCTCACAGATTTTGATTTATATTGTATTTGTACTTTAGAGTTTGTTCTGAACGCCACAGGCATGATCCTTGCTTCTGCTATACTTTGATGTTTATAGATTTGGTATATATATATGGAAATACATAGCTGTAAAAGAGTGTATTATATATGTTATGAAAAATATATGATCGTAAAGTATGTGTTTCACGTGCTCTAAAATTAGGGGCATGACAAGTTGGTATCAGAGCATTAAGTTTCCCTGTGGCTATCGGAACAAAAGATTCTTTAGTATGACCTTTAGTATGGGTATGAGCCAGACATATTTATACTTCAGGTACTACTAAGGGATTCTATAGGGTTTCAAATTCCTTTATATTCCAAGTTGATAAAGTTTCTAGTATAAGATAGATTGAATATTGTGGCATCTAAAAATAAAATATTTATGGGTCAATTCTGCTTGGAAGTGAAAAGGATAGGCGTGCCAAGAAATTTATAGAATTGAGACAGATACCAAATATGATGGTTTCTAAATGTGACATCCATGTTACTCGGTTGTCTAGAAATGGTAGACTTTGATGTGATACTGAGAATGGATTGGTTGGTATCATGCCATGCCATTTTGGAATGTCATTTTAAGATGATTAAATTCAATATTTCTGAAGAATTTTCTTTCTTGATACAAGGAGACCGTAGCGAAATATCTAGTAATCTAATCTCTGCTTTAGCAGCCTATAAGTCATTACAAAAAGGTGTCAATAATATTTGGTAGTGGTGAGAGATGTTAATATAAAGTATACCAGTGTAAGTCAAGTTCCAGTGGTTAGAGAATTTTCTAATGTATTTCCTGAGGAATTTCCAAGATTATCCCAAAACGATAAATAGAATTTGGTATTAATTTATTTTCTGGAACCTAACCAGTGTCTATATTCTCATATAGAATGGTACCCACTGAATTTAAGGAACTGAAAAAGAATTAGTTACAAGATGTGTAAGACAAAGGATTCAAATGCCCTAGTACTTTTTCTTGGAGTGTCCCAGTTTTAGCTGTAAAAAAAAAAGATGTATCGTTGTGATTATGCATAGATTATAGACAATTGAATAAGATGACAGTGTGAAATAAAAACTCATTACCTCGTATAGATGATCTGTTTCACCAGTTACAAGGTGCTCAATATTTTTCAAAAATTGATTTGATTTGATATGATATCTGGATATCATCAATTGAGGATAAGGGAAGAGAGTATTCGGAAAATTTCTTTTAAGACTCATTATGAGTATTATGAGTTCTTTGTGATGTCATTTGGATTGACAAATGCCCCAGTTGCATTTATAGATTTAATGAATAATAATTAAGTCATCCCTGAATTAATTTTTTATTATATTTATTGATGATATACTAGAATATTCCAAGCGTTTAGAGGATTATAAGCAACATTTAAAGATAATTTTACAAACTCCAAGGGAGTATCAGCTATATGCTAAGTTTTCAAAATACGAATTCTGACTTAGTAATATTATTTTCTTAAGGTATGTGGCTAGCAAGATGGTATACAAGTTGACCTTGAAAAAGTAAAAGTGGTACATCATTGTCCACATCTTCTACAGTTACAGATGAAGATCCAAGTCCAATTTGTGCTTTCTGCTATTGTCTGTTGTCCATTCTATTTGAGCTGTAATTGGATCAGGTGCATGAACATATGCTTGTAAAGCATCAATCAACTCCTCAGTATTTGAAGCTCAGATGAGAATTCTTCGTGCTGAGTGTGGGATAAACCTTTGTTCTACAGTATGATCAAGAAAAGACAACAGACCATCAAAGAAGTGGTTGACATTTAACAAACCTATCGGTTTGTGATGCATATTTAGTTGTGCCCAAGAGACCATTTGGAAAATTTCTTCTAAAGTATCAAAACCACCTGGTAAGACAATGAAGGCATCAGCATTGTTCATCATTCTAGCCATGCGCTCATGCATGGAAGCAACCCTATATTCTTCCCCAATTGTCTTCCCTGTGGTGTTAGATGCAGTTAGAGCTGTAGGAATAATACCTAAAACTTGACATCCTCCTATATGTGTAGTTGTAGACATGCACCCCATTAACCCATAGTTACCTCCACCATAGACTAAATGAAGTTTTCTTCTGGCCAGTACCATACCCAGGTTTTGTGCAGCTTTCACATACTCTCTATCTTTTCCAGGACTGAAACCACAAAAGACACAAATATTTTAAAATTGACAGAATGTGATTCCCTCCATAACTGTACACACCCTAATTTTGAGTATGAGAAGGTAAAGATACTGATGTGTGTATTTATAAAACTCAGAGAAGGGCATACTTATGATAGATATGCGAATAGGTCGGGAATAATTAGAACAGCTATGTGGGTGATTGGTGGATATAAGCTAAATTGAAGGTGAAATTTTCAAATATGACTGCAAGCATGTATATGGGCAGTAGTTGTGATCGTCGTTCATATTAGGCATATAAAGAGAATAAGGTTAAGATATCACTAGAAAATTTTCTTTTCTTTGATGTCCTTGATGAAGCATTGATGTCTTGATTCTTGTACGGAAGTTTCAGTTGATAGGCGAAATTGTAAAAAAAGAGAGTGAAAAAGCAAACAAGTTAATTGTTGAAGAGGGACAATTAAATGATTTTTCTTGTTTTCCCAATGTTCTTGCCAGTCGACTATCGGTATTATTAAGTCGACTAGCTATTTTGAGAAATTTTAATTTAGACTAGTTAATTTACAGTTGATTGATTACATCTATTTTAAAGTAATCAACTGCATTCTACCAGTTAACTACGTATTCTTTGATTTTCATAGACTTTTATAATCTCATAAATGTTTCTTTTCCACCGAATATCAACAGTTTTAAAGTAGATTTTGACACATATATTCAAAATTTGCGGCCATCGATTTTTGCTGAAATAATAGCTAGATTTTGTTTACAGATTTTCAAGAATTACAGCCACCGATTTTAATTTTCTTTCAATGCTTTGTCCAAACTTTTGACTTTCTATTTTGGCACCGTTCTCTATTATGCTTTTCATCTATTCTACTGCATTCTCCCTTATTAGTGTTTGACATTAAATGCAAAGTTCTTTTCCCTCATTACAAGAAAAGTTAAATTATTTTCTTTGAAACTCAGTTATTATAGTGTCTAAGTGGTTAAAATAATGAAAATTTTGAAAGGAATAGACGGATGATGGCCTCATGGTGCTTTGACAAATGTAATCAAGAGAATTAGTGGTGTTGAAGTTTTGAGGAATAAATATGGGAACTAGGATTTAAATTAATCTTTGAACTCTTAATTTGAGAATCATGTTCAAAAATAATGTAAGTGATTAAGATATTTGTGTGAAAGATTTATATTATCCTAAATTGAGTCTAATATCTAGGATGTGAATTAAATTAAAATTGAGAATTCATGTATGAGTAATTGTTGAAAAAAATCTTCTTGAAATGATTGGGTGAATTAAACGGGATTGATATAAGTTAGAATGAGGTGCTTTTAGATATGATAGAAGAAAAGCTTGAAATTTTTTATAATGAATTTATTGGTGTTAATAAGAGAGTAGAGAATTACTGTGATGAGGTAAGTTGGAATTGTTAGACATATGCCAATAGTACATAAACGTTAAAAAGGATTGGTAGATTTATTGCTATGTATGTTTAACATGTTGATTAATGGATTTTGGGATAAAAATAGATGATAGGTTAAGATGATGATATTCATGGGATGATATTGACATGTGAGAATCAAAGATGACTTGATAGAAGTATGGAATAAGAAAATATAGTTACCCAATATGTATGTGAATATGATCTTTTATGCGTGCGTTTCCCAATATCGACCTATAGATATATGCACGCGAGCTTGAGGATATAAAGGAATGAAATACACAATGGTTTAAGAGTTCCTTAAATGTATATATATAATCTGTTGAGTATTTTGCATAAAGTGGAATTGATTAAAAAAAAAATACAAGCAACTCAATACTGGTAAAAATTCTATAAGGACCATGAATGTTGAGCACTAGAAATTATTAGTTGGTGACCACATATTCTTGAAGGACTCACCAATGAAAGAGGTAACAAGGTTTGGAAAGATAGAAAAAGTTAAGCTCTAGAATATGGACTGTTTTGAAAAATTGAACAAAGTAGGCATAGTAATACATTGCTTAGCCTTGCCATCAGGATTGAGTAATGTGGATACAAACTTTCTTGCATCAATGCTAAGGAAGTATCTATTAGATTCTTCTTATGTTATCTAATTTCAAGGAATTCAATTGGACAAGAATATGACTTAACTACGGGTAAAATCGATGTCTATTGTTGATTGACAAGTGAAGAACTTATGGATGAAAGAAAACCTTATGGTTAAGTTATATGGTAAAATTACTCAAGTGAAGAGAAAGATGATATACAGAAAAGATATCCCCAATTATTTGAGTAATAAGGTTAGTAACTCCGAATTATGCCTTGATTTTATTCTCTAAATGTGGTAGAATGGGCTGAAATTGGGGGATGAAAGAAAACCCTATGGTTAAGTTATATGGCAAAATCACTCAAGTGAAGAGAAAGATGATATACAGAAAAGATATCCCCAATTATTTGAGTAATAAGGTTAGTAACTCCGAATTATGCCTTGATTTTATTCCCCAAATGTGGTAGGATAGGCTAAAATTCAGGGACCGAATTTCTTAAGGGGGAAAGAATGTAATATCCCATAATTTTATTTTTAAATAATAATATTTTTCTATAAATAAATATATTTTTATTTGTTTAAAAATGATTATGTTTTGCTAAAAGTAAGTATACTTTTAAGTAAAATAATTACTGTGTTGCTTAAAAAAATTATATTGGCCTCTAATAAATTTTTTTTTGTATTTTTAGAAATATTCTTTCTTTTATTATGTATAGAGACATTTATTTTGTGATTTTTTTATTAAGATTTTTATCAAGAGAAGTCCTGATTTAAGATTTTAACTAAAGTGTTATAAGAATGCAAATTTTTAGAAATTTTTGGGATCTTTTAGGATGAAAAACGGTATTTATATGAATATATATGAAATAAAATAAAAATAAATCTAAATATTTAATTATTAAATAATAATAATAATAATAATTAAAATAAAATAAAAGGGGAAGAGGAAGATGGAATGCAGAAGTATGAAATGGAGAAGAAAATGAATAGTGTGAATAGTGAATAATACCTCCATATTTTTTCTCTAGATCTGAAGTGACTACAGGCCTCTGATCTTAAAACTATTGGTACCAATGGATTTAGGATGGAGAGTACTATGATTTTCACCGAACAATTTCTCAAATCAACCGTTGAATCACCGTAGATCGGAAGTAGAAAATCTCAAAAAAAAAAGTAAACTCTAAAACTCTTACTTAGAGACCTCAAATTGAAAATCTGACACCGTAGATGGATTCAGGAGCTAGATAAAACTTAGGATATGAAATTTTTCAACTATCTGACAACTTTTTGTTCATGGTGAATAGTATTTTTCGATGATGAATAGTGTTTTTCAATAGTTAATAGTATTTTCCGGTAATGAATAGTGTCCAAATTTCTGGAGTCATTTTCTTGATTTTTGAATCCTCCGAACAGGTTTTTGAAGTCTGTTTAGTCAAATGTGGATTGAAAAAGTGTATTTTGGGACTATCCAATCTGGAGCCCTTACCCTGGGAGTAGATAATTCTTCCTATGGCTTACCCTATACTTTTCTTGATCTTTGAGCATGTATATGATTATGTTTATGAGATATTTACACTTTTATATGTTACTAAGATGCATTTAAATTATCTAAATTTCCTACAATTTAAAATATAGTTCAAGAGTATAGTTTTGAAATTGGATTTCTGAACTCATAGTGTATTTGATTTCACATGTATTTCTCATTAAATGATAAAGTGAATATTTATGCATGTGGCATTATTTATAAAGCTATATGATTGCCTCGAGAAAGGGCATCTACATGTGATAAACCTTGAATGGAAAATTTATGACAGATGAATCTGTATTGAGACTGAAAGTCTACATTATATTGAGAATTTATTTTGGATTATATGGCATATGTGCATATGGTATTTTCCGTAGAGGAATCTTATTGAAAATACTGTTTGCTAACAGCAGGTGATGTTAGCCCTAGTCCACCTTGATAACCCAGCTAGTAGGGGGTGGTGCTAGCTTCGTGTGTCGGCCAACACACGGGATCTTATATGTGAAGGAGAGTGGGATGCCTCCTATATGGGTGAGATGCCAACTATATGAGATGTGATTTGTCTTCTCTTGTTGTGTGCTTGGGAAATACCCATATTAGAGTCCATTCGCGTGTTCTCTTGAATGGTAGTAGGGCAAACCTCAGCGGGATGCTGAATTTAGGCAAATCCTACACAGGTAAAGTACAGAAGGGCCTAAACTCTGATATGGGATCCTCCTAATATTTTCATGTGAAAGGTTTTGATGCATTACAATATTTAAATAATGATCATACCGGATTGCATATGATTTTGAATATCTGAATGTGATATGAACTGAGAATATTTGAAATGCGGGTCCCATATGAGTGTACTTCTGAACTGTATTTTTCTGTGACAAATTTTGAAATATGAGTATATACATATGTTGACCTAAGAGGTCATAGGAGGTATTATCTGCTCACTGAGTTGTCAAATACACTACACGTTATTTATATGTTTTTCAGATATGGTTATAGAGTTTGGTCCTTCCCCTTCAGATAGTTGATCAGTTAGATGACATGATCTCTGGGTGAGCCTACTTTGTTTTCATGTCTCATAGATTTTGATTTATATTGTATTTGTACTTTAGAGTTTGCTCTGAATGCCACAGGCAGGATCCCTGCTTCTAATGTACTTTGATGTTTATAGATTTGGTATATATATATATATATATATATATATATATGAAAATACATATATGTAAAAGATTGTATTATAC
The DNA here is from genome assembly GCA_037074535.1 of Gleditsia sinensis. NCBI lineage: Eukaryota > Viridiplantae > Streptophyta > Magnoliopsida > Fabales > Fabaceae > Gleditsia > Gleditsia sinensis. The sequence continues at coordinate 15,539,757 of CM073469.1, read as the reverse complement.
ATGTTATGAAAAATATATGATCATAAAATATATGTTTCACGTGCTTTAAAATTAGGGGCGTGACATATACGTACACATACTACCAACAAATTGTGAACTATTTTCTTTATATGATCAGTTCAATTTTTAAAATATTGAAACAAACTCATTATATTAAAATTTATATATAATTTAACTATTTATTTTATATTTTAATAAATATAAAATTAAATTAAAAAATTCAAATGATGTTAATATATATATATATATAGTGGAAATTTGTAACATTTTATCATTATTTTATAATAGTTAAGTTTTCAAAATTTAAATTAATTAATTAGTTTCATAATTTTAGTAAGACTAAAACTATTTTCCATAGGTCTTGTTATGATCTATATTAAATATACTTTTGTAAATAGTTAAAAAGTATAGTTATTTTCATTTATATTTGGAAAAAAAATGAAAGATGTATATTTATTGTTACTTCATCATGATTTATTTGTAAGTTATCATTCTATTGAAAATAAAAAATATAAACTTAAACAAATAATTAAACTAACAAGTGTATTACACTCACGGCACAACTCCTATAACTTAATTAACTTAAGATAATGTAAATTATGGTTTATTGAAAGTAATTTAAGTCCTCCCTTTTGGTGTGGGGTATCATACTTGTATTTTGAAGAAGATGGAGGTCAAGAACGATCGAACTTTGAGAGTTCAAGACAAAGCTTTTAACCAATAAAAGAAATAGGGCTTTCAGTTTTAACTATTGTTGCTAACAAAAACGTTTAATGGCAACTTTTAATCACTACAATGTTGCTACCTATACCTCTGTTACCAAAGGTTAAAACTATAAAAGTCGTCATTGAATATTCACTTTCAGTGGCGGTTTTAATATGTTGCTATTGAATGTCCACTTTCAATGGCAAAAAATATTGCCACCAAAACCCTAAATTATACCACCATAGCATCTATCATATGTTGGTATTTAACCAACTCTTTTCTTTGTCCCTCAATGAGAATGGGAACAACCTCAATCTTATAGCATCAATAGAGACATTATCCTATTTGAAAGTTTTCTAGATCTCCAAAAAATTAGTTATATGGGAATTGGGGTTCTCCCTTGTCAAGCCAGTAAATTGATTCGCTTGCACTATTTGTATAATTGCAAGCTTGATTTCAAAATTGTGGGCATCTATTATAGGGTGTTGAATGGTGTCATTCACTCCGTTGATTGAAGGCATAGCATAATCTAGCAATACTCGATTATTTTGATTGTTCATAAGACTGTTTATAACTTCTGAATTATCTTCCAAATTAGCCACGGCTTCTTGAAAATTTCTAAAAGCTTCTCTTTTTCCTTTTATATTCCTATGATACATTTGTTCAATTTCAGTGTCAAGTAGGATTAAATTGTCGTTTCTAAATTTTTATTGTACACTAATAGGGACACCTGAAAATTCAAAGGAGACAATCGTCAATAGCAGAAAAATAAAATTTAAAAATTGCAATTAAAGTTAGAGTTAATTGTAAAAGTAATAATAATCAAAACAATCCCTAACCAATGGCGCTAAAAACGTGATACTCACTTAATTAGATATTCGCTTTAGTGCAAGTGTGCACTATCGTTGGCAAGTGATAAAATATAAGAGTATGAGTATTGTTCCCACAATGATTGTTGTCACGGCCCCAAATGATGGAACACATGACCGGCATGGCATAAGAGTTTCCCCCTAGCCACAAGCCTAACACATAGCATGTACAAACATCCAACACACAATCCAGAGTACATAATAAATATAACTGGCCACATATGCCACATCCAGTATAAGAAAATACTGTATATATAAATATATATCATGAATCCAACATTTGTGATTCAACTTGGCCCATGGCCTCATAATACAAACATCGATGTAAAACATAAAACCGTTTTCCAAACAACACATCAAAATACGCAAGAAGCGAGGATCCTGCCTGTAAATTCATGGAGGTACACTAGACATAAATTAAACTAGACAACCAGTACAAAAGAGCCTTGCCCAAACTGGGGCTCACCAACGCTATATTCAGCCTTCTACGAAGCTGTAGCTGGATCAAAGTCTCTTTGACTATCTGTGGGGAGGAAACAGAACAGGGGTGAGACCACATCTCAGTGAATGGGTAAATCACTCTATCACTGAAACAGGGCAAACCAAGCACGAGTGTTTCGCAATGAGTTTAATAATTGAAATCAAAGTGTAAAGATAACAATAGAAACATTAAGCATTTAACCATAATTTATTGAAAGAAAAGCTAAACAGTTCAAATGTATGTTCAAAAGATAAAACAGGATTTAAATCAGTAATTGTAAAGCAAATCAATTATGCATGGTAAGTAATAAATGAAGTTATTTATGCAATCACAATGGTGAATGAGATTGTTTAGAAATATTTAATCTTTAAGAAAGAATGCACTAGTCTATTAGAGGTATTTCTTAACAGATCTATCATCTTCCCCAAGCACATAGCAATGGGAGGGTAATCACTGTAGGCGTAGACATAAGTCCACCCTAAATTCTCCAAGCACATAGCAAGGGTATGGCAATCACTGTAGGCGTAGACATAAGTCCACCCTAAATTCCGTGACTTAGGCGGTCATAAGCCCGTCACAATATCCTAGGCCGAAGCCTCCGCATGACCATGGTGCACCAGGGCTAGCACTACCTGCGGCTAGCTAACAGTGATCTAAAAGGGTTCCTCCAATAGAAAACATTTGAAAATATGCTTTTCAAAGAGTTTAAAGTAAAACATTTCAATAACATTATAATAAAGTTATAATTCTCCATCTAGCTCTTTTCATGCATAAAACTCCGTTCTAAAATATGTCTCATCCATGGATTCCCATGGAGACCTTTATCATCATAAACTTTTCCTTTAAACATATCGTCCGTAGACGTCGAATAGATGTTCGCATGCATCAAATCATTTCATGGCTAACTTAGTTCATTTCTATGACTAAGTTCGCATTTCTATAAATCTAGCTCAATGGAGAATTATCAGTCTAGATGCTTGCCCTGCATACCTAGGGTTCAACTAGGATTGAAATTTATAATTTCTAACATGGTTGGAACATATTGGTTTTCAAAGCGGTAAAACAATTTAGCATACATTCCAACTAATTAAAATCATATGAGAGAGTTATAAACCGAATTCGTAAAACATGCGCTATAGTAAGAAAAACCTACTCACCGTACTAGGAGTCCAACAACGAGAATTTCACCTCGTGGTGGTTCAACAACCTAGAAAACATAGACATAACATGAGAATTCGATAAACCCTAAATGTCACTATTCATGCCGGAAAATTACTATTCACCGCCACTATTCACAGCCGAAAAATACTATTCACCGTCACAAAAATTTTACCGAATCAACGAAACAAATTCATATCCTAATGTTTATCTAGTTTCTGAATCCATCTACGGAGTCAGATTTCTAATTAGAAGTCTCTAAGTAAGGTTTTTCAAAACTTACATTTTACCGAGATTTTCTACTTCAGATCTACAACGATTCGACGGTTGATTTGAAAAACTGATCGGTCAAAACTGAAGTACTCTTCGCCCTGAATCAAATAAAAATTTCAGTTTTGAAATCAGAAGCCAATCGGTACTCCAAATCGAAAGAAAATGTTGGATGTTACTATTCATACACTATTTATTACTATTCATTTTTTTTCGATTTTTCTTCGAATTCGATACGCAGTCGCCACCGGTTTCCGGTTTCGTTTTATGGTTTATGCTCTCTCTTTTTTAAATATAATAATAATTATTAAATAATTAATAATAAGATTTTCTTTTATAAAAATTCATATCAATTTCGTTTTTCATCATAAAATATCCCAAAAATTTCTTAAAATTTTCATTCTCCAAAATCTTTAGTTAAACTCTTAAATCATAATTTTTCTTGATAAAAATCGTTATAAAATAAATCTCAAAATGAATATCTTTATTCATATTAAAAGAAAGAATATTTCTAAAAATACCATAAAAATTCATTAGAGGCCGGTATAATTATTTTAAGCAACACAATACTTCTTTTAATTAAAAGGCTACTTACTTTAGCAAAACATAATCATTTCTACATAAATAAAAATATGTTTATTTATAGCAAAATACTATCATTTAAAAATAACATTACGCGCCAAAACGTAACTTCTCATATTCCTTTTATAATTCTTTAATTCATGTAATAAATAAATTTATTTCTACTGGCTCTTATCTCCATTTTCAAAATTCTCTCTATTATTCAATTTTTTTTTTACTTTGGACTTTATTAAATGTATGGCTATTACAATTGTGATTATTAATTACCATCATTATATTAATCTTAATTCCAACAGAATAATGCAGATACTTAATTTTATGAGAAAGAAAAATAAAATAAAAATAATAAAGGTATCAAAAAGTAAGTTTTCTTAGGGAAATTTGATAAATCAATGCCCTAGGATTTCTGATTTTACCATAATTAATCCCTCTTGCATTCCCAATCTTTTTAGCCTAGAAATTATAATTGATTACCTTAAGTTATCCACTAGCCTTTCTCAATGTCTAATATAAATACATTTAGATACTAACTCATTATGTCTCTATATGAATTATAATACCTAATGATTCATTAAGATTTGTGGTACTCTATTATGACTGCACAGACCATACAAGTGTATCTCTACTCTACATGCAATCCATGGTTCTTACATACTTACTCTAGACACACAAATCACATTTGAGTCTCACTGTGATTAATAGATCATTTAATTAATAGCAAGTTAACTAGAAGCATTATACATAGTGTAGTAACTCTATCAAGAAAATAGCTCATGCATTAAATTGATTGGAAAATATAGGGGTTTATAATTTGGCTACATCATAGCCCTAAAAAATAAAATTAGTTCATAACTAAATGCAAAATCATCTCAAAATAAAATTAAAACATCTAAGATTAACATAAAAAGATGAAAAAGAGAATTGGTGATGGAGTTAGAGCTCTAATCTTCCTTCTCCAAGCCTGGGATTTGCTTCATTGCATTCTTCTCTCTAGGATGGTTATCCTAAAAGCCCAGGTTCCTCTTTTAAAGGTGAAATAGGTCTTCCAATCCTATTCAAACTCTATTTTTAAAAAATAGATTTATCATTGTAGCATCACAATGCCAGATAATCCAAAACTCAATGTATAAAAATTGTAGATCATTTTCTTAACCTTCCTAATCTTTTGAATCACCTCAATCAAAGCTTGTATGAGAGAATTATATCGAAATCAGTGAAATAACATCAAAGATGTCTAAAATATACAATTCTTGCTCTTTTTTCTTTATTTTCTCTAAATTTCCTCCATTCTCCAATTTCTTTTCACCTACATAAATAAACACACAATCACACATATTTCTAAAATAATTTACTTAAAAAATAACAAAATTCTAAGTTAAAAATACCTTAATTTATGTGTATAAAACCCACTCACCACCCCTTCTCCCAAAGAAAGTGAGCGAAAAGAAAAGAAGTATATAATAACAAGCCTTAGATTAATCTTTATGAAAGAAATAATGTACAGATGATTGATTAAACAGTTAAATTTGTTAGAAGAAGAATTACAGCGGCTTCATTGGCATCTGCTCTACGTCCACTACATTATAGTACATTTGTACAAACATCAAAAGGGAGAATAATGGAATGGGAATGTCTTTCTATAAATAGAAAAATAACATATATGAAAAATATAGAATTGCTACTGAACCACATAATTTCTCATAAATAGCAATAGCAGTGCCCATAACAATTGTATATACATGTTCCCATGGCAATATATAGCACAAGGAAGAGAATTATCTTCTTAGAAAGGTCAAGGGAGATAGTGATTACATTGCAAGGTATGTCACCTACCATTCTTGAGTTGCAAAATAAAAAAATAGATAAACTAACTGGGAATACACCATTTGAAGCTATAAAATATGGATCGTAATGACAATATGAAGCCATTAGGCAAATGATGTCCATACTTGCCTCTAAATCCTACCTTTGGTATGTTCTGCTTGCAAGAGAGAATTCATTTTCCCATAGGTACTGATCAAGGTTATATACTGCCCTGTATATCTACAAATGTGCAGAGTAGATAAAATAAGATATAACATAATTACACTACAAGAAAGTGGGGAATTGCGACGGATTTTTAACGACAGTCACAAAAAATATCGCTAAAGCCGAATTTAACGACGGTTTAGAAACCGTCGTTAAAATTATGGATTTAACGACGGTTTACATGAAACCATCATTAAATACGGACGGTTCAGATCAAACCGTGGTAATCTGCCTCAGATTAACGGTAACAATAAAAATTGCAGAAATTCACGACGGTTTTTAAAAAATAGTCGTTAAATAACGACGATTTTGAAGAAACTGTCGTTAAGTAAGGAGCGTTCATGGAAAACCGTCGTGGACTTTCCAACGTTCAAAATTCGAACCGTTGCTCGATATTCGTGTGGTTTAAAGACGGTTAGTTGCTAAACCGTCATTAAACCAATACTTAACGACAGTTTCTGTGGTAACCGTCGTTAAAAGGGTTTAACGACGGTTTATTTGTGGTTTAACGACGGTTTATAACCGTGTTAAACCATGCGTTTGCCTATATATTCGCCAGCCCTCTTTATTTGTATTATGAACGCCTTTCATTAGAGTTTTTTCGTATAATACACTAGCGGAGATTATTTATTGTGATTTTTGAGTTTTTGTACTGTGGTCTGCTTTGTGACTTGTATTTATTTTTCTCAAGGTATGTCATTTAATTTGAAAACGCTAAAAATTCTAACAAACAAAATTTATTTTTCAGGACCCCAGCGACTGTGGTAGTGGGTATCAGCGTGATCAGCATCTACAAGGTTCGGGAACTTGATTTAGTTATTATATCTGTATATGTAATTTTGTTACGCTCGTTACTATTAATTTTTTTGTACATATATATTTTTTATATATAAATTCATTATAATTCAATAATTTATGCATATTTAGTATCTAGTTAAATATTAATAAATTTTAAAATAATTTTTTCAATTATTAAATAGTTCACACGTTTAATTATTATATAATAAATTAAAATGTATCTAAATTAATTTATAAAATATTAAAAATATAAATTAATTTTTATTCTGCATAATAATTTAATAATAATAAAATTTAATCATTATTAGTATTATGGATAGCACAAAATATTATATTTTAAATTAAAAATAAAATTGATATAAAAAATTAAATTAATTTTATTATTATTAAAATTTAAAAAAAATTATAGAAGTAACGACGGTTTTTAAACCGTTGTTACTTTTAACGGCAGTTTAAAACCGTTGTTAAAAACTGTCGCTAAGTCATAGCGATGGTTGTTCCCACAGTTGGCTAAAACCGTCGTTAAGTCCAATGTTCCATGACGGTTTTAAAACCGTCGTTAAAGGGCATAACGACGATCAAAATCGTCTTTATGCCCACTTAAAAACCGTCGTAATGCGACGGTTTTGTTGTAGTGTTAACTTAAAAAAAGATAACCATAAGTTCATTAAATAGACTTTTAGCAGCAATTTTAATGCCGTTGAAAGCCGAAAAGTCATCACTAAAGAGTTTTATTGTTGGTGAAAACCTTGTCGCTGAATTTTTTTAAGGCTAATTTTGGGGTTGCCACTGAAAATCATAAAAGTCACCACCCAATGTCCACTTTCAGTGGTGACTTTATTAGGTCACCGCTGAATGTTTACTTTCAATGACAACTTCTGTTGCTACCGCTGAAAGTGGAATTTTGATGGTGATTTTAATCACCACTCAAACCTTAAATTATATGGTATTTAACCATTCTCAGTGGTGACTTTTGTTAGTCAGCACTGAAAGCCTAATGTGTAATTTTTTTTATCAATTTCTTTATTATTAAAATTTATAAATATTGCTATAGACATAAAAAAAATGTAATTGATAAATTAGTTATCTTGCCAAAATCATAATAAGAAGATTTGACATTTTTACTTAAACTTATATTCAAGTACAATTAGTTCAAACCTAAATATTCAAAATAATGTAACTAGTTATATTTCAAAAGAAAAGAAAAGAAAAATTAGTTACAAATGAAACTAGTTAATCACTAGCTATAAGAATTTTCCAAAAGAATTACGTTTGCAGCTTTGGTTAAGTCCTATGTATGATTTGGTTTTCCTTGCCATATTCTTGGCCATAAATGGCAATAAACATCAAGCCATCAACATCCCAATCATACATGTACACTATGATTGACACCTTATAGAGGAGGCCTCCTATCAATCTAGCATAAAAAATATGTATCAACGGAAAATCAGTTGCTCTTAAGACACAGAAGGGCACTTACTACAAATGAAGCAATTCTTTTTGTAACTTGGTCAGTTCTACCTATATTTCACAGAAACGTTATATACTAGCAATGAAAATAAGTCACAACAAAGTATCTTCCCTATAGCCCTTAATATAAAAAGTTATGCTATAAAAAAAACTTTAAAATTTAAAATTCATTAACATCATAACCAGCTCATATGATAGAAAGCCACGTAACTGTAGAAACTTCTTACCACTGAGCTTATGTTACCTTATGCAACATAATTTTAAGATTGTCAAAAAAATTGTTATTTGAAAGATTTCTCTCTTTCTTGAATATGACCACATAACCATAAGAACTTCGTGTAGTAGCTTTATGTTTCAAAGCTAATGGAAAGACATTTGACATGGACGAGTTCGTGACATCATCTTGTACCAATTAGATCAAATTAATTCCTGTAAAAATTGATAAAGAATTTAACTTTACGTAGTGAAGAAAAAGGTAAACACAATCACCAAATAAAACACTTGAATTTCCATACAACAAGTGGCGAAATCATCCATGTTGAGATACGAAAAATTAGATCCCACAAAGAAAAATTTAAGGAGTCCTATATGTGGTGACTGAAGTAGCTCAAAACAGTGCTTATAACGAGCTTCCAATCTTACAATAAGGGTCAATCAAAAGGAAAATTGACCACAGTTGAAATATTTTCAAACAGGTTATGACAACATAAGAAGCCGGTATTGAGAAATTTGACTTGTGTATTATTCTTTTTTCTTAGGATTGGAAACAAAATCCCTTCTCACACAAAAAGTTCAGCAGAGAAAGCATGTTATTACGGAGAACATCATCGTTGATTTTGCAAACAAGCACAGAATGATGAAAAAAAGAAACCTAGGCGGGTGGGCATGGAGATATAAAAACCAATAGTGCAACCAAAGCATAAAAACAAATAAGGGATGGCAAAGCCAGTTACATGACTAACTTGCATCCAGAAGAAAAACTTCTTGTCATCACTATTAAAATTCAATAAGGAAACCCTTCCAGATGCTTGATTGACCAAATTAACCAAAATCTTCAACAAAGTTGAGCATGCATACTTATCATCAAAGTTGCACCAAAATAGCCCCTGCAATGATGTATGCAAGTTGAAGTTCGAGCTATTAATTATTTTCCAAATTTTTATATGAATATGACATCCAAAGCCAAGATAAAAATCTGTACCTTTGAATATTTATCCCACTGCTGAAGCAGTTTTATCAGCCACAAAAACCCTAACTTTGTGCTTCAACTTGCATGCTGTCAGTTTATTATTGTAGGTTCGTAGAAGATCAACTTACTTAAATCCTGAATTTTTTTTTATATGGTATTTTGTTGACATGTTGCACTGTGGCAAAAAGATTTCTAATGTAATCAGCTGAGGTGATCCTCCTATACCTGAAACAACACTATTTTCTTAGGAGTCTTACTATAGCTATAGAGTATATGCTTCCTGTCTTGTACAATCCATTCTTAAATTTGGAAATAGAAAAGAATAGTAAGATCTAATTTTATTAGCAGAAACCAAGAAAATCATAATTCAAAGTGACTTTGAAATTCATCTCAACAAATAAGACAAACTGGCATAATAAGGAAAGGAAAAAGAACAAGAAGATCCATTTTATGTAGAGTTTCTCCAGCATGGTATATAATAAGTAACAACCAAGTAAATAAATACAAGTACAAAACCATAATGAATTTGTCATATTCTACAGCCTTGGCTTTTCCACTGATTTTGTCAAACTTGGAGACAAGTAAATCCAATACCACATACTCAGTAGAGCATCTAGCAACTTAGATTAGTTGATTTTTGCCAAATCTCTCAAACAGGGCTGAGGTAACAGCATATCACGTCCCGAATTTTATCCGAGCACGAGACTGGCACGAAATGAAGATTTCTCCCCACTCCGTAAGCCTCACTATCGTATTCTGAATATAAAACTCAATAATCAGTCTGGTTTATCATATGATCACATAATCACTCTTTAAAACTTTAAGCACATATAAAACATAAATAAAGATCTAGCCTCAAAACTATATCGATTACATTTTTCATGTCTTGCTTTACATAGGGTTTACCTTTTGTTTTCACGCATTGGAAACGAGGATCCTGCCTGTGGTAATGTGGAGCAACTCTAGAGTACAAATACATAAGACAACAAGAAACTAAGCCCATCAGGACAAATTTGGCTTACCTCGAAAATTTTACTGTTTCAGCGCATGCCTTCAATTTTTACCTTATCTGGAAGCATTTAAAAGATTGGGGTGAGTCTTGCAACTCAGCGAGTAAATAACACAATTATAACATGTAGAAAAATTTATATTATATATTAGGTTATGATTCAGCTTATGAATATTTTGAAGTATTCTTACTAGTTTTGTTTACTTATTCTCATTAGAAATAAGTTATGAATAGTATCTTTATTTTAAAACGTATTCAATATTATTGAAGATTATTAATTCATTCATTTACCTTAGTTTAACCTATTCTCATACTTTTCCTTATCTAATTTTATCATCATATACATACAAGTCTCTAAGGGACTTCTTGACTTTTCTGAGTCACTTTCCTTTGTCGTTCTTCCTTTAAGTAAACACTTGAACATTTCTACGTGCAAACATTTGCACACACTGTAACAAATGGGCTAGATCCACTTTATCATTTTTGTTAAAATTATGCCACTATATTATTATGCTCCTACGTCATATAAAAATATACTATGTTATTTGTGTACATATAGATATGTATTTAATACTCAAGCTATATATATATTCAAGAGTATAATTAAAGTAAAATAATTATATTAATTTATTATATATTAATAAAACTTATTCTTTTATTAATATCTTTCAGTTTTATTCTTAAATTATTATTATTTTTAGCATATTTTATTTAGTTTGGAGGATCCCAATCCAGAGAACCATTTCAACATACCTAAGCACACAATCTAGTAAGAAAAAATCACCATTTTACCCAAGCACACAGCAAGGGTGGGTAAATCACCACATACATGTCTTATCCCAAGCACATAGCAATGGGACGAGTAACATCATCATATTCTCATCATTCATATCATACGGTTGGGAGGAGCTCTCCTCAACTCTCTAATCTTTCCATATGATGACTGTCTTAAGCACACAGCAATAGGATGGGTAAATCACCTCATTCTTATCATAGGTAACCCGGCCATTGCCACTGGCTATTGGAGGAGACATACCTCAACTCCACATTTATTCACATTTCAATCCTCATGTGCCCGTTCGCACAAGGGGCTAGCAACTCCCTTGTTAGTTAGGGTTACAAGGTGCACCAAGGTTAGCTATCTCTGCCGCTAGCTGATAGTGTTTCCGAAAAAGAATTCAATGTAATTATTATTAATCTTATTTAATTATTTCTTTGTTTTCAAGTTTTAAGATAAAGTATTGTTTTAATCAATATCTGATAATAACCTATTATGATCATATCATCATACTCATTATATCCTCAATGGATATTTTACCATCACTGAGTACCAAATTTAATAATCATCACACTTATTCATATCACTTTCATTCATTCCTTTTCTTTTGACTCATTTATATTTTTAAAGTGTACGTATGTATAGATATATCCATGTGCTTACTTGAATAAAGAAATTTCAATTTGATAGTCATACCTCATTTCATTGTATATAACATTATATTCTTGTATCATTATTTATTATTTTAATATTCATTAGGGTTGCCATCATTAAATATTATTTGAGATGCCATTATACATAAATATTCACATACTTATATGTATTCATAATATAAGCATCATATATTACGGAAGATCATCATTTTAAAATTTTCAGTTAGAACATTTTACACTCTTGGGATAAAATATACCCAATACATTATACATATATAGCTTATCCTAATAAATTCTCAAACCATTATGGATCATCTTCACTAATTTCTGAAGTATCCTCAAATTCACATATTTATATCCACAAGTCGATATAATTAAGAACCATAGATATAAAAGAATATATACACATCCATATAGGGTATCCAACTTTTGTTATTCCAGACTTCTATCAAATAATCTTTGATTCTCACATGTCAACATCCTCCCATTAATCTCAAGCCTTTCTTACTTTTATTTCTAAAAGCATATCATTCTAGTTCCTATCAATTTCGTTTAACTAGTCCGTTCATTCTAAGAATTTCCTCAACAATTATTCACACATAACTTTCCAATCTAGACATAATTCGTATCCTAAAACTAGACTCAATTTAGCATGGTAATCCTACTTCCCATATTTTATGCCTCAAGAATTTCAACACCACTAATTCACTTTATTACATTCCTCAAAGCACCTTAAGACCATCAAACGTCTATTTCTTTCACCTAAAAATTTATTATTCAGTTCGGTGTTCAAACTCACTATTTTAAATTATGAATAGTTTAATGCCCAACTTTCTCTAAAATTTCATCCATTAATCACTTCCAACAAATTGGAATTGCTAACCCAATTTGTCTTATCTATCCTCAAGTAAACCTAATATGTTCAAATCTTCCTCTTATGACATTTTCCCATCACTAGTCAATCCTCAAGCAATCCTAACAAATCTTACTTTCACCATTCCTAACATGTCTACTACCTACCTATCTCAATTCACTTCTCACACATTCATATATTTTAATGACATTGTCACGACCCCAATTTGGGATACATGACTGGCACGGCATAAGGGGATGACCCTTAAACCGTAAGCCACAAAATAGACAATTAAAACCTAGCACACAATATCATAAATAAACATTTTAGTTATATACATAATCATCTTCTTACTAATTCATGTCATACAGTCCTTGTATATAGATAACATTAACCAACACACATAAAGTATACAACAGAAGCAGGATCCTGCCCATGATCATCGGAGCACAATCTAGATTACAAAAAATATATTAAGGAGCCCTAAGAACAATTGGGCTCACCACTGAAACTACTACTTTATTCAAGTTCGGATGGATGCGGGTTGGACTCTTTAATGCTATCTGAAAACATAAAATATGAGGGAGTGAGTTTACGCAACTCAGTGAGCACATATAGCTTACTATAACTGAAACAGAACAGACCATACGCACGAGTTTTCATAAATACAAAGTATGCAGGAATATAACATATCTAAATCAATGTAAATAACAACAAACTAAATAAATTTGATTAAGAGAAATTATGAGATCTTGAGATTTAATATAATAAACAATAATTTCAAAATCAAATAAGAAATTAATTCTTTAAAAATAAATGTGTAGAGGAGGACTCAAAGTAGAACCATAACTATAATTTTTATACCCAAGCACATAGCAATGGGTTGGGTAAATCACCATATTCTCATCATTCATATCATAAGGTTGGAAGGAGTTTCCTCAACTCCCTAACCTTTTCATATGTTGACTGTCCCAAGCACACAGCAATGGGACGGGTAAATAATCACATTCTCGTCATAGGTAAACAGGCCAATTGCCACTGGCTATTGGAGGAGACATACCTCAACTCCACATTTATTCATATTTCAATCCTCATGTGCCCGTTCGCACAAGGGGCTAGCAACTCCCTTGCTAGCTTGGGTTACATGGTGCACCAAGGCTAACTATCTCTGTCGCTAGCTAACAGTGTTTCTGACAATGATTCCTCCATAATAAACAAATTTTATAGACCAAAAATATAAAACGAAAAGAAAATTGAAAAACATGAAGTTAAAATTCTTTTTAAGACATAAATATATCCCTCCCTTTCAAGACATTCATCGGACAGAGTTCCGGCATAGAAATTCATTCTCCAAAATTAGAAATACAACAGTTTTATTCCAGTCCAGACAAATCATGATATTCAGTCCCAAAGACACATTCCAAACATAAATCCAAATACAATTTCACCATATTCATGAAATAATGAAGTATTAGTATAACATAAATCATATGAAACAATTTGAAAAAAATAATACAATTATAACTTTCAATAAAGTGTCACATAACACCATATTTTCATCTCAAACTCGGGAGGGATTATTAGAGGTTTGTTCTGCATGTCCTATGGCTTCTACGAATATAAATCAATGTTAACATGAAACTCAAGTTATGCTATTCACAATTAAAATTTTGTTTTAAAATGCATGATCATGAGAGGGATTTAGAAAGACGTTATAGTAAACTATATCCACTCACACTTTAGGGATTCATGGAGGGCAACCCCTTTTTCTTTTCACTTCCAATGTCCAAGCTATTAAGCGAACTTCCAACTTGGTTAGGACTTTCTTCGTGACCTATGATACAACATCACATAATCATTATTCTTGCATGGCACATAATTACCATGCTATAAATCTAATATTTCATCACATACAAATTTATATTTCTTTCAAGACCAAACCTTTTGGTTCCTACATCAATTTGGCTAAAGCTATATACTTCTCAATCTAACACCAACCTTTAATTTTATATGCATTTCCAATTCCTTTAGTAGCTAACTTATAATCCAAAATTCAAGAATTTTCCTTATACTTTCAAAATTCCTATCACATACATCTACCAACTTTAAGCTTCCATACTAATAGATTCTTAAATGACTACTCCAAAACTTATTTGATTATTTGAACCTCCAATTCATTCCCTACAACCTAGAATATCCAAAATCAAATTTCTTGAGCGCGGTACTGTTCATGTTACTGTTCACCGAAGTAAAAATCCATGATCTAGGTAATCAAATGATGTTTTCTACTTATAAAAATTGGCATAGAAGTTGTACAACAAGTCCTTAACATGATTCTATGCCCAGAATTTCCATAGAACAGCAAAAAGACCAAAATTTTGAGATTTTACCTTGCTGCTACAGTAAATCGCAGAGCAGAATTTTCCAGCTGAAAAATCAATGGATTGCTTCAAACTTCCTAGGGGTTTTGCAGTAGATTTCCAGCCTTAACATAAGGGACTTGAGTGGCTGGAAATTTGGATGAAGATGACACAAAAAATGGAAGGAAATGGTAGGGTTTTGGGTGAGGAGAAAGATGCACGTTTTTGCTGGAAAATATTCTCCAACTTCTGGTGCAGCAGCTCATACATAAAAATAATGGGAGGGTATGGTTGTCATTTCCTAATTAGATAAGGGCAATTTAATATTTTTGTAAGATAAAAAGGGGGTAATTAGGTAATTGTCTTTATAATAAATGAATAAAAAAAAATGGAATATTACAGACATACTATCCAAATATCAAACATCACCCAAGTCACAATCTCGACATACGAAAATTGTCATAAATTTATATTATATAATCATATTATATAATTTATAAATTTAGAGATAAATTATAATTCTTTTCTCCATGCCATAATTTATGTGATTTACTGACCAATTTGAAGCTTCAATTGGACTAGTTTCTTCTCACCTTTTTTTCAAATAAAATTGATCACCAACAACTTCAAATTATGCTCTTCAACTTAGCTATTTCGGAATCCAAAAATTCATTGTGCAGGTACTGTTCACGCAGGGAAAATACTGTTCATGGGATACTGTTCATCCGAGAAAATTTTGCATGATTTAGGCACCAAATTATGTTATCCAACCAGAAAAATATGCATACACGGAGTATTCTACCTTTTAAACATGATTCTAGGGCCAAAATACCATAAAACACCAAGAAATTTCAAAATAATCAAATTTACCTTGCAGTTACTGTTTACCGTATACTGTTCATCGTTTCCAGAAATTTTCGATAAGTTTCCGGCAAAATTGATCGGTGAGTTTTGAAGTTCTCGTCACCACGAGTCCAATGGTACTTTGAGTATCTCAATTGGATGTCTACGTTGGGAGATATCTTAGAGAGAAGTTTAATTTTTTTTAGAGAGAGAAAGAAAAAAAATGGATGTTTTCTCCTACTGCTGCCCGAGCTTCTGCTTCCCTCTCACACTGCTTGCTTCTGCTTTCTCTGTTTTTTTAATTATTATTATTATTATTATTATTTAATAATTGAATAATAGTATTTATTTTTACATATATATATATATATATATATATATATATATATATATATATATATACTATTTTTTATACTAAAATATCTTAAAAATTTCTAAAAATTTATATTCTTGCAAAACTTTAATTACAATATCAAATCAAGACTTTTCTTGATAAAATTTTAATAAAACAAGTTATAGTATAAAATATCTTCATGTATATTAAAAGAAAGAAATTTTTTTAAAAATAAAATAAAAATTTATTAGAGGTAAATATAATTATTTTAGGCAAAACAAAAGTCATTTTAATTAAAATTATATTTAATTTTAGCAAAATATAATCATTTAAAAATAATAGTTGATTATAATAAAAAAATTATTTAAAAAAATATAGGATATGACACAGCAAATCAGAAACCATAGAACTACTTAATGAAGAGATAAACGAAGATCTTTCTCTTCATAAATTTGACGCTCAAAGGCTTCATGGGCTTGAGCATCTCTCTCGAACCATCTTCTAAACCCCAAACAAGCAAGGTGGCTGGTTTAGGGTGGACCAAGAATGCCTTCAGGAGATTGGGAAATGAGTGTCGAGAGGGTGAAAATCTTGGGAAAATGGGGGAAATGCAAATGGCACTCTGAAAAAGAATGGAAAACGCACTTTCTGAATCTTTTTTTTTTTTGGTTTGGAAAAACCTTACTTTTAGTGATGACCATGGTCACCATTGAAAAGTTCCTCATATTTTTTCGTTTTATGAAACCAACAAAAGATATTTTTAACTCTACTCTCAGTGGCTACCATTCAAGGTTGCCATGAAAGTAGGCCACCTTTTGGTGGCGACCGTAAGATAGACTTTTAGTGGCAATCTTTACTAGTCACCAATAAAAGTTTGGTTTTAGTGGCAACCCATAGAGTTCACCACTAAAGAGGATTTCAGTAGTGACTTTTCAATTCGTAGTGATGTCTCAAGAAGGCAAATAGAACAAGATATATTTAATACATGAAGTATGTAACAAAGTTCATATTCTCAAGCTTTTGTAGATGTTCTAAAGTATCTGCATGATCACAATCCATTTCAACAGAAAACCCTAAAATAGTTAAATGCTATAGAGATAGAGATTCACCAATAAAAAGTAGTGCGATAGAAGTGAGAAACGCCCAAATTGCTTTTTTCCAAAGTAGAGCTCATCATTATTCTCCTTATTTTACCCTCTTTGCTTCAATAACATGGTCACCTCTTCAAGGGATAATTTTTTTTATTTATCAAAAACACAGTGAAGGAGAAAGCCTACTTAACAGAGGGAGCAGAACAATGAATATGTTCTACCAAACAATTCATAAATATTCAGCATTAGCGACAACGTATGGAGCAATGTGATATAATGCAAAAGGAAATACAAATAATTCCCACGTGTCAACCAGTATTATATTATACATCAATGGATGAAATAATGGGAAAATAGAGGGCATGAAATTAAAAACTAGTGGAAAACCGAGTTATTTTGATAAAGCAACTATAAATAAAGAGGCAAAAGTGTAGTACTATTTTGTGCCCACAAGACTCATGCCAGTGTAGAATAAAAGCGAAGTTGAGGGGGATAGGGCACTACTGGTTTATGCCCTTATGAAGGGATATTCCATTGACGAAGGGAAACTAATGCATAAAAGTATAATAAGTTGTATTCATGCAAAGGGAGGAGCCCTATCTATAGCTGGATTGATCACAGCTCTGTGGCTGAGCTAGGGTTATGTGGGACACCACAAAAGCTCAGATACACCCTATGAAGGCCATATCATCTCAAGACATTTAGAAGTACAAAGGGCCAAAAGAAGCCTCTATAGCTGCAGTTGACCAAGCATACATAAAACCAATAGCAGAAGAGGGTAGAGATAGCTTAGTCCCACCTCAGACCCAGAGGACCATTGATGACCTATAGGAGAGGATCGAGGTGTTGAATCAGAGAATGAGGGACCTGGCCCTATATCACATTGAGATCTACACTTCTTTAGGCCAACATCAAATATTCTACTTTAGGGCATTGGCCCAGTCACTTAAAGTTCCAGTTCAATTTTTCCCACCTCTTGCAATTTCACCACCTTTTTTTGTACACAACCTTATGGATCAAACCATGGACAAAGATATACAGACATGAAAGTTTACAGGACCCATACTTATTATTTTGCACTTTCCTCTTTAATTCTATTTGCTTTATTTATATTTAGGACAACATAAAGTTTGAGTGTGGTGGTGAAATTGAAATTTATATTTTATGCACTAGATGACTATATTAATGACTGGGTGACTGTACTAATGATTGAATGATTATGACCCTATTTGAGCATCAATTAGCTGATTTTCACCAAAATTGCATCTCTATTACATTTAGCAAGTTATGTGATTGTGTGAGTGTGTTCAGTTTATTTTTTGAGTTATTTGGCTGAGTTGACAAGCCAACGATTTGAATATATTGCAAATTTTCTAACTCCTGAAAAATGTAGAAAAATTGAAATTATATGCAATGTTAACTCTTCGGAAATTTATATTCTTACTTAAGAAATCTGAATTTTTTTTATGCACATAAACCTTGGTGATTTAAATTTTTCTATTACTTAGATAAGGTTTATATAATTTGAAAATATTTTATTATCTCAATAGGACTCTAAAACTTATTTAAATGTCACTTGTGGCAAAATATTAGGTGTACACTATTATTTAGAAGATGATCTGGGCATTATTTGTTAGATTGAGCTTTTTCAAGCCTACCTTGACATCATTATATATCTAGAAACCCTATTTGAGCATAATTGAACCTTTCTTCTGTATGCTCATATATTAGCTGAGTCAAATTGAAAATTTTTATATCCTTATATTATATCCTATTCACTCATCACATGATTATTTTCTAAAAATTATTAGTTAGAGCTTATTATAAAAAGGGTAGAACGATGGAGTTAAGAAAGAAAGAGGAATTCTTCAGTGAAAAGAAAAACAAGTGATAGCAGTGAAAGAAGAAGAAAAATAGAAAAATAACGGAAGAAGAAAAGAAAGAAAAGAGATAGATATGGAAAAAGAAATCACAAAATGTAAAATAAGGAATGGAGCGAAAAATGAGTTTGGGAGAAAACCTTCTAATTTAGAAAAGCTCAAGAAAGAAATTAGAATTAACATGTGGTATTAGGTAATTGAACCTAAATTTTTTATCTTTTATCCTACCCGATACCTTGGTCACATTACAAGTTTAATAAAGCCCTATTTGATTCTAAGTGTAGTGTCTAATCTACATTAGTGGAAAGTGGCATGAAAAATAAGCCTATGGAATGTCTAACCTAAATTGATTAGAGATCTTCACTTCACATGTTTGGGAGGTATAAACTCATCTGGATGTAGGAATTTAATTGCTCCAAGGCTACACACACACACACACACTAAGAATTTTAGAGGATCAATATTGAATTACATTAGAGTTAAGCTTGTATACAAATGTGATATTTTTTAAACTTATCTTGAAACTCTAATCCATTGAATTCTCTAAGGCTGGATTCAGTAAGCCTAACACACACTATATATCTTGAATTTGTTTGATTTTTGTTTTTAGAGTTTTGTTTGAGGGCAAGAAAAAGTGAGTTTGGGGGTATTTCATATGTGTATAATTAAGCAAAGTTAGTACCATTAATTTTGCTTTTTGTTATTTTTTAAGTGAAATAAATTAGGAATTAGTTTAGCTTTATGTTTTGTGTTGTAAGAGCAAAGAAAGAGGAAAAAGGGAGAAAGAATGAAGAAATTTAAGAAAAAGATGGAGAAGTACAGAAAATCAAAGTTGAAGGCCCAATGCCGAAGCGCTAGTAACCCAAAAAGTCCAAAAACATTCCAGAAGAGGGAGCATTACAATAGTGGTTGCTTACTGCCATGGTGGTGGTGTGATAGCATGGAAAAAGATGAACACAGTAAAACATAGAGTTTAACCTAGATTGCAATTTCAATGGATCAAAAATTGATTAGAAAAAACCCTAGGTCACTAGGGTTACCAAACTTATAAATAGACAGTCAAGGAGCACCCTAAAGGAGGATAGATTAAAGTCACTCTGAAATTATTCATCTTATTCTTTATTTTCTTTATTTCCATTATTGGTTAACTTATAGAAACCTAAGAGTAGGATGATACTGTGAGATTAGACATTTTCTTTCTATCTATTCAAGTTCAATTTTGGGTATTGAAATTTTCTTCGATGCATATTTGTATGGTTTCCTTAGTTGATTTCTGGAAAGGGCTCTTTGGTAATTGAAAGTTTAATCTATGGTTGAATTATGAAATTAAATTCAAAATTGTTTGGTCACTCTATTTTATAAAGCAACTAAGGTTTAGTAATCTACAGCATCAGCAATTATTAGGTCTTGGGAAAAATATTCAACTAAGTTAAATCCAACCACGTATGCTTGAGTTGTTTAGCTTCATTGATCTTTATAGTTTGTATTGCAATTATTGGACTAAGTTTTAGACTCGTGGATAAAGTTGTTTGACAATTAGAGTTAATTGAATTGCATATTGAAAATTAACTAAACTTAAGAAAAGATTGGATTAGATTCCAACAATGACTATCTAAATTGAGTTGAATAATCTATATTGATGATCAGTAATTTACTATGATGGTGGAAGTAAACTTAACCAATGCATTCTTATTCTTCTTAATATCCAATTTTACTACATTCTTTTTTGCATATTTTCTTAATTATTTTTATTCTAAATTTCTGTAACAACTTCTATTATTATCTACAAAGGTAACTACTATCACTTTCTATGGTATCGACCTTTGCTTCCTTGACTGCCAGTTAATTTTACAGGATAAATATAAAGAGTTGGTATTTGGTACACTGGCGGTGGACAATTTTTTGTCCACCAGCGATATTTAGATTCTGACACGTGGTAGAAATAATTTTAAAAAATAATATTCTTACCACGTGTCGCGATCTCGACATTGTTGGTGGACAAAAAATTGTCCACCGCCGGTGGACCAAATATTTTTCCAAATATAAATCCCAGTGTTTCCTTTTTTCGAGCCAAGAAGATATTGAGGAGTTGCTTCATATGCCTTCAATCGATGCTTTCACCAGCTTCTTTAAGGGATGGAGGTAAATTAGCTCCAATATTATTAAATTGTACGGTCACTGCAATAACTTTGTTGCGACCATTTTGGTGGATGGAGGAAGCAATCCAAATTTCATCAAGGCATCTGTCGCTAATAAACTAAACTCCAACTTGTTACTATTCCTCAATGTAATGTTTTTTGTAGGCAGCGATGCTTTTCCTTTGTTCTTATCTCAATTCTCCTCTATTGATTTATAGTGCGAGGCCATAAATTCACCCTAATTTCTATGGGATTAACATGGATGGAATTGACATGGTTTTTGGAGTAGAGTGGCTAAGAACCTTAGGTCTCATTTTGACTCACTATCCTTACCTTACGATGGACTTTACATTACACGGAAAATTCATAAAACTACAAGGAGACCCTTCTTTTAATTAATCTCCACCTACTATCTACCAAACAACTGCAAAAGATAACTGCAAGTACTAGATGTGCTCGGCGTCTAAGTGGATGGGGTCTACGGGCATGTCGCTCTTTGTTTGGCCGAGAGAGCCAGTCCAAAAAAAAAAGTACTGTATGTCTCTTTCACCAAAAAGTTCTACAAACTGACACAACTATTGCGGACCCTACACTATCAGAGTCCATTTCAGCCTTACCACCCTATCCATTTAATTGGTGGGGCTCGAGCAGTTAATTTGAGGGCCTGCAAATATCCCTAATTGAAAAAAAAAATGAGATTGATAGGCTTATTGCTGAAATGTTGCAATCTGGCATAAGACCAAGTCACTGCCCATTTTCATCTCCATTTCACCTCGTCAAAAAGAAAGATGGGTGAAGGAGATTTTGTAGATTACTATTATTTAAATTCCATTACAGTCAAAAGCAAGTTTCCGATTCCTACCATTAATGAACTGCATGGTGCCGTCTTTTTTTCTAAACTCAATCTTAGGACTGGTTATCACCAAATACGAATGAAAGAAGAATATATTCATGAGACAACATTTCAAGGGTAATTTTAGTTTCTTGTTTTACCATTTGAGCTTACTAATGCCCCTGCTTCCTTTTAGTCACTTATGAATCAGGTGTTTCAGCTTAATTTTCATAAATTTGTGGCCTTTTTAATGATATGTTTGTTTATAGTCCTTCCTTAGCTAAGTTTTATTGACTTAAGAGCCCATTCTAATTTGATAGAGTGGAGTCCGTTAATCTTACTTCTCCTTTTCACTGTAAAGTGTAAATCATCTTTTTCGTTTTTAGATTCATTAGAATTTGTACAGGAACAAATGCACAAAAGTTTGGTCATACATTCTGGGAAGAATAAGAAATAAGTTAATGACCATATTTTCTCACCTGCAAATCCTTTTTCAGTGCTGCATTATCGATAACAGGGTTAAAAAAAAAAGAATTTAATTTAACCATTCTAACAAACAATTGTGGAGAAAACCATGAATGATTGCCCAGTGACCCCATTTGATTGAAGTTTCAACTATTTGATATGTTTTAAATTTAAAATGCCATTGTTTTGAAGTTGCATGGGGTTTGCAGTTGAAAAGAGGATGCACGGGCAAGGGTGGGGCACTTTTTGTAAGACTTCATCAATTTGAGAATTAATCCATTGCGATTGGGGTGTGGTGTTGTGTTTTATAGCTTCTCTAGTTTAGATATCCATTCAGCTTTAAACCCGTTATTGCACTCCAGTTTTTAAGGATTGTTAGATTTTGCTCGTTCCTTATTATTACACTCATCAGTTCTAAACTCGTAGTACAGCAAGACTTGCTAAACAAGGTTCGTATAGTTATACTTAATGACTCTCCTTTAGTAATAAAATCCATAAGTTTAATTAAATTGTAACTTGGAACAAATTTTCGTTAGTATTTTGTTGCTTATTATTGGCAGTGAATTTAATAGCATTCCCTTTCTTCCTGGTTATCTTGTGATTCTCCCAAAGGATTAGCCAGGGGAGCTTGGGGGACTGATATATAGAGGTTTATAACCTTGGGAGCAAGGGTGCAACAGCACCCTTTGAAGCGAGGGTGCTGCTCTGCACCCTTGACAGCAAGCTTGCTGATTTACACCCTTGCTGTCACGTGTAGCAGCACCCTCGGCAGCAAAGGTGCTGCTCTGCACCCTTGACAGCAAGCATGCTGATTTACACCCTAGCTAACAAAGGGTGCTGCTCTGTCATGACTAGTGTCTCATTTTGGGTTCTGTTTAAATGGATGGATTTATGCTATGTGAGTTCATATGCATAAGCAGCATTTTTTATCTTGGGGGCATGTGCTGGTTATCTTTTCTGATAGGATTTGATGCTGGGTTGATGCTTATTCGTGGTTGATTTCATTTGTAGGAGGAGGAATTGTTGTTTGTTTGATCTAATTCAGTATTGAGAAGAAAAAATGTATTTTATATTTCCTGGTAGTGATACCTCATCAGATTTCAGTCTCTAACCGGTGTTTGTGTTCTAAGGTTGGACTTCGCTCGGTTTATATCTTTTTTGCACCCTCATGTAGATTTTGGTACTGTTCCTAGTGGATGATGGTTCGATTCTTGTCTATTAGGGGTGTTTTTAATTCTATCTTTGAGCTTATCCTTGATTTGTTTTGTTGTCACGTGGAAAACAAGCATTCCTTTCCTTTTAATAGTCAAGTGTAGCATGTTTTTCTCTTTTCTATTTTGTGACATGTTCTGAGTTAGATCTCACGTTAATTCTGGTTGATTTTGTTCATTTTTTCCTGTCTTGAACGCTTGTTTGTATTTGTTAGAGTCTTGACTATGCTAATTTGAATACAGAAATTGAAGCTTCAGCCCAGAACATTAAACATCAAATGAAATTTCTTGCATTATCATTTGAGTGTTGAAGAGCTGAAGTGTTTTAAAACTATTCCCATTTGTATACTTTGTACTAGACTTGATGAAATGAATGCTATAATTAAATAAGCCTACATTGTACCATGCACTTTAGGAAATGTGAACAAGCTAGATTGGGTTTGATTCCCGTTTTTTATGCTTACATGTATTTTGTAGGAGTTTGGGAATATATATTATTTAATTTAAATTTTTTTATTTTATAAACGTTGTGAGGTGCCCAGCGCCTTTAGTACCTTCTTCACACATTTTAAACTTCCAAACACACCTTGATGCGCCGATCATATTTTCAATTAAAATTATTTTCCAAAATTTATTTTGAAAGAAAAATTTGATTGTGACTATTTGAAAGGTTTTTGAAATACTTTTTCTGTTGAAGTTTGCTATGAGACGTATATGTAATACGTTAATAAACAAAAGCATTGAACCGCAGGAGGCCAGGTTTCCAAGAATTCGTGACCCACCCCGATTCTTGAAAACTGGTGGGCTAAAAATATTATGACATGGCGCCATTTCAAGACTTGACTTCATTAAAAACCAAAAAAGAAAAGAAAAGAAAAGGCGCAAGGCCAGATTTCTTAGCATTCTCCCCCCCCCCCTTCCCTCCGCGGTGATGCTTACACGTCATTGGCATCGTACATACATGTGGATAGCCATTGCACTCGCAATAATGGTTCACCACTGTCACGACCCCAATTTGGGATACATGACTGGCACGGCATAAGGGGATGACCCTTAAACCGTAAGCCACAAAATAGACAATTAAAACCTAGCACACAATATCATAAATAAACATTTCAGTTATATACATAATCATCTTCTTACTAATTCATGTCATACAGTCCTTGTATATAGATAACATTAACCAACACACATAAAGTATACAACAGAAGCAGGATCTTGCCCATGATCATCGGAGCACAATCTAGATTACAAAAGAAAATAAACAAGATTACAAAAGATATATTAAGGAGCCCTAAGAACAATTGGACTCACCACTGAAACTACTACTTTATTCAAGTTCGGATGGATGCGGGTTGGACTCTTTAATGCTATCTGAAAACATAAAATATGAGGGAGTGAGTTTACGCAACTCAGTGAGCACATATAACTTACTATAACTGAAACAGAACAGACCATACGCACGAGTTTTCATAAATACAAAGTATGCAGGAATATAACATATCTAAATCAATGTAAATAACAACAAACTAAATAAATTTGATTAAGAGAAATTATGAGATCTTGAGATTTAATATAATAAACAATAATTTCAAAATCAAATAAGAAATTAATTCTTTAAAAATAAATGTGTAGAGGAGGACTCAAAGTAGAACCATAACTATAATTTTTATACCCAAGCACATAGCAATGGGTTGGGTAAATCACCATATTCTCATCATTCATATCATAAGGTTGGAAGGAGTTTCCTCAACTCCCTAACCTTTTCATATGTTGACTGTCCCAAGCACACAGCAATGGGACGGGTAAATAATCACATTCTCATCATAGGTAACCAGGCCAATTGCCACTGGCTATTGGAGGAGACATACCTCAACTCCACATTTATTCATATTTCAATCCTCATGTGCCCGTTCGCACAAGGGGCTAGCAACTCCCTTGCTCCTAAGTATTTCTGAGACCCGAATATACCGTTCCCTCCTTCTAGCTCTAGAACTAGGTCTGCTGCTACCACTACCTCTAGTAATTGGATTCGTAGATTGAGCAGATTCTTCAATCACTTGCTGTCTACCCAAAGCACCTCTAACTGCTCCTCGAAATCTAGGCGGCATCTCTACAACTTTACAAGATAAAAACACAATTAAAGCATTTAGTAGTGTCTATATTATAACGTATTTAGGAAAGAAAGAATTTGAACAGAAAGAGAACAACAACCTATAGAATTCTATAGCAGCACCCTGAGTATAAATATGTCCGGCTCATATCCATACTTAGGGTCCTACCAAAGAATTCTCTGCTCCGATGAATCACAGGAAAACCTAGACCTCTGATACCACTCTGTCACGACCCCAATTTGGGATACATGACTGGCACGGCATAAGGGGATGACCCTTAAACCGTAAGCCACAAAATAGACAATTAAAACCTAGCACACAATATCATAAATAAATATTTCAGTTATATACATAATCATCTTCTTACTAATTCATGTCATACAGTCCTTGTATATAGATAACATTAACCAACACACATAAAGTATACAACAGAAGCAGGATCCTGCCCATGATCATCGGAGCACAATCTAGATTACAAAAGAAAATAAACAAGATTACAAAAGATATATTAAGGAGCCCTAAGAACAATTGGGCTCACCACTGAAACTACTACTTTATTCAAGTTCGGATGGATGCGGGTTGGACTCTTTAATGCTATCTGAAAACATAAAATATGAGGGAGTGAGTTTACGCAACTCAGTGAGCACATATAACTTACTATAACTGAAACAGAACAGACCATACGCACGAGTTTTCATAAATACAAAGTATGCAGGAATATAACATATCTAAATCAATGTAAATAACAACAAACTAAATAAATTTGATTAAGAGAAATTATGAGATCTTGAGATTTAATATAATAAACAATAATTTCAAAATCAAATAAGAAATTAATTCTTTAAAAATAAATGTGTAGAGGAGGACTCAAAGTAGAACCATAACTATAATTTTTATACCCAAGCACATAGCAATGGGTTGGGTAAATCACCATATTCTCATCATTCATATCATAAGGTTGGAAGGAGTTTCCTCAACTCCCTAACCTTTTCATATGTTGACTGTCCCAAGCACACAGCAATGGGACGGGTAAATAATCACATTCTCATCATAGGTAACCAGGCCAATTGCCACTGGCTATTGGAGGAGACATACCTCAACTCCACATTTATTCATATTTCAATCCTCATGTGCCCGTTCGCACAAGGGGCTAGCAACTCCCTTGCTAGCTTGGGTTACATGGTGCACCAAGGCTAACTATCTCTGTCGCTAGCTAACAGTGTTTCTGACAATGATTCCTCCATAATAAACAAATTTTATATACCAAAAATATAAAACGAAAAGAAAATTGAAAAACATGAAGTTAAAATTCTTTTTAAGACATAAATATATCCCTCCCTTTCAAGACATTCATCGGACAGAGTTCCGGCATAGAAATTCATTCTCCAAAATTAGAAATACAACAGTTTTATTCCAGTCCAGACAAATCATGATATTCAGTCCCAAAGACACATTCCAAACATAAATCCAAATACAATTTCACCATATTCATGAAATAATGAAGTATTAGTATAACATAAATCATATGAAACAATTTGAAAAAAATAATACAATTATAACTTTCAATAAAGTGTCACATAACACCATATTTTCATCTCAAACTCGGGAGGGATTATTAGAGGTCTGTTCTGCATGTCCTATGGCTTCTACGAATATAAATCAATGTTAACATGAAACTCAAGTTATGCTATTCACAATTAAAATTTTGTTTTAAAATGCATGATCATGAGAGGGATTTAGAAAGGCGTTATAGTAAACTATATCCACTCACACTTTAGGGATTCATGGAGGGCAACCCCTTTTTCTTTTCACTTCCAATGTCCAAGCTATTAAACGAACTTCCAACTTGGTTAGGACTTTCTTCGTGACCTATGATACAACATCACATAATCATTATTCTTGCATGGCACATAATTACCATGCTATAAATCTAATATTTCATCACATACAAATTTATATTTCTTGCAAGAACAAACCTTTTGGTTCCTACATCAATTTGGCTAAAGCTATATACTTCTCAATCTAACACCAACCTTTAATTTTATATGCATTTCCAATTCCTTTAGTAGCTAACTTATAATCCAAAATTCAAGAATTTTCCTTATACTTTCAAAATTCCTATCACATACATCTACCAAATTTAAGCTTCCATACTAATAGATTCTTAAATGACTACTCCAAAACTTATTTGATTATTTGAACCTCCAATTCATTCCCTACAACCTAGAATATCCAAAATCAAATTTCTTGAGCGCGGTACTGTTCATGTTACTGTTCACAGAAGTAAAAATCCATGATCTAGGTAATCAAATGATGTTTTCTACTTATAAAAATTGGCATAGAAGTTGTACAACAAGTCCTTAACATGTTTCTATGCCCAGAATTTCCATAGAACAGCAAAAAGACCAAAAATTTGAGATTTTACCTTGCTGCTACAGTAAATCGCAGAGCACGCTACAGTAAATCGCAGAGCAGAATTTTCCAGCTGAAAAATCAATGGATTGCTTCAAACTTCCTAGGGGTTTTGCAGTAGATTTCCAGCCTTAACATAAGGGACTTGAGTGGCTGGAAATTTGGATGAAGATGACACGCAAAATGGAAGGAAATGGTAGGGTTTTGGGTGAGGAGAAAGATGCACGTTTTTGCTGGAAAATATTCTCCAACTTCTGGTGCAGCAGCTCATACATAAAAATAATGGGAGGGTATGGTTGTCATTTTCTAATTAGATAAGGGCAATTTAATATATTTGTAAGATAAAAAGGGGGTAATTAGGTAATTGTCTTTATAATAAATGAATAAAAAAAATGGAATATTACAACCACCATCGCCATTTACCACGCTCAGCGCCTGAATTGAATTTTTCTTAGCCTGTTGGGTTACAATCATCAATTTTAGTGGCAACTATATATCTTTTTTTGGACTCGCATTTAAGTGGCTGCTATCTTAAATTGTGAAATAAGTTGGTTTTAGTTTTCATATCTCATTAATTATAGGTCACTCCTGTACAATTAAGTTTTATAAAATTACATTCATATTTTTTTAATTTAAATTTAAAATTAATTGTTTTATATTTAAAAAATATAGACTCATCTCTCCTCAAATTTTAAAAAAGTTATATTAAATTTTTTTATTGAAATTTTCATATATTTTAATTTGATATTTTAATATTTTGTATTGTATTGAATTAATATATTTATAAAAATTTAAAAATATATATATAAGATATAAGTTTTATTAATAGTTTTATGAATAAAAAAGAGAGTTTTTTTTTATAAATGAAAATTAAAATTATGTGATTGTCTCTTTGGAAAAACCTTAAAATAAATTAATGTTATTTGATAAGAGGGGTTGACAAGAATGGTAGTGAAATATCATATAATTTGACTAGTTGATTTTTAGTAGAGATAACTGGAGATGGGTGACCCGGGGTATTAAATTGTGAAATAAATTGGTTTCAGTGTCTCATAAATTAGGGACAACTCCTA
Source organism: Gleditsia sinensis (assembly GCA_037074535.1). Lineage (NCBI taxonomy): Eukaryota > Viridiplantae > Streptophyta > Magnoliopsida > Fabales > Fabaceae > Gleditsia > Gleditsia sinensis. Next base: position 15,510,161 of record CM073469.1, on the reverse strand, counting down.
TACCTATAAATCATAGAGTAATTATAATAACACTTTCTCTAATTTTAATTTAAAATTAGAACATCTCTAAAGATACATTCATACCTACTCAATTTTTTTTAAAATATATTAATTTCATTTATTTTAAGTTTTCATAAATCTTACATTTATCTTTTAATAATTTATATTGTATTGAATTAATATAATCATGAATTTTTTTAAATATATATATAATATAAGTTTAATTAGCAATTTCGTGAATAAATTTTTTTTTCATATAAATTAAAATTAAAAAATGAGTGTAAATTTTAAAAAAATTAAAAGAAACGAAAATGACTTGATAAAACTGATTGGTATAGATAATTGGAGAAGAGAAGGTTATATTGTATATGTACGTGTTGGTTTAGGCATTTAGTTGGATATTATTACTATTATCAGTCGGGTAGCAGTTGGCCTTGGGTATGCATGGTAGTAGTGTATATAGGATGCCTTTATAAATGAAAGTAATATTACAGAAGAAAGAGGAATTGAGAGGGTAGGATCAGGTTAGAATGTGGAGGTTAAAGATAGGAGAGGGTGAGAAGGACCCATACATCTTCAGCACCAACAACTTTGTGGGGAGGCAGACATGGGAGTTTCAGGCTGATGCAGGCACTCCGGAGGAGCTAGTCCAAGTTGAAGCCGCTCGTCACAATTTCTATAACAATCGCTTCAATATCAAACCATGTGCCGACCTTCTTTGGCGCTTTCAGGTCTTTTTCTTTTTTCTATCTTCTCTAAACCTCTCCATCTTAAACAAAACCAAGCGAAACAACTTTGAGGGACTAAGATTAAGCGGTTCTTTTCTAATATAGTTTCATAGGATACTAAGTGTAAAATATCATAATATTTAAAATTCTTATATTTGAGACCATAATTTAAATTATTATAAAAGAAATGAAATTGATGTCTCATAAAAGTTAACAAAACTTAAATTTTACGATGTGAGATCTTTTATTTTATTTTATTTTTGTTTGGAAGAGAGATTATTCATGTGTTATTCCTTGCATTTATTTTGATTAACACAAAATATATTAAACATCGGTATATCAAATGCAAGAATTTTAAAAACTTTTGTTTTTTTGTTTTTACATTTAAGTAGTTTAGTTAGTTAAATTGCGTGTATTTGAATTTAAAATTGGGTGAGGGTCTTTAGTCCAAATAAGATTAAATTGCTTCTACTTCTACTTCTAGGTAGAAGTCCCAAATTTCATCCTTTCTCCCACATCAGGAAAACATATTCTGTTAACATTTAAAAGCAATTCTTTATTGCCCAAACAGGCCTGACAACTAAAAGAAGCGCTTTTTTAAAAGTAAGCATTTTTTTTTCAAAATAAGCTAAACTAAATTGGCTCTCTTAAGGTTTAGAATTTAAGAATTTAAAGAATTTAAAATTTAGGATTTTAAAATTTAAAAATTTAGTGTTTATAATCTTATGATTCAAAGTTTCATACTTTAGGATTTAATTGTTAATATTCATGCTTTTAGAGTTTAATGATTAAGAGTTTAGATTTTAAGGTTTAGTTGTTAGTTAAAACAAAAAAAATTATTTTAAAATAGTAATTAAGAGGTTGTATCGTATACATAAATTATATAAGCATTAATTTAAAATAGTACAGAATATTTCAAAAGCTATTAAATGTGATAGACTGATAGTAAAAAAACAATTTTCAAGCAACATCCGAGGATAAATAATGTTTTGAGATTTTGAGACATAATTCTCTTATTAGATTACAATTTACTTGCTTCTGTGTCTGCTTTGAGTAAGAGAAATATTAATTATGTTAATTTTTCATAATTCTCAAAATTTTAATGTCTAAATTCGAATCCAGTTCACTCTACGTAAGTAGACATAACTAAGAAAACTATACAATGTCTGTTCATAAGGTACGTAGATGATAGTTTCTTTTCTTTTTTTTAAAGTAAGAAATTAGAGCCTATTTGGTTTTTTTTGTTTTTTTATTCATTTGTTATTAAAAATGAAAAATATGACCAAAAAGATTTAGAGCTTATTCACTTAATTTTATACTCTTTTTTTATTCATAGAGTTAGAGCTTCAGAAAAAACTAATTTTTTTTATAAGAAAAAACTAATTTTTTTTGTAAGAAAAAAAAAGAATTGAAACTTAAAGTAGAAAAAACTATTCAGCAATTTGAACAAAAAGATGGGAGACAATTTTGTAACTTTATTCACTTAATTTTATACTTTTCAAAAATTCTCGCCTATACATCTAACAAGTTTTGTCTTATATCTTAATTAATTCTAAGAAAAATAGCAGTTTGATACTTTAATTTATTTTTCTAATTATAAGTTTCTCCTTACTTTTTAAATTATTACACTGTCTTTGGCCAGGAAATTACGAAATTACCCTTATGAATTTTTTCTGACAAAGCTGTTGAAAGTAAAATCTAATATCCGAGTTGTGAAACTATAAAATTACCCTTATCAGATATATTTTTTCGACAGAGCAGTAAAAAACAAAAAAATTGCGTTGTTTCTGATAGAAACTTCAAGAGGATGAGGACGATGACTTTCTGCTTTAAACAGAGCACTGTTTCTGCAACTTTTGCTTCCTCTGGGTTTTCGTTGAAATCTCTGTTTGTCTTGGGTTAATTGGTGCTGACCCAGTTGAATTGCTTCGCGATAGAAACTGTAAAGAGCGAATCAAGCTCTTCCCACGCTACTTCGCTTGAATTGCCAGAACGATTTGGTTGAAGAAGCCTTTTCCTCTTCTTCTTCGTTATCTGCATCAGAATTGCAGACAAGAACTCTGAGCCTTTTCTTCTCCGAACTTCTAGTGCTTGAAGGTCAAGAAGGAAGACGAGAAGGGTCTAAAGGTTGACGATGAGTCACGTTGACGGTTGATTGGGTGTCACCGGTGTCCGACGGTTGATGGTGGGTGGCGCGACCCAGCCCCTGCAGCGTCTCGTCGCCCCCGTCGCAACTTCTGATGCAGATGAAAGAACCTTCGTCTTCGATGCAGATAAATTACCCTTCGTGAAAATAAAATTCGAGAATCAAAATTTAACATGTACTCAACCTAATTTCATTTGTAAAAAAAAAAAAAAAAAATTCAATTCTTCTGATGAAAACAAAATCAGCTATATAATAACAGAAAGCTTAGGTAACACGGTGAAATATAATTTACCTAAAAAAGACATGGTGAAATATGAGCTTGCAAATTAAGGAATCCTTTATTTAAATATTCTCATCTCATATTGGCTTAAATACATTTTCACTCCTCTTATTATAAATGTTTTAGTTTGGTCTCTCTAATTCAAAATAAAACGATGTTACTATTTTATTTTTAAAAAGGTTTCAATTAAATCCTTCCTTCATAATTTTTTTTACTATTTTAACAGAAAATGCTGAAGTGGATGTGAAACTACTAATATGGCCTTTTTTTTAAAACAATGACAGAACTATGAACAAAGAATTTAATTATAATTTTATTTTAAAAATAGAAGAGTAGCATTGTTTCATTTTTAACCAGTAAGATTAAAATAAAACAATTACAAGAAACGAAAAAATGCATTTAAACCTCTCTTACTTGTTAGCAGTGGCAATGTACTTGTTATTATTAACTGTTATACTAATTTATTTGACGCAGTTCCTGAGAGAAAAGAATTTCAAACAAACAATACCTTCTGTGAGGATAGAGGACGGGGAGAAAATTACACATGAAAAGGTCACCAGCACAGTAAGAAGGGCGGCACATCACCTATCAGCATTGCAGGCGTGGGATGGACACTGGCCTGCTCAAATTGCAGGACCCCTCTTTTTTATTCCGCCACTGGTGAGTGTGTGCATAGCAATTATATTATAGAAGATAAATTTCAATTGATTAAAGTCTCTGTATGAATATGACATTGTTTAATTTCATGCCAACTAAAGGATCGGAAATGGTGTGCGAATGGTGCAGGTGTTTTGTATGTACATCACAGGGCATCTTGATAGGGTACTCCCAGAAGAGTACCGGAAAGAGATCCTTCGCTACATTTACTATCACCAGGTTCCTATATATGAAGTCCGGAATCTCATTTAAATAAAATTAGAGTAAATTACAATTTATCCTCATGTAGTTTAGCCTAAAACCTATTTGTTTCTATATGATTATTCTATCACTAACTTAACCGTTCTATGGTATTTTTCACCTAGATTTTAAAAGAAATAATCACGTGAATGTTAACATATTGTAAAATTTCATTTTTCAAAGTTTGTTCCACTTATAACTTGTGCAATTTCATAGTGTTACAAGGTTATTACTAGGATTAAGCTAATTAATTCAATTTTCATATGTTTATCTCAAAATAACTTCAAAATACTATGAAATAATCCAAGATATAAATGAAACATACTGTCAACAGTAAAACTATTCATTATGTTAACATTTACTTATTATTCTGTTAAAATTTGGATGAAACATTCTATAGGGTGGCCAAATGGTTACACAACAAATCACAATAGGTTATCTAAAATAAATGGTTCCAATATTTTCTCTCTCCTCTATTAGAGTTTCCTCTCTCATGTTTGAGAGCTTCCCTTGAGCTTGTATTAATTCCTTTCATAAGGTTTTCTTTTCTTGGATCTTTGGGTTACAATTGTTGCGAGGAATGGAAAGGAGTGTAGTATGGAGATGGATGAAGGAGCGGCCAATATGGATGATGATGATCTGGTAAACCTAGAGAAAAGTGAGAACGGTGGAAGAGAGGTTGGAAGGTTGACTTTGATTGGAAGGCTAATCTTCGAGAAGGTTATGAATCAGAATATGGTAATCTAGATGATTAGGAAGCGATGGAACTTGCACCAAGGTTTGAGCATCGATGAATGAGGGGCTAACACCTATTTTTTTCTCCTTTGAAAAGGAAAAGGAGTGCAGGAGGATCCTGAGGCATAATCCCTGGTTTGTTATGGGCATGCTTTTGGTGTTCCAGCCCTGGACAACTTTAAGAACGTTGGAGGAGGTGGAGATGACAAAGGTCACTTGTTAGGTTCGATTTCATGGTTTTCCTCTGGAAAGAGTGACTTGAAGGTTTCTGCGAGCTAGAATCATGGTTGATCTCCGTAAGCCATTGGTGGCGGTTTTTGGGTTCCCAGGCCAGGCTTGTAAAAGACTTGTATGGAGTGGAGATAAGGTATTGGAAATTGTAGCAATTTTGGTAAAATTGTGGATTCTTTAGTTATGTTCGAAAAGGATGCTAAGGGGAGAGTTGTATTTTGGAAGACAATCAAACGAAAGGTATATATAGAGCTTGGATTGGGGTGGCACCAATTAGGAATCTAATGGATGTGGTTGTGGTTTCGTCGAAAGTGGGTGATGATTTCAATTCTAAGAATTTTTGAAGAGGCGCAAGAGGATAGTAATATAGGATGGGCGCATGACATAGAAAGTAGTTAAGATTTGGTGAAGGAGGTGATGAAGAGTGAGGTGGGAGAGATGAAAGTTAGTTATACATTTAACAAATTGAGGACATAATCATTAGGAGAAGGATACAATGGATATGACAGCTATGGTTTTGAGAAGAAAGCACGTGGAAAAGTCTATTTTGTTGAGGGAAGGTATGATTTTTCTAATTTGGGCCAGTTTGGTATTGGGCCTATATCTGGAACTCAATGTGACACCAATCCAGATAGGAGATGCTTCTTCGAGTAACCCTTGAGGCGTAGCTGCCAATGCCAGTCCCCTTTATTCTCTTTTCTTTTTAGATTTGATTTCTTTGAATAAGTTTTTTTGTTCTTTAAGGAAGCTTTCTCCTTCTGTTAAAGTTTTTTACTTCTCTTGCACATTTTCTTTCTTTCTTTAGGGAAATTTTCCCTTTGCTGCAGTGCTAATCAACATTTTGAAAAGTTTACAACCTATTGTTTAAATCTATAATATTTCAAGTTTGGAAGAAGAATAATGTATAGGAGTTTTACTCTTCAAAAAAGATTAAAAGATGTGTTGTTTCTCCTTAAATGACTTCTTCTTTTTCTATGAGAGGTCTAACCAGTTGTATTTTTATTAACTTTGTTGTACTTTTTTTATAATATTTCGTTAGTAATAGTTAAGAGGTGTATTGCTTCTTGATTTTTGATTTCTATCTAATTTTTAGAAGTATAGGCTTGATCTGTAATTGTTTTTTTCTATTGTATCTTGCTAAGGCTTTGGTAAATTTTATACTCTTGTACTTGTTTATTAAATGAAATGATCTTTTATTTGTCTAAAGAAAACGGAGTTTGGCTGTAAGTATGGGCTCAAGGAGATAGAGAAGGAAGTTAGGAAGAGATGTTGATAGAATTAGGCCCAAACAAAGAAAAAGGCTATTATATCTAGATGTCATGGTAAAAGAAGCACGGAGATTTACAATTCACTAGGATACTTTGTGGAGCCTCCAGGGAAGGATGATTGCGAGGAGAAGGAAGGGCCAGTTTTGGAGCGTAAGGATGAAATGGAGATAACCTTCGGCTTGGATAAAAGTATCACTTGAGAGAAGTGCTGAGGGAGGCTTAAAGAGAAACTTTTATTTCTTCTTCTGGTTCCTATAAGCAAGGTAAGAGGAATCCTCAAAGTAAGGGAAGGAAGTCTCCTAAGGAGAGAAATAGAAAAAAGAGGGAGTGTTATCAAGAAGGGGAAGGTACTGTTTGAAGTCCACATTGTTGTAGAAGAATTATTAAGAATTGCGATAAAAGATAATTTTTTTTTCAAAGCCGAAAGCAATCTGTTAAGTGATTATACGGAAGATGAAGGATTTGGTGGCTACCTACATCATCTACCAAAGGGCCATGACCATTCTTTCATGGAACTACTAGGGGTTGGGGTGGCCTTGATAGTCAAAGTTTTAAATAACATTTGTGGAAGGTTCAAGCGCCCTTGGTTTTCTTGATGGAAACCAAGTTACCCACTGATAGAATGGAAGATGTTAGAAGAAGGTTAAATTTTGATAAGAGTTTTTATGTTGACCCTGTTGGTTTGTCTAGAGGCTTAGAACTTGGATGGAAAGATTATATTAATGTCAGAGCATTGTATTGGTCAAAGAATGTGATTCATGTAAGTCTAGAAACAAACAGAGAGTTTTGCTAGATATTTCTCTTTTGTATATGGCCTTCGAAAAGGTTAAAATATACCTGGGTTTTGGAGAAAAATAAGTTTTGTTCTCGGTGAGTAGAAACCTTGGGTTTCTTTAGGTGATTTCAATAAGCTCTCGGCCCATTCTGAAAAGCAAGGAGGAAGAGTGAGAAATTCTTAGTCATTTTGGGATTTTTAAAACTTTCTCTTTGATTTTAATTTGGCAGACATGGAATTTAAGGGGTCTTGTTTGATTGGAGAGGCTAATATCAGAGAAAGAATATTAGATAGCGCAATCTGTAACTTGGCCTACAGGAAGGGTTTTCCAAATGGGCAGATCTTACATATGGAGCCAATGGGTTCATATCACTTCCCACTAATTGTTGAAAAAATATGGATTGAGCATCCTGATTATATGAAGATGATGGAGGAAGGCCAGAGTGTTAAAGAAACGGGATTAGTGATGAGGTGGAAGAGTTTTTAGTCAAGGTGGAGGGATGCAAAAAAGCCTTATTTAGCCGGAGCTCCTAGGCTTTCTCGAATAACAAAAACCTTATTGATAGCCTCAAGAAGCAATTGGATAAATGCAATCAAGGTGTGTTTATTGAAGAAATAGCACAGGAGGTTTATATTATTTTTAAAGTAATAGAAAAAGCTTGGGAAAGGGAGGAAATTTTTTGGAGTCAGAGTGCCAAAGTCAATTGGCTCATGGTTGGCAATCAAAACTCTAGCTTCTTCCATGCTACTACTATACAGAGGAGAATGGGGAATAAGATCCTGAAGATAATGGGGAAGGATTATCAGTGGCTTGAAGGGGATATGGAAATTGCCTCTTGCTTCAAAGATTATTTTAGGGTCATTTTACTTTTTCAGGCCCAAGAGATTTGACTAAAGCACTGCTATATGTTAAAGCAGCTACCACCAGGGAGGATAATGAGCGATCAAATAATCCTATTTGCTACAAAGAAATAAGTCATGTTGTGTTCCAGCTTGGAGGAATGAAGGCTCCTGAGTCTGATGATGATATGCATGAATTTAATCTTGTGCAAATGTACACTATCATTGTCAAATAATAAAAGTTTATATGTGAGTATAGAGTCTCGTTCTTATAAGGATTAATGTTATTAATTACTACACTATTACTAATCCTAATTTTAATTGAATGGATTGAATTAAAGGTTGATTAATAATGCAAAAGTAAAAGAAAACAAAGAAAAACTTAAATTTAAAGAGAGTAAAAGTTATTCAGAAACTATCGATTATTTGGATTCCAGGGATTCCAATTTTATTCTAATTAATCCACTATGAATTATCTATCTCTTTAACTTATAAATTCTAATTCTAATTGCCAATCGAGATATCTTAAATTATCCACTATCATTTCCTTAGGTTTAACAGAAATGTGTTAGAATGCTAACTCACTATATCTCTATGTAAATTAAACACCAAAAAATTTGTTAAATTTTATGGCTCTCAATTAAAGGTGGCACAGACCATGCAAGTATATTTTTATGTCACATGCAATCTATGGTTACCTACATAATAAACTAGACATATAAATCTACTCAATATTTTATTATGGTTAATAAATCATCTAATTAGTGATAAGTTAATTAAAAACATTGAAAGTAATGTAAAAAAAAAAACAAATTGAAAAGACAAATCAAGGGTTCATAATTAGGCTATATCGTATCCTTAAAAAATAAACTAGTTCATGAAAGAAAACATAAAAATATAGTAAAAAGAAGAAAACTCATATTGGAGATGGAATTGAAGTTGCTACCAAGAGTAAGCCTGACCTCCTCTACTTCTTCCTAAATTCATAGCCAAAGGGTCTTTTTAAAGTTGAATAGGTCATAAATTCCACTTAAACTCTATTTTTAAAAATTGACCTATCACACTAGCATTGCGATGCCAAGAAGCCAGCATTGTGAAACTGAAGTCTTTGGTTACAGGATCATTCTCCTTGTTCTGGCATCGTGACACTAGGATTTTGCCATTACAACACTAGAGCTTATGGATTCTAAGTATAACAGTACTACTCTGGTGTCGCAATGTTGAGATCCACTGTCGCGATGTTGAAACTTTTGTCTAGATATTTGCAATTCTTGCTCATTTGCTTTAATCTTCTTCAAAACTCAATCAATTCTCCATCTTCTTTTTACGTATAAAATAAACGTACAATCACACATAAAATTGAAAAGACAATACTAAAGACAAAAAAAAAATTAAATCAAAAGTATTTAAATTATAAGTATAAAACCCACTCATCAATGGACTTTTAGGATGCTTCTATTAATCCACTTGTGAAAAGGTCAGTAATCAATTATGCAGAATGGTTACTGACTTTTTTTATAATGGTATTCCATTCGAGAAATTAAATGAAACAAATATAGTGCTTATCCCAAAGGTTGATAAACCAGAGGGTGTAGGCCAATTTAGGCTTATAAGGCTAAGTGATTCTTCATACAAAGTCATCTCCAAGATCCTTGTGAATATAATGAAATATTTGTTGCCTAAATTTGTGTTAGAGGATCTGATTGCATTTTTTGCTGGAAGATCAATTCAAGATAAAATTGTTATTGCTCATGAGGGGTATCATTACATGAAAAATAAGAAGAGAGGTGGAAGGTTTGAGTTTGAGCTAACGATGGACATGAATTAGGCTTATGATATAAAAGAGTGGGATTTTGTGGAGCAGGTGATGTTGAAGCTAAATTTTTGTGAAGCATGCGTAAGTTGTGTCATCGTATGCATTTCTTCTGTACAATATAATTTACTCATGTTTGGAAGGAACGTGGCCACTTTTCATCCTCAAAGGGACCTAAACAAGGGGACCCTTTGTCCCCTTATCTTTTCATTTTGGTTACGGATGGTTTATCTAATATGGTCAGGGAGGATGCTCAGAATGGTCAGCTGGTGGTATAAATATGGTAAGGAGATGTCCTCATTGTTTCTTTGCTGATGTTGCCCTTTTCTTTCTTAAAGGAAAGCAAAGAAAATTGTCTGAAAAGGAAGAAAATTCTGGACACACACTGTTCGCCACAAGGGAAAGAAGCAAATGGGAATAAATTGAAGTGTTTTTCTAAAATGGCACTACCCCTAAAATAATGGATATGGTTAGTTAGACTTTGGGAACTCAAAACACTAGGAAACTAGGTAGATATTTGGGATTACCAACAATTTGAGGGAGTCCTAAAGCTGTTGTTTAGCCCAATGTCAGGGATGAAGTACTGTAGAAAATGCAAAGATGGTGTTATAGATCATAATAGAACAATTTAGGAGCTTTCACGCAGCAGATAAAAATTTTGAGTTAAAATGATTCCTAACATGGTATTAAAGGCTCTATGATCAAAAGGTCAAGGGTCTGGTCCTTCTTGACCTTCATTTTCTTAAAAGAAATTAAATTTAACACAAAGTATGATGGATAAATCCACACTGCAAGGCCAAAGGGTATTCATGTGAGGGGGCATGGTAGAGATTATAATAAAAAAAAATTCATGGGCCTTCACTTGATAGCTTAAGCTTTTAAGTTGAAATGGTTATTAACATATGTCAATAAATTTTTTTACTTATGATGGTAGGGAAGTCTTAATTAAGGCAATAGCAAACTCTTTACCCTCTTATCCAATGTGACTTTTAAATTTTTGAAGAAAACATGTGAATAATTGCAAAGTTTTGGTGGGAGTAAAGGAAGGGATTCACTGGATGTCTCGGGATAAGATGTCAAAGGCCAAGAAAGAAGGGGGATGGATTTCAAAGACTTCTCAAGTTTCAACCTCACCCTTTTGGCAAAACAAGCATGAAGAGTGGTTCATAATTCTGATGAGTATGGGGTAAAATTTCTCAAAAGGCTTTATTTTCTAATTATTTTTAGGCTAGGAAAGGTTCAAGGGCTTCTTTGGTCTAGTCTTTTAGAAGGCAAAGACATGATGAAGGAAGGATTATGGTAGAAAATTAGGGATGGAAGGTTTGTTAGAATATGGGATGATAAATGGATTCCAACCTTACTTAATTGTAGATTAGCTTCTTCAAGTCCTGGTCTTGAAATTGAAGTTAAATTAGATGCTGATCTAGTTTAGAATGGAAAATGGGAGTTGACTAATCAGCTGGGTTATAGAGGAGGAAATCCAAGCAATTAAGGCAATACAACTACCCCCAAGTTTAGAAAGGAGAATCTTTCAGTTTAGCTGAAAACTAAGGATGGTAGCTATTTAGTCAAAAACAAGTTGCAACATGGCTAGAGCTTTGAAACCAGGAAAGGTCAACTTAAAACTAAAATTCACAATTGCGATCCCTCAGAATTTATGGAAGGAAATTTGGGCCATTAAAGTACCTCCCAAAGTGAAACGTTTCCTTTGGAGGGTATGTTCTAATTCTATCCCTAACAAGGAATGCCTTTTCCAAAGAAAATTGTAGTTTTAATTCTAGTTGTCTTTATGTTTGAAGGGTATGGGAACTATAGAAGACATGTTTGTAATATGTGATTCGGCTAGGAGGGTGTGGTACAACAGTCCTAGTATGGGAATTTAGATATTTGATTTGTGGTGCTATATGGAAGGTTTAAATGAGAAGGGGAAGTCTGTAATTGCCTTCACCTGCTGGTTTATATGGAATGGAAGTTGGTTTTCTAGGATCAAGGGATTAATGAGTTGGTAACCTGTTACAGAATCAACTCAGCAATTTCTGAATTCTGGAAACTGATTGATAAACCTCCAAATGTTGATGAGGGGAGCAGAACAAGTTTACTGAGAGGTGTTTTGTGTGTATGGGCATTTGCTCCACTAGGTCACATTAAGATTACCATTGATGGCTCCTTTGAATGTACTTCCTTAAAAGCTGGAATAGGTATCATGATGATGGATAATTCTAGTGTTCATTTGGATATTGTTCTATGGGTGTTTAAGCTTGAAGTACTTTTATGGTGGAAGCTTTGGATTTAAGGAGGGCTTCTCAAATGGTGTAGGATGATAATTCGAATCCTATTTGTGTGGAATCAGATTGTAGTGTTCTTTTAGAAGCTGTAATGGCTCATAGCTTTGACTGTGATTGGCAACGTTTTGATGTTCTAGTGAAGATCAATGAACTGATAAGGCTTCTCCCCAGAGTGTCTCTATTTCTTGTCTGAAGACAAGCAAACAAGGCAGCATATTGGCTTACCAAAGTAGCCACAAAGAAGATGTATCCTTTGAATTGGATGGCGGCGGCACCTCCATCCTCTCTGGCAGATATTTTTTTCCCGAGACATTGCTCATTAGGAAAAAAGTTGGCTAGGATTGGTTCAGTTTGTTGTTTTTGTTATTTAATTTCCTCTTTTGGATGTATTAAAAAAAATCACCAGAGGATTAAACGACACACTTTAAACCGCAAAGGACAATATGATTTTAGGCCAAACCACAAAGGGATAAAATGTAATTCAGCCTTAAACTTATAATGTGAAGTTTGAATTGAAATTAATTAATGTTGAGTGTTGGTATAATATTGAAGAATGAAGACGGAGGGTGGGGACTACACATAGAGGGTCACAGTACCATGTTCTGCACTGCACTCAACTACATATGTATGCGCATCATCCTTGAAGAAGAACATGATGGAAGTCAAGACCATGCCTGTGTTAGAGCACGAAATTGGATTCTTGATCATGGTGGCGTCACACATATACCTTCTTGGGGAAAGACCTGGCTTTCCGTATGTCTTCAATTTATAGTCTTACTTTTAATTAAGATTTAAATATACTTTTGGTCCCGTTAAAATTTTAAATATTTCAATTTGGTTCCTTTGCTTGAAAATGAAGAAATGTTACCCTTCCATTTTTTAAAAATTTGCAATTAAATCTTTCGTTTAGAGGAAGTACATACATAGACATTAAACATCCGTGACCTTTTGTTCTTCAAGTGAACTATCTAGATATTATATTAGCAATCGAAATCACATTTCGTTCATGTTATACTGTTCCCTCACACTATTTCCCTGAACTAAAATCATGTGACTTAGAAAACTAGGCCAATATTTGTCACACTGGTAGTTTAACATTCACGTTAACATTTTTTATTGAAATAATGAAGTGACCATGAGAATGAAGCATTTAATTGTAACTTTTTCTTTTTTAAAAAATATTGCTATAGAAAGCTCAACTTCAGGTTGGGTATTTTCACCATTGGATCACCATTTTGCCCTAAAGATTCTTAGTTGTCATAAAAAATGGGCACATATCTCTAGGTAAAAATGATTATCCAATAGTAAAAACAATCAGCTTTCAAGAGGTTGAACTTTTTCTTTTCATAGTAATGTATTTTTTAAAAAAGGAATGGTAACATTGGTTTGTTTTGAATAAGAGGGACCATATTGAAAAATTTATAATAAAATATGTATTTAAGCTTTTAATAAATTATATATACACCAAAACTTCTTCTATTCTATGTTATTGATATATATCATACTGCTGCTGTTGCTTCAGATACTTGGTGTTTTTGATTGGTCCGGGACCAACCCAATGCCCCCTGAGTTTTGGCTCCTTCCTTCATTTCTTCCTCTGCATCCAGCTAAAATGTGGTGTTATTGCCGATTAGTTTACATGCCTATGTCTTACTTGTATGGGAAAAGGTTTGTGGGCCCAATCACACCACTTATTCTTCAGTTGAGACAAGAACTCTTTATTCAACCTTATCATGAAATTAATTGGAAAAAAACTCGTCACCTCTGTGCAAAGGTGAGACTTACTCATTCATCTTTAATGATTTCTTGTATCATCCTTAATGATCATAGATTGTCCGTCTGATATATTACAGGAAGATATTTACTATCCCCATCCCCTAATACAAGATCTAATATGGGATAGTCTATACATATTTACGGAGCCACTTCTTATGCGCTGGCCCTTTAACAAGTTGGTCAGAGAGAAAGCCCTTCAAGTAACAATGAAGCACATCCACTATGAAGATGAGAATAGTCGATACATAACAATTGGGTGTGTCGAAAAGGTATTTCACATTTAATTAATTAGCCATAAATAGAATTTATACTTAAGGTAAGAGGAAAATTCTAATATTCAAATGCCCTTAGGTTTTATGTATGCTTGCTTGTTGGGTTGAAGATCCAAATGGAGATGCCTTCAAGAAGCATCTTGCTAGGGTTCCCGATTACTTATGGGTTTCAGAAGATGGAATGACCATGCAGGTGAAATTAAGTGTTCAATAATAGGAAATTAAAGAGTAAACTAATAACTTAGTCCCTAATTTAAATTAGGGACTAAGTTATTAGTTTACTCTTTAATCCCTAATTGTTCTTGATTTGCTAAATTAGTCTTTAAGTTATCAAAATCATCTCATGTAAATGCTTTTTTTTAATACTTGAAGAAATCGAACTCGTTACACAATAGTCCCTTGAAGGCACTCAATATATACCATTTATGTGCAGAGTTCTGGTAGCCAAGAATGGGATGCTGGCTTTGCAGTCCAAGCTTTACTTGCTACTAACCTAAATGAGGAAATTGTTCCCACGCTTGCAAAAGGCCACGACTTTATCAAGAAATCTCAGGTCTGCTTTTAATTCTAATTAAGAAAAATATTTAGCCAACATAGATTGGTTCAATTGGTAAGAATCGAAACACTTTGTTTATGAGATTTATATTCGATCTCCCTTTATAGATAATCTTTAAGTACCAATGCTCTCGTCTTGAAATGTGGTAGCTTGTTTCACCCTAAGCTTTTTTTTTTTTCTAAAAAGAAAACATATTCATAAATAAACGAAAACAACTGATCAGTTATGAAGTATTATAATTTTTTTCACGACATTTAACAATGTGATCAGGTTAGGGACAACCCTTTTGGGTACTTCAAGAGTATGTATCGTCACATTTCTAAAGGGTCATGGACCTTCTCTGATCAAGACCATGGATGGCAGGTTTCTGACTGCACTGCAGAAGGTTTGAAGGTAATTAGCTACGTAAACAAGTTAATTTGATGGGTCAAATTAACCTTCACATTTTTTGTTACCTAATAATATTCTTGTTTGGTTCAGTGTTGCCTTCTTTTATCAATGCTGCCACCGGAGCTTGTGGGCGAAAAGATGGAACCTGAAAGGTTATATGATTCTGTCAATGTCCTATTGTCACTTCAGGCAAGTGCTTTTAAATATTATTTTTGTTGCAGAATTGATTGATGTTTTGCTTGTGATTTACTGATAAATCTGGAAATTTTGTATAATTGCAGAGTAAAAGAGGTGGTTTGGGAGCCTGGGAGCCAGTCGGAGGTCATGATTGGTTGGAAGTAAGTCCTACAATAGAATATTAGTATCTAATTTTATGATATAAAAGTGGTATCCTTATTAAAATACCCCACCAGATCACCTTATTTTATTCGCGAAATAAAAGTGTGGAGGTATTAAAAAATCCATTTGAATTAATTGGAAACTCCTAAAACAATGAAAATTTGAAAATTCTCTCACTCTTATTCCCATAGCGCCATTGCCGGTATTCGTTAGCATAATAGTGTCAAAAATTGACTATTAAATTTATGACTTTTGCTAGGGAGAGCTCGAATTCTTAAGACTCGAGGTTTTTATCGTTTAGTTTTACTTAAGATTTCTGTTTTTATTTTTTGCTTTTATCTTTAAACTGTGGATCTCAAAAGAGATTGAACAGTGGAAAGCTCAAGCTTTCCATAGCAAAACCCTAAATTTATATGGTATATTCTTACTTTCAACTTCTATTCATAAACTAAATACCTAATGTTTTTGAATTGGATCAATTTATTTTTTAAATAAAATGCTGGAGTTAAATTATATTTATATTAAATTATTTGAAATTACAAATGAAATTTGAGTAGTTGGAAAATTTATAGTACCCAATAACTTTAATCGCCCACTTTAGTTTATTTAATGCTGGAGTTTTTTAAATTATTGTTTTTATTTTTCTTATTATACTATAGAGAAAGTGACCCACCTGGCCTACAAAATTTTTGAATCTGCTACTAATTAGTATATGTAATTTAGGGATTGGTATCCTCTGAATTGTCAAATAAATTTACAGATCAATTTAAGTGAGAAAAAGGCAATTTATGAAATCTATTTCTGAATTAATGAGTTTCACTTATTCATTACATATTAATTTTATTGAACTATGTCTTTCTCTCCTTTAAATTTACCTTATAAATTTTTTTTTGAGAACTTTAAAGAATCCTAATTTATAGTTTAGACATTTGAAGTGAAGTAAAGAAATGAATGCAATATTTCATTTGCGTGTTTGGATCAGGTGCTAAATCCAACAGAATTTTTTGCCGACATTGTAGTTGAGTATGAATACGTTGAGTGTACTGGGTCAGCAATTCAGGCTTTAGTTTTGTTTAAGAAGCTCTATCCTGAGCATAGGAAGAATGATATCGAAAATTTCATTGCCAACACCGTACGATTCCTTGAAGATACACAAACAGAGGATGGTTCATGGTATGGCAGCTGGGGGGTGTGCTTCACTTATGGTTCTTGGTTCGCGCTTCGTGGGCTAGCTGCGGCTGGGAAGACTCACGGCAATTGTGCCGCCTTTGTCAAAGCTGTGAATTTTCTACTAAAAACCCAGAGAGAGGATGGCGGGTGGGGTGAGAGCTATCTTTCATGCCCAAAAAAGGTTAATGACTTTGAAGTCAATATTATTATAAGCACCACTAGTTAATGGGAAAATTATATCTTTTTCACCTAGATTTTTGTCCCTCATTGCAATTTTCTTTAAATCAATTAATTTTTACAATTAATTCTTTAATTCATTTATTCCATTATAATTATTTCTTATCGTCAAAATTAAACATAAATTTTAATATTAACCAAGTGAAATACTAAAAAGTCCTTCCTATACAGATATATGTACCTCTTGAAGGAAGCCGATCAAATGTAGTACACACAGCATGGGCTATGATGGGCCTCATTCATGCTGGGCAGGTCAGTTAACACAATTTCAAATTAAAATATATAAATGTTAATTATTAGAATGCTTATTTATAATTACCAAAACTTCCAGCCAATGAATACAAATTATTTGTTCCTATTTGCTTGGACAGGCAGAGAGAGACCCGACTCCTCTTCATCGTGCAGCAAAGTTGCTCATCAATTCTCAGCTGGAAGATGGGGATTGGCCACAGCAGGTAGGCACTTGTCACTCACTCACTCACTGGTGTCAATATGCGAAGGCTGTATGGACCGAGCCATCAAATTCTTTTAAAATTACAGGACTGTATTAAAAACTAATTGTTATGAAAATAACTTAAAAGTAGAGAGAGACAAGAGAGTAAATTGTAAGTTTCATTATATGAGGGGGTATTTATATAAGTAGGTGGGAGAGTCTTAGTAGTAGTACACAACTGTAAAATAACTCCCTAATGAAACAATTATCCTCTAAATAATTGTTGGACATAATATCTTATCAAATAGGATAATCGAAAGATCAGAATGATGGACATCCATACAAAATATTCATAACACTCCCCCTTAGATGTCTATCCCTTAAGAATGTGCCTCATTAAAACCTTTATTAGAAAAAACCCTGCGGGACAAAAACTTAGTGAAGAAAAAAAAGTACATCATTCTTTCTTTTAAGATACTATCAAATAAGTATATATATGACAACATCATTTGAGATCCTTAAGTTGTTGAACTCCAATATTATACACTAGCTTCTCGAATGTTTGTAGTAGGAAGTGTCTTGGTAAACAAATCTGTCAAATTATCACTTGAAAGAATTTGTTGAATATCCACATCACCATTCTTTTGAAGAACATGAGTGAAAAAGAATTTAGGTGATATATGATGTATTCTATCCCCTTTAATATTCCCTTCTTTCAATTGAGCAACACATGCAGCATTATCTTTGTATAAGATCGTCGGGATCATCTTTCTAGACATGCCGCAAGATTCTTGTATGTGTTGAATCATAAATTATAGCCAAACACATTCTTAACTTGCCTCATGTAATGCTAAAAATTTTGTATAGTTAGTTGATGTGGCAGAGATAGTTTGTTTCATAGATTGCCATGAAATTGTAGTACCCCCATATGTAAACAAATAGACTGTTTGCGATCATCCATTATGAGGGTCAAATAAATATCTTGCATCCGCATAACCAACCAGCTTAGACTTGGGTACATTTGAATAAAATAGACCCATATCCATTGTTCCTTTAAGATAACAGAGTATATGTTTAACTCCATTCCAATGCCTTCGTGTAGGTGAAGAACTATATCTTGCTAATAGATTAACAGCAAATGATATATAGGGTCGGGCATGACTAGCAAGATACATCAATATCCGGATTGTATTAAGATATGGTACTTCAGGACCAAGTAGGTTTTCATTCTTTTCACGAGCTTTGAAAGTATCTTTGTTCATATCTAATGACCTCACAACTATTAGAGTACATAATGGATGTGATTTATCTATATAGAATCTTGATCACATAAGTTTCTTCATACATAAAGATGCTATTATTTAAATATTCAATTTGTAATCCAAGAAAAAACTTTGTTCTTCCAAGATCCTTCATTTCAAATTCTTTCTTTAAGCAATTAACAGCTTTTCAAAACTTTTCAAGAGTTCTAATGATATTCAAATCATTAACATAAACAGTAATTATAGCAAACTCACTTCCAAATCTTTTCATAAAGATACATGGACAAATTGGGTCATTTCACAGGTATTCACTAAAGCAATTATACCACATGCACCTAGATAGTTTTAAGCCATAAAGTGATTTATTTAATTTGATTGAGTAGTCTACTCAAGAACTTGAATTGTGTGCTTCAGGCAGTTTAAATCCTTCAGGGAGTTTTATATAGATGTCATTATTAAGTGAGCTATACAAATAGGATGTAACAACATCCATTAGACACAAATCGAGTTTTTCACGTACTGTCAAATTAATTAAATATCAAAAAGT
Organism: Gleditsia sinensis; assembly: GCA_037074535.1. Lineage (NCBI taxonomy): Eukaryota > Viridiplantae > Streptophyta > Magnoliopsida > Fabales > Fabaceae > Gleditsia > Gleditsia sinensis. The sequence goes on along the minus strand of CM073469.1, from coordinate 15,491,181 downwards.
AGTTGCATCTACCACATGTGAGTATGTTTTTTCAAAATCAATTCTGGGTTGTTGCGAAAATCCTTATGCAACTAGTCTTGCCTTATATCTCACAATTTCACTATTCTCATTTCGTTTTCACACAAAAACCCATTTGTATCCAACTGGTTTTACATCTTCAGATGTATGGACTATAAGTCCAAAAACTTTTCACTTTTTAAACAATTTTAACTTTGCTTCAATTATGTCTTTTTATTTTGGCCAATCATTTCTTTGTCTGCGTCTGCATTCCTGAACAGACTCTGGTTCATGATTATCATTCAAAACATCGAGCGCTATATTGTATGCAAAATTATTGTCAACGTTGACCTTTTATCGGTTCCATTGTATTCTATTCATAATATAATTAATTAAGATATCTTCATTTTCACAAATTTCATGTACCTAAGTTTCTTTTGGAATTGGAACATTAATTATGTCTTGGGACTCTTTTGAAGATTCTTTTGCAGTTACTAAATCCTTAATTTGACCATCTTGATTCTTAGCTCCTTTTCTTTTTTGAGGATTTTCATCTTTTGAACCAATAAGCCTACCACGCTTCATGCGGGTCTCAAGCTTATTTGTAATGGTGGATTGTCTGACAGGGACATCAATTTTAATTAGAGCATTGGTAACTTGTACATGTGATTTAATAACTCTTTTTGAGTCAGTAAATGCGTTTGGCAGTTAGTTGGTTAAAGTTTGTAAATGAATTATCCTTTGAACTTTTAGTTCACGTTGTTTTATGCGAAGATCAAGATGAGTTAGTGATAATTCATGCCAACTAATTTTCTTATTTTTGCTGCTTATTTTCTCCCCCTAATGTTGGGAAAGCTAATTCATCAAAATGACAATCAGTAAATCGAGCTGTGAATAGACCTCTTGCTAATAGTTCAAGATACTTTATTATAGAATGAGATTCATATCCAACATATATTCCTAACCTTCTTTGATGACCCATCTTAGTGCATTGTGGTGAAGCAATAGGGACATATACCGCACGTCTAAAAATTCTTTGATGAAAAATATTTGGTTCCTGATCAAAAACTATCTATAATAAGGAGTATTCATAATAACTTGTTGGCCTTAATTATATGAATTAATGATGCAGTATGCAAGATTGCATGTCTCCAAGTGGATATTGAAAGTTTTGACTTCATAAGTAATGGCTTGCAATTAATTTCAAACGTTTAATAAATGATTCCACAAGACTATCTTGTGTATGAATATTATGCTACAGGATGTTTAACATTAATCCCAATAGACATACAATACTCATTGAATATTTGGGAAGTGAATTAACCAGATTGTCATGGCGTATTTTCTTAATTGAAAAATAAGGAAAATGTACTTGTAATATAATCAATTACATAAGTAATTTCGCAAACGCTAGGTTGCGATATGATAACAAGCACACATATGACCATCTAGTCCATGCATCAATTAAAACCATAAAATACCTAAATGGTCCACATGGTGGTGTATTGGCCCACAAATATCACCTTAAATTCTTTCTAAAAATGTAAAAGATTCACTCCCAATTTTGACTGGTAGTTGTCGAATAATCAATTTTCCTTAGGAGCAAGAAGGACATGAAAAATTATTCAATTGAAGAATTTGTTGGTTCTTCAATGAACGTTCACTTGAATGTTCAATTATTTTTTGCATCATAATTAATCTGGAATGACCTAGCCGATCATGTTAAATAAAAAATTTATTATTATTTGCAAACTTCTGGTTACAATAGCATATATTTCAATTATATTTATATATGTGTAGTATAATCTAGAGGAGAATATAGGTAACTTTTTGAATATGCGTTTGTTATCTAAGGTTGTACTAGTGATATGAAGATATTCAATATTTCCTTCATTTGTTGTCTCAATGTGGTATCCATATTGGTGAATATCCTTGAAACTAAATAAATTTCTAAGAGACTTAGAGGAGTATAAAGCTTTATCAATATCTAATTTTTTTCCTTTAAGTAACATTATACTAGCCCTTCCAGAGCTTTCAATTAACTTTGTACTACTAGATATAGTACTAATATTGGCTTCTTGCATTACTAATTGGGAGAAATATTTTTTTTATCTTTGAGAATTGTGCGAGTCGTGCCACTATCAATGAGGCCTATTTCTTCATTAGTGATGTTGGTATCAATCGAGAAAAAATCATTCTTGATTGAAAATAAAATAAGAATAGTTAATATCAGGAAAGAGTACATGAAATATGTTTAAAAATAACAACCTCAAAGAATAAATTGTATTAGAAAAAGGAACACCCAAAAGTTTAATGTCATAAAAATTATACAAAGAACTTATTTTTTGGAAACTACTATCACCAATTAAATGATCAATTTTTCCATCTGGATCAGTAAAGAAATCTGCAACATCTAAGTGAGTTATGTCAACATAGCCATTATTGGAACTGTCTTTCTCAAAGAAATTGGTCTCTATCTTTTTCTCTTTAATAAACTTTGGTAAAGATCAACAAGAGACCTTGATGTACAACAGGCACGTGACTAATGTCCCTTGCCACCACAACTATAGCATGTGGTTTTAACATTTTTTTTTATTTTGCCCACCCTTTTCCTTTTTATTTTTAGTCTTATTATTTTTCCACTTCTGGTGGAAATGTATATTCTTGGAATAACCACCACAACCAAAGTTAAGGCCATGACCATGACCTTGACTTCGACCTTGAATCTATCCATAGTGGTTATGTGTTGCTACATTTGCTTCAAGGAATGGAGCAATGCTAGTTGAATTTGCCTCATAATTTTTCATGAGAAGTTTATTATTTTGTTCAACCACAATGAGACAAGAAATCAGTTTGAAATATTTCTTGATCATTTTTCTCGATATTGCTACTGCAGGAGGACAATGAATGCATCAAAAGTGGAGAATATTTTTTTTCTAACATGTCATTATCAATGATTTTTTCTCCACATAACTTTAAGTGAGAACCTTTTCTAAATAGTACAGAATTTTATTCGCTTATAGTTTTAAAATCTTGTCAGCGAAGATGCATCCAACCATATCTGTCACGGCCCCAAATGATGGAACACATGACCGGCACGGCATAAGGGTTTCCCCCTAGCCGTAAGCCTAACACATAGCATGCACAAATATTTAGCACACAATCCAGTGTACATAATAAATATAACTGGCCACATATGCCACATCCAATATAAGAAAATACTGTATATATATATATATATATATATATATATATATATATATATATATATATATATATATATATATATATATATCTCATGAATCTAACATCCTTGATTCAACTTGGCCCTTGGCCTCATAATACAACATCGTTGTAAAACATAAAACCATTTTCCAAACAACACATCAAAATATGCAAGAAGCGAGGATCCTGCCTGTATGTTCATGGAGATACACTAGACATAACTAAACTAAACAATCAGTACAATGGAGCCTTGCCCAAACTGAGGCTCATCAATGCTATATTCAGCCTCCTTGGGAGCTATAGCTGGATCAAAGTTTCTCTGACTATCTGTGGGGAGGAAACAGAAGAGGAGTGAGATTACCACATCTCAGTGAATGGGTAAATCATACTATAACTGAAACATGGCAAACCAAGCACGAGTGTTTCGCAATGGGTTTAATAATTGAAATCCAAATGTAAAGATAATAATAGAAACATTAAGCATTTAATCATAATTTATTGAAAGAATGCTAAACAGTTCAAATATATGTTCAAAAGATAAAACAGGATTAAATCAATAACCGTAAGCAAATTAATTATGCATGGTAAGTAATAAATGAAGATATTTATGCAATAACAATGATGAATGAGCTTGTTTAGAAATATTTAATCTTTAAGAAAAATGCATCAGTTTATTGGAGGTCTTTCCTAACAGATCTATCATCTCCCCCAAGCACACAGCAAGGGTAGGGTAATCACTGTAGGCGTAGACATAAGTCCACCCTAAATCCCTGTGTCTTAGGCAGTCATATGCCCGTCACAGTATCCTAGGCCGAAGCCTTCACATGACCATGGTGCACCAGAGCTAGCACTACCTGCGGCTAGCTAACAGTGATATAAAAGGGTCCCTCCAATAGAAAACATTTGAAATATGCTATTCAAAGAGTTTAAAGTAAAACATTTCAATAACTTTACAATAAAGCTATAATTCTCCATCTAGCTCTTTTCATGCATAAAATTCCATTCTAAAATATATCTCATCAATGAATTCCCATGGAGACCTTTATCATCATAAACTTTCCCTTTAAACATATCGTCCATAGACGTCACATAGATGCTCATCATGCATCAAATCATTTCATGGCTAACTTAGTTCATTTCTATGACTAAGTTCGCATTTCTATAAATCTAGCTCAAATGGAGAATTATCAGCCTAGATGCTTGCCCTGCATACCTAGAGTTCAACTAGGATTTAAATTTATAATTTCTAACATGGTTGGAATATATTGGTTTCCAAAGCGGTAAAACAATTTAGCATACATTCCAACTAGTTAAAATCATACGAGAGAGTTATAAATCAAATTCTTAAAACATGCGCTATAGTATGAAAAACTCACTCACCTTACTAGGAGTCAAACAACGAGAATTTCACCTCGTGATGGTTCAACAACCTAGAAAACATAGACATAACATGAGAATTGAAAAACTCTAAACGGCACTATTCATGCCGGAAAACACTATTCACTCGCCGGAAATACTATTCATGCCGAAACCTAAAAACCCTATATTCTAGTATAGAAACTAATTCTAAGACTATCTATGGAAAGAAATTCAGTAAAACGAAGCCTAAAACACGATTAAACGGAGTTTTACCTTGGAGGTTACTATTCATACAATTTTCTGGCGACAATTCGGCAACTTTCCGACAAAATTGATCGGTGGGATTTGTAGCTCTTCTTCCCACGAGTCCAACGGTACCTTACTTGCTCAAATCGGACGTCTGGATGATGAGATATCTTAGAGAGAAGTTTGAGAAAAATTTTAGAGAGAGAGAGGAAGGTCCAGCAATGGAGGAAATGAAGGAAAAAGGAGGGGGGACCGCCAAAAAATGCCTCTCTGACAAATCTCGCAGCCGGCGAGCTAATGCTCGCCGTGGCGAGATTGCTGGTCCACGATTTTCGCCGGCGGCGAGCATATTTTCGCCGCGGCGAGTTTGGAAACCAGAAATCTCATGCTCTCGAGAAAATGCTGCAGCATTCTCGCCGCGACAAACTTCATTTCGCCGATTTTGACAAAATGTCCAACATGAAAGTTGTACTCTTAGCTTTCCGCAGCCACTTGAATCACCTAATTTGGAGTTGATATGAATGAGTTATGTATAAAATAGTGAGCAAAGGTCCATACCACACTATGCTTCGGTTTTTGCCTCTTCTCATTATAATATTCACAGAATTAGCAAAAGTGTCCAACATCAAAGTTGTAGATATATGTCTTATCTTTCAGCAACAATTGGAATCACTTAATTTGGATTTCATATGAGATATTTATGCTTATATGAGTGACGAAAGATCAGAAGAAAAGGTCAAAAACGCTCTAAAATTTTTATATTGTTCTCAACTTCCTTGTTTCAAATGATTTGTATTTAACCTTCAAAGGTTTGGGTTATTACAATATCATATTGATAACATGTTATGAAAATAACTTAAAAGTAGAGAGAGAAGTAAGAGAGAGACAAGAGAGTGAATCATAGGTTTCATTCAAGTATGATGGAGTATTTATACAAGTAGGTGGGGGAGTCATAGTAGTAATATACAACCGTAAGATAACTCCCTAGTGATACAATTATCCTCTAAATAATTGTTAGAGATAATATCTTATCAGATAAGATAACCGAAAGATTGGGATGATGGACATTCATACAAGATATTCATAACAATAATATTATATTTAATTTTTTTGCTCAAATTTATTAAGCACTAGGGTTGAACTAAGTCGAGCAAGTCAGCCCTTAAAGACTAACAAAAAAAATATAAAAAATTGATAATTAAGTAAGACTAGAGTTAAGCTGAGTCAATTCCTAAGAGCTTAACAATTTTGTATAAAAATGTAAATTATTAGTATTTTATAGTATTATTTATATTTAGAATAAAGATAATTATGATTAATCTATTCTTAAATTGTAAAATTTTTATTACACATTAATATAGGTTCAAGGTTATAGTCCATTTAGCCAATCCTTATAGCCAGCCCACACTCTAGTTGATAGCTGATTCACTTATTTGATAGTTATTCAACTTATAAATGAAGAGTGAATCACTATTTTGGTCAATAAAAGAAACTAGTATCATTAATTTGGTTCTTCAATTATATTTTCTCTCATTTTAATTCTAACTTTCTATAAAAATATATCATTTTTCCCTCAGCATCAAGTCTATTAAAAAACGCTAACAATGTTACTTACATGGACTAATTTTGTTCAACATGAAACATTAATTATTGTTGAGGTCTTCTAAAATTTAGATGAAAATAAAATGCATCATTTTCTTTAATGAAATTAAGGGCAATTTTCTGTAAATTAGAAATAACTTTGTTTGTAATTGTATTAAAAAAATGATGTGTCGCTTTACTTTCATTTGGATTCTAACAACTCACATCAATAACTAATATTCCACATTGAACAAAATTAATGCTTTGCAAACAAAACGTCGAGGAATAAACTGGAGTGCTTTTCAAAATGTTAAAATTAAAACTATGATAATCATCTTTGACATATCAAAATAATTAATAGCTCTAGTTTCTTTCAAAAATTAAAATAATAACTTACGAATAAATTAATTATATAGTTATGAAATTGAGCTTTTGGGGTTTATTTGCAGGAAATCACAGGAGTATTCATGAAGAATTGCATGTTACATTATCCAATGTACAGAAATATTTTCCCAATGTGGGCCTTGGCTGAATATCACAAGCACTGTGCATTGCCTTCCGCAGCTGTTTAAAAAAAATTCAAGCTTGTGAAAACTGATACAAAAGCACACATGATGGAGCTGAAACCTCATCTTCAATCAGAATTCGCAGCACATATTTAATTTAAGTAGACAATTGAGATTATAAGAGTGTTTTGTTTTCTTAATAATGTAATATAACTAATAATGTTTGCAAGAGTACTTGAATATTTTCCAATTACAGGCATGATTAATAGGTAGATTAATAGGTACGGTAGGTTGTATTTGCCCCAAACTCAGGTTAATGCTTAACCCTAAAAAGGAAAAAAAAAGAAAAAAAAATCATAGTAAGAAAGATTGGATTGGACTGGCTTGTTCAACTGAAAAATCGGTAAACTAATCTAGTTATTGGTCCGTTCGTATGGAGTAAATCGGTAGACTCAAGAAATGTTCAATTCTAGTAAAAAGACCAAGTAAAACCAGCATAAACTAGTCGCTTTATGAACGGGTCATGGGTTTAGGAAGAAACCAGACAAGATCGTGCAATTGAGACTCAAACGCACTTTAGGAAACCAATATTTCAGCTTACCACCATGCCACGCTTACTTGTTTGTTAAGTATAGGTAAGTTTTATATTTATTTGGTTACTCAAGTGATAGAAAAAGATAATCAATTATTATTTCATTAAATAAAACAAATAAATGATATATTAATTTCTTTATTAAAATTTATTACTTTCATAAATATTATATCATTTGAATTTGTTTGTACAAATAAATGATTTAATGATACATTGTATTAATATTTACTATTTAATTGTATAATTACTATATACTATACACACACATATATACATACACATACTACCAATTTGATTGTGGTTTGACCACAGTCGAATCAACAAATTGTGAACTGTTTTCTTTATATGATCAGTTCAATTTTTAAAATATTGAAACAAAATCATTATATTAAAAGTTATATATAATTTACCTATTTATTGTATATTTTAATAAATATAAAATAAAATTAAAAAATTCAAATGATGTTTATATATATATGTATACATTATCTTCATTTATATTTGAAAAGTATGAAAGATGTAGATTTATTATTACTAATTCATTATGATTTATTTGTATGCTATCATGCTATTGGAGATAAAAATAAATAAACTTAAACAAAAAATTTAAGATAGCCACCACTATTAAGAAAATTATTTAATCAATAAACATCTAAAAATAGATATATAAATGCATTTTATGTGACTTCAAATTCTTATACTTAAAATATATGATATATTAGAATTTATGAAAGTAAATAAATATAAATATAGTATAACAATGATTTATCAACATAAGAAACAAATTTCATATATATATATATATATATATATATATATATATATATATTGATAATTTTGTGGAAATTATAACATTATATCATTATTTTATAATAGTTAAGTTTTAAAATGTAAATTACTTAATTAGTTTCACAATTTTAGAGAGACTAAAACTATTTACCGTAGGCCTTGTTATGATCTTTATTAAATATATTTTTGTAAATAGTTAAAAAGTATAGTTATTTTCATTTATATTTGGAAAAAATGAAAGGTCTATATTTATTATTACTTAATTATGATTTATTTGTTAGCTATCATTCTATTGAAAATAAAAAATATAAACTTAAAAAAAATAATTAAATTAATAAGGGAATTACACTCACGGTACAACTCCTGTAAATTAATTAACTTAAGATCATTTACTACCAATTAAAAAAATTATTTAATCAATGAAATCTAAAAGGTATATATATAAGTCAATTTCATTATATAAATAAAAAATGTTATGCTTTTATCTTTTCTTGATTCACGGATTGAACTCTTTGCAATATTGGGATATTTCTTCTTCTTAATTTAGTCATATTGGAAATGTTTGTTATATGCTTGAACTTGATTTCTCCTCTCTATGTCTTGTTTTCTCTTAGGCTGTATGCAACTCTTTTTAAGGGGAAATTTCATGAATAATTTGATTATGGAAAGTCTGGTGTTGGTCTTGCAATTGTCAATTGAAGTTGCAAAGAGACATTTTTTTTTTTACCTTTTAAGCTTGATTGTGTAAAGTATGGTTTATTGAAATTAATTTAAGTCCTCCCTTTTGCTTTGGGGTATCATACTTGTATTTTGAAGAAGATGGAGGTCAAGAATGATCGAACTTTGAGAGTTCAAGACAAAGCTTTTAACCAATACTAGAAATCAGGCTTTTAGTGTTAACTTTTGTTGCTAACAAAAACATTTAACGGAAACTTTTAATAACTACAATGTTGCTACCTATACCTTTGTTACCAATGGTTAAAACTATAAAAGTTGTCATTGAATATTCACTTTCAGTGACAACTTTAATAGATTGTTATTGAATGTCCACTTTCAATGGCAAAAACTATGGCCACCAAAACCCTAAATTATACCACCATAGCATCTACCATATGTTCGTATTTAACCAACTCTTGCTTTTTTTCCTCAGCGAGAATGGGAACAACTTCAATCCTATAGCATCTGTGGAGACATTATCATATTTGAAAGTTTTCTAGATCTCCAAAAAATTAGTTATATGGGAATTAGGGTTCTCACTTGTCAAGCCAGAAAATTGATTGGCTTGCACTATTTGTATAATTGCAGGCTTGATTTCAAAATTGCGGACATCTATTGTGGGGGTGTTGAATGGTGTCATTCACTCCATTGATTGAGGGCATAGCATAATCCAGTAGGACTTGATTATTTTGATTATTCATAAGATTGATTACAACCCCTAAATTATCTCCAGCATTAGCCATGGCTTCTTGAGAATTTCCAGACGCTTCTTTTTTTCCTTTTCTGTTCCTACAATAGGTTCATTCAATTTCAGTGTCAAGAAGGATTAAATTTTTGCTTCTAAATTTTCTTATACACTGATAGGGACACTTGAAAATTCAAAGGAGACAATCATAAGTAGTAGAAAAATAAAAAAAATTGCAATTAAAATTAGAGTTAATTGTAACAGTAATAATAGTAAAAAAAATCCCTAACAATGGCACCAAAAACTTCATACTCATGAATTAGATATTTGCTTTAGTGCAAGCGTGCACTATTGGTGGCAAGTGATAAACTATAAGAGTATGAGTATCTTCCCACAAGGATTGTGATTATTAATTACCATCCTTATATTAATCTCAATTTCAACATAATAACGCAAAAACTTAATTTTATGAGAAAGAAAGAAAAAATAAAAATAATAAAGGTATCAAAAAGTAAGTTTTCTTAGGGAAATTTGATAATCATAGCCCTAGGATTTCCAATTTTACCATAATTAATCCCTCTTGCATTCCCAATCTTTTTAGCCTTGAAATTATAATTGATTACCTTAATTTATCTACTAACCTTTCTCAAGGTCTAATAGAAATGCCTTTAGATACTAGCTCATTATGTCTTTATGTGAATTACATTACCTAATGATTCATTAAGATTTGCAGTACTCTATTATGACTGGACAGACTATACAAGTATATCTCTACCCTACATGCAATCCATGATTCCTACATACTTACTCTAGACATGCACATCACCTTTCAGTCTCATTGTGATTAATAGATTATTTAATTAATAGCCAATTAACTAGAAGCATTATAAACAGTGTAGTAACTCTATCAAGAAAATAGCTCATGCATTAAATTGATTAGAAAATACAAAGGTTCATAATTTGGCAAAATCATAGCCCTAGAAAATAAAATTATTTCATAACTAAATGCAAAATCATCTCAACATAAAATTAAAACATCTAAGATTAACAGAAAAAGGTGAAAAAGAGAATTGGTGATAAAGTTAGAACTTTAATCTTCCTTACTCCTAGCCTGAGACTTGCTTCATTGCATTCTTCTCTCCATGATGGTTATTTTAAAAGCCTAAGTTTCTCTTTTAAAGGTGAAATAGGTCTTCCAATCCTATTCAAACTCTATTTTTAAAAATAGATTTATCATTGTAGCATCACAATGGCAGATCACACAAAACTCAATATATAAAAGTTGTAAATCATTATCTTAACTTTTCATAGTCTTTTAAATCACCTCAATCAGAGTTCGTATGAGAGAATTATGCTCAAATAAGTGAAATAACATCAAAGCTATCTAAAATATGCAATTCTTGCTCCTTTTTCTTTATTTTCTCTAAATTTCCTTCATTCTCCAATTTCTTTTCACCTACATAAATAAACACACAATCACACATATTTATAAACTAATTTACTTAAAAACTAACAAAATTCTAAGTTAAAAATACCTTAATTTATGAGTATAAAACCCACTCATCACCCCTTCTCCCAAAAGAAAGTGAGGGAAAAGAAAATAAGTATATAATAACAAGCCTTACATTAATCTTTATGAAAGAAATAATGTACAGAACTAGATTAAACAGTTAAATGTTTTAGAAGAAGAATTACAGTGGCTTCATTGGCATCTTTTCTACGTCCACTACGTTATAGTACATTTGTACCAACATCAAAAGCGAGAAGAATGGAATGGAAATGTCATTCTATGAATAGAAATATAATATGAAAAATATAGAATTGCTACTGAACCACATAATTTCTCATAAATAGCAATAGCAGTGCCCATAACAATTGTATATACATGTTCCCATGGCAATATATAGCATAAGAAAGAAAATTATCTTCAGAGAAAGGTGAAGGGAGATAGTGATTACATTGCAAGGTATGTCACCTAGCATTCTTGAGTTGCAAAATAAAAAAATAGATAAACTAACTGGGAATAAACCATTTGAAACTATAAAATATGGATCGTAATAACAGTACGAAGCCATCAGGCAAATGATGTCCCTAAATCCAGCCTTTGGTATGTTCTGCTTGCAAGAGAGAATTCCTTTTCCCATAGGTACTGATCTAGGTTATATACTGCCCTATATATGTACAAATGCACAAAGTAGATAAAATAAGATATAACATAATTAAGTTAAAGAAAGATAACCACAAATTCATGCATTACAAGAAAATAAACTTTTAGCAGCAATTTTAATGATGTTGAAAGCCTAAAAGTCACCACTAAAGAGTTTGATTGTTGGCAAAAACCTAGTTGCTGGATTTTTTTATGGCAAATTTTGGTGTTGCCACTGAAAATCGTAAAGGTCACCACCAAATGTCCACTTTCGGTGGTGATTTTATTAGGTCACCTCTAAATGTCTACTTTCAATGGCAACTTTTGTTGCCTTCAGCAAAAGTGGAATTTTAATGGTGATTTTAATCACCACTCAGACCTTAAATTATATGGTATTTAACCATTATCGGTGGTGACTAACCATAGTCACCACCAAAAGCCTAATGTGCATTTTTTTAATTTATTTATTATTAAAACTTATAGATATTGCTAAAAACATAATAAAAAAATGTAATTGATTAATTAGTTATCTTGCCAAAATCATAATAAGAAGAATAGACATTTTTACTTAAACTTATATTCAACTACTATTAGTTCAAACATAAATATTCAAAAAAATGTAACTAGCCATAAGAATTTTCCAGAAGAATTAGGTTTGCGGCTTTGGTTAAGACCTATGTATGATTGGGTTTTCCTTGCCATATTCTTGGCCATACTTGGCAATAAACATTAAGCTATCAACATCCCAATCATACATCTACACTATGATTGGCGCCTTATAGAGGAGGGCTCCTATCAATCTACCATAAAAAATGTGTATCAACGTAAAATCACTTGCTCATAAGACACAAAAGAGCACTTACTACAAATGAAGCAGTTCTTTTTGTAACTTGGTCAATTCTACTTATATTTCACATAAACGTCATATACTAGCAATGAAAATAAGTCACAAGAAAGTATCTTCCCTATAACCCTTAATATAGAATGTTAGGCTATAAAAAAAATCTTTAAAATTTAAAATTCATTAATATCATAACGAGCTCATATGATAAAAAGCCACGCAACCATAGAAACTTCTTACCACTGATCTTATGTAACCTTATGCAACATAATTTTAAGACTGTCAACAAAAATTATTAGTTGAAAGATTTCTCTCTTTCTGGAATATGACCACATAACCATACAAACTTCGTGTTACTATCTTTATGTTTCAAAGCTAATGGAAAGACATTTGACATGGATTAGTTCATGACGTCATGGAGAAAAGAAAGACTCCTATTAACATCCTAAGAAGTTCAGACATTGAAACTGTCCCAAAGAATATCCTGCCACATCTTGTACCAATTAGATCAAATTAATTCCAGTAAAAATTAATAAAGAATTTAACCTTACTTAGTGAGGAAAAAGGTAAAAACAAATAAAACACTTGAATTTCCATACAATAAGTGGCGAAATCATCCATGATGGGATACAAAATATTAGATCCCACAAAGAAAAATTAAAGGAGTCCTATATGTGGTGACTGAAGTAGCTCAAAACGGTGCTTATAACGAGTTTCCAATCTTACAATCAGGGTCAATCAAAAGGAAAATTGACCACAGTTGAAATATTTTCACAGGTTTTGACAACATAAAAACCCAGTATTGAGAAATTTGACTTGTATATTATTCATTTTACTTAGGATTGGAAACAAAATCCCTTCTCAAACAAAAATTTCAGCAGAGAAAGCATGTTATTACGGACAACATCAGCGTTGATTTTGCAAACAAGTACAGAATGATGAAAAAAAAGAAACATAGGCGGATGGGCATGGAAATATAAAAACCAATAGTGCAACCAAAGCATACAAAAAATAAGGGATGCCAAAGCCAGTTATATGACTAACTTGCATCCAGGAGCAAAACTTCCTGTCATCACTATTAAACTTCAATAAGTAAACCCTTCCTGATGCTTGATTAACCAAATCAACCAAAAGCTTCAACAAAGTTGAGCATGCATACTTATCATCAAAGTTGCACCGAAACAACCCCTGCAATAATGTATGCAAGTTGCAATTCAAACTACTAATTATTTTCCAATTTTTTGTATGAATATGATATCTAAAGCCAAGATAAAATTCTGTACCTTTGAATCTATATCCCACTGTTAAAACAGTTTTATCAGCCAAAACAACCTAAACTTTGTGCTTCAACTTGCATGCTGTCAGTTTATTATTGTAGGCTCGTAGACGATCAACTTGCTTAAGTCCTGAATTTTTTTGATATGATATTATGATGTCACGCTGCACTGTGGCAAAAAGATTTCTAATGTAATCAGCTGAGGATTGAGGTGATCCTCCTGTACCTGAAACAACACTATTTTCTTAGGAGTCTTACTATAGCTATAGAAGTATATGCTTCCAGTCTTGTACGATCCATTCTTAAATTTGGAAATAGAAAAGAATAGTAAGATCTAATTTTATTAGCAGAAACCAGGAAAATCATAATTCCAAGTGACTTTGAAATTCATCTCAACAAATAAGACAAACTTGCATAATAAGGAAAGGAAAAAGAACAAGAACAAGAAGATCCATTTTATATAGAGTTTCTCCAGCATGGTATCTAATAAGTAACAACCAAGTAAATAAATACAATTACAAAACCATACTCAATAAATTTGTCATATTCTACAGCCTTGGGTTTTCCACTGATTTTGTCAAACTTCGAGACAAGTAAATCCAATACCACATACTCAGTAGAGCATCTAGCAACTTAGATGAATTGATTTTGCCAATTCTCTCAAACGCGGCCTGAGGTAACAGAAAATCAGAACAAAATCCATTTATATATCTCAGAAACCATAGAACTACTTAATGAAGAGATAGACGAAGATCTTTCTCTTCATAAATTTGACGCTCAAAGACTTCATGGGCTTTAGCATCTCTCTCTAGCCATCTTCTAAACCCCAATCAAGCAAGGTGGCTGGTTTAGGGTGGACCAAGAATGCCTTCAGGAGATTGGGAAAAGGAGTGTCGAGAGGGGGGAAATCTTAGGAAAATGGGGGAAATGCAAATGGCACTCTGCAAAAGAAGGGGAAACGCACTTTCTGAATCTTTTTTTTTTTTTTTGCTTTGGAAAACCTTACTTTTAGTGATGACCATGGTCACCATTGAAAAGTTTCTCATATTTTTTTGTTTTATGAAACCAACAAAAGATATTTTTAACTCTACTCTCGGTGCCTACCATTCAAGGTTGTCATGAAAGTAGGCCATCTTTTGGTGGCGACCATAAGATAGACTTTTAGTGGCAACCTTTACAAATCACCATTAAAAGTTTGGGTTTTAGTGGCAATCCATAGAGTTCACCACTAGAAGAGGATTTCAGTTGTGACTTTTCAATTCGTAGTGATATCTCAAGAAGGCAAATAGAACAAGATATATTTAGTACATGAAGTATGTAACAAAATTCATATTCTCAGGCTTTTGTAGATGTTCTAAAGTATCTGCATGATCAAAATCCATTTCAACAGAAAACCCTAAAATGGTTAACTGATATAGAGATAGAGAGTCGCCAATAAAAAGTAGTGCGATAGAAGTGAGAAACACCCAAATTGCTTTGTTCCAAAGTAGAGCTCATCATTCTTCTCCTTATTTTACCCTCTTTGCTTCAATGACATGGGCACCTCTCCAAGGGATTAAAAAACTTTTTATCAAAAACAAAATGCAGGAGAAAGCCTACTTAACAGAGGGAGCAGAACAATGAATATATTATACCAAACAATTCATAAATATTTAGCAGTAGCAACAACGTATGGAGCAATGTGATATAATGCAAAAAAGAAATACAAATAATTCCCACGTGTCAACCCGTATTATATTATACATCAATGGATGAAAGGATGGGAGAATAGAGGGCATGGAAATTAAACACTAACGGACAACCGATTTATTTTGATAAAGCAACTATGAATAAAGAGGCACACACACACACACAAACTAAGAGTTTTAGAGGATCAATATTGAATTACATTCGAGTTAAGCTTGTATATAAATGTGATATTTTTTAAACTTATCTTGAAGATATAATCCATTGAATTCTATGAGGCAAAAGGATTCAGTAAGTCTAACACTCGCTATATATCTTGAATTTGTTTGATTTTTTTTTTAGATTTTTGTTTAAGGATAAGCAAAAGTTTGAGTTTAGGGATATTTCATATGTGTATAATTAAGCATAAATTTAGTACCATTAACTTTGCTTTTTGTTATTTTTTAAGTGAAATAAATTAGGAATTATTTTAATTTAATGTTTTGTATCGTAGGATCAAAGAAAGATGAAAAAGGTAGAAAAAAATGAAGAAATTGAAGAAAAAGATGGAGAAGTACGGAAAATCAAAGCAGAAGGCCCAATGCCGAGGCGCTGGTAACCCAAAAAGTCCAAAAACATTCCAAAAGAGGGAGCATTGCAATAGTGG
Organism: Gleditsia sinensis; assembly: GCA_037074535.1. NCBI lineage: Eukaryota > Viridiplantae > Streptophyta > Magnoliopsida > Fabales > Fabaceae > Gleditsia > Gleditsia sinensis. Next base: position 15,474,889 of record CM073469.1, on the reverse strand, counting down.
CTGCTTACTGCCATGGTGGTGGTGTGATAGCATGGAAAAATATGAACACTGTAAAGTATAGAGTTTAACCTAGATTGCTATTTCAATGGATCAAAAATTGATTAGAAAAAACCCTAGGCCACTAGGGTGACCAAATTTATAAATAGACAGTCAAGGAGCACCCTAAAGGAGGATCAGATCATAAAAAATCATCTAGAGATTAAAGTCACTCTGAAATTCTTCATCTTATTCTTTATTTTCTTTTGATGTTTTCCATAGCCTTGCGTGGCTAATTTCCATTATTGATTAACTTATAGAAACCTTAGAGTTGGATGATGCTGTGAGATTAGACATTTTCTTTCTATATATTCAAGTTTAATTTTGGGTATTGAAATTTTCTTCGATGCATATTTTTATGGTTTTCTTACTTGATTTCTGGAAAGGGCTCTTTGGTAATTGAATAAGTTTAATCTATGGCTGAATTATTAAATTAAATTCAAAATTGTTTGTTCACTCTAATTTATAAAGCAATTGAGATTTAGTAATCTACTGCATCAACAATTATTAGGTCTTGGAAAAAATATTCAACTAAGTTAAATCCAACCGTATGTTTGAATTATTTAGCTTCATTGATTTTTATAGTTTGTATTAAAATTATTGGACTAAATCTTAGACGCGTGGGTAAAGTTGTTTGACAATTAAAGTTAATTGAATTGCATGTTGAAAATTAACTAAACTTAAAAAAAGATTGGATTAGATTCTAACAATGAATATTTAAATTGAGTTGAATATTATCAATAATTTACTCTGATAGTGGAGATAAACTTAACTAATGCATTCTTATTATTCTTAATATCCAATTTTACTATATTCTTTTTTGCATATTTTCTTTATTACTTTTTATTCTAACTTTCTGTGACAACTCCTATTATTAACTACAAAGGTAACTACTATCACTTTCTATGGAATTAACCCTTGCCCCCTCTACTACCAGTTAGTTTTACAGGGTAAATGTAAATCCCAGTGTTTCCTTTTCTTGGGCCAAGAAGATATTGAGGAGTTGCTTCATATGCCTTCTATGGATGCTTCGCCAGTTTCTTTAAGGGGTGGAGGTGGTCGAAACGAGGAAGATTAGCTCCAATATTATTAAACTGTACGGTCACTGCAATAACTTTGTTGCGACCATTTTGGTAGATGGAGGAAGCAATCCCAATTTCATCAAGGCATCTATCGCTAATAGACTAAACTCCACCTTGTTACTATTCCTCGATGTAATGTTTTTGTAGGCAGTGGTGCTTTTCCTTTGTTCTTATCTCAATTCTCCTTTATTGATTGATAGTGCAAGGCCATAAATTCACCCTAATTTCTATGGGATTAACATGGATGGAATTGACGTGGTTTTTGGTGTAGAGTGGCTTAAAACCTTAGGTCTCATTTTGACTCGCTATCATTGCCTTACAATGGACTTTACATTACACGGAAAATTCATAAAACTACGAGACCCGTCTTTTAATTAATCTCCACCCACTATCTACCAAACAACTGCAAAAGATAACTGCAAGTACTAGATGTGCTCTGTGTCTAAGTGGGCGGGGTATACGGGCATGTTGCTCTTTGTTTGGCCGAAAGCCAGTCCCAAAAAAAAAGTACTATATGCCTCTTTCGCCAAAAAAAATTATACAAACTGACACACCTATTGCGGACCCTACACTGCCAGAATCCATTTCAGCCTTACTGAATACTCATAAATTTTCCAAAAGTAAAAAAATTTAACCCCTAGTCGAAACAATTACCACCCTATCCATTTAATTGGTGGGGCTCGAGCAGTTAATTTGAGGCCATACAAATGTCCCTAATTTAAAAAAAAATGAAATTGATAGGATTATTGCTGAAATGTTGCAATCTGGCACAAGACCAAGTCACTGCCCATTTTCATCTCCAGTTCTCCTCGTCAAAAAGAAAGATGGGTGAAGGAGATTTTGTAGATTACTATTATTTAAATTCCATTACAATCAAAAGCAAGTTTCCGATTCCTACCATTAATAAACTCCTTAATGAACTGCATGGTGCCACCATTTTTTCTAAACTCGATCTTAGGATTGGTTATCACCAAATACGAAAAAAATATATATTCATGAGACAACATTTCGTATCCACCAAGAGTAATTTGAGTTTCTTGTTATGCTATTTGGGCTTACTAATGACCCTGCATCCTTTTTAGTCACTTATGAATCAGGTGTTTCCACTTAATTTTCATAAATTTGTGGCTTTTTTAGTGATATCTTTGTTTATAGTCCTTCCTTACATGAGTGTTTACAGCACCTCAAGCAAGTTTTACAAACTTTAGCCCAGCATAACCTTTTTGCAAAACTCTCCAAGTGCTCTATTAGCCAATCATTGATAGAATATCTTGGCCACGTGGTTTCTTCAGAGCGAGTTAAACCAAATCCCAACGCGCTAGCTGTTCTTCATGACTGGCCCATCCCATCCCACTCCGACAATTACACGGATTCCTTGGGCTCATAGGCTACTACAGGCTCTTCATATAGCATTACGCCCATGCATCTATATGCACCATTAACCCAACTCAAAAAAAGACACATTTCTATAGGGTGAGGAAGCCGCTGCAGCTTTTCTTAAATTGAAGCAATCTTTGATGGAATCCCCGGTGCTAGCTCTTCCAAATTTCAATTCACTTTTGAAGTGGAAACTGATGCCTATGTGCTCGTTCAACCAAAACGCCCTCTAGCTTTTCTCATCAAGCAGCTCAATTCAAAAATAAAAAATGCTTAAAAAATATGTCAAGGAATTATATGTCATCACAGAAGCGGTAAGAAAGTGGCATCACTCCCTTCTTGGAAGATAGTTCTGATTATATAAGCTACCAGAACAATAGCATTACCTTAGCAATGGGGCTAGTCATTCAACCCCAGAACAATAGCATTACCTTAGCAAGTCATTAACCAACCTGGCAGATTCAATAATGCGGTTGATGCTATATCTCGAGTTATAAAACACAGCTCATTCTAGTCAACCTTGTTCTTCTTTGCAGTTTCTTCACTTCAGACAATCCTTATTAATGATATATAAGCTACCAACCTAACCCACCCTCTTTTATTGCCACTACAGCAAGCTATTACCCAAGGGAATGGACAACCTGGATATATAATGGTCAATAGCAGGGTTTTATGTTAAAACTTTATTATACTTTCCCCAGACTTTGAAATTATTTGCCCAACTCCTGCCCAACTCCTTCACGAATTCCATAACAGCCGCTTGGGTGGTCATTCAGGCTTCACCAAGACATGGAATAATTTTCTTCTTTTTATTGGCCCGACATGAAAAAGCAGATACATGACTATATCTCTCATTGTCTCACTTGTCAGCAGATGAAAAGTACCCCTGCTACTTGTCCCATAAAAAAAAAAGTACACTTATTCCTCCATCCGGTTTATTACAGCCTTTACCCATCCCTGACAAAGTTTGGGCTCACATCTCCGTGGACTTTATTGTCTGCTTACGGCCATCCAGAGGCTTTACGACAATGTTCGAAGTAGTTGACAGATTCACAAAAGTTGCGCATTTTGTAGCTCTACCCTCGAATTTCACAGCAGCTTCGGTAGCTTCGACATTCCTTTCTCTGATAGTCCGCTTATTTGGCTTCCTAATCATTATTCTTTTTTTACTGTGACCCCATTTTCATGAGCAATTTTTGCTGTCATCTGCTCAATCATAGCAATACAACTCTTCGATACAGTAGTGTGTATCATCCACAAACGAACGGATAGACAAATTGAAAGATGTGAACCGAGGTTTGGAACAATAGCCGAGGTCTTTTGCTTACTACAAACCTTGCAAGTGGCATTAAGCTCTTTATGGCTAGAACCCAGCCACCTCACTAGGCTATGCTCCAAGAAACTAGGCAAATGATGTAGTGTACCTAAACCGCCTCCAAGTTAGAGAACAGCGTTTTTTTTTGGACAGATAAGTTAGAGAACAGTTGAACCAGGTATAGCATCACAACCTAGAACGAGCCAAGAAACATATGAAAGAAGCTGCTGATAAACATAGCATGGCTCAAGGTTCACAAATATAGAACACATTCCCTGGCAATTCAGCTCGACTTTAAGCTAACCAACCGATTTCATCATCCCCAAAAAAATTGGGCCTGCTGCTTATGAAATAGCCTTAACCCCAGAAGCCAAAATTCACCGTTTTTCCCGTTTCAGTACTACTCAAACCTTACAAAGACCCATACTACTCTCTCCAGACCCACCGTTCCATCACCCTCAACTAAATATTGAACCTGTAGAGAACGATACATCTATGAAGACGGCACTATACCCAAGTAAATTTTAGTTGAATGGGCCCACCAACACTGTGAGGAGATTTTGGTAAGATCTCCAAACGATCCAAGCCCTTTACCCTTACCTCAGACTAATTGTCATGCCTGATTCTGGGATTCCAGAAAACTTGGGTTGTGATTGCTTTTAGAAAATATTTTCTATTTTTATTTTTTAAAATTAGTTTTCATTTTTCATTTTTTTTAAAAAAAGTGATAATCTTTTATTTTCACGTTATTTTCATTTTGACCAGTTATCAAATGCTACTAAGTTTAAATACATCAATAATTTTTACATTTTATATTTTTTTTTTATTTTTTTTAATTAATTACAAAAATGTCATCCCCTTTTGATAAAAAAAAAAAAACAATGAAAACGCTGATTTATTGCTTTCAAAATTTTCATTAATGTAGCTCCATTTCCTCAAAATGAAAACAACAAATGTTATCTAAACATACTTTTATATCTATTTTTTTATTTTTAGTGAAAAAAATGGTAAAACCAAACACACAGAGCCTGCTTGCTCTGTAAAAACATTTTCTTTTTCAAATTTTCACGATGTAGAAACATGTTTGGTTTATAAAGTAAAAACATGATTTGAAAAAATTGAAAAGATGAAAACATGCTTGGTTTTGAATTTTCAAGAAACTTAAAATTATGCACACAAATTTTCTCCAACAATCCTTGCAAGTACTACTCCAATGTCTTTGCACAGCTTCGTTATCCTTAGCATAGTTGCATGATCATGCTGAAGGCTTTTGAACCACCCCCTCGAATCGCATTATATTTAATATGATATGCTTAAAACCTAGCTACCTAGAGTCAAACCTTCATAAACACCAACATCTTTGCTGTAAAATCATCTGTCTAACCCAGCCTCTTTGAAAATCCTATTATCCAACGACTAGCTATGTCCCTCAAGATATACCTCCACATCCAACTTCACCCATTTCTCCCTTTAACATTGTTGCCTTGAACCATTTCTGTTTTTGCGTCGCTCTCCTCTGTCTTTCTACTCGTGAGCTATTGCTCTTTCGTCTGCGTTCTTCTGCTTCGTTCTCTGCTTTAGCGTCTCCAGCTTCGCTTTCTGCTTCCTCTTCTCGTCATTCCTCTCTCTGCTTCTACCGTGCGTCGCGTTTTGTTCCTGTTGCTGCTCTATTTTCCCGAGCTTCTTTTTGTTTTTGCTTCTTCTTCCCGAGCTCCTCTGCATAAATGCTATTTTCTCTACCTCAATGCCAACTGCTCTGCTACGTCATTCAACTTCTACTTGTTCGTCCCTGCGTTGGCATGCTATATAACGGGTCACTTTTGCACTCTACATGCACTTGGCATTTTCAGCACAGCTAGCAACTTCAAAGGCTTCCACCCACTGCATGATGACCCCTTTGGGGTTAAGATCGAACAAAATCACTATTAAATATGGCTCATTTCCATAGGCGCCAACCCTAAACGGATGACCACTTGCGGTTCCCATCCTCTCCAAAATCACCCATCAATTTCTTCTTGAGCTAGTCGTTTCCTTTCCACAAGAAGAAGTCAACATGGTACTCTGGTCTAAGCAACGTCATCCAGATGCCACTGGCTAGTTTACAGTCCCACAAAACATGCCACTATGCATAGAACCGTGTGCTTCATGAGCTCTGTGCTTCGACGGCTCTACATTTGCGTGCTCCGTCAGTGGTGTTAGCGCTCCATCACTAGCAGCCGTTGATATCGACTTCGTCATACCGTATTGTTTCACTACTGCTTGAGAAGACTGCGACGAATCTCTCAGTCCTCTAGAACTAACCATGTCTTCGGTACCTTAGCCCATCTTAATCCTCCAGAACTCCCCATCTCAACACTCCCAAGCAAGAACAGTAAATAATGAACCCAGCAAATTAACGAAAGAATATATATATATATATATATATATATATATATATATATATATATATATATATATATATATATATATATATATATATATTAGCTTTAATAATTACAAAATAGTTACGCGATTTCATTTTATGTTTTCAGTTTTCCACAATTTGAGAAGGAAATGATGAAAAAGCCTTTCAAAAAATTTAACCAAACATGTTTTCAAACCCATTTTCTGTTTCCAATGAAAATGATAACAGCAAATGAGGTAATCAAATAGGCTCTTGGTTTTTCAGAATTCTCGATTTTAAAAGCCCACATTGTCATAAATTGCATTTCCAAGGGCCAATTTTTCGAAACTAGCCAATATGATCCTTTTCTTTACAAAAATAAGAAACAGAAAAGAATGAGAGTGAAGCAAATGAGTAAAGTGAAATTCTTAAAAATAAAATCAACTCGTCCAACGTAGGTTTCATTTTACATGTTTTTTTTTATCACGAAAAAAAATTCCTTAGATAAAATTCAATTAACAAACATGTATTTTTCTACCACATTCAAACTACATGGCCTTTGATCCCTGTAAAGGGTACGTAGGCTTTAGGTTTTCCTAAATCAAGTCTAAACTTGTACTTCATATTTTGAATTTTCCCACCATCATCTCCACAGACCCTAGCAGAGCACCACTTTCGTTTGATTTGGTAGCAACCCCCTCACCCTTTTTTTCTTCCTCATGTTTTATTCTTCTCTTGGAAGATTTTTTTCTTCCTTTTTGGAAGTGTTCTTTTCTTCGTAGGAGTTGTGGTTCTTAGAATATTATCTTGAAGATTGACAACTTATTTGTAATATTTCAAAATTTTTATTTTTAAATAATAATGTTTTGCTATAAAAAATACAAATTTTTATTGTAAATGATTATGTTTTGCTAAAATTAAATATATTTTTAAGTAAAATTATTATTTTTTGCTTAAAATAATTATATTGGCTTTTAATAAATTTTTGTTGTATTTTTATAAATATTTTTTCTTTTATTATGCATAAAGATATTTATTTTGAGATTTTTTTATTACAATTTTTATCAAGAAAAATCATAATTCAAAAGTTTAACTAGAATGTAAATTTTTAAAAAATTTTGGGATATTTTAAGATAAAAAACAGAATTTATTTAAATTTATATAAAAGAAATCCTATTATTTAATTATTAAATAATATTAATAATATTATTATTATTAGAAAACAAAGGTGCAAGGAACGGACGCACGAGCAGAGAAGAAGTATTTTCTCTCTCTAAAATGTTTTTTTTTAATTTCTCTCTAAGATTTCTCTAATTCTAGATGTCCAATTGAGATACCGGAGTACCGTTGGACTCGTGGCGACGAGAGCTTCAAAACTTACTGATCATTTTCGCCGAAATTTTATGAATAGTAACTTAAAGATAAATTTTCTAAAATACTGGATTTTTTATGGTTTTTGAAGATTTCAACTTAGGGCTTTTGTTAAGGATGTAGAATATTAGTTGTAGGATAAAATTTACGGTCAGAAAATGTGATTTGGTGGTTTATTTTGCAAAATTTACTTGGTGAACAGTACTATGAACAGTTACAAACAGTGCCTGTGAACAGTATCTGCGCGTAAATAGTGTTTTCAGCCGTGCATGAACAGTGCTAGCATCCCGGGATCATTTTTAATGTCTAATTGATCAAATTCATATGGAAAACGTGGATTTTGGGGCTGTCCAATCTGGGGCCCTTACCCTGTGAGTGAATATAATTTACTATAACGCATTTTTAAATCTCTCTCATGTCCATACATTTAAAACAAAGTTTTAATTGTGAATAACATAAATTGAATTTCATGTTTATATTGATTTATATTCTTAGAAGCTATAGGACATGCAGAACAGACCTTTAATAAGTCCCTCCTGAATTTATGATGAAAATGTAGTATTATGTTACACTTTATTGAATCTTATAATTGTATCATCTTTCATATTATTTCATATGATTTGTGTTATAAATTATACCCAACTGTTTCATGAATATGGTGAAATTGAATTTGTATTTGAGTTTCAAATGTGTCATTGATACTGGATATTATGGTTTATCTGGACTGAAATGAAAATGTTGTATTTCTGATTTTGGAAAATGAATTTCTATGTCGGAACTCTGTCCGAGGAATATCTTGGAAGGGAGGGATATATTTTGTCTTGAAAATAATTTTAACCTCATAAATTTCAATTTTCCTTTCAGTTTATATTTTTGGTTTATTAAACTAGTTTATTTTGGAGGAATCATTGATAGAAACACTGTTAGCTAGCGACAGAGATAGCTAGCATTGGTGCACCATGAAACCTTAGCTAGCAAGAAAGTTGCTAGCCCCTTGTGCGAACGGGCACATGAGGATTGAATTATGAATAAGTATGGAGTTGAGTATGTCTCCTCCAATAACCAATGGCAATTGGCCTGGTTACTTATGATGAGAATGAGGTGATTTACCCGTCCTATTGCTATGTGCTTAGGGCAGTCAACATATGGAAAGATTAGGGAGTTAAGGAGAGCTCCTCCCAACCTTATGATATGAATTATGAGAATATGATGATTTACCTGTCCCATTGCTATGTGCTTAGGATAAAACAATGTATATGGTGATTGCCCTTACCAGGCTTTGTGCTTGGGTATAAAAAGTATAATTATGGATCTACTTTGAGTCCTCCTCTAAACATTTTTTTTATAAAGAGTTATCTTCCTATTTCCTTATCTGATTTTGAAATTATTGTTTATTATACTAAATCTTAAGATTTTAGATTTTCTTTTAACAAAATTTACCTTCTTTAAAGTTTTAGTTTGTTGTTATATACATTGATTTAGATAATGTTATATTATACCATAATTTCGATTTATGAAAACTCGTGCGAACGGTCTGTTCTGTTTCAGTTATAGTAAACTATATTTGCTCACTAAGTTGTCAAACTCACTACACGATATTTTCACTTTTTTTTTCAGATAGTTGACCAGCTAGACGATATGATCTCTAGGTGAGCCTACTTTGTTTCCAAGGCTCGTAGATTTTAATTTACATTTTACTTGTACTCTAGAGTTGCTCCATATATCACAGGCAGGATCTCAACTTCCATTTGTAGAGTATTTATGTATATTTGAGATTATTGAATTTATACAGTAAGCTCTCAAATGAATGTGATTATGTGTTTGGTTACAATCTATACTATTTATAAGAAAATCATTTATATGTATCATACTAGAGGCTTACTGGATGAGATTATTCTCAAAACCCATGCCGGTTACGTACTTCTATTTTTGGGTCGTGACAAAGTTGGTATTAGAGCATTAGGTTTCCCTGTGACTATCGGAGCAAAGGATTCTTTAGTAGGACCTTTAGTATGGGTATGAGCCGGACATATATTATACTTCTGGTACTGTTGAAGGATTCTATAGGATTTCATTTTCCTTTCTATTCCAAGATAGCTAAAATTCCTAGTATAAGGTTTATTGAATATTGTGACATTTTTTTAAAAAAAAATATCTATGGGTCAATTATTGCCTGAAAGTGAAAGGGATAGGTATCCTTGAGAATTTAAAGAATTAAGACAAATGCCAATTAAGATCGTTTTTGAATATAATATTCATTTTACCTCGTTGTCTAGTTATGATAGACTTTGATATGATACTGAGAATGGATTGGTTGGTATCAAACCATGCCATTTCGGAATGTCACTTTAGGTGATTAAATTCAATATTCTTAGAAAAAAAGTTTTCTTTATACAGAGAGACCATAGTGAGATATCCAATAATCTAATCTCTGCTTTAACAGCCCATAAGTGATTATAAAAATGTGCCAAGGATATTTGGCAGTGGTGAGAGATATTGATATGACGTATGCTAGTGTAAATCAGGTTCTAGTGGTCAAAAAAAAATTCTGATGTAATTCCTGGGGAATTGCCAAGATCACCTCGAAACGTAAAATAAAATTTAGTATTAATTTACTTCCTGAAACCTAACCAGTGTCTGTCTATACCCCCTTATAGAATGATATTGACTAAACTTAAAAAAAAAGTTACAAGACTTGTTAGACAAATTATTTATATTCTCTAGTACTTTCCTTGAGGCGGTCTAGACCTATTTGTGGAAACGAAAGATGGATCACTATGACTATGCATAGATTATAGACAGTTGAATAAGGTGACAGTATGAAAAAGAAAAATCCATTACCTCGTATCTGTTTAACCAGTTATAAGGTGCTCAATATTTTTTCAAAAAAAAAAATTTGATATGGGATATGAGTATCATGAATTGAGGATAAGAGAAGAGGATATTCAAAAAATTTCTTTTAGGACTCATTATGGACATTATGAATTTTTGGTTATGTCATTTAATTTGACAAATGTCCAAGCTTTATTCATAGATTTAATAAATAGAGTACTTAAGCCATTCTTGGATCAATTTATTATTATAATTATTGACGATACACTAAAATATTACAAAAGTTCAAAAAATCATAAGCAACATTTAAAGATAGTTTTACAAACTCTAAAGGAGTATGTTTAGCAAGGATGGTATCCAAATAGAACCTAAGAAAATAAAAATGGAACAGCAATGGCTACGTTCTACTAAAGTTACAGATGAAGATCCAAATCTAATTTGCGCTTCCTGCGGTTGTCTGCCGTCCATTCTATTTGAGCAATAGTTGGATCAGGTATATGAACATATGCTTGTAAGGCATCAATCAACTCCTCAGCATTTGAAGCCGAGATGAGAAGTCGTCGTGCTAAGTGTGGGATAAACCTCTGTTCCACAGCTTGATCTAGAAAAGACAACAGACCATCAAAGAAGTGATTAAAATTTAACAAACCTATCGGTTTGTGATGCATATTCAGTTGTGCCCAAGAGACTATTTGAAAAATCTCCTCTAAAGTACCAAAACCACCTGGTAAGGCAATGAAGGCGTCAGCATTGCTCATCATTCTAGCCATGCGTTCATGCATGGAAGCTACTTTATATTCTTCCCCAATTGTCTTCCCTATGATGCTGGATGCAGCTAGAGCTGTAAGAATAATACCTAGAACTTGGCATCCCCCTACATGTGCAGCTGTAGCCACACACCCTATTAACCCACGGTTACCTCCACCATACACTAAATGAATTCTTCTCCTAGCCAGCACCATACCCAGATTTTGTGCTACTTTAACATACTCCCCATCTTTTTCAGGACTGGAACCACAAAAGACATAGATATTTCGAAACTAACGGAATGCGGTTCCCTCCATAATTGCTCTTACTTTAACTTTGAGTATAGACAAAGATACTAATGTAAGCATTTGAGAAGGGCATATTTATAATAGCTATGCGAATAGGCCGGGTATTATTAGAACATCTATGTGAGTGATTGGTGGATATCAGCTAAATTAAAGGTAAAAAAATTTCAAAAATGACGGCAAGCATATATATGTACAGTAATTATGACTGTGACCCATATTAAGCACATAAAGAGCATAAGATAAGATATCACCAGAAATCTGTCTTTTTTTTTTTTGATGATGTCTTGATTCTTGTAGAAAAGTTATAGGTGATAGCCGTCATTGTAAAAAAAAAGAGTGAAAATGCAAACCAATTAATTGTTGAAGAAGAACAATCAAATGGTTTATTTTGTTTTCTCAATGTTTTTGCTAGTCGACTATCGGTATTATTAAGTCGATTAGCTATTTTGAGAAATTTTAATTTGGACTGGTTATTTTACAGTTGATTGATTACATTTATTTTGAAGCAATCAACTGCTTCCTACCAGTTAGCTACGTACTCTTTGTTTTTCACAGACTTTTATAAGTTCGAAAATGTTTCTTTTCCACCGAATATCAACATCTTTAAAGTAGATTCTAGCACATATATTAAAAATTTGCGGCCACCGATTTTAATGCTTTTCAATGTTTGTCCAAATTTTTTACTTTCTATTTTGGCACCATTTTCTATTATGCTTTTCGTCTGTTTCATTGCATTCTCTCTCATTAATGGTTGGCATTAAATGCAAGATTTTTTTCCCTCATTGCAAGGAAAGATAATTTCTTTTTTTTGAAACTCGGTTATTATGGTGTCCAAGTGGTTAGTAGATAAAGTAATGAAAAGTTTGAAAGACATAGACAGATGATGACCTTATGGTGTTTTGATGACTGTGATCAAAAGAATTAGTGGTGTTGAAGTTCTTGAAGAATAAAATATGGGAAGTATGATTTAAATTAATCTTTGAACTCTTAATTTGAAAATATGGAGAATATTTTGAGAACTACATCTGAAAATAATGAAAGGATCAAGGTACTTGAATTAAGGGATTATACCATGCGAAGATGAGTTTAGTATCTAGGATTTGAATTATGTTGAGATTGAAAATTTATGTGTGAATAATTGTTGAGAAAGGAGAAATTATTTGTCCTTGAATGAATTTGCTCATATCCGTGATTTACTCGTCCAATTGCTATGTGCTTAGGACAGTCAACATATGGAAAGGTTAGGGAGTTGAGGAGAGCTCCTCCCAACCTTATGATATGAATTATGAGAATATGATGATTTACCCGTCCCATTGCTATGTGCTTGGGATAAAACAATGTATATGGTGATTGCCCTTACCAGTCTTTGTGCTTGGGTATAAAAAGTATAATTATGGATCTACTTTGAGTCCTCCTCTAAACATTTTTTTATAAAGAGTAATCTTCCTATTTTCTTATCTGATTTTGAAATTATTGTTTATTATACTAAATCTTAAGATTTTAGATTTTCTTTTAACAAAATTTACCTTCTTTAAAGTTTTAGTTTGTTGTTATATACATTGATTTAGATAGTGTTATATTATACCATAATTTCGATTTATGAAAACTCGTGTGAATGGTCTGTTCTGTTTCAGTTATAGTAAACTATATTTGCTCATTGAGTTGTCAAACTCACTACACGATATTTCCACATTTTTTTTCAGATAGTTGACCAACTAGACGACATGATCTCTGAGTGAGCCTACTTTGTTTCCAAAGCTCGTAGATTTTAATTTACATTGTACTTGTACTCTAGAGTTGCTCCATATATCACAGGCAGGATCTCAGCTTCCATTTGTAGAGTATTTATGTATATTTGAGATTATTGAAATTATACAGTAAGCTCTCAAATGAATGTGATTATGTGTTTGATTACAATCTATACTATTTATGATAAAATCATTTATATGTATCATACTAGAGGCTTACGGGATGAAATTATTCTCAAAACTCGTGCCGGTTACGTACTTCTATTTTTGGGTCGTGACATTATCTCTCCAGATCTATAACATGTTCTCCACATCAAGAAAGAAGGACGCTTTTAAGGAGACAATCCTTAGAAAAGGTTGACTAGTGGGTTGCCTACATATGAATTTCTTCTTGTATTCTTCTCTATTTTTGAAGTTGTAATGCCACCAAAAGGTTCCCTTTTAGTGATGATCTTTATAGGTTGCCACTAAATGGTTAACTTTGAGTGGTGACCCTGTTGAAGTCACCATTGAAAGATTATAAGATATATATTCTTCAGGACTTTAAGTGGCTTAAGTCACTATTGAAAGTCTTTTGTGGCAACTATTGAGTTGCCACAGAAAGCTTTTAGTGGCGAATTCTCTTGAGTCACCACTAAAAACTAAGATTCTATGGTGACTTTGTAAAGTCACCATGAAATGTTTGAAATTCTTTTTTAAAAAAAGTACTCCTGGGGCAATGGCTTGTAGTGGCAACTTCTATTGAGGTGCCAATGAAAGTAGAGATTTAGTGGCAACTTTGTAAAGTCGCCATGAAAGGTAAAAAGAACACACAAAAATTTCCCCTTTCTCATCCCAAAGCTCACCGCACCTTTCTCACTTCTCCCTTACATTTCCCCCATTGTCATTCACGGTCAACCCAAAGCTAACTTCACCTCTCCCATTTCTCCCTTACATTTTCCCCATAATCACTCACGGTCACAAAGCTCGCCTCGCCTTTCCTTCTTCTCTAGAGCTTGGAAATCTGAATAGTCTTATTAACTTGGACTTTTATAACAACATATCAAGTACCATTCCTATATCACTGGAAAAAAAATCTTGTCTTTTTGTAAGTATGGTTAAATCTATATTGCTTTTTTTAAGGATGACTAGACTGTGCAATGTATTTTGCTTCCTTTGATTCTTTGTTTTAATTATTTTATTTTTTAGAAAGAATATTTGATGTAAGAAAGATTCAGAAAACATTTCGAGTCAAGTATAAGTTCCTATGTGTTGACTCCATTGATGTGCCTTAAATTTTTTTAATGATAACACACATGTAAAAAGTGGTTTTTAGGAAATGAAATGTTTTTGCAATTGATTATCAAGCTATCATGAAGATATCTAAGGAATGCATGAAGGCTTGCCTATGGATTTAAGGCAAAGGAACTAAAGTTGAAGATTGTTTTATCTCTTAGGTTTCCCTAGTCTTAGCATTTGTGTAATAGAAAAACTTATAGAACTCTTAAGCTCTTGAAAATGCTTTTAAAACTCTTTAAGTTTGGTTTTCTATGTTTGTTGGTTGACTAGTTTGTAAAAATGCTCAAAACAAAGTTTTTCAAAATACTATAGAAGCTTGCCAAGTTTAACAGGCACCTATAGGTTTATATTGGAGTAATTTTACAAATTAAGTGACCAACTTGTGCCTAGTAATGGCTTTAGATTCCTATTGGCTTTTGAAATTTGAAAAATAATGGAGAAAAGCACCAACAGGTGCTTATAGTAGCTAATAGACGTTTATATTGTTATGGAATTTTGAATTATAGAACAATAGACACTTATAGACATTCTAGAACTCTAGAAATCAGGTATTTAACACGATAATAGGCACCTATAAAATTTAACAGTCGACTTGTTGGTCAATCGAAAAAAGAAATTTATAGACTTACAACAGTCATATTTCATTGATTTCACTTGTAAATGACCCACAATGGCTATAATCTTCATTTCCTTATAATATCGAGTTCCGTTGAATTTTGAAGAGAATTGTACATAAATCATTCTTTCATCTTTGGGCTCTTGTTCTTCTCTGTTTTTCTGATATGGGGTTAATTGCAATTCATACATTCTGTCAAAGAGTTTCTAAAAGCCTCTATTTAATTCTTTTGTGAGGTTTGAGTCAAGGGAAGCTTCTTTGACAAATTTGGGTGTGGAAACCCAATTGTGATTATTGTAAAGTCGTTCTATTGTGAGTGACCCTGATTTTCCAAGTTTGCAAAACTGAGTGGCTGTAGTGGCTCAAAAATGCCTATGTTAAACTTGTAGTATAGTGGAAATCTCAAGTTGCAGCTCAAGACTGGACATAAGGCCAATGGTTGAGTTGAACCCGCATAAATCTTTGTGTTTTCTTCTCCACTCCCTTGCTTATCTTTCTATTTTTTCTGAGCATCTCTATTTTAGCTTTACTACATATGTTCTTTCATTTATCTTGTTGTCTTTGTCTTTTCGGGTTTGTTCAAACTGTTTTAAAAAAAAAATTCTAAGATTGTTGCAAATTTGTTTTCTACCAATTTATAAGTTGTCTCTTACAAGCTTGTTTTTATTTGAGACAAATTCTGGTTTCATTTTTTTTTATATAAAGGCTTGCTTTTGGTTTATAAAAAAGATTTGTTTTTAAGCTATGCAAAAATTGTTAAATAATCCTGTCTTCCAAACTCTAGTGTAAAAATTCTAAAACACCTAATTCACCTGGGTGTGCACCATTCCTAACAAGTGGTATAAGAGTTTGAGCTCTTATCAAAAGACTTAACCTTCTCAAGAGTTACATGGTCAAAATAGGTGATAGTGTTTTGCCTAAAGGGTATTCCATTAATAAGCCTTCAAGTTTTAATGGTCAGAACTATACCTATTGGAAGTTTAATATGAATATTTTCATTAAGGCTATTTACATTGACCTATGGGGAGTCATTAAAAATGGTCCTGTCATTCCAATTGTTGTTGAAGGAGTTTAAGCAAGATTTAAGCCCAAAAGTGCTTGGACAAAATCTGATAAGAGGAATATTTAGTTAAATGCCAAAATAAAAAATATTCTTACAAGTGCTTTGAGTCAAAATGAGTATTTTATAGTTTTAAACTGTAGTACTACTAAAAAGATGTGAGAAGCTTTAGAAATAGCCCATGAAGGTATAAGAGAAGTTAAAGAATATAGAATCAACACTTTCACACACCATTATGAACTGTTTAAATGCCAATGGGCAAAGGTTATATAGAGCTTGGAGGACTTACTTGCATAAAAGGTACCAAATGTATAGCACTAATGAAGAAAGACTAGCGAATCCACTGAAATAGTTAGTGATGATGATTGAAGGCACTTGATCAATTATTTTGGCTCAAGTGATTTTTAGGTACTGCACTAATAACATATTTAAATTGCACTCTCATATGAAATGTGTAATGAAAGTGATTATGAAATTAAATGCAGGGTCAAAGTTCAAGAAATACACAAAATAAAGCCAAACAAATAATAAAACATATATGTAGTGCTCTGTCATTTGAAGAAATTGAAGAATCAACGTTGAGATTTTATAATAACCTACTTAATTACAATAATAAAATTATGTGCGTGTTTTATCTATTGTTGAGTGTCTATGATATTTTATCATAGAGAAATCCTGATACTGGAGAAAAAGCTCTAATTGACCGAATATAGGAGCTGCAGTATACAAGTAGGAATAAAGAAGGGGAATTTTATCGTGGTCAAATTCAAAGTCCCAAGAAATTCATGTATAATTTCATTTTATTAAATTATTTATATTATTGTTCTTATTCTAAATCTTTGCTCAAATTTTACGTTAGGCCAACTACAAGAGATTATACAATGACAAACACAAGATGAGTCTCGTCTTACCAATGACAAATTATTGACCCAAGTACTTATTCAAAGGAAGGAATATTTTCAAGACAAATGCTACAGAGCTAGACCTCCACTCAAGAGAGCCGGTGACCAAATCACTGTCGAACACCTTAAAGAGAAAAAGAGTAAAATATTTGAGGAGGATGTTGTGGAAGTACTTGAAGAAATGAGATTATGACAAGTGTGGATGAGAGTAGAGTTTGAAGGAAGGCTGCAAGTGCAAATGGCTTCTTTACTCTCCTCTCTCCAATAGCTATTTCTATTACATATTGCAATAACCTATACTAGTTGTTCGTGTATTATGCATATGTTTTAGTTGTGTTACCAGTACTGTTCATAATAGAATAACTGTTAGATTAGTTTATTTATTATATGTTTATAAAATTTCAATTACTGGTTTAAGTTTTGAATGGTTGTTTAATTCAGGTTTGTGATGGCTTTTTAGGTGGTATTGCTTTAAATGGTTGTGCTGATTTTATGAATGCAGACAATAAGATCTTTCGTTTTGATTACATCAACTACTGTAAATTTGTTATTGATTAGCCCTTCTTATATGTGTTATGGTTCCATTGTAATGGTTGTTAGCAAAAGGTTGATTTAGTTTGCTTATTTAGTGTAGTATTTATATGGAAATTCTGTAGAACATTGTTGTTAAACGGTTTTATTTAAATTAGGTTTTTAAAGTATTAAGTAAATGCCAAGGTGCTTAGCATATATTATTAAATGTCATTTATAGTTGCTTATGTTACTATGTGCATATATCTTCTTGTGACCGTTGCGTAGCCTTAACTTTTCATAATTGGTACTAGTGATATATACTTGTGAACACTGAATAGTGATAAAGCTCGTGAGTCGTGGCATTTTGTACTTTTAATGACATTAAAAGTTGAGAAGACAATGCCCCAAAAATTTATAGTTTATTGGTAAGGTGTGAGTTGATTCAGCACATCAAATCTTTTGTTTTTTCTAAGGCATTTTAAAATTGAAGGCTCCTGGTAAAACCATGGCATTTTAAAACACTTAAAGCATTTGAAACTTCAACCAAATGGGGTCACCGGCCAAGAGAGAACCAATAAAGTTGTATAGCCCACGTTGGGGAATCATTCATCGCATTCCTCTTCACTGAAACCATAGCTTTTACAAATTGTAGTGCTAAACCAAAGTTTCTAAATTCTGATAGTTATTCTGTTGCTTTTATTTGCAAATTTGGGATTTTTTTTTTCCTTCAGATCCTAAAGTTACCTTTCCCGTATTTCGTATCAGTGCTTCATAGTAAAAATAAAAATAAATAAGAACTTAAGAGCCTATTCTAATTTGATAGAGTGGAGTCCGTTAATCTTACTTCTCCTTTTCCCTGTAAATCATTTTTTTTCCTTTTTAGATTCATTAGAATTTGTACAGGAACAAATGCACAAAAGTTTGGTCATACTTTCTGGGAAGAATTAGAAATAAGTTAATGATCATATTTTCTCACCTCCAAATCCTTTTTCAGTGCTGCATTATCAATAATAGGGTTAAAAAAAAGAATTTAATTTACCATTCTAACAAAAAATTGTGGAGAAAACCATGAATGATTGCCCAGTAACCCCATTTGATTGAAGTTTCAACTATTTCATATGTTTTAAATTTAAAATGCCATGGTTTTGAAGTTGCATGGGGTTTGCACTTGAAAAGAGGATGCATGGGAAAAATCTTGGAAGACCATAGCAGGCTGCAATTATTGTGTTTTTTGGTATTGTTAATTCTGTTTTAAAATTCTGATATGGCCTGAGAGTTAAAATACTGTGTCTGTGTCAAAACAAATCAATGACAAAGTAGGGTGGGGCGCTTTTTGTAGAACTTCATCAATTGGAGAATTAATCCATTGCGATTGGGGTGTGGTGTTGTGTTTTATAGCTTCTCTTGTTTAGATATCCATTGAGCTTTAAACCCGTTATTGCACTCCAGTTTTTAAGGATTGTTAGATTTTGCTCGTTCCTTATTATTACACTCACCAGTTCTAAACTCGTAGTATAGCAAGACTTGCTAAACAAGGTTCGTATAGTTATACTTAATGACTCTCCATTAGTAATAAAATCCATAAGGTTAATTAAATTGCAACTTGGAGCAAATTTTTGTTAGTGTTTTGTTGCTTATTATTGGCAGTGAATTTAATAGCATTCCCTTTCTTCGTGGCTATCTTGTGATTCTCCCAAAGGATTAGCCAAGGGAGATTGGGGGACTGATATATAGAGGTTTATAACCTTGGGAGCAAGGGTGCAACAGCACCCTTTGAAGCGAGGGTGCTGCTCTGCACCCTTGACAGCAAGCTTGCTGATTTGCACCCTTGCTGTCACGTGTAGCAGCACCCTCGACAGCAAAGGTGCTGCTCTGCACCCGTGACAGCAAGCATGCTGATTTACACCCCAGATAACAAAGGGTGCTGCTCTGTCATGACTAGTGTCTCATTTTGGGTTCTGTTTAAATGGATGGATTTATACTATGTGAGCTAATATGCATAAGCAGCCTTTTTTATCTTGGGGGCATGTGCTGGGTATCTTTTCTGATGGATTTGATGCTGGGTTGATGCTTATTCGTGTTTGATTTCATTTGTAGGAGGAGGAATTGTTGTTTGTTTGATCTGATTCAGTATTGAGCAGAAAAAATGTATTTTCTATTTCCTGGTAGTGATACCTCATCAGATTTCAGTCTCTAGCCAGTGTTTGTGTTCTGAGGTTGGGCTTTGCTCGGTTTATATCTCTTTTGCACCGTCATGTAGATTTTGGTAAGGTTCCTAGTGGATGATGGCTGGGTTCTTGTCTATTAGGGGTGTTTTTAATTCTATCTTTGATATTATCCTTGATTTGTTTTGTTGTCACGTGGAAAACAAGCATTCTTTCTTTTTAATAGTCAAGTGTAGCGTGTTCTTCTCTTTTCTATTTTGTGATATGTTCTGAGTTAGATCTCACATTAATTCTGATTGATTTTTGTTCATTTTTTCCTGTCTTGAACGCTTGTTTGTATTTGTTAAGAGTCTTGACTATGCTAATTTGAATACAGAAATTGAAGCTTCAGCCCAGAACATTAAACATCAAATGAAATTTCTTGCATTATCATTTGAGTGTTGAAGAGCTGAATTGTTTTAAAACTATTCCCATTTGTATACTTTGTACTAGACTTGATGAAATGAATGCTATAATTAAATAAGCTTACATTGTACAATGCACTTTAGGAAATGTGAACAAGCTAGATTGGGTTTGAGTCTCCTAACCTGCAAAGTTTCTCTTTGATGTGGTACATGGCCACCAGGCTAGAAGCTTGTACCTCTTTACACGGCCAAGTATGTTTGTATTGTTGAACTTTGGACGTATTTTAGGCTTGGCTTTTCTTTTGACATAAAAGTGTCATGTGCATAATATTTGATTTAATTTGTGCTCGGAGTCGATTTAATTTGTGGTATGGGCATTTTCTGCTTGGATTATTGTTTATTATTTCTTCTCATAATATTACATATAATTTATTCATTTATTCTTATTATATATAAACATGAATAAATTTTGATTAGGCCTCGTAAGAAAATATATAACATTTATACTCGGGTATATGATTTAAATAACATAGTATTTGAATAGTTGAGAATGTTTGTTGTATTTAAAATTATATACATATATAACATTTTATTAATTTGTTTATTTCTCCTATTTTTTATCATATAAAAATAGTTTTAACCATAGCAATATCACATGTTTCTTCAGAAAAACATAGGGAATTCAACTAAATCCCTTTTCAATGGTGGCAACATCCAGTAGTTTGGGGTAAAAAATAAAAGTATATTTATCATCACTGCTGAAAGTGACTATTCATTTATGTTAAAAGATTCAGCAGCAATCATTTTTGCCACTGAATCCCTTTCTAATGGCAACATTTAGTCATTATTAAAAGTGAACATTTATTTATATTACTTTCAGTGGTCACTAAAAGGAGACTGTAATATCCAAAAAAATTTATTTTTAAATAATAATGTTTTGCTATAAAAAAATATATTTTTATTGTAAATGATTATGTTTTGCTAAAAGGAAGTATATTTTTAATTAAAATAATTATTGTTTTACTCAAAATAATTATATTGGCTTTTAATAAATTTTTGTTGTATTTTTAGAAATATTCTTTCTTTTATTATGTATAAAGATATTTATTTTGTGATTTGTTTTATTAAGATTTTTATTAATAAAAATTATTATTTAAGAGTTTAACTAAATTTTTATGAAAATATAAATTTTTAGAAATTTTTGGGATATTTTAAGATGAAAAACGGAATTTATATGAATTTATATAAAAAATATCTTATTATTTAATTCTTAAATAATAATAATAATAATATTTTAAAAAAACAAACAACAATTAAAAGGAAGAAGAATCGGAAGTGGGAAGACGGGGGAAACAAACCGGAAAAAAAATATTTTGATGAATAATGAGTGAATAGTAACCTTCAACTTTCTCTTTAAATCTGGAGTGCCTATTGGCATCCAATATCAAAACTGAAGGTGTTACTGTATTCAGGACGAAGAATACTATGATTTTGACCGATTAGTTTTTCAAATCAATTGTTGAATCGTCGTAGATCTGAAGTAGAAAATATCAGAAAAAGGTAAATTCTAAAACTTTTACTTAGAGACCTCCAATTGAAATTCTGACGCCGTAGATAGATTCAGGAGCTAGATAAACCTTAGGATATGTATATTTTTTGTCATCTAACAACCTTTTTGTTCATCGTGAATAGTATTTTTCGGCGGGTAAATAGTATTTTCCGGCGAGTGAATAGTATTTTTCGGCAGTGAACAGTGACCAAACTCCCAAACTCATTTTTAAGGTCTAATTGATCAAATTCAGATGGGAAACGTGGATTTTGGGGCTGTCTAATCTGGAGCCCTTACCCTGTGAGTGAATATAATTTACTATAACGCATTTTTTAATCTCTCTCATGTCCATGCATTTTAAAATAAAGTTTTAATTGTATATAGCATAAATTTAATTTCATATTTATTTTGATTTATATTCTTAAAAGCTATAGGACATGCAAAACAGACCCCTAATAATCCCTCCTGAGTTTGTGATGAACATATGGTGTTATTTTACACTTATTGAATTTTATAGTTGTATTATTTCTTAAATTGTTCATATGATTTATGTTATACTAATACCTCATTATTTCATGAATATGGTGAAATTGAAATTGAATTTATGTTTGAATGTGTTTTTGGGACTGAATGTCATGGTTTATCTGGACTGAAATGAAAATGTTGTATTTCTGATTTTGGAGAATGAATTTCTATGCCGGAACTCTGTCCAAGGAATATCTTGGAAGGGAGGGATATATTTTGTCTTAAAAAGAATTTTAACCTCATAATTTTCAATTTTCCTTTCAGTTTATATTTTTGGTTTATTAAACTAGTTTATTTTGGAGGAATCATTGGATAAAAACACTGTTAGCTAGCGACAGAGATAGTTAGCCTTGGTGCATCATGAAACCTTAGATAGCAAGAAAGTTGCTAGCCCCTTGTGCGAAAGGGCACATGAGGATTTGAATTGTGAATAAGTATGGAGTTGAGATATGTCTTCTCCAATAGCCAGTGGCATTTGGCCTAGTTACCTATGATGAAAATATATTGATTTACCCGTCCTATTGCTGTGTGCTTGGGATAGTCAATATATGAAAAGGTTAGGGAGTTGAGGAAAGCTCCTTCCAACCTTATGATATGAATTATGAGAATATGGTGATTTACCCGTCCCATTGCTATGTGCTTGGGATAAAACAATGTATATGGTGATTGCCCTTACCAGGCTTTGTGCTTGGGTATAAAAATTATAATTATGGATTTACTTTGAGTCCTCCTCTAAACATTTTTTTATGTAAAGAGTTATCTTTCTATTTCCTTATCTGATTTTGGAATTATTGTTTATTATACTAAATCTTAAGATTTTAGATTTTCTTTTAACAAAATTTACCTTCTTTAAAACTTTAGTTTGTTGTTATATACATTGATTTAGATAATATTATATTCTAACATAATTTCTATTTATGAAAACCCGTGCCGGTTACGTACTCCTATTTTTGGGTTGTGACAAAGACATTTTTTTGGTGATTATTATGATTTTGATAGTGACTTTGATCGTTAAAAAATAAATTTTTAGTAATAACTTCAAAAATCACTATGAAAAAAAATTAGATGATAGAGATATAGATAGTGATATTGTGGCAACCAAAAGTCACCATTAAAATCTTGTTTTCGAATACCAGTTAGATTTATTTATTTTTCTCTTGTATCATGGTCACGTATTTGAGCTAGAGATGTGTTGCCTCTTGTTCTCTTGCATATGATTCTCAAAAATGCAAGCTTGTTATATTAGGCTCAGATGTGTGTTATCTTTTGGTTAGTTCTTATGACTCGAAATGACTTCTCTGAATTTCTAAATTTATATTTGCCTAATCAATCTAATAATTTTTTTTTAAAAAAAGTCTAAACTTGTAAATATTTTTTTTTTGGACTCTCCCGTTTGTTTATGCTCACATGTATTTTGTAGGAGTTTGGGAATATATATTATTTAATTTAATTTTTTATTTTATTTTATAAACGTTGTGAGGTGCCCAGCACCTTTAGTACCTTCTTTACACATTTTAAACTTCCAGGTTAAAATTATTTTGATGCGCCGATCATATTTTCAATTAAAATTATTTTCCAAAATTAATTTTGAAAGAAAAATTTGATGGTGACTATTTGAAAAGTTTTTTGAAATTGTTTTTTGAATTCTTTTGAAGTTTCCTATGAGACGTATATGTAATACGTTAATAAAAAAAAAAAAACGTTAATAAACAAAAGCACTGGACCGCAGGAGGCCAGGTTTCCAAGATTTCGTGACCCACCACGATTCTTGAAAACTGGTGGGCTAAACATATTATGACGTGGCGCCATTTCAAGACACCACTTCATTAATCCTCCACCAAACTATCCTTAATTAAGAAGTCACGCGTAGACACAAATTTTTTCTTCTAAAAAAATAAGTAACTTTTCTTGCTTAAATTTTTAAGTAAAACAAAATTTTTAATATAAACTTTAAAATAATAAATACATAAATAAATTTTTTTAAAATAATATAAATTTATTTTTAATAATAATAATTAAAAATAATTAAAATATATAATAAAAAATTATTATTTTTATTTAAGCACCATTGCTTATAGAAGCAATGATGCTTACATTTTTTCTTGCTTTTGTTGCCACCTTGGAGGTGGCCCCACCATAAACAACTCACAATGGAGGTAAGAACCCCCATTGGAGATCTTGCTTTTTAAATTATTACACTGTCTTTGGCCAATAAATTACGAAATTACCCTTATGAATTTTTTCGGACAAAGCTATTGAAAGCAAAATCTAATATACGAGTTGTGAAACTACAAAATTACCCTTATCAGATTTGTTTTTGATAGAGAAGTAAAAAACAAAAGAATTGCGTTGTTTCTGATTGCGAAAATAATGAATCGTATTATTTTATTGACATCAAGAATACAAACTTATACTAGTTTGATACAAAGTGATCCTAATCTAATCCCTGTAATCATGCAGTATCATCTTAACCTAATTCCTATAATCATGCAACATCATTTTCATACAAGGAAACAAACCATATCCTATATTTACAATATTCACGTGTGATTATTGGCCTAACATGAGCTCAATCTTCTTCAACGCTTCCCCTCAAGTTGGAGTGTATGTTAATGACACCCAACTTGTTAAGTAACACTTGAAACTGTGCCAGGCCTAGCGGTTTAGTGAATATATCAGCTGGTTGATTGGCAGTGTGAATATAAGCTGTTTGAGCCATTCCCTCTTGAATTTTCTCCCGTACAAGATGACAATCTATCTCTATATGTTTTTTTCTCTCATGGAAGACTGGATTTGAAGCTATGTGAATAGCAGCCTAGTTGTCACAAAATAAAGACACTGTTGTATATGATCTACATTCAAGTCTTTCAAGATATTTCTTAACCACGTAATTTCGCAGCATGTGGTAGCCATAGAGCAATATTATGCTTCTGCACTGAAACGAGATACCGTTGTCTGTTTCTTTGTCTTCCAGGATACTGGTGCCTAGCCAAGCATAATGCAGTATCCAGTGATTGATCGTCTTGTGTCTTCGCATCGTGCCCAATCAGCATCACAGAATGCCTATAGTTGAAGTGAACTTGTAGATGGCAATAGAATTCCTTGACCCGGTGTTAGCTTTACATACTTGAGTACTCTATGAGCTGCTTCTAGATGTGGTTGTCGTGGTTTATCCATGAATTGACTTGACACATGCACAACATAGGCTAAGTCTGGCCTTGTTATAGTCAAGTAGATTAATCTCCCAACTAGCCTTCTGTAAATTGATGCATCATCCAAAAGTTGTCCATCATTTTGTGTAAGGGACATGTTTTGTTGGAATCTGTGAGGGCTTGACATGCAAGAATCTAGCATAATCCAAAATTTCCAAGGCATACTTACGTTGTGACAAGCTAATTCCATGTCGTGATCGGGCCACTTCTATCTCGAGAAAATACTTGAGCTGTCCCAGATCCTTGAGCTTGAATTGCTTTGATAGGAAAAGCATAGTGTTTTCTATTTCTTGTAAGTTATCCCCCGCTAATATTGCGTCATCAATATATACCAAGAGTACCAAGAAACTACCTTGCCTCTTTCGGATGAATAATGAGTAGTTTGACATGGATTGTTGAAACCTTGCAACCTTGAGTGCATTAGACAACTTGATGAACCATTGCCGGGATGCTTGTTTCAACCCGTACAGAGATTTGTGAAGCTTACAGACTCGAGTCTCCCCCTTTCGTCCGAAACCAGGAGGCAAAGACATGAACACATCTTCATCAAGCTCGCCATGTAAGAAGGTGTTGTTAATGTCCAATTGATGAAGATGCCAACCTTAGATGGCAGCCACGCTAAGCAAGACACGAACCGTTACCATCTTAGCCACAGAAGTGAAGGTCTCCTGATAATCAACTCCAGGAATTTGGTTGTAGCCCTTGGCCACCAACCGGACCTTGTAACGTTCAATCGTGCCATCGGCTTTGAGCTTGACTTTGTACACCCACTTGCACCCAATGGGTCATTTATTAGGAGGTAGGGTGACCAAGCTCCAGGTTCCAGTGGCTTGTAAGGCATCTATCTCATGTTTCATGGCTTGACGCCACTGTGGGAATTGCATGGCTTGAGAAAAACTAGTGGGTTCTTTGAGAAGGGTGAGTTGAGTGATGTATGCTTATGAATGAGAGAAAGATAATCATAAGAGAGATATTGAGATAAAGGATGAGCAGTACCTTTTTGCTAGACTAGATTCATGGAAGAAGATGGTGCAGTCCTTGAAGGGAGAGTGACATTGATGTGGAAATCCTGTAAATGGGAAGGAGGCTTAGTGGAGCATGTGCTGCGACGAGAGGGTTGGTTGTGGGGTATGATCTCGGGTGAAGTAGGAGAAGAAGGAAGTTGGATGAGAGGTAAGTGTGGAGGATCATTATTTGTGCGTGACAAGGAAGGCACAGGTGAGGGTGGTGTGTCGTGGGCTTCAATGAGTGTGGGGTTAGGTTGTGAGTCATGGGGATTAGTAGGTGGAGCTGAGGTAGTGGGTTGAGTAGATAGGATGGGATCGTGTGGGGCATCAATATTAAATGTAAGAAATGGGTCTGGGTGAGGTAAGGGTAGATTTGCAAGATGTTGTGGTGGTGCAGCAGAACTTGTGGGATTTTGAAAAGGAAAAATGGTTTCAAAGAAAGTAATGTCATGGGAAGTTATTACCTTTTGTAGTGTGAGATCAAAGACACGATACCCCTTTTAGCCATAGGGATATCCTAAGAAGATGCAGCGTGATGAACAGGGATCAAATTTAGATCTTGGCTGAGCATGAGTAGAGGCAAAACGTAAACAACCAAAAATGTGCAAATGGTGGTAAGTGGGAATTTTGTCAAAGAGTTTTTCATAGGGTGTTTTGCATCAAGAAGAGGTGTAGGTGTACGGTTGATGAGATATGCAGAGGTGAGGATGGCATCCCCCCAAAAACAATTAGGAAGTCCTTGGGGGTGTGGAAAAGGTATCTTTTCATGGTTAATTAATTAAACATAAATTGAATTGATAATTGAGGTAAGAGGAAAATTATAATATTCAAATGCCCACAGGCTTTATGTATGTTTGCTTGCTGGGTTGAAGATCCAAATGGAGATGCCTTCAAGAAGCATCTTGCTAGGGTTCTGGATTACTTATGGGTTTCTGAAGATGGAATGACCATGCAGGTGAAATTAAGTGCTTAGTAATAGAAAATTAAAAAGTAAACTAACAACTTGGTTCTTAATTTGTAGACTCACTTAACTTTAATCCGTGTATTTTTTTTTTGAGTTCCTAAATTAGTCCTTAAATAATTAAAATTGTTGCATGTAAATATGTTTTCAATACTTGAAAAAATTAAATTCGTTGCACATTAGTTCTGAAAAGGGCTTTAAAATGCATTGCGTTTAATGTTTTTGAAGACTAAATATAGACCAGAGAATTCATGAACCAAGGCTAAGTAGCTTACAAATTCAAAGATTAAATTATTAATTTACTCAAAAATTAAATGATGCCCTTGTGTATAATACTTTACTAACGAAGAACATGATTCACCAATAATTTTTATTATTTTTGGCTTAATCGTATATTCCATTTATATGTAGAGTTTTGGTACCCAGGAATGGGATGCTGGCTTTGCCATCCAAGCTTTACTTGCCACTAACCTAAATCAGGAAATTACTCCAACGCTTGCAAGAGGGCATGACTTCATTAAGAAATCTCGGGTCTGCTTTGTATTCTGAGTTAAGAAACATATTCATAAACTAAAATGATTAATTATCTAAAGAGATATTCCTATATATATATATATATATATATATATATATATATATATATATATATATATATATATATATATATATATATATATATATATATATAATAGTAGTAACTAAATACTATAAATTGTTTTTTCACGACAATTAACAATGTGATCAGGTTAGGGACAACCCTTCGGGTGACTTTAAGAATATGTATCGTCACATTTCTAAAGGGTCATGGACCTTCTCTGATCAAGACCATGGATGGCAGGTTTCTGACTGCACTGCAGAAGGTTTGAAGGTGATTAACTAGCTACCTAAACAAGTTAATTTGATGGTTCAAATTAACCTTCAACTTTTTTGTTACCTAATAATATTCTTCTTCGGTTCAGTGTTGCCTTCTTTTATCAATGTTGCCACCTGAGCTTGTGGGCGAAAAGGTGGAACCTGAAAGGTTATATGATTCTGTCAATGTCATATTGTCACTTCAGGCAAGTGCTTTTAAATATTCTTTTTGTTGCTGAATTGATTGATGTTTTGCTTGTGATTTACTAACAGATTTCGAAATTTCGTGTAATTGCAGAGTAAAAAAATTGGTGGTTTGACAGCCTGGGAGCCCGCCGGAGCTCAAGATTGGTTGGAAGTAAGTGCTACAGTATAATTTTAATTTCATTTGTGGATTCAGGCTATATCAAGTGGGGTCAAGTTGTCTTACTAAGTTTTTAACTAGCTTTATGATATATAATAATATTAATAATCATACCTAATTATTTTTAAGGTAATGGTACCCTTATAAGAATACCCCGCCAACTCACCTTATTTCCTTGAAATAAAAATGTACGGGCTATTCAATTGTGAAATTAAAATTTTTTGAATGAGCATAATTTTAGGAATTTCATTCTTGGGAAGCACATGAATATTTTATCACATTCTCACCTCTCCCATGGAAATATATGGCAAATGATGATGATATTTCTTCAACACCTGCAAAATAAAAGAGTTTAGTACTGTGATAGAGTGGTGGTTTCATCATAAACTACCATAGTCAAGTTATTCTAACGAGTAGAAAATAGAAATAAGAGACTTAAGTTAAAGATTTGAAGATGCCTTAAAGAAAGTTGTTGTACACTACAAGAAAATGTAACTTTAGCGATGGTTTAAATCATCGCTAGAGAGTTGTTTATAAAACCTTAATAGAATCTACCATGACAACTGGTTTAATGATGATTTTTGACAACTGTGGACACATTGTCATTAAATACGGTTTTAACGAGGACTATCAACTATTGTTAAACTTTTTTTAACGACAATTTATCTATTGCTACTAAATAACGATGGTCAATATAACCATCCTTAAACCTAAGTTTAACTGTTGTTTAGCGACGGTCGATAAACCGTTGTTAAAACAGAGTTTTTTTAAATTAAAATCTGTAATATTTTAAATTTTATTTATTTTTTTCAAATTTTCTATAATTATATTATATCCTACATAACATCAACTTCACAAACAATTAATTTACCAATAAGAAGCTAAATTTCCAATTGAAATTTAATATTCAATTAAAATTTAAACAAAAATATCACATTAAAATTACAAAAAATTTACATTAACAATGTAAATCAATCTTGGGAGTCTAGAGGTGGGTGTCCCCTCTGTTGATCACTTGGTTTCTAAAAGGAAAAAAATGTTATTAGTAATTAAATAAATCTAATTATAAAAATATTAATTTTTATGATTTAACTAATATTAATTAGGAAATTACCTTAGGAGCAGGACTTAGTAGTAATGTAAGTTCAGGTGGCAGTTAACCTTGATAATTCTAAAGAAAAAAAGTCATAGATGCCTCCATTTGTTGTTTTGATGCTGCCATTTCTACCTAACGATATTCTAGTTCAGCATCTTGTCAATTCTTTTACGTTTTATGCATAATAATTAATCCATTCTGTTTCTTTTATTTGTTTTATACACTACAAGTAATTTATTCATTTTCTAAAATTCTAATTATAAGTTTCAAATAAAATATATTTGTTTAATTTTTAACCACTTTTTGTAATTACATTTCATTCCTTTTGTCCCTAATCTTTACATTTTATGCATAGCAATTAATCCATTCCATATCTTCCATTTATTTTTTATTTATGAAAAATATGTAATTATTTAATTTATTCCAAAATTGTTTAAACCGCATGGAAAATACACCAAATAATTTTTATCACAAAATTTTTAAATTTTATATTTTTCTAATGAGAAGTTTATGTTTTAGTTTTTTTTCTTCTAATTTTATTATAACAATTAGGAACACTTACTATTTCTTTCTCCTAAGTTCATTATAAGCATACAATATATCCATCATAATATCATCATTTTAAGCTATATAACATAAGCACTATAGACATACATAACAAAACAATATAATTATAATTATATAAGTAAACAATATGTCTACCCTATATTTGAAGCAATACATCATACCAAAATCATATACAATTTTGGAGCTACATATCTAGCATATACAATATATCAACAACCATTGGAAGCTATATAACATCATCTCCTATATAAACTCATTTAAGCAAGCACTATATGAAAAATATGAAAGGAGAAAAGTGGAGGAAATATGATACATACATTTAGTGAAAACAAAGAGCTACAAGCTAAAAATGGTAGAGAATGAACGAAATATAGCTTCAAGAGACAAAATCAACAAGGAAATAGAAGGAAATAAAAAAAAAAGGAGAAGAAATAGGAGACTTTACATGAGAGAAGCGGAAGAATGAGAACTGAATGAAGGAGCAGATGAAAAAGGAGGAGGAGTGTGTGGGGAGGCAAAAATATAAGCGATTTAACGACGGTTCTTTAATGAACCATCCTTAAATTTACACTTAACAATGGTTTAGTTAAAAATTATCGTTAAGTTGGCATAGACCATGAGAAACAGTCAAAATCTCGTGGACTTAATGACGGTTATAGCCTAACCATTGTTAAGTAATGATGGTTGTGCCCATAACCATCATTAAACTTCATAATCTCCCAGGAACAGTCAAGCTATCACGACAATTTTGACCAAACCGTCATTAAATCCATTGATTTAACTGCGGTTTTCATATTGTCATTAAACCTGATTTTAGCCACAGTTTTTATTAACTGTGGTTAAACCTCCATAGCTAAAACCCATATTTCTTGTAGTAGTATATATAGGCGAGTCTTCTAAAGGTAAAATAGTAGTTTCAATCATTCAGCTCGATTCAACAGTTAGTAGGTCCAAAATATGCATTATCAACAATATATTTCCATGTTTTATTTTTAGGAATATTGTATTCCTAGGAATTTTTTTTCAAAACCTTAACTAAATATGGGAATATATCATTCTCATATAACATTCTTGAATTTTGTTTCCAATCTATGAACCAAGCGCCCTATAAAAGTATTAGAAAATCCACTTGAAGTAGTTAAAAGCTCCTACAACAATGAAAATTTGAAGATTTCCTCTCTCTCTCTCTCTCTCTCTCTCAATCCCAAAGCGCCATTGTTAGTATTCAATAGCATAATAGTGTGAGAAATAGGAAATTAAATTTATAAGGTAGATTATGTTACTTTCAGCTTCTTCTTTTTTTGTACAATCAAGGGGGAAATGCCAAAAGAAAAAAGAAACTAGGAAACTACTTTGGGGGTTGATGCACTTACCATGTTGCCAAGCAGAAAGACCTAAAGGTTACTGGTGAGCTTGATCAAAAAACGGACACCATAATCAAAATGAATACTATAATTAGCTAACTAGTCTGCGTAGTTGTTCCCTTCCTTGTACATATGAAGGAACGTTATAGCCCATCCTTGCTTAACTCTCTTAACAATTGGTTAGAGAAAACTTAGGTTTGAAACCTGCTCTATGGAAAAATTATTAACCAGCTATACTAGTGCTTGTGAGTCACTCTCCATTATCACTTCGTTTGCAACCTTCCTCCCAAGCCATTTCAGGACCCTTGAGTACAACCCATATATTAGCATTCATTGAATTGCATTTGCCAAGGATCTATGTGAAGGCTTTTATCCAGTTACCATCACTGTGATGAAAGAGACCCTCATATCACACCATACCAAACCTTTATTGTAATAACCGTAAAATTTAACAAAAAATTCCAATTAAAGGGAATGTAGAATAAAAAAAAAGAATTTTGACAATAGAGATAAGAACCAGTGAAAATATGTATATTTATTACATGGATTAAAGAATTACAAAAGAAATATGAGAATTTATATTTTGGCGCGCTATTAGCAAAAATATTATTATTTATGTAGAAATAATTATGATTTGTTAAAAGTAAGTGGACTTTTAAGTAAAAGAAGTGTTGTGTTGCTTAAAATAATTATATCGGCCTCTATTGAATTTTTATGGTATTTTTAGAAATATTCTTTCTTTTAATATGAATAAAGATATTTGTTTTGAAATTTGTTTTAATATGATTTTTATTGAGAAAAGTTATGATTTAAGAGTTTAACTAAAGATTTATGAGGAAGGAAATTTTTAGAAATTTTTGGGATATTTTATGATGAAAAATGGAATTTATATAAATTTTTATAAAAGAAAATCCTATTATTAATTATTTAATAAATATTATTATATTTAAAAAAAACAAAAGTTACAGAATTATAAAACGAAGCCAAGGGCAAATGTTCAGAAAGGAAAAAAAAACGTAAAGGAATAGTGCATGCATAGTGAATGAATAGTAATATCAAATTTTATCTTTCGATTTGGAGTGTTTAAGGGTTTCCAATCTCAAAACCGAAATTGTTATTGGATTCAGGACGAAGAGTACTTCAATTTTGACCGATCAGTTTTTCAAATCAACCGTTGAATCGCCATAGATCTGAAGTAGAAAATCTCGGTAAAAGGTAAGTTCTGAAAAACCTTACTTAAAGACCTCAAATTAGAAATCTGACACCGTAGATGGACCCTCCGGCGGTGAACAGTACCCCGAGCTCATTTAAGGTTTTTGGACCCTCCGGACACGTTTTTGAAGCTTATTTGGTCAAATTCAGACTAGAAACGAGGATTTTAGGGCTGTCCAATCTGAAGCCCTTACTTGTGAGTAGATAATTCTTCCTATAGCTTACTTTTACTCTTCTTGAACTTTTCATTGATAAATGAGTATGATTACATGTTATTTATATGTTCATATGTTTCTGAAATGGTTTGAAATATTTGAAATGATTGAGAAATGATATCTAGTTCAAGAAGAGTATGAGTTTTGAAATAGATTTTGAAATGCTTTGAATACGATAATTCTAAATGCATTTCGCATTACATGGCAAAGAAAATATGATACGCATGTGGCATTAATTTTACAGTGTTATATTTGCCTCGAATATGGGCATGATTATATGATTTCTTTGATTGGAAAATTTATAATAAAAGATTTTGTACTGAGACTGAATGCTTTGTTTTGAATGATATGTAAAGTGGTAAATTACCGAATATGATTGTATGGCAAATTGTTTGATAATAATTCATTGCATATGATGGATATGCACTTTTTTTACATGTTTATATATTCATATAAATATATATATGTATTGATGAGAAATGACGAGATTATATGGCTTGAGACGATATTGTGAAGGTGGTATTAGTGGTAATGTGAGGAGGCAGTAGGGTGATGAACTCACATTCCCTAATTACCTATTGTGATGATGACAGTGGTAATGTGAGGAGGCAGAAGGGTGATGAACTCACATTTCCTGTTGATCTATTGAAGTTGTACTCAGTGGTAATGTGAGGAGGCAGTAGGGTGATGAACTCACATTCCCTGATTACCTATTGTGATTGTGACTATGGTAATGTGAGGAGGCAGAAGGGTGATGAACTCACATTCCATATTTATCTATTGAGTTTATTGAAAGTTGTGATATACTTGAGTATTATATAAAAGAATTGATTTTTATTGCATAACAAATTCGATTTAAGATCAATTTGTATCATATATGGTTACAGATATTTGTATGTGATTTGAACTGAGATGTTTTGAAATGCGGGTCCCATATGAATGTACTCCTGAATGTAACTTTTCAATATGAGAAACTTTAAAATGAAAAGTACATCCATATGTTGACCTAAGAGGTTATAGGGGGTGTTATCTGCTCACTGAGTTGTAAAACTCACTACACGATGTGGATCTATTTTTCAGATAAAGACATAGAGTTTGGTCCAGCAACCAAGTGATCGACTAGAGGTTATACTCCAGTGGTGAGCCTACATTGTTTCTAGGCTCTCAATGTTTTATAATTACAAAATATTTGTACTCTAGAGTTGCTTTGAACGTCATAGGCAGGATCCTTGCTTCTACTGTTACTCTGGTGTTTATAGATGTAAACTGTATATTGTATATGTGTATGAGAACTTATATGTATTGGTTTATATGATAAAGAATGGAATTATGTACATTTATGAAAAATATATGTGTATGGTATATGGATTTCACGTGCCCTAAAATTAGGGTCGTGACAAGTTGGTATCAGAGCATTAGGTTTCCCTGTGACAATCAGAGCAAAGGATTCTTTAGTAGGACCTTTAGTATCGATATGAGCCGGACATATTTATACTTCAGGTGCTGCTGAGGGATTCTATAGGATTTCAAATTCCTTTCTATTCGAAGTTGTTAAAGTTTATAGTATAAGATAGATTGAATATTTTGACATCTTAAGAGGTATCTATGGATCAATTACAGCTTGAAAGTAAAAGAGATATGCGTCTTAAAGAATTGAGACAGATACCAAATATGATGGTTTCTGAATGTGACATCCGTTGTACCGGTTGTCTAGATATGGTAGACTGTGATGTGATATTGAGAATGAATTTGTTGGCATTATGTCATGTCGTTTTGAAATGTCATTATATGGTGATTAAATTCAATTATTGAGGAATTTTCTTTCTTGATACAAGGGGATCGTAATGAGATACCCAGTAATCTAATTTCTGCTTTAGCAGTCCATAAGTGACTACAAAAAGGTGCCAAGGATAGTTGGCAGTAGTGAGAGATGTTGATATAAAGTATACCACTGTAAATTAAGTTTTAGTGGTTAGAAAATTTTCTGATGTAATTCTTGAAGAATTGCCAGGATTACCTTGAAACGTAAAATATAATTTGGTGTTGATTTATTTCTTGGAACCCAACCAGTGTCTATACCTCTATATATAAGAGCACTGACTGAACTCAAGGAATTGATAGATCAGTTGAGACACTTGTTAGACTAGGGATTTATATACCCTAGTACTATTACTTGGAATACTTCAGTTCTATCTATGAAAAAGAAAGATGGATCACTATGACTATGCATAGAATAAAGTGACAATGTGAAATAAATACTCATTACCTCATATAGATGATATGTTTGACCAGCTACAAGGTGCTCAACATTTTTTTTTAAAAAAATTGAATTGATTTGATATATGGATCTCATCAATTGAGGATAAGGGAAGAGGATATTCAAAAAATTTCTTTTAGGACTCGTTATGGTATTATGCGTTCTTGGTAATGTCATTTAATCTGACAAATGCCCAGTTGCATTCAAGGACTTGATAAAAAAAAAGAGTATTGAAGCCATCTCTGAATTAATTTGTTATTATAATTATGAGTGCAGATGATCATAAGCAATATTTAAAGATAGTATTACAAACTCCAAGGGAGTATCAGCTATATGCTAAGTTCTCAAAATATGAATTTTGACTTAGTAATAGTACTTTCTTAAGGTATGTGGCTAGCAAGATGGTATATAAGATAACCCTAAGAAAGTAAAAGTGGTACAGCAATGTCCACATCTTGCTACAGTTACAGATGAAGATCCAAGTCCAATTTGCGCTTTCTGCTATGGTCTGTTGTCCATTCTATTTGAGCTGTGATTGGATCAGGTACATGAACATATGCTTGTAAAGCATCAATCAACTCCTCAGCATCTAAAGCTAAGATGAGAATTCGTCGTGCT
This sequence comes from Gleditsia sinensis, assembly GCA_037074535.1. Classification (NCBI taxonomy): domain Eukaryota; kingdom Viridiplantae; phylum Streptophyta; class Magnoliopsida; order Fabales; family Fabaceae; genus Gleditsia; species Gleditsia sinensis. The sequence continues at coordinate 15,438,953 of CM073469.1, read as the reverse complement.
GAGTGTGGAATAAACCTTTGTTCCACAGCATGATCAAGGAAAGATAACAAACCATCAAAGAAGTGATTAACATTTAATAAACCTATTGGTTTGTGATGCATATTCAGTTGTGCCCAAGAGACTATTTGGAAAATCTCCTCTAAAGTACCAAAACCACTTGGTAAGGCAATAAAGGCGTCAACATTGCTCATCATTCTAGCCATGCGTTCATGCATAGAAGCTACTCTATATTTTTCCCCAATTGTTTTCCCTATGTTGCTGGATGCAGCTAGAGCTGTAGGAATAATACCTAGAACTTGGCATCCTCCTACATGTGCAGCTGTAGCCACACACCCCATTAACCCACAGTTACCTCCACCATAGACTAGATGAATTTTTCTTCTGGCCAGCACTATACCTAGGTTTTGTGCTGCTTTCACATATTCTCCATCTTTTCCAGGACTGGAACCACAAAAAGACACAGATATTTCGAAACTGACGGAATGCAGTTCCTTCCATAATTTCTATCACCTTAACTCTGAGTATGAAAATAAAGATACTAATGTAGAACTCATAGAAGGGCATATTTATAATAGCTATGCGAATATGCCAGATATTATTAGAACAACTATGTGAGTGATTGGTGAATATCAGCTAAATTAAAAGAAAAAAAAATTTCAAAAAATGACGGCAAGCATGTATATGTACAGTAGTTATGACTCTGACTCATATTAAGCACATAAAGAGTATAAGATAAGATATCACCAGAAATCTGTCTTTTTCTTGTTGTCTTTGATGAAGCATTGATGTCTTGATTTTTGTAGAAAAGTTGTAGGTGATAGCCGTCATTGTAAAAAAAAATGAAAATGAAAATGCAAACCAATTAATTGTTGAAGAGGAACAATCAAATAGTTTATTTTGTTTTCTCAATGTTTTTGCCAGTCGACTATTGGTTTATAAGTCGATTAACTATTTTGAGAAATTTTAATTTGGACTGGTTATTTACAGTTGATTGATTATATATATTTGAAACAACCAACTGCATCCTACCAGTTAACTATGTGCTCTTGTTATTCACAGACTTTATAGGCTCAGAAATATTTCTTTTCCATATGATATGCTTCCGCCGAATAACAATATCTTTGAATTAAATTTTGGCACATATATTCAAAATTTGCGGCCACCGATTTTCGTCGAAATAGCAGCTAGATTTTGTTTACAGATTTTCAAGAATTACAGCCACCGATTTTAATTTTCTATCAATGTTTTTTCCAAACTTCGACTTCCTATTTTGGCACCATGCTCTATTACGTGTTTCACATTTTCTACAGCTTTGTCTTACATTATATTTGGCATTAAATGCAAGATTCTTTTTCCTTATTATAAGGAGGGTTAATCTCTAATCTTTGGAACTTAATTATTATGGTGTTCAACTGGATAGTAGATTAAAGTAATAGAGATTTTGAAAAGAATAGATGGATGATAATCTAATGGTGCTTTGACAAATATAATCAAAGAAATTAACGGTGTTGAAGTTTTTGAGGAGTAAAGTATGGAAAGTAAGATTTAAGTTAATCTTGAAATTTTTTTTTTTAATTTGGAAACATGGAGAATATTTTGAGAATCATCTTCGAGAATAATATAAGTGATTAAGATATTTGTGTTAAGGATTTATAACTTACTAAATTGAGACTCATGTTGAGATTGGAAATTCACGTATGAATAATTGTTGAGAAAAGAGATTTCAGAAGAAGCCATAGATTGTAAATATAGATAACCCGAGGTAATAAAGATATACTGAGATATAAAAAAATGGTACTAGTATAATGGTAAAAAGAAGATACAAGTGAAATTTTTCATTGGCAGGTATGTTGGAAAGTACGAAGTGAATATATTATCTCAAGAGAGTTATTCAGGAAGTCTAAGGATCTTTATTAGATTATAGTATGACTAATACTAAAATTCAATGATTTAAATATCTTTATATTATTGTGGTGGAAGTTGGGAGAAATTAATTGTCCTTAGTTGAACTTGCTCATAGCAGTAATTATCATGCCAATATACAATGGCATCATTTGAAGTTTTACATGAACATCATAGGTTTCTTAATATGTGAGTGCATTGAGAACAGTTAAACTTTGGAAATATAATTTTGAATAACATGCAATAAATAGAATATGAATTATTTAAATTGATGATGCTAGTTTGAAGAGCATGCTTCAAACATATGTTTTTGAGATTGGTAGGAGATTTCTTAGCAGAATTTGTCTATAATAAAATGATATTAGAAGATTTAAACCTTATGTAAGAGGTGTTACAAATGTTCTGTTAAATGACTCAGTGGAGTTATATTTATTATAAGATGTCGTTGATAAAGTGAAATTGATTAGAAAAAGAATACTGGAAACTCACTACAAGTCAAACGTTTACAAGGACTATGAATGTTGAGCACTAGGAATTTTCAGTTGGTGATCATATTTTTTTTTTATGACTCACCAATGAAAGAGGTAATGAGATTTGGAAAGAAATGGAAGTTACCCTCTCGGTATATAAAATTATTTGAATTCTTGATAGGATCGGTTCAGTGGCTTATTGGTTGGTTTTACCACTTGCATTGGATAATGTTTATCCAGTTTTTCATGTGTCTATACTACGAAAATATTTACTGGATTCTACACATGTTATACAGTGTCCATAGATTCAGTTACAGAAAGATTTCACCTAAGAGGAACAACCAGTAGCAATAGTGGACTGATAAGTAAGGAAGTTATGGTTAAAAGAAATACCTATAGTAAAGGTGATATGGAAAAAAAAAATCAATCTTTTGAGAAAGCTACTTGGGAAAGAGAGGAGGATATACGGGCCAAATATCCGCATTTATTTGAACAATGAGGTTAGTGTTTATCTGCAACTGTGGTGGTGAAATTCGGGGACTGAATTTCTTTAAGGGGGGAAGAATGTAATAACTGTAAAATTTAACAAAAAATTCCAATTAAAGGGAATGTAGAATAAAAAAGAGAATTTTGACAATAGAGATAAGAACCAGTGAAAATATGTATATTTATTACATGGATTAAAGAATTACAAAAGAAATATGAGAATTTATATTTTGGCGCGCTATTAGCAAAAATATTATTATTTATGTAGAAATAATTATGATTTGTTAAAAGTAAGTGGACTTTTAAGTAAAAGAAGTATTGTGTTGCTTAAAATAATTATATCGGCCTCTATTGAATTTTTATGGTATTTTTAGAAATATTCTTTCTTTTAATATGAATAAAGATATTTGTTTTGAAAATTGTTTTAATATGATTTTTATTGAGAAAAGTTATGATTTAAGAGTTTAACTAAAGATTTATGAGGAAGGAAATTTTTGGGATATTTTATGATGAAAAATGGAATTTATATAAATTTTTATAAAAGAAAATCCTATTATTAATTATTTAATAAATTATATTATATTTAAAAAAAAAAACAAAAGTTACAGAATTATAAAACGAAGCCAAGGGCAAATGTTCAGAAAGGAAAAAAAAACGTAAAAGAATAGTGCATGCATAGTAAATGAATAGTAATATCAAATTTTATCTTTCGATTTGGAGTGTTTAAGGGCTTCCAATCTCAAAACCGAAATTGTTATTGGATTCAGGACGAAGAGTACTTCAATTTTGACCGATCAGTTTTTCAAATCAACCGTTGAATCGCCGTAGATCTGAAGTAGAAAATCTCGGTAAAAGGTAAGTTCTGAAAAACCTTACTTAAAGACCTCAAATTAGAAATCTGACACCGTAGATGGGTTCAGAAGCTTGATAAACATTAGAATATGTAATTTTTTCGGTCATTTGGTAACTTTTTATGTGGCGGTGAATAGTAATTTCCGGCGTGAATAGTGGTGGATGAATAGTAATTCCGACGATGAATAGTGACGATGAATAGTATTTTCGGTGGTGAACAGTACCCCCGAGCTCATTTAAGGTTTTTGGACCCTCCGGACACGTTTTTGAAACTTATTTGGTCAAATTCAGACTAGAAACGAGGATTTTAGGGCTGTCCAATCTGAAGCCCTTACCTGTGAGTAGATAATTCTTCCTATAGCTTACTTTTACTCTTCTTGAACTTTTCATTGATAAATGAGTATGATTACATGTTATTTATATGTTCATATGTTTCTGAAATGGTTTGAAATATTTGAAATGATTGAGAAATGATATCTAGTTCAAGAAGAGTATGAGTTTTGAAATAGATTTTGAAATGCTTTGAATACGATAATTCTAAATGCATTTCGCATTACATGGCAAAGAAAATATGATACGCATGTGGCATTAATTTTACAGTGTTATATTTGCCTCGAATATGGGCATGATTATATGATTTCTTTGATTGGAAAATTTATAATAAAAGATTTTGTACTGAGACTGAAAGCTTTGTTTTGAATGATATGTAAAGTGGTAAATTACCGAATATGATTGTATGGCAAATTGTTTGATAATAATTCATTGCATATGATGGATATGCACTTTTTTTACATGTTTATATATTCATATAAATATATATATGTATTGATGAGAAATGACGAGATTATATGGCTTGAGACGATATTGTGAAGGTGGTATTAGTGGTAATGTGAGGAGGCAGTAGGGTGATGAACTCACATTCCCTAATTACCTATTGTGATGATGACAGTGGTAATGTGAGGAGGCAGAAGGGTGATGAACTCACATTCCCTGTTGATCTATTGAAGTTGTACTCAGTGGTAATGTGAGGAGGCAGTAGGGTGATGAACTCACATTCCCTGATTACCTATTGTGATTGTGACTATAGTAATGTGAGGAGGCAGAAGGGTGATGAACTCACATTCCATATTTATCTATTGAGTTTATTGAAAGTTGTGATATACTTGAGTATTATATAAAAGAATTGATTTTTATTGCATAACAAATTCGATTTAAGATCAATTTGTATCATATATGGTTACAGATATTTGTATGTGATTTGAACTGAGATGTTTTGAAATGCGGGTCCCATATGAATGTACTCCTGAATGTAACTTTTCAATATGAGAAACTTTAAAATGAAAAGTACATCCATATGTTAACCTAAGAGGTTATGGGGGGTGTTATCTGCTCACTGAGTTGTAAAACTCACTACACGATGTGGATCTATTTTTCAGATAAAGACACAGAGTTTGGTCCAGCAACCAAGTGATCGACTAGAGGTTGTACTCCAGTGGTGAGCCTACATTGTTTCTAGGCTCTCAATGTTTTATAATTGCAAAATATTTGTACTCTAGAGTTGCTCTGAACGTCATAGGCAGGATCCTTGCTTCTACTGTTACTCTGGTGTTTATAGATGTAAACTGTATATTGTATATGTGTATGGGAACTTATATGTATTGGTTTATATGATAAAGAATGGCATTATGTACATTTATGGAAAATATATGTGTATGGTATATGGATTTCACGTGCCCTAAAATTAGGGTCGTGACATTTATTTTGCAACCCTATTTGCCAAGAACCTCCATCACATGTCTACTATTGCCTTCATTGAGTTTATGGTTGTCACTTCATTATACACCTTAGAGATTTCCTTAACTACTTTTTAGATGATGAGATCTTGTTGCTATGATTTTTGGGAGCCTTCTTCAAATAACTATTTGTTTCTCCACTTCCACAGCCACTAGTAGATAACCCTAAAGGTGATGTTCCATATGTGTCGGCTATTCCAACCAAAGTCCTCGATGAGGTTCATTTTGATCCATTCTCTATACCATAAGGAATGGAAGATCATGCTGTTTGTTGGATTTAGGAGCACCTCCCAAATCTTCGATGCCCATTTGCAATCCCTAAAGATATGCATCATGTCTTCTATTGCCAAAGGGCACAGGTGGCATGAGGAGTTTGAATGTTTCCATTGACAATGCCTCTTCATGATGAGGATTCTATCTTTGGTAACCTTCTAAAGGAATATCTGAATTCTTCTTCCAAATAAGGCTCCATTCTTGTTCCTTTAGGCTCATAACAAAGTTACAAATTGAATTGTACATGCTCATCACAATGAAGACTCGCTCCTTTCTGCTTAAGGTTCCTAGTAATTGTATCACTTCTATCTTGATCATTTGGAGGAATAATTGTGTGTAGCAAATAATAGGGTCTAGTAAATGCTTCAATCTATCTAAGTCCCACCAACCCCCTTCATTGACATATTCATAAGCTAACTTTGTGCTTTCCAACTTGGTTATTTGTGATGAAGAAGCATATATTAGGATGCTCCTTCCTTCTAGCCATCTATCGTGCCAAAAGGAAACTAATGTTTCATCTTCTAAACTTTAAAATCAATTCAAAATAAGCAATGGCCTCTTTCATAGAGAAGATTCAAAAGGTTTGGCACAACTTCTATACATAAGATTTTTACCCCTCCCATATTTGCTTAGAAGGACCTTTGCCTAAAGATTATCACTCTAGTAATCACTTCCCAATCCAATTTTCACAATAAAGCATCATCTATTTCCTCTAGCTTCTTTATTCTGAGTCTAACCAATTTTTGTGGAAGACAGATATCCTTCCAATTGATCGAGTGCTAGCATTTTTCATTAGCATATGTTCCCTATATAAAATTGTGTTGAAGCTTTTCAATTTCATAGTCTCTACTAACATCATCCTGCTAGCAAGAGCTAAGCATTGTTTTTTTCCAACCATTCAATCTATTTGGAACTTTATGCATAATGTGTCTATATGTTTGGGTAGGATGCTGACCATTCACAATAAAATACTTTCAACTTATATTCATGAATTAAAGAGAAAACATACAATTTAATCCACGTATTTACTAGGTTCCTACATTAGTCCCTAAATTTGTGTCACTACACAATTTAATCTCCAAATTTACCAAACGTCAAACAATTTAGTCATTTCGTCATCTCTACCTCAATTGTAGTTAAAAATATGCTGAGATGACTCGTTAAGTGCTTACATGACACAAACTCTAGCTAGACACCTCACATCAACAAGCTAACTCACTCATTGCATGTTGGATCCATCAAGATCCTCTTTTGTCTTTATTCTTCTTGAACATAGGACACCTCTTCCTCTTCTTCCATTGTTTGAAAATTTGCATAGCTCTCAATGAAAATAAAGAAAGTACCTATTTCAATGATGCAACTTGCAGACTTCATTTCTTTTATCGCAGACATCATGGAATTAAAAGACCTCACTTTCCTAAGCTTGTGAAGAATTTCTTCATATATCAATAAATCGTGTAAGAAATTGGGTTGCTTTGAGGTCCATTCAAATATGCAAAATGCTACATTTTTTTTTGGCAACACAAGACATCTAAGAGTTATGAGGGTGAAAAGTCAAGAGGGAGTTGATATATTAAGGGAGTGAATGGGTGGGCAAGCTAGAAGTGGAAGCAAAAGGAACAAAGATATTGAATGTTTGTTTGAAAGAGAAAAAGAAAGGTTTTGAATAATATTGAAGAGGTGTCCTGTGTGATGAGGCAGAGATGTTTAATATTGAAGAAGCAAAAAGGGGAAGCAAAGGGGAAGAGGATTCTATTGGGGCCAAAAAACAAATTTTGGAACTTTTTTGTTGTTGTAAAAGGTTAAGTAAGTCAGCTTACTGACATGAGATGTCTAGCTAGAGTTAATGTACCATGTAAACACTTAACGGGCCACCTAAGGATATTTTTAACTACAGTTAAGGTAGAGATAATGAATAGATTAAATTATTCAATGTTTGATAAATTTAGGTATTAAATTGTGTAATGAAATAAATTCAAGGACTAATATGTATGGTCTTAATAAATTTAGAGATTAAATTATATGTCTACTCTGAATTAAATGCCTAAAAACTTTTGAATTAGATAAATTTCCTTTTTTTAAATAAAATTCCGAAGTTGATTTAAGTTTATATTAAATTATTTGAAATTATAAATGAAATTAAGTATTGGTTCTAAAATTAATAATACCCAATTTTCATTGCCCAACAACTTTCATGGCCCAATTTAATTTATTTAAAAGACATTGATGTACATTTTTTTTCTTATTTAATGATACATTTATAACAATCTGATTTTATTTTTATTATTTGTTTTTTAAACTATTTTTTTATTCTTATTATTATATTGTAGAGAAACTACTCCCACCTGACAAAATTTCTAAATCTACCACAAAATAGCATATGTTGCTTAGAATTTAGACATTTGAAGGGAAGCAAATAAAAGAATGCAATTTTTTATTTACGTGTTTGGATCAGGTGCTGAATCCAACAGAATTTTTTGCGGACACTTTAATGGAGCATGAGTATGTTGAGTGTACTGGGTCAGCAATTCAGGCATTGGTTTTGTTTAAGAAGCTCTATCCTGAGCATAGGAAGAAAGAGATCGAAAATTTCATTGCCAAAGCTGCACGATTCATTGAAGATACACAAACAGAGGATGGTTCATGGTATGGGAATTGGGGGGTTTGCTTTACTTATGGTTCTTGGTTCGCGCTTGGTGGGCTAGCTGCGGCTGGGAAGACTTACAGCAATTGCGCCGCCATTGGCAAAGCTGTGAATTTTCTACTAAAAACCCAAAGAGAGGATGGTGGGTGGGGGGAGAGCTACCTTTCATGCCCAAAAAAGGTTAATGACTTCGAAATCAATACTATTTTAATTTAAGCACCATTAGTTAATTTTTTCCACTATGATTTTTTCTCCCGATTATATTTTCTTTCTTATTCTATTAATTTTTCAAAATTAACTATCTAGCTCGTTTATTCCACTGTAGTGACTTCTTACTCTCTAAACTAGACATTAATTTTAACAATTAGTTATATGAAATTATCAAAATACCTTTTTTTATAAAAAATAATAATAAAATGGGATTTCAAGCAAAGAAAGAAATTTTAATATTTTCCATAGCTGTTTTTATAATTAACATTTAATTTCTAATACGGCTCTAAATAGAATAAGGATACATAAACTAAGGAGTCAAGTTCAAAAGTTGATATATTTAAAAAAATGGCAATTAAATATAAACATTAAAGTATAAAAGTATGATTTCCCTACTCAATTTTCCCAATCTATGGTTTTTTGAATAATACAGATATATGTACCTCTTAAAGGAAGCCGATCAAATGTAGTACACACAGCATGGGCTATGATGGGTCTAATACATACTGGACAGGTTAGCTAACACAATTTGATCTTAAAATATATAAATGTTAATTATTAAAATGCTTATTTATAATTACCAAAACTTCCAGCCATTTGATATGAATTATTTGTTTCCTATTTGCTTGGACAGGCAGAGAGAGACCCGACTCCTCTTCATCATGCAGCAAAGTTACTCATAAATTCTCAGCTGGAAGATGGGGATTGGCCGCAGCAGGTGCATACCTATTACTCTCTCCCTTACTTAGTGGTTTCATTAAAAAAAAAGTTATTAGCATTTTATAATGTTATTTAAATTTAGAATAAAGATAATTATGATTAATTTATTTTTAAATTGTAAAATTTTTATTATAAACATATGTTTCAATAAGGGTGATCATAGGTTGGGTTCAGTTAGATTGAGGTATAAACTAAACCTGACCGAACAGTGGTCAAATTGCAAAAAAATACATCCGAACCTGGCGGTGATTATGGGTGACTCAATGTAATCGGGTTCGGTCAGGTTCTACATTCTTCAGATGGGTTCTACATAGCCCGCAGTCTTTAAAGGGCTAACTTGGGTTGGCATTTTCATGACCTATATTTTAATAGGATTTTTCTAATCCAACTGTAAAATACCTATTATTCTTTAGGGTTATGCTGTGTGAGCCCTAATTGACAGCTAACTCACTCATTTGATAGTTATTCAACTTAATAAATTAAGAGTAAGTCACTATTTGGGTCTCTAAAATAAATTAGTGCCATCAATGTGGTCCTTCAAAATATTTGTCATCATTTTAGTTCCAACTTTTTAACACATACATAATTTTAGTCTCTAACATAAAGTCTATTACGAAAATGCAAACAAAGTTACTCACATGGACTAATCTTGTTCAAGATAGAATGTCAACTGCTGATGGAGACTATTAAAACGTATATAAAATAAAAACCCATCGTTTTTTAATAAAATCGAGACAGATTTTCTGTAAATTAATAACTTTGTCCTCAATTGTGTTAAAAAAAGGTACATTTTACATTCAATTAGATTCGAACAATCCACATAAATAACTAGAATTCCACATTGAATAAAATTAGGTCACGTGGATAATTTTATTCGCACTTTCTTAACAAATTTGACATCAAGAACTAAAATGAAGTGTTGTTAAAAAATTTAAGACTAAACTTATTATAATTATCTTTGATGAATAAACTAATAGTATCAATTTCTTTCAAAGAGTAAAATAATAATTTACTCATAAATTATTTAGTTGTTGAATTGAATGTTAGTGACTTATTTGCAGGAAATCACAGGAGCATTCATGAAGAATTGCATGTTACATTATCCAATGTACAGAAATATTTTTCCAATGTGGGCTCTGGCTGAATATCGCAGGCGCTGTACATTGCCTTCTGCAAATGTTTAAAAAGTGAAGCACATATAATAGAACTGGAATCTCATCCTTTATCAGAATTCAAAGCATATATTTAATTTAAGTAGACAATTGAGATTGTAAGAGGCTTTTTTTTTTATTAATTATGTAATATAACTAATAATTTGTGCGTGAGTACTAAAACAACAAGCATGATTAATGGGTAGTTCATATTTGCACCAAACTTAGCTTAAATCTTAATCTTATAATGAATAAAAAAGAAAGAGCTCATTAGTTATATAGAATTTATTTAATTATTTATTTTAATAAATATAAAATAAAATAAAAATTGAAATGTGCAATATGTTAATGCATTGTTAAGCCACGTATTATGTAGCTTATAAGTTGTCATTATTATATTTTGAGTAAAGCTCTATTTTCCTCCCTCAGAAATAAGATAAGTATTGAATCCCTCTCTTAAAGATGTTTTGTCTGTAACAGTTTTATTTTTAATTCACATTTTTAATTCATAATCAAATCCCATTACTCAGATTAATGGTCCAACGTTTTCTTGATTAAATGAGGGATTGAATGGCCATGAAAAGCCATTATTGAGATTGTAACTCCTCCATAAATGTTCTTGATGTTAAAACATCTATATAAAGGTGTTTTAGTCCCTGAGTCTGTCCTTTTTGACATTCCTATGAATCTACACCATCTAGAGAGAGGGAGACCAGACTTGGAAGCACCAAAATCTTTGGAAAACTTGAAGAAAAGCAATAGTGGGAGGTTGGTGTAATCTTATTTTATTCCACATTTGATTGGTTTATACATATTACTTTGAGTTTAGAAACATGTTTAAATCATATTGATTATCTTACATTTGGTATCAGAGCATGAAGTGACATTTGTTTTGCTTTACATATATGGTGGTACTGTTCATATTTTTTTGGAAATATTTTTTGCGCTTTTGATGCAATATGAGATCATGAATCATTAGCATATTGTTTTCTAATCATTTCGGTATATTATCCATCATTTTTTGTGGTCAAAATTGGGAAAAAAATTTAAGTTTTTCGCAGGTCTAAACCAGGTCGCAAATGACCTATTTGGAGGTTGAAGATGAACAATGTTTTGTATTTAAAAAAAAAAAATCCAGCAGCCGTAATGACACGCCTTGAACCCACGGCATTTCTGATTGATTGCATATGCTTCAGCCGCTAGTTTGTGATGCATTTCAGTTTATTATGTGCTTCTTTTATTATTTAAAGCATTGCACTAAAATGTATATGAAAATTGCATCAAGAGAGCTAGAACCCACACCCTCTAGTATATTTGGCTATGTTTTAGCCACTGGTCCAAGGTGCATTTTCAGTTATAATTGGACATGTTTTAATATTTAAAGTCCTTTTTGAAAATGCACATAAAAAACTTGCACACAGCAGGAATAGAACCCAGGTCCTTGTAAAAGGTGCTGCACTGGTTTGCCACTACACGGGTGACGCTGTTCTGTCATTTGGATGCAGTGTTTAATATTTAAAGTATAGTTAGAAAATACATAATAGTCTGCACCTGTGGGATTTGAACCCATGACCAGGAAGTAATCATTTGCATTCTGCCACTGGGCTGTAAGTGCCTTTTGATCTAAGGTTGGCAGGAAAATATTGTTAAGGCATTTTAATATACAAAATATCTTTTCCCTTAATATTTGGTTGCCATATTTATAATTCTTTGAATTATTTTATGTGTATGTATATATGTTATTATGTTATTTTATATACATGCAATTTAGATTAAATACTCTTATGATGCATGAATATTTTTTATGTTTTATTTTCATTCTATTAAGAATGAGTATTTTTGTGCATAATATTTTAGTTTAATTATGCAATTTTGTTCTATTTATGAGATGTTTATTTGTATGCTCTAATATATCATTATGTTTTGATATTATTAGAAAGTATATAATTTAGGATAATTCTCATAAAACTTAAGTTTGTACATAAAATTATATATGTCTAGTGATCCTTATAATCTTAATTAATTAGGGATTAGCCACTGTATCTTTAATTAATTAAAATTATATATTAAGTCTTGTTTAGGCTCACATAAGGAATTAGACATAATATTGTGATTAATTATATTTAATATCATAAATTTTATCCCATAGGAATTTTTATTATATTTATATAATTAATTAGGATAAAATGTCAGATTATTTTCATAATTTACCAACAGGAGTTATGAATTGGTACATAATCTGATAATTTTATCATAAAGATATTTGGATAGAAAATCAAATTATTTTCATAATGTATTCATCAGATATGAAATTAAGTACATAATTTGATAATTCTATCATAAAGTACATATGAATCTACTTGAATTAAAATTTTAACCCACAGGCAATTTTTATGTCACTAGATTCATATATATACATGTTTACATTGGTAATACATGAAATTTAGACTAATGAGCCTAAAAATTTTTGACATAAGCTTTTAGATTTTATACAGTTTCTCAATCTGCTAGTTTCTCTTATATTCGTTGTGATATTCCCAAACTTAGAGGATATAACTATAAGGTATGAAAAGAGAGAATACTCCTCCATTTAGGGTGGATGAACATAGATTATGCTATTAGGAAAGACGAACCACCTACAATCATTGATAAAAGCACGACGACTGAAATTACGCTATATGAGCGATGAGAGTGATCTAATCGGCACAGCGTGATGTTCATTAAGACTAAAATCACCGCCGGAATATGTGATTCTGTCGATCAACATGAGATGGTCTAAGAATTGATGAAAGCCATTGACGAACAATTCTTCACTTCTAAAAAGGTCTTAGCAAGCACCCTGATCATGAAGTTCTCTTCTCTCCGACTCACCAGTGTAAGAGGTGTGCGCGAGCACATAATGCAAATGCGTGATATTTCAGCTCAACTCAGGAAACTCGAGGTGGATATGTTGGAGTCCTTCCTAGTGCACTACATTCTGAAAACCCTTCCATAGGAAAATGGGCCTTTGAAGATTTCTTATAACACGCATAAAGACAAATGGTCAATTAATGAATTAATAACCATGTGTGTGCAAGAAGAAGAAAGGCTAATGATGGAGGTGGGTGAGAGTGCATTGTTGGCAACAGCTCGTGGGAAGAACAAACCTGATAAGTCTCAAGCTAATCATAAGGGGAAAGATAAAATATCACCTCAAGCTGATATTAAGAAAGAAGCAAAGTGTTTTTTCTGTAAAAAGAAGGGACACATGAAGAAGGGATGTGCCAAATTCCAAAAGTGGCTTGACAAGAAAGGTAAATCAATTTTGTTTGTCTGTTATGAATCTAATATGGCTAATGTTAATATTAACACTTGGTGGATTGACTCTGGATCAACAATCTATATTGCAAACTGCTTGTAGGGTATGCAAAATCTAAGGAAACCAGTGGAAAGTGAGCAGAGCATCTTATCAGGCAACAAGATGGGCTCACATGTGGAAGCAATTGGAACTTACATTTTAACTTTAAGTAGTGGTTATGTTTTAAATTTAGAAAGGACCTTTTATGTACCAAGTTTCTCACGAAACTTGATTTCTGTTTCTAGACTTGTACCTTTTGGATATTCCTTTAAATTTAAAGACACATCATTTAGTTTATATAATTCAGATTGTGTTGAGAATGATATTTTGTCTTATGGTCTTTATCATCTTAATTTACAAAGCGATACTACTTATTGTTCAATGCAAGTTCAAACTGATTTTAAATAGTGTAATATTAACGAGGATTCCTCTATGTTATGGCACCAAAGATTAGGACACATCTCCATAGAGAGAATTAAGAGGTTAGTAAAAGATGGGGTACTTAATATTCTAGATTTTACTGACTTTGAGACTTGTGTAAACTGCATTAAGGGAAAGCAGACCAACATGTCTAAGAAAGGTGCTAATAGGAGTTTGAACATATTAGAGATCATTTATACTGATATGTTCTATCCAGACATGGATGCGCATGGTCAGAAATATTTCATGACCTTTATAGATAATTACTCACGATATATGTCTATCTATTTGCTTCATTATAAAATCGAACCATTGGATGCCTTCAAAGTCTTTAAGGCTGAAGTTGAGAACCAATGCGGAAAGCAAATAAAGATAGTGAGATCAGATAGAGGTGGAGAATATTATGGTAGATACATAGAGAATGGACAAGCACTTGGACATTTTGATAAGTTTCTTCAAAAGCATGGGATTGTTGCCCAATATATTATGCCTGGTTCTCCATACCAGAATGGTATTGCGAAAAGAAGAAACCGAATATTATTGGACATGGTACGGAGCATGCTTAGAAACTCCAATCTTCCTAAATCCTTGTGGACTGAAGCACTAAAGACGACTGTGTATATATTAAACCAAGTTATAATTAAGGTTATCCAAAAGACACCTTTTGAATTATGGAAAGGTTGGAAACCGAGTTTACGACATATGCGCATTTAGGGATGTCCGTCTGAGGTGATGATATATAACCCACCAGATAAGAAATTGGACCCAAGGACCATTAGTAGATATTTTATTGGATATTCCAAAAGGTCCAAAGGTTACAAGTTTTATTGTCCATCTCACACAACTAGGATAGTGGAATCAAGAAATGCCAAGTTTCTTGAGAATGACTTGATAAGTGGGAGTGATCAGTTCAGGAACTTAGTTTCTGGACATGATCATATACAGTCTCAACCTTCCACTTCAAGTGACAGATTGGTTATTGTTCATAACACCCCTCATGTCACGGCCCCAAATGATGGAACACATGACCGGCACGGCATAAGGGTTTCCCCCTAGCCGTAAGCCTAACACATAGCATGCACAACCATTCAGCACACAATCCAGTACATAATAATATAACTGGCCACATACGCCACATCCAATATCAGAAAATACTGTATATATATATATATAGTTCATGAATCCAACATCCTTGATTCAACTTGGCCCATGGCCTCACAGTACAAACATTATTGTAAACGTAAAACCATTTTTCAAACAACACAAGAAGCGAGGATCCTGCCTGTATGTTCATGGAGATATACTAGACATAACTAAACTAAACAACCAGTACAACAAAGCCTTGCCCAAACTGGGGCTCACCAATGCTAACTCAGCCTCCTATGGAGCTGTAGCTGGATCAGTGTTTCTTTGACTATCTGTGGGGAGAAAACAGAAGAGGGGTGAGATTACCACATCTCAGTGAATGGATAAATCATACTATAACAGAAACAGGGCAAACTAAGCACGAATATTTCGCAATTAATTAAATAATTGAAATCAAAGTATAGAAAACATTAAACATTTAACCGTAATTTATTGAAAGAATGCTAAACAGTTCAAATGATAAATCAGGATTAAATCAATATCTGTAAGCAAATCAATTATGCATGGTAAGTAATAAATGAAGATTCTTATGCAAGAACAATGATGAATGAGGTATTTTAGAAATATTTAATCTTTAAGAAAAATGCACTAATTTATTGGAGGTCTCTCCTAACAGATCTATCATCTCCCCCAAGCACACAGCAAGGGTAGGGTAATCACTGTAGGCGTAGACATAAGTCCACCCTAAATTTTATGTCTTAGGCAGTCATATGCCCGTCACAATATCCTAGGCCGAAGCCGTAACATGATCAAGGTGCATCAGGGCTAGCACTACCTGCGGCTAGCTAACAGTGATCTAAAAGGGTCCCTCCAATAGAAAACATGTGAAATATGCTATTCAAAGAGTTTAAAGTAAAACATTTCAATAACTTTACAATACAGCTATAATTCTCCATCTAGCTCTTTTCATGCATAAAATCTCGTTCTAAAACATATCTCATCCATGAATTCCCATGGAGACCTTTACAATCATAAATTTTTCCTTTTTAAACATAGATCGTCCGTAGACGTCACATAGATGCTCATCATGCATTAAATCCTTTCATGGCTAACTTAGTTCATTTTTATGACTAAGTTCGCATTTCTATAAATCTAGCTCAAATGGAGAATTAATAGTCTAGATGCTTGCCCTGCATACCTAGGGTTCAACTAGGATTGAAATTTACAATTTCTAACATGGTTGGAACATATTGATTTTCAAAGCAGTAAAACTATTTAACATACATTCCAACTAGTTAAAAGATACGAGAGAGTTATAAATCAAATTCCTAAAACATGCGCTATAGTATGAAAAACCCACTCACCGTACTAGAAGTCCAACAACGAGAATTTCACCTCGTAGTGGCTCAATAACCTAGAAAATATAGACATAGCATGAAAATTAGAAAATTCTAAAATCACTATTCACGCCGGAAAACACTATTCACTCGCCGGAAAACACTATTCATGCTGAAACCTAAAAACCCCATATTCGATTCTAAAGCTATCTACGGGAAGAATTTCGGTAAAAACGAAGCCTAAAACGCAATGGGACGAAATTTTACCTTTGGAGGTACTATTCACGCGATTTTCCGGCGACCTTCCGGCGACTTTCCGGCGAAATTGATCGGTGGGTTTTGAAGTACTCGTTGCCACGAGTTCAACGGTCCAGACGGTTCGTCAATCGGAGGTCCGTAGCTCCAGATATGAGGGTTTGAAATTCGACGGGGAAAAGGGAAAATGAGGGGAGGAGGCTGCGGGTTTTTTTTCTTCTCTGGTTACGGGATGCTGCAAATATACGCTGGTGCTACAGTAAAATGCTACAGTATATATATATTTTTTAATATAATAATAATTATTAAATAATTAATAATATGATTTTCTTTTATAAAAATTCATAAAAATTCCATTTTTCATCATAAAATATCCTAAAAATTTCTAAAAATTTCCTTTCTCATAAATCTTTAGTTAAACTCTCACATCATAATTTTTCTTGATAAAAATAGTAATAAAACAATTTTCTAAACAAATATCTTTATTTATATTAAAAGAAAGAGTATTTCTAAAAATACCAAAAAAATTCAATAGAAGCCGGTATAATTATTTTAAGCAACACAATACTTCTTTTACTTAAAAATCCACTTACTTATAACAAATCATAATTATTTCTACATAATAAAAATATATTTGCTTATAGCGCGCCAAAATATAACTTCTAATATTTTTTTTTTATGTAATAAATATACATATTTTCTACGGTTCTTATCTCTATTGTCAAAATTCTCTCTTTTATTTTAAATTTCCTTTTCATTAAATTTTACGGTTATTACATTCTTCCCCCCTTAAAGAAATTCGGTCCCCGAATTTTACAAAAACTAACAACATGAAAACATTTGACTACTCTTGAAACAGCTGAGGATACTTCTCTCTCATGACATCCTCTACTTCCCACGTAGCTTCCTCCTTGGAATGATTCTGCCAAATCACCTTCACTGTAGGGATATCCTTAGATCTCAACTTTTTCACTTGTCTATCAACAATGGCCACGGGTTTCTCTTCGTAGGCCAACTTGTCATCCAAAAGGATTTCTTGCGGTTGAATTACATGAGATGGGTCGGGTAGATACTTCCTCAACATCGAGACATGGAAGACTGGATGCACGTCACTCAACCCAGGTGGTAGGGCTAGGCGGTATGCCACTGCTCCTACCCTATCCAGAATTTCAAAAGGTCCAATATACCTCGGGCTTAACTTCCCTTTCCTACCAAACCGCATGATTCCCTTCATAGGTGAAACTCTGAGGAACACATGATCGCCTAGAGAAAACTCCAACTCCCGACGCCTATGGTCCACATAAGACTTCTGACGACTTTGTGCAGTTAAAAGCCGTTCCCTTATCAGCTTAACCTTCTCTATGGCATCTTGCACCAAATCTGGCCCTAGCAGCTTGACTTCTCCAACTTCAAACCATCCAACGGGAGATCGGCATCTTCTCCCATAAAGAGCTTCAAAAGGTGCCATCTGAATACTGGCTTGATAACTGTTGTTGTATGCAAACTCAGCTAATGGCAGGTATCCTTCCCAACTGCCACCAAAATCCAATATACATGCTCTAAGCATATCCTCCAGAATTTGAATCGTGCGTTCTGACTGGCCATCTGTTTGAGGATGAAAAGCGGTGCTTAGATCCAACCTCGTTCCCAAAGCTTCTTGAAAAGCTTTCCAAAACCTTGCCGTAAACTGTGGACCTCGGTCAGATATGATGGATATAGGGACTCCATGTAATCTGACGATCTCATTCAGATACAGGTTTGCATACTGAGCCGCATTAAAGGTATTCTTCACTGGTAAGAAGTGGGATGACTTGATCATTCGATCCACTATCACCCATACTGAGTCATAACCCTTAGGGGTCCTCGGTAACCCTGTAACGAAGTCCATAGTAATCCTTTCCCACTTCCACTCTGGTATCTCAATCTGCTGGTGCAAACCGGCAGGCTTCTGGTGTTCAGCTTTCACCTGCTGGCAAACCAAGCATTGAGCCACAAAGTTTGCTACATCCTTCTTCATCCCATTCCACCAATACAAGTCCTTGAGGTCACTGTACATCTTATTTGTTCCTGGGTGGATAGTATAGGCTGATTGATGTGCCTCCCCCAAAATCTGCTTCTTCAAGCTATCCACATCGGGTACACACAAGCGCTTCCCATATCTTAACACTTCTTCAGCATCCACGCTGAATTCAGAAGTCTGATTATTCCTGGATTCATTCTTGAGCTTGCACAGCTTGGCATCCTTGTCCTGATCTGCCTTAATCTGCTCAACCAGTGGAGAGTGTAGTTGCATGTGGGCTAGCAACACCCCTGGCTCCTTCACTGCAAAGCGCATCCCCTCTCCTTCTAGCCGATGAATATCCCTTACCAACGGCCTCCGGAGTAAGGTAATATGGGCTAGACTCCCCATTGACTTCCTGCTCAAAGCATCTGCTACCACATTGGCCTTGCCTGGGTGGTACAAGATAGTGCAGTCATAGTCTTTCACCAACTCCATCCACCTTCTCTGTCTCAAGTTAAGATCTCTTTGTTGAAAGATGTACTTGAGACTCTTGTGGTCCGTGTAAATCTCACAGGGTTCACCATAGAGATAATGCCTCCAAATCTTCAAGGCAAAGACCACTGCCGCCATCTCCAGATCATGTGTAGGATAGTTCTGTTCGTGCTTCCTGAGCTGCCTAGATGCGTAGGCTACAACATGACCATTCTGCATTAACACACAACCCAAGCCCACCCTTGAGGCGTCACAGTATACTGAGTATCCTCCAGTGCCCGTTGGGATAGTTAGAACTGGGGCTGTGGTTAGACACTTCTTCAAGGTCTGGAAACTTTCTTCGCATACATCCGACCACTCAAACTTAACTCCTTTCCTGGTTAATCTGGTCAAAGGAGCAGCAATTCTGGAGAAATCCTTAATGAACCTCCGGTAATACCCTGCTAGACCCAAGAAACTTCGGATCTCCGTCACACTAGCTGGGCGAGGCCACTGCTGTACTGCCTCTACCTTCTCGGGGTCTACTTGAATGCCGTCCTTCGTGACTACATGCCCCAGAAACATAACACTGTCCAACCAGAACTCACACTTAGAGAGCTTGGCATACAATTGCTGATCCCTCAAAATCTGCAGAATGACCCGTAGGTGTTGTTCATGCTCCTCATGGTCTTTAGAATAAACCAAGATGTCATCAATGAACACAATGACAAACTGATCTAAGAATGGCTTGAACACCCTGTTCATCAAGTCCATAAAAGCAGCTGGTGCATTAGTTAGTCCAAAAGACATAACTAAAAATTCATAATTACCATAACGGGTCCTAAAAGCCGTCTTAGAAATATCTTCCTTCTTGATCCTCAACTGATGATACCCTGACCTCAGATCAATCTTGGAGAAACATTTCGCTCCTTGAAGTTGATCGAACAGATCATCAATCCTGGGTAAAGGGTAGTTGTTGCGCACTGTTAACTTATTCAGTTGCCGATAGTCAATGCAAAGACGCAAAGACCCATCTTTCTTCTTCACAAAAAGAACTGGAGCACCCCATGGAGAGGTACTCGGTCTGATGAAACCCTTATCTAACAAATCCTGCAACTGACTCTTTAGCTCTTTAAGCTCTGTAGGTGCCATCCTGTAAGGCGGTATAGAAATTGGTCGAGCCTCTGGAATAAGGTCGATGCCAAACTCTATCTCCCGTTCAGGAGGTAATCCTGGCAACTCTTCTGGGAAGACATCCAGGAATTCTTTGACCACTGCCATCTTGTCTACATCCGGTACCTTCCCATCCACATCTCTAACATATGCCAAATATCCCTGGCATCCCTTCTTCAACATCTTCTGAGCACCCAAGACTGATATCAGGTTACTTGGAGCTTTACTTCGATCACACTGGAACCGGAAAGGAACTTCACTTGGAGGGTTGAACTTGATTGCCTTTTCATAGCAATCCAAGGTAGCATAGCATGCTGCCAACCAATCCATTCCTAGGATTACATCAAAGTCGACCATGTCTAGGATGATCAAATCAGCAGATGTCTCTCTATCACCCACTGACACTTTACATGATTTGCATACATGCTCTACTGGCAAATAATCACCGACTGGGGTGGTTACAAAGAAAGGGGCATCCATCCTAATCGGATCTTTACCCAAACTCTTAGCAAAACTAGGGGAAACATAGGAATATGTAGACCCGGGGTCAAACAAAACATATGCTTCATGTAGGCAAACTGAAAGAGTACCTGTCATGACCGCATTTGAAGCTTGTGCATCCTGCCTGGTAAGAGCAAAAATCCTCGGTTCACCTCGGCCTGCTTGGCTTTGACCGCGGCCCATCATCCCTCTACCAGTACCTCTGCTACTTGCTTGGCCCAGTATAGTCCTTATAGGCTGAGCTGCCACTGGGGCTGGTAGTAAAGCTGGTCGAGTTGGCCCTTGGCTTGAGCCATACAACTGAGGACATTCCCTCTTCATGTGTCCAGGTTGGTGGCAATGATAGCAAACAATCATCTCCCTGCGGCACTGACCAAAATGATGGTTGCCACAAATAGGGCATTGTGGCCTGTTCTGCTGAATGGCTCTTGGTCCTGGTTGTCCTGGATACCTGGTGTTTCCCTGGCTAAGACCTAGCCTACCACTTGCATCTGGTCTCTGGTTGGGGTTTCCAACATTCTGTGGTGCTGGGCGCTGCTGGCTCTGGAATCGGGGTCCTTGGGAATGAGAACTTTGCCCTCCTTTGGAGCTCCCGTCTCTATCTCTCTTCCTCAGCTTGGCACTCTCAACATCGGCCAAATGCCTAGTCTCCATCATTCTTGCGCAATCTACAGCCTCTGCATAGTTCGGGAATTGCTTCATCTGGGGTGCCACTGATTTAAACAATGCTGGCACCAACCCCTGGATAAATTTCCTGATCATGTCCCTTTCAGTAGGGACCATGTGCGGTGCATACGGCATCAGCTGTGTGAAGCGGTAGTCATACTCCGTGATTGACATACCAGGAGTCTGCTTCAACTCCACAAACTCTTGACACTTTGCATACCGGATACTCTGAGGCACAAACCTCTCCATGAAGACTTCCTTGAACTCTGGCCATCTCAAAGGTGGCGCTGTAGCTCCCCTTCCGCGCATCATGGTCTTGAACCATACCTGCGCTACGCTAGACAACTGGAAGGCTGCCAATTCTACTGAGCGAATCTCTGGACACTTAAGAACTTCGCAGATCTTCTCAGTAGCCTCTATAAATTCCTGAGGATCTTCACTGGCCAACAACCCCTTAAAGGTTGGCGGTTTCAGCTTCAGGAACTCAGATAGTTCCACTTCCCTCTCAGCGGGTCTCACCTGCCGCTCCACGGACCTAACTGGTTCTGGAACGGAGGTAGTTGTTTTGGGCTGTTGCGGGTCCCTTCTATCTTGCCCATCCCTTCTCTCAGCTAGATTTTCTATTGCCCGCTGCATACCCTGCATGGTTACCAGCATCTGGGCTATCACATCATCCCGGGGGTGAGAAGACATTTCCCCTGTCCTGGGAGTTTCAGCTTGCTCACTTCTTAACTCAGCTTGTTCGGCTGCTTCAGCAGCCCTTACACCCTTGCCACTGCCTCTAGGTCGGCCTCTGCCACGACCTCTACCTCGGCCTCTGCCACGACCTCTACCTCGGCCTCTAGGCACAGGTACTGCGGACTGAGCAGACTCTTCAGCCATCTGCTCTTGAACCGCGGGTTGCCTAACCTTTGATCTGGTTCTTGGTGGCATTTTGCTATAAAACAGAAATAGCTCAACCATCACTTAACCATACCAACATAGCATACTATAAACTGACTCACTTAAACAAAAAGACAACATCCTATCGAACCCCTTTAGCAGCACCGTGAGTATAAGCATGTCCGGATTCATACCCATACTCAAAGTCCTACCTAAAGGTCCGTTACTCCATGAACACAGGGAAACCTAACCCTCTGATACCATATTTGCCACGGCCCCAAATGATGGAACACATGACCGGCACGGCATAAGGGTTTCCCCCTAGCCGTAAGCCTAACACATAGCATGCACAACCATTCAGCACACAATCCAGTACATAATAATATAACTGGCCACATACGCCACATCCAATATCAGAAAATACTGTATATATATATATATAGTTCATGAATCCAACATCCTTGATTCAACTTGGCCCATGGCCTCACAGTACAAACATTATTGTAAACGTAAAACCATTTTTCAAACAACACAAGAAGCGAGGATCCTGCCTGTATGTTCATGGAGATATACTAGACATAACTAAACTAAACAACCAGTACAACAAAGCCTTGCCCAAACTGGGGCTCACCAATGCTAACTCAGCCTCCTATGGAGCTGTAGCTGGATCAGTGTTTCTTTGACTATCTGTGGGGAGAAAACAGAAGAGGGGTGAGATTACCACATCTCAGTGAATGGATAAATCATACTATAACAGAAACAGGGCAAACTAAGCACGAATATTTCGCAATTAATTAAATAATTGAAATCAAAGTATAGAAAACATTAAACATTTAACCGTAATTTATTGAAAGAATGCTAAACAGTTCAAATGATAAATCAGGATTAAATCAATATCTGTAAGCAAATCAATTATGCATGGTAAGTAATAAATGAAGATTCTTATGCAAGAACAATGATGAATGAGGTATTTTAGAAATATTTAATCTTTAAGAAAAATGCACTAATTTATTGGAGGTCTCTCCTAACAGATCTATCATCTCCCCCAAGCACACAGCAAGGGTAGGGTAATCACTGTAGGCGTAGACATAAGTCCACCCTAAATTTTATGTCTTAGGCAGTCATATGCCCGTCACAATATCCTAGGCCGAAGCCGTAACATGATCAAGGTGCACCAGGGCTAGCACTACCTGCGGCTAGCTAACAGTGATCTAAAAGGGTCCCTCCAATAGAAAACATGTGAAATATGCTATTCAAAGAGTTTAAAGTAAAACATTTCAATAACTTTACAATACAGCTATAATTCTCCATCTAGCTCTTTTCATGCATAAAATCTCGTTCTAAAACATATCTCATCCATGAATTCCCATGGAGACCTTTACAATCATAAATTTTTCCTTTTTAAACATAGATCGTCCGTAGACGTCACATAGATGCTCATCATGCATTAAATCCTTTCATGGCTAACTTAGTTCATTTTTATGACTAAGTTCGCATTTCTATAAATCTAGCTCAAATGGAGAATTAATAGTCTAGATGCTTGCCCTACATACCTAGGGTTCAACTAGGATTGAAATTTACAATTTCTAACATGGTTGGAACATATTGATTTTCAAAGCAGTAAAACTATTTAACATACATTCCAACTAGTTAAAAGATACGAGAGAGTTATAAATCAAATTCCTAAAACATGCGCTATAGTATGAAAAACCCACTCACCGTACTAGAAGTCCAACAACGAGAATTTCACCTCGTAGTGGCTCAATAACCTAGAAAATATAGACATAGCATGAAAATTAGAAAATTCTAAAATCACTATTCACGCCGGAAAACACTATTCATGCTGAAACCTAAAAACCCCATATTCGATTCTAAAGCTATCTACGGGAAGAATTTCGGTAAAAACGAAGCCTAAAACGCAATGGGACGAAATTTTACCTTTGGAGGTACTATTCACGCGATTTTCCGGCGACCTTCCGGCGACTTTCCGGTGAAATTGATCGGTGGGTTTTGAAGTACTCGTTGCCACGAGTTCAACGGTCCAGACGGTTCGTCAATCGGAGGTCCGTAGCTCCAGATATGAGGGTTTGAAATTCGACGGGGAAAAGGGAAAATGAGGGGAGGAGGCTGCGGGTTTTTTTTCTTCTCTGGTTACGGGATGCTGCAAATATACGCTGGTGCTACAGTAAAATGCTACAGTATATATATATTTTTTAATATAATAATAATTATTAAATAATTAATAATATGATTTTCTTTTATAAAAATTCATAAAAATTCCATTTTTCATCATAAAATATCCTAAAAATTTCTAAAAATTTCCTTTCTCATAAATCTTTAGTTAAACTCTCACATCATAATTTTTCTTGATAAAAATAGTAATAAAACAATTTTCTAAACAAATATCTTTATTTATATTAAAAGAAAGAGTATTTCTAAAAATACCAAAAAAATTCAATAGAAGCCGGTATAATTATTTTAAGCAACACAATACTTCTTTTACTTAAAAATCCACTTACTTATAACAAATCATAATTATTTCTACATAATAAAAATATATTTGCTTATAGCGCGCCAAAATATAACTTCTAATATTATTTTTTTTATGTAATAAATATACATATTTTCTACGGTTCTTATCTCTATTGTCAAAATTCTCTCTTTTATTTTAAATTTCCTTTTCATTAAATTTTACGGTTATTACACCTCAAGTACAAATGGGTACTGAATAACTAGTTATTGAGTTTCTACAAGCTGATCAATTAGATCAAAATGCTTAGGATTTACAAGCAGTTCCTGAACAAGTTGAACCACAAACTCTTTAAGAGGGTGAGGCTACAACATTAAGAAGATATACTAGAGAAAAAAAGATAAGCTATTCCTAGTGATTTTATAATGTATCTACAATAGTCTAACTATAATATTAGAGCTGAAAATGATCCTGAAACATTTTCACAAGCCATAAATTGCAAATAGTCAAATTTGTAGTATGATGCCATGACAAATGAGATGAATTCCATGAAGAGTAATGGAGTCTGGGAACTTGTAGAGTTGCCTAATGGGGTGAAGGCCATTGGTTGTAAATGGGTATTTAAGACCAAGAAGGATTCATTAGGCAACATTGAGAGGTACAAGGCAAAACTCGTTGCTAAGGGATTTACTCAAAAAGAAGGAATTGATTACATGGAGACTTTTTCTCTTGTATCTAAGAAAGATTCTCTTTGTATTATTTTGGCATTAGTTGCTCATTTTGACTTTGAGTTGCAACAAATGGATGTGAAAATGGTATTTCTTAATGGTGATCTAGAGAAGGAGGTTTATATGAAACAATCTAAAGGTTTCTCCTCTAGTTATGGTGAGCACTTGGTTTGTAAACTTAAGAAATCCATATACGGTTTAAAACAAGCCTTCCGTCAGTGGTATTTTAAATTCCATGGAGTAATTTCTTCATTCAGATTTGTTGAAAATTCCATCGATCAATTTATATACCAGACGGTCAGTAGGAGTAAAATCTATTTTCTTGTTTTATACGTGGATGATATTTTGCTTGCAACCAATGATAAGGATTTGCTGCATAAGATGAAACAATTTATCTCTAAAAATTTTGACATGAAGGATATGGGTGAGGCATCTTATGTCATTGGCATTAAGATCCATAAGGATAGACCTAAAGGTATTTTAGGTCTGTCACAAGAAACCTATATCAATAAAGTTTAAGAGAGATTTCAGATACAGGATTGTTCACCAAGTGTTGCTACCATTGTGAAGGGTGATAGGTTCAATTTGAATCAATGCCCGAAGAACAATCTTGAGAGGGAATCTCTGAAGAACATCCCATATGCTTCTATAGCTGGAAGCCTTATGTATGTTCAAGCTTGCACTAGACTTGACATTGTATTTGCTATGGGGATGCTCGGGCGATATCAGAGTAACCCAGGAATGGACCACTGAAGAGCTACAAAGAAATTCATGAGGTACCTACAAGGGACTAAAGACTACATGCTTATGTATAAAAAGACAGACAATTTGGATGCGTTCAATTATTCAGATTCAGACTTTGCTGGCTGTGTTAATTCTCGTAAGTCAACATCAGGATACATTTTCATGCTCACCAGTGGAGCTATTTCTTAGAGAAGTGTTAAGCAGACCTTGAATGCTACTTCTAATATAAAAGTCGACTTCGTCTCCTATTTTGAGGCCACTTCTCACGGTGTATGGATTAAGAATTTCATTTTGGGGCTTAGAGTTATGGATTCAATTTTTAGGCCATTAAAAATTTTCTACAATAATTCAGCTACTGTCTTTATGGCTAAAAATAATAAAAGTGAAAGTCGAAGTAAACACATCGATATTAAGTATTTAGCCATTAGAGAATGTGTAAAAGAAAAGAAAGTGGTCATTGAACACATTAGCACTGAATTGATGATCTTTGATCCTTTGACTAAGGGCATGCCACCATTAAAATTCAAGGATCATGTAGAGAAAATAGGACTTGGTTCCACTTTATGACTGTATACATATAGGGAATTAATGAAATTCTTATATATTGTGAGGTTTTCTCATATTAATGTGCACTTTAATTCATTTGAGAAAAACATATTTTATTTTGGACCAAGAATAAACGTAGGGTTTATTCATTAAATTTTTGTTACCACATTAAGTATAACACTTGAGAAACTAAATGCATTGTAATACATGGTTGATATTATTCAATTTTAGAGGACCTATCTCTATGATTCATGTATTTATTTCTTAAGAAAGTTGTTTGATAACTCATTTAAGTTATTAGGTTAAACGTGTGGACTAAGTGGGAGAATGTAACATTTTTATTTTTAATTTACATTTTTAATTCATAATCAAATCCCATTACTTAGATTAATGGTCCAATGTTTTCTTAATTAAATGAGGGATTGAATGGCCATGAAAAGCCATTATTGAGATGGTAACTCCTCCATAAATGTTCTTGATGATAGAACATCTATATAAAAGTGTTTTGGTCTCTAGTCTATCCCTTTTGACATTCCTACGAATATACACCATTTAGAGAGAGGGAGACCAGACTTGGAAGCATTATACATGTTACTTTGAGTTTAGAAACATGTTTAGATCATCTTAATTATCTTACATTGTCGAGTCTGAAGCCATGACTACCAATGAACTGAATGACCTCTTTGGTACTCTGAAGCCCCTTAAAGCAGAAAAACCAAAGCTTTCCAAAGAAGAGGAGGACATCCTAAACAGGAGTAACAAAAATAAAAAATTCAGAGCTAGCAATGTCGATGATGAACAAAAGGATGACCCGATGGGGAAAGTTGAAGCTCTACCCACCTCTAAAGTCTAGAATCCTGATGAAACCAAAAACTGCATGGAAGGAGGAAAATCTAACACCACAATCCCAAATGACACACCATCAACGCTGTGAACAACGATATACTGAAATGCAGAGATACTAAATACCTGAAAACACCAAATATGTAGGGGAAGGAAAACATAGGAATTTCCTATTGGGATAGACTGCTAGGCTTCAACGGCATAGCCACTAATAATATCGAATTGAAAAAAAGTCAAATAAGGGTTTTACATATGAAGATTCCAATGAGGACCTGATGGAGGATTGAGAAAGATAAGAGAATGAGCCTTAGCCAGTAGTGGAAATCTCAATTGAGGAGAGGAGAAGCTATTATAAAAAATGGAGGAAATCACTAATCATTAAGCTCATGGGAAGAAGAATAGGTTATAGATATCTAAAGGATGGATTTTCCAAATTATGGCATCCTACTAGAACATTCAACTTAATTGACATCAGCAATGACTTTAATTTGGAAAAAATTTCTAACACAGAGGATTATAACTATGCACTACACGAGGGGCCATGGTAGGCCAAATATGGAAACTAAATTTTAGACCTCTAGAGGACAATTTCAAGAAGGTTTTAGTATGGATAAGAGTTCATTGGCTTTCGATAGAATACTACAACAACCACTTTCTTTAGAGGCTAGGAGATAGAGTGGATAAGACTTTATAGATCAACAATTATACCCTAAGGAAGATAAATTCAAATTCTAGGGAAGAGCTTAGAGTTGAAAGGGGGACAGTAGTTTAGTAGCGCCACCCACCATATGAGGATCTATGTAGCATATATTGACCCAATAACTTGTGAGTTTGATGTAGCATATATTAAGTACAACATGAATGCAAAGGTACTTAATTTCAACATGAGCAAGCGACGTGTTATACTCAATAACTATATTTTGGCACAATAGACTCTTGAGTAATAAAATTTATATATAAACTACACCAATGTGGATGTCAAGTATTAATGTAGAAGCACACCAATGTCAATTTTGTACTGCTTCAATGTCAATTTTGTATACCAAAAGCTTTCGTCCTTCTCTACAACTTGTTCTATAGGCAACCACGACATGCCCCATAGCCAAAGAGTAAGAGCACACAAATAGAGCTATTTTGAATGCTTCGACATTTCCTTTGCCATCTGCTCCCCAGAGGCTAAACACGTAAATAGCCTTTAGCGAAACAAATATCAGAAATAAAACAGAGCACTTTGTCCTGATCCCCGAATAGGGTGCTCGTGAAAGTCTTGGCCCATCACACAAATTATAAACACCTACAGAAAAAAATACAATTACCCATAAAAAACAAAGTATCACTTAGGATTCAAAAGGGTACTTCAAATTAATCCAAAAATTATAATTTGTTTTTCTGTGTCCATGTAAATACTTACATAAGATGGCGACGGATCTTATAATGGATACGAGGGGCATATCAATGAGATAGTATCGAAAATCGTAGTTATCGAAATGGGAAGAGAGAGTTTCTAGAGAAAGAAACGAAGGGGAAAAATGAGAGAGTAGAACGGAAGGAGCAAGAGCATCAACAATGCCTTTTACATCAGTAAACTGGTACTTTTACTAGTGGACTAATGTGAAGGCTATTAGAGAGCACCAGTGGACTGTCCTGCATGCTTCTCTTTTATAATCAGTCGACTTTTTTTATCAATCATGTGAACGTGGTTTCAGGTGTGCCGTGCTCAAAATTTTAGTTTTATTGAAACAGCAGGTCTTGAGCACCGCACACGGTGTTGTGTTTTAAACACAGCAGAGGATCCGTTTCCTAAATGCTATAAAAGTAAATGACACAAGAATCAAAAATAAAGGGAATAGTGAGATATATCCAAAGGCAACCAAGATGGACCAAGGGAAAGGTCCTGATTGCTTGGAGGCCTTAGTAAACCTGTCCAAACCCTCCAAAAATTTGGTAACCCATAAACCAGTTGCGATTTTAAGTGACCAAACCCATTATAATCTTGTGACTAGCAAAATAGGTCCAAATATGGCTATAGCGATAATGATGGGAGACACCTTTACGAGTAAAAATACAACGCAAGAGATGGTTTTTGACAAAACCAGACCACTTAATATTGATCTCCAGCTAATTAAATTTTCTCATCATAGTTTAATTCCCAAAGAAGGGGAATGAGCAATGATTGAAGGAGTGGGTATCACTAAGGTGTTTAGCAATGGGCTATAATGACTTAATACACGTCTAAACTTTTTATAATATTTGAATTTTATTAATTTTATTGCATGGGACTAGAGAGGAGTGTGAGAAAGATACTTTCCAATCCTCGTTAGGTTCTTATTCGGTTTCATTAGCTTATTTTTGTGGCTCTTTTTGAAATAAGAGTTGGTGGAAGGGAGATTTTATCATCAAGAAGATAAGTTGGACTAGAAGTCTAGATGTAAAGGTTATTATAAAGAATAGATAATTCATACACTCTGATGTAAAATTCAAAAAGGAACTTTGGTAGAATTTAAAAAATTTAAACAGCATTCAGAGCACCACTTAGCTCTTTATAAGGGTTTTTAATGCCTATAAAAACATTCTGGAGAAATAAGGAAGTCAGTATATGAAGTCAAGTTCCATGATAGAATTTTGTGAATTTATTTTAGAAAATTCTCTAATTGATCTAGGTTACAAGGGACCATCTAGATGCAATTGGCTAAAATTTGGGGATAGAAATACCAAATTTTTCCTCACCTTTACTATGGCCAGAAGAAGAAGGAATAAAATTTTAACATTGAAGAATGATGAAGGAAGATGGGACTAGAATTTTAATAACCTTAAATAAATGGCTAGGAATTTCTTCAAAGCCATGCTTTATTTCAATCCCTCCTATTGGTAGGCTATTTTATGAAGGTTAATGAAGAAGAATTGATTGATCCTCAGAAACCTTTCTCTAAAGAAGATATTAAGGGTGTTTCTTTCTGAATGGGTGCTTTTAAAGACCCAAGCCCTAATAGATTACATGCAGTTTTCATTCAGAGCCAATGAGATGTGGTAAACCCCTTTATTTGCAAACTTATACCGAAAATATTTGAAAACCCCAAGCTTGTTAAAAGCATAAACTAGTATCTCCTTTTCTTAATTCCTAAAGTGGAAAATCCAAAGTGCCTTGATGAGTGAGTTTTATAGTCATAAATTAAATATTTTCATCTTATCTTTTTGCTATAATTAAGTATAAATCTCCCTTACTTGTCTTTAGTTTTGTGTATTTCCTATAGATGGAGAGAAGAGTAGAAAATGGACTTAATTAGAGGAATCAGAGCTAAATTGTGGTTCTTTGGAAATGATGTCTATAAATCAAGCATATAAAACAAATTCCTTAAGAATGGATGAGTAAGGAGCATTATCATATTGGCTCTTGACACGCATCCTAATGGATATATGAACAAATTTATTCTTGATTTATGATCACATTTCCAAAAGAACTAAAACATAAATATTCAAGGCAAAGCAACCAATGTTGAGAATATGTTTGCTATTGGTAGTCCAGCCCAACCTTCCTGCCGTACTTGGGCCATATCTCCGAAAATACATATCCAATATGTATGCAATTTGGTAGGTGTGTAACAAACACAATTGGGTACAACTTTCATGTTCAAGTGGTCAGAAAATTTAGACATTAAAAGGGTCAAAAGTGGGCTATAATAGAATCTGATTATTGCTGCATTCAAGCCCGACTTTGCTCTAGTATTTTGACCATAAGTCACAAATTACGTACCCACTTTGTCCACAATTTGTCTTGACGGAAAGCTAATAAAATTTTATACAACTTTTGTGTTGATGGAGTCAGCCAATTCGGCGGATTTCAAGAATATATTCAAGGATCAATTTCGGTGAACATGATGGAATCCAAATTGTCAACTTTGTACAACTTCCTATCTAACAATTTTGAAAATTACCACACCTACCACACCTAATTGTATTTATAAATAGAGGGCTTGAGGGGTGAGTTAGAGAGCTTTTGGAGAGAGCTTGGGAAAGCTTTGTTGGAATTTTACATACTTGTAATGTTATTCTCTCTTTAGACATTCTGTATTTTTCATTTTCTTTCGTAATATTATCATGTTCCTTCATCTATCATTTTACTTTCTCGCTTTAATTATAGAGAACTAATCTCCTAATGCTAAAGTGAAAGGGTGAAACTCTTGGTATGAGAATTATAATTTATCTAACTCTTAATCTGAATGTTTATCTTTGATATTATATTTACCTTCTTATTTCTTTTCTCGTGATTATTTCTTAATGGCTGGTTTTATCAGACCACCGATTTCTTGTTATTTTATTGGCTGATTTTATCAGACTGCCGATTTTTTGTTATTTTATTGGCTAGTTTTATTAGACCGCCTATCTCTTATTATTTTTTATGGTTGGCTTCACCACCTACCTCTTGTTATGTTTCTTCTTCGTACCTCATTTCATTCTAATCTTGTAAACTTTGAATCTTGATACATTGTAGACAATCTTTGGCACAATAAATGCTTGAATCAATCTTGATTTATTGTAGACAATATAATGATTGGCACAATGTACGCTTGAATTTAGTTACAAGTTATCTTTTGCATCCTTGTATTTTTAATCTTGCGAAGTGTGAATCTTGTTATATTGTAGACAACATGACAATTGGCACAATATATACTTGAACCCATTTTACAAGAATGTTTTAATTATTAGTAAGAGGTAAATATAATTCATGTATAAACAAAGTTGAGCTTAAATTAACATATCATCCTATTAGAACTTTATTCGTGTAAAGATTCTAATTGAGTAACAAAAGAGTTAAATTTATTTTTATTCGATATACCAAGAGTGGATCCCCTAACCTTAGCATGCTTCTTTACTTTGAATACATCTTCATTTAATTTCAGCATATTAGTTCTTTGCATATTTTGTTCAATATTCCTCTCACAAAACAAGACATTGGCAACTAGGTTAGAAATATTTATTTCGGATCCAAATTAGAATTTTCTCTCAATTGGCAATCTCTGTGGGATCGACCTTGCATACCACTAAATCTATACTCCAATAGATTTATGCACTTGCAAGTTTTAATTAAAACAACAACATGCCTTAACGAGTTCATATCTATAGCCTTATGCAATGTCATTTCAAAGATTTCAATGAAGACTATTGCCAACAAACTGAAAACTTTCATGCACCATTGGATAGACCCATGTCAGAGTAGTTTCATTTCAGGGAGACACATTACTAACAATATAAATGTTACCAAAGTAGATACGCTCAAGGATATTGGATTACATGAACACTTTGTGAAGCTTATCATGAGCTATGTGTCTACTAGCACCATGATCATTCTTTGGAATAGGAAAATTATAGATTACTTTGATATGTCCAGGGGCATAAGACAAGTGATCCATTATCCCCCTATCTCTTTGTTTTGTGCATTAAAAGACTATCTCAATGCATAGATTGAGTGGTGGAGAACAAATTCTAGAAATCCATTTGACTTTGCAAGAATGACCCACTTCTTTCCTACCTCTTCTTTTCATATCACCTCATCTTGTTTGCTAATGCTGAATTTGACATTGCAAGATGACAAAAGCAATGGTAGCTATCTTTTGCAATATTTTTAGGCAACTTGTTAGTGAGAAGAAGACAAAATGCCTATTCTCTACCAACATTGATCACATCCAAGCAAAACAATACTGTTAGGAATTGGGTTTCTAGTACACCTATGATCTAGGGGTCTAACTTGGCACGCTCCTCCTCCACAAAAGGGCAATCCAAAGAACCTTTAAGCATATATCAAAGAAAGTGAAGAAATGATTGAGTAGATGGAAAGCCAAAACCCTATCTTTTGCAGGTAGGATTACCCTTACTAGTAGTATGTTGAATAATCTACCTTACTACTTCATGAAGATAGCTTTATTACCTTTGGATTTGTGTGATGAGCTGGAAAATGTGAGTGATACTTTCATTTAGGGAGATACAAATGAAGCCAAGAAAATTCATTTAGTTAAATGGGATAGAATCTATGAACCTAAAGACATAGGAGGCTTAGGATTAAGAAATTTAAGGGAGATGAATACAGCTTTTTTTATAAAGGTGGCTGGGGAACAATCCAACATCCGAATGATTTTTGGGTGAAAACTCTCAAAGCTAAATGCAAATGCAACAACAACCTCATCACTAATCTCTATGACAAAAAACTAGACTATTTTATTCTATGGAAAGGAGTTTAGAAATTTTGGAAGGAAGTTGAAAGGGGGATAGCTTAAAATGTGGGCAATGAAAAATTAGCAAAATTTTGGCAAGACAATTGGCTACCACATATTGTTCCTCTCCAAAATATTGCTACAAACGAAATCCAAAAACACTTGAGGCAATGCAAAATCATAGACATGGTCACAAATTCTGGGCAGTGGGATTAGTCCAAGCTAGAAAGCATCTTACCAGAAAAAAGCGAAGAATATCCTAGCTAGGATGATGCCCCCTAGCAAGGAAATGGAGGAAGATCAAGTTATTTGGAAACTTAGCCAGCATGGTGACTTCTTTATGAGCTTAGTCTATGCTATCAGAATAAGTGGGCAGAACAACGTCGAATTGGTGTGGAAGAATATCTAGCATTGGTTGAGGCCCTAGAAAATTAGAACATTTTTCTAGTTAGTAGGGCAAAATAGCATCCTCACTATTGAATTTCAGTTTGAATGTCACTTAGATGAAACTAGTTTATGCCAAATTTGCAAGAAGGCCCAAGAATATTCCTTGCACTGTCTAAGGGACTGCAAAAAGACAAAGAACCTTTGAATAAGACTAGTTTATCTGAAGCACTAGCTAAAATTGTTCTCCTAGGACATGATGAATTGGCTATCACATAACTTATCTCAGAAGCTAGGCAATAAAGAGGACAACAATATGAACCGAGAAGTGCCATTTAGCATGACTATATGGAAAGTCTAGGTTAAGAGATTCCAGTTTATTTTTCAACCTTCAAAATACACCTTAAATGATCTCCTTTTATTTTGCCTTGCACTGACCAAAGACTGTAAGGAATGGATGTTAGCAGCCGACACTCTACAAGGCAGGAAGATGATAGTGCAAGAGATAGCTTGGATTTTGCAAGGTGTAAGGCTAGTCACGTGATGATATGTAACTTTAGTTAACTATGGTTAAGTTAGTTGAATAGTAACTATAATTAGTTACTATTATTGATGTATATAAGTCAAGATGTAAAGCCTTTTTGAAACAAGAAAATACAGTGTAATAATTCATTCAGTATCTATCTCTCATACTACTTTTTGGCTTTTATTTCTCTTACTTCTTATGCCATTATATGGTATTAGAACGCAAAAGTTTACAGGACCCATACTTATTATTTTGCATTTTCCTCTTTAATTCTATTTGCTTTATTTATATTTAGGACAACAGAAAGTTTGTGTGTGGTGGTGAAATTGAAATTTATATTTTATGCACTAGATGACTATATTAATGACTGGGTGACTGTACTAATGATTGAATGATTATGACCCTATTTGAGCATCAATTAGCTGATTTTCACCAAAATTGCATCTCTATTACATTTAGCAAGTTATGTGATTGTGTGAGTGTGTTCAGTTCTTTTTTTTTTTTGAGTTATTTGGCTGAGTCGACAAGCCAATGATTTGAATATATTGCAAATTTTCTAACTCTTGAAAAATGTAGAAAAATTGAAATTATATGCAATGTTAACTCTTTGGAAATTTATATTCTTACTTAAGAAATCTGAAATTTTTTGATGCACATAAACCTTGGTGATTTAAATTTTTCTATTACTTAGATAAGGTTTATATAATTTGAAAATATTTTATTATCTCAATAGGACTCTAAAACTTATTTAAATGCCACTTGTGGCAAAATATTAGGTGTACACTATTATTTAGAAGATGATCTCGGCATTATTTGTTAGATTGAGCTTTTTCAAGCCTACCTTGACATCATTATATATCTAGAAACCCTATTTGAGCATAATTGAACCTTTCTTCTGTATGCTCATATATTAGCTGAGTCAAATTGAAAAGTTTTATATCCTTATATTATATCCTATTCACTCATCACATGATTATTTTCTAAAAATTATTAGTTAGAGCTTATTATAAAAAGGGTAGAACGATGGAGTTAAGAAAGAAAGAGGAATTCTTCAGTGAAAAGAAAAACAAGTGATAGCAGTGAAAGAAGAAGAAAAATAGAAAAATAACAGAAGAAGAAAAGAAAGAAAAGAGATAGATATGGAAAAAGAAATCCCAAAATGTAAAATAAGGAATGGAGCAAAAAATGAGTTTGGGAGAAAACCTTCTAATTTAGAAAAGCTCAAGAAAGAAATTAGAATTAACATGTGATATTAGGTAATTGAACCTAAATTTTTTATCTTTTATCCTACCCGATACTTTAGTCACATTACAAGTTTAATAAAGCCCTATTTGATTCTAAGTGTAGTGTCTAATCCACATTAGTGGAAAGTGGAATGAAAAATAAGACTACGGAATGTCTACCCTAAATTGATTAGAGATCTTCACTTCACATGTTTGGGAGGTATAAACTCATCTGGATGTAAGAATTTAATTGCTCCAAGGCCACACACTAAGAATTTTAGAGGATCAATATTGAATTACATTAGAGTTAAGCTTGTATATAAATGTGATATTTTTTAAACTTATCTTGAAACTCTAATCCATTGAATTCTCTAAGGCAAAAGGATTCAGTAAGCCTAACACTCACTATATATCTTGAATTTGTTTGATTTTTGTTTTTAGAGTTTTGTTTGAGGGCAAGAAAAAGTTTGAGTTTGGGGGTATTTCATATGTGTATAATTAAGCATAAATTTAGTACCCTTAACTTTGCTTTTTGTTATTTTTTAAGTGAAATAAATTAAGAATTAGTTTAGCTTTATGTTTTGTGTTGTAAGAGCAAAGAAAGAGAAAAAAGGGAGAAAGAATGAAGAAATTTAAGAAAAAGATGGAGAAGTACAGAAAATCAAAGTTGAAGGCCCAATACCGAAGCGCTAGTAACCCAAAAAGTCCAAAAACATTCCAGAAGAGGGAGCATTACAATAGTGGTTGCTTACTGCCATGGTGGTGGTGTGATAGCATGGAAAAATATGAGCACAGTAAAACATAGAGTTTAACCTAGATTGCAATTTCAATGGATCAAAAATTGATTAGAAAAAACCCTAGGTCACTAGGGTTACCAAACTTATAAATAGACAGTCAAGGAGCACCCTAAAGGAGGATAGATTAAAGTCACTCTGAAATTATTCATCTTATTCTTTATTTTCTTTATTTCCATTATTGGTTAACTTATAGAAACCTAAGAGTAGGATGATACTGTGAGATTAGACATTTTCTTTCTATCTATTCAAGTTCAATTTTGGGTATTGAAATTTTCTTCGATGCATATTTTTATGGTTTCCTTACTTGATTTCTGGAAAGGGCTCTTTGGTAATTGAAAGTTTAATATATGGTTGAATTATGAAATTAAATTCAAAATTGTTTGGTCACTCTAATTTATAAAGCAACTAAGGTTTAGTAATCTACAGCATCAGCAATTCTTAGGTCTTGGGAAAAATATTCAACTAAGTTAAATCCAACCACGTATGCTTGAGTTATTTAACTTCATTGATCTTTATAGTTTGTATTGCAATTATTGGACTAAATCTTAGACTCATGGATAAAGTTGTTTGACAATTAGAGTTAATTGAATTTCATATTGAAAATTAACTAAACTTAAGAAAAGATTGGATTAGATTCCAACAACGACTATCTAAATTGAGTTCAATAATCTATATTGATGATCAGTAATTTACTATGACGGTGGAAGTAAACTTAACCAATGCATTCTTATTCTTCTTAATATCCAATTTTACTACATTCTTTTTTGCATATTTTCTTAATTATTTTTATTCTAAATTTCTGTAACAACTTCTATTATTATCTACAAAGGTAACTACTATCACTTTCTATGGTATCGACCTTTGCTCCCTTGACTACCAGTTAATTTTACAGGGTAAATATATGTAATAACCGTAAAATTTAACGAAAATTTCAATTAAAGGAAATTTAGAATAAAAGAGAGAATTTTGACAATAGAGATAAGAACCATAGAAAATATGTATATTTATTACATGGATTAAAGAATTATAAAAGAAATATGAGAATTTATGTTTTTGGCGCGCTATAAGCAAATATATTTTTATTTATGTAGAAATGATTATAATTTGTTAAAAGTAAGTGGACTTTTAAGTAAAAGAAGTATTGTGTTGCTTAA
Source organism: Gleditsia sinensis (assembly GCA_037074535.1). Lineage (NCBI taxonomy): Eukaryota > Viridiplantae > Streptophyta > Magnoliopsida > Fabales > Fabaceae > Gleditsia > Gleditsia sinensis. The sequence continues at coordinate 15,400,701 of CM073469.1, read as the reverse complement.
AATAATTATATCGGCCTCTATTGAAATTTTATGGTATTTTTAGAAATATTCTTTCTTTTAATATAAATAAAGATATTTGTTTTGAAATTTGTTTTAATATGATTTTTATCAAGAAAAATCATGATTTAAGAGTTTAACTAAAGGTTTAGGAGAAAGGAAATTTTTAGAAATTTTTGGGATATTTTATGATGAAAAATGGAATTTATATGAATTTTTATAAAATAAAATCCTATTATTAATTATTTAATAATTATTATTATTATAAAAAAAAAAAAAACGAAAACGAAAGTTGATAAACGAAAACCGGGGGCGGAGGATTTCAGAAGAAAAAAAGAAAGGAAAAAAAAAAGGAATAGTGCGTGCATAGTGAGTGAATAGTAATCTCAAATTTTATCTTTCGATTTGGAGTGCTTAAGGGCTTCCAATCTCAAAACTGAACGTATTATTGGATTCAGGACGAAGAGTACTTCAGTTTTGACCGATCAGTTTTTCAAATCAACCGTTGAATTGCCGTAGATCTGAAGTAGAAAATCTCGGTAAAAGGTAAGTTCTGAAAAACCTTACTTAGGGACTTCTAATTAGAAATCTGACTCCGTAGATGGATTCAGAAACTAGATAAATATTAGGATATGAAATTATTTTGTTGATTCGGTAAAATTTTTGTGACAGTGAATAGTGTTTTCCGGCGGTGAATAGTGTCGGTGAATAGTGTTTTTCCGGCATGAATAGTGTTTTCCGGCGGTGAACAGTAACCAAGCTCATTTTAGGCTTTTGGACCTTCCGGACTCGATTTTGGGGTCTGTTTTACCGAATTCAGACCAGGAACTAGGATTTTAGGGCTGTCCAATCTGGAGCCCTTACCTGTGAGTGGGTTTTTCATACTATAGCGCATGTTTTATTTTCTCTCTCATATGATTTTAACTAGTTGGAATGTATGCTAAATTGTTTTACTGCTTTGAAAACCAATATGTTCCAACCATGTTAGAAATTGTAAATTTCAATCTTAGTTGAACCATAGGTATGCAGGGCAAGCATCTAGACTATTAATTCTCCATTTGAGCTAGATTTATAGAAATGCGAACTTAGTCATAAAAATGAACTAAGTTAGCCATGAAAGGATTTAATGCATGATGAGCATCTATGTGACGTCTACGGACGATCTATGTTTAAAAGGAAAAATTTATGATTGTAAAGGTCTCCATGGGAATTCATGGATGAGATATGTTTTAGAACGAGATTTTATGCATGAAAAGAGCTAGATGGAGAATTATAGCTGTATTGTAAAGTTATTGAAATGTTTTACTTTAAACTCTTTGAATAGCATATTTCACATGTTTTCTATTGGAGGGACCCTTTTAGATCACTGTTAGCTAGCCGCAGGTAGTGCTAGCCCTGGTGCACCATGATCATGTTAAGGCTTCGGCCTAGGAAACTGTGACGGGCATATGACTGCCTAAGACACAGGGATTTAGGGTTGACTTATGTCTTCGCCTACAGTGATTGCCATACCCATTGCTATGTGCTTGGGGAAATTTAGGGTGGACTTATGTCTACGCCTACAGTGATTACCCTACCCTTGCTGTGTGCTTGGGGGAGATGATAGATCTGTTAGGAAAGACCTCCAATAAACTGATGCATTTTTCTTAAAGATTAAATATTTCTAAATAAGCTCATTCATCATTGTTATTGCATAAATATCTTCATGTATTACTTACCATGCATAATTGATTTGCTTACGGTTATTGATTTAATCATGTTTTATCTTTTGAATTGTTTAGCATTCTTTCAATAAATTATGGTTAAATGCTTAATGTTTCTATTGTTATCTTTACATTTGGATTTCAATTATTAAACCCATTGCGAAATACTCGTGCTTGGTTTGCCCTGTTTCTGTTATAGTGTGATTTACTCATTCACTGAGATGTGGTAATCTCACCCCTCTTTTGTTTCCTCCCCACAGATAGTCAAAGAGACTTTGATCCAGCTACAGCTTCGTAGGAGGCTGAAGATAGTGTTGGTGAGCCCCAGTTTGGGCAAGGCTCTTTTGTACTGTTTGTTTAGTTTAGTTATGTCTAGAGTATCTCCATGAACATACAGGCAGGATCCTCGCTTCTTGCGTATTTTGATGTGTTGTTTGAAAAATGGTTTTATATTTTACAATAATGTTGGTATTATGAGGCCTTGGGCCAAGTTGAATCACATGAATATTATGAGGCCATGGGCCAAGTTGAATCAGAATGTTGGATTCATGAGATATCATGAGATATATATATATACATATATACAGTATTTTCTGATATTGGATGTGGCATATGTGGCCAGTTATATTTATTATGTACTCTGGATTGTGTGCTGGATGTTTGTGCATGCTATGTGTTAGGCTTGCGGCTAGGGGGAAACCCTTATGTCGTGCCGGTCATGTGTTCCATCATTTGGGGCCGTGACAATATAAATCCCAGTGTTTCCTTTTTTTGAGCCAAGAAGATATTGAGGAGTTGCTTCATATGCCTTCAATGGATGCTTTCACCAGCTTCTTTAAGGGATGGAGGTAGATTAGCTCCAATATTATTAAATTGTACGGTCACTGCAATAACTTTGTTGCGACCATTTTGGTGGATGGAGGAAGCAATCCCAATTTCATCAAGGCATCTGTCGCTAATAAACTAAACTCCAACTTGTTACTATTCCTCAATGTAATGTTTTTTGTAGGCAGCGACGCTTTTCCTTTGTTCTTATCTCAATTCTCCTCTATTGATTGATAGTGCGAGGCCATAAATTCACCCTAATTTCTATGGGATTAACATGGATGGAATTGACATTGTTTTTGGTGTAGAGTGGCTAAGAACCTTAGGTCTCATTTTGACTCACTATCATTACCTTACGATGGACTTTACATTACACTGAAAATTCATAAAACTACAAGGAGACCCTTCTTTTAATTAATCTCCACCCACTATCTACCAAACAACTGCAAAAGATAACTGCAAGTACTAGATGTGCTCGGCGTCTAAGTGGATGGGATCTACGGGCATGTCGCTCTTTGTTTGGCCGAGAGAGCTAGTCCAAAAAAAAAAGTACTGTATGTCTCTTTCACCAAAGAGTTCTACAAACTGACACAACTATTGCGGACCCTACACTATCAGAGTCCATTTCAGCCTTACCACCCTATCCATTTAATTGGTGGGGCTCGAGCGGTTAATTTGAGGGCGTACAAATATCCCTAATTGAAAAAAAAATGAGATTGATAGGCTTCTGGCTGAAATGTTGCAATCTGGCATAAGACCAAGTCACTGCCCATTTTCATCTCCATTTCACCTCGTCAAAATGAAAGATGGGTCAAGGAGATTTTGTAGATTACTATTATTTAAATTCCATTACAGTCAAAAGCAAGTTTCCGATTCCTACCATTAATGAACTGCATGGTGCCATCATTTTTTCTAAACTCAATCTTAGGACTGGTTATCACCAAATACGAATGAAAGAAGAATATATTCATGAGACAACATTTCAAGGGTAGTTTTAGTTTCTTGTTTTACCATTTGAGCTTACTAATGCCCCTGCTTCCTTTTAGTCACTTATGAATCAGGTGTTTCAGCTTAATTTTCATAAATTTGTGGCTTTTTTAATGATATCTTTGTTTATAGTCCTTCCTTAGCTAAGTTTTATTGACTTAAGAGCCCATTCTAATTTGATAGAGTGGAGTCCGTTAATCTTACTTCTCCTTTTCACTGTAAAGTGTAAATCATCTTTTTCCTTTTTAGATTCATTAGAATTTGTACAGAACAAATGCACAAAAGTTTGGTCATACTTTCTGGGAAGAATTAGACATAAGTTAATGAGCATATTTTCTCACCTGCAAATCCTTTTTCAGTGCTGCATTATCAATAACAGGGTTAAAAAAAAAAAGAATTTAATTTAATCATTCTAACAAACAATTGTGGAGAAAACCATGAATGATTGCCCAGTGACCCCATTTGAATGAAGTTTCAACTATTTCATATGTTTTAAATTTAAAATGCCATTGTTTTGAAGTTGCATGGGGTTTGCACTTGAAAAAGGGATGCACGGGCAAGGGTGGGACACTTTTTGTAAGACTTCATCAATTTGAGAATTAATCCATTGCGATTGGGGTGTGGTGTTGTGTTTTATAGCTACTCTAGTTTAGATATCCATTCAGCTTTAAACCCGTTATTGCACTCCAGTTTTTAAGGATTGTTCGATTTTGCTCGTTCCTTATTATTACACTCACCAGTTCTAAACTCGTAGTATAGCAAGACTTGCTAAACAAGGTTCGTATAGTTATACTTAATGACTCTCCATTAGTAATAAAATCCATCAGTTTAATTAAATTGTAACTTGGAACAAATTTTCGTTAGTATTTTGTTCCTTATTATTGGCAGTGAATTTAATAGCATTCCCTTTCTTCCTGGCTATCTTGTGATTCTCCCAAAGGATTAGCCAGGGGAGCTTGGGGGACTGATATATAGAGGTTTATAACCTTGGGAGTAAGGGTGCAACAGCTCCCTTTGAAGCGAGGGTGCTGCTCTGCACCCTTGACAGCAAGCTTGCTGATTTACACCTTTGCTGTCACGTGTAGCAGCACCCTCGGCAGCAAAGGTGCTGCTCTGCACCCTTGACAGCAAGCATGCTGATTTACACCCTAGCTAACAAAGGGTGATGCTCTGTCATGACTAGTGTCTCATTTTGGGTTCTGTTTAAATGGATGGATTTATGCTATGTGAGTTCATATGCATAAGCAGCATTTTTTATCTTGGGGGCATGTGCTGGTTATCTTTTCTGATAGGAATTGATGCTGGGTTGATGCTTATTCGTGGTTGATTTCATTTGCAGGAGGAGGAATTGTTGTTTGTTTGATCTAATTCAGTATTGAGCAGAAAAAATGTATTTTATATTTCCTGGTAGTGATACCTCATCAGATTTCAGTCTCTAACCGGTGTTTGTGTTCTAAGGTTGGACTTCGCTCGGTTTATATCTTTTTTTCACCCTCATGTAGATTTTGGTACTGTTCCTAGTGGATGATGGTTCGGTTCTTGTCTATTAGGGGTGTTTTTAATTCTATCTTTGAGCTTATCCTTGATTTGTTTTGTTGTCACGTGGAAAACAAGCATTCCTTTCCTTTTAATAGTCAAGTGTAGCATGCTTTTCTATTTTCTATTTTGTGACATGCTCTGAGTTAGATCTCACGTTAATTCTGGTTTATTTTGTTCATTTTTTCCTGTCTTGAACGCTTGTTTGTATTTGTTAGAGTCTTGACTATGCTAATTTGAATACAGAAATTGAAGCTTCAGCCCAGAACATTAAACATCAAATGAAATTTCTTGCATTATCATTTGAGTGTTGAAGAGCTGAAGTGTTTTAAAACTATTCCCATTTGTATACTTTGTGACTTGATGAAATGAATGCTATAATTAAATAAGCCTACATTGTACAATGCACTATAGGAAATGTGAACAAGCTAGATTGGGTTTGATTCCTCCAACCTGCAAAATTTCTCTTTGATGTGGTACATGGCCACCAGGCTAGAAGCTTTTGCCTCTTTACATGGCCAAGTATGTTTGTTATTGTTGAACTTTGAACGTATTTTCTGCTTGGCTCTTCTTTTGACATAAATGTGTCATGTGCATAATATTTGATTTAATTTGTGCTTGGAGTTGATTTAATTTGTGGTATAGCCATTTTCTACTTGGAATATTTTTTATTATTTCTTCTCATATTATTATATATAATTTATTCATTTATTCTTATTATATATAAATAGGAATAAATTTCGATAGGTTTCATAGGTAAATATATAATATTTATACTCGGGGTATTTGATTTAACTAACATGGTATTTGACTAGTTGTAAATGTTTTTTGTATTTGAAATTATGTACATATATAACATTTTATTAATTTGTTTGTTTCTTTTGATTTTTTTTATCATATAAAATTTTTTAAAACCATAACAATATCAAATGTTTATTGAAAAAAAATAGAAAATTCAATTGAATCCCTTTTCAATGGTAGCAACATTCAATGGTTTGAGGTTAACAATAAAAATAGATTTAACATTGCCACTGAAAATAACTATTCTTTTATGTTAAAAGATTCAGTGGCCATTTTACATTTAGTCACTACTGAAAGTAAACATTTATTTATATTAAAAAGTTCGGTGACAACTTTTAATAGCCACTAAATACAGACATCTTTTGGTGACTATTATAGTTTTGATAGTAACTTTGGTTGTAAAAAATAAACTTTAGACGGCAACCTCAAAAGTCACCATTGAAAACCTTCCATGATAGAGATATAGGTAGCAATGATGTGGCAACCAAAAGTCACAGTCAGAAGCTTGTTTTCATTTAGTGAATACTGGTTAGATTTGTTTTTCTTCTCTTGTAACGTGGTCACATGTTTGAGCTAGAGATGTGTTGCCTCTTGTTCTCTTGTATATGATTCTTAAAAAGGAAAGCTTGTTATAATCGGCTTGGATGTATGATATCTTTTGGCTAGTTCTTCTAGTTTGAAATGACTTCTCTGAATTTTTAGATTTATATTTGTCTAATCAATTTAATGACATTTTTTTAAAAGTCTAAACTTGTAAATATCTTTTTCTTTTGGGACTCTGCCGTTTTTTGTGCTTACATGTATTTTGTAGGAGTTTGGGAATATATATTATTTAATTTAAATTTTTTAATTTTATAAACGTTGTGAGGTGCCCAGCGCCTTTAATACCTTCTTCACACATTTTAAACTTCCAAACACACCTTGATGCGCCGATCATATTTTCAATTAAAATTATTTTCCGAAATTTATTTTGAAAGCAAAATTTGATTGTGACTATTTGAAAGGTTTTTTGAAATACTTTTTCTGTTGAAGTTTGCTATGAGACGTATATGTAATAAGTTAATGAACAAAAGCATTGAACCGCAGGAGGCCAGGTTTCCAAGAATTCGTGACCCACCCCGATTCTTGAAAACTGGTGGGCTAAAAATATTATGACATGGCGCCATTTCAAGACTTGACTTCATTAAAAACCAAAAAAAAAAAAAAAGGCGCAAGGCCAGATTTCTTAGCATTCTCCCCCCCCCCCTCCCTCCGCGGTGATGCTTACACGTCATTGGCATCGTACATGCATATGGATAGACATTGCACTCGCAATAATGGTTCACCACCATCGCCATCTACCACGCTCAGCGCCTGAATTGAATTTTTCTTAGCCTGTTGGGTTATAATCATCAATTTAACTGGCAACTATATATATATTTGGACTCGCATTGTAATAGCCGTAAAGTTAACGAGAAAGTTCAACTAAAGGAATTTAGAATAAAAGTGACAATTTTGGAAAATGGAGATTTTAATTAAGAAAAATTTTGGAATTAAAACAAAGGATTTCAAAAATGGAATTAGGACACGGTGAAAATAAGTTATTATTTATATGGATTAAAGAATTATAAAAGAAATGTTAAGAATTTACGTTTCGGGGCAAAAATGCAATTTCTTAAAAGTTTCGGGGTCAAAATATAAATAAGAAAAATTTGCAAGGACTTTCCGTTAAAATTGAAATTTTGCAGAAAGGTCCCCCGAGATATTTTAAGGGCCTCAATCACTCCGGAAGCAATCATTCGCAGATTTTTCCATCTCTCTTCAGAAAACTCTCCCCGAAAACCCTCTAACTTCTCTCTAAGATTTCTTCGCCTACGGACCTCGGATTCCGACACCACCACCACCAACGGACTCAGGACGAAAAGTTCTTCGAATCCATCCGATTTGTTTCTGGAGAATTGGCCGGAAATTGGTCAGAAAATTGAAGGGAAAAACGGCCAAAAAGGTAACCTCCGAAACTCCTACTTTTAGTTCTCAAACGCCAAAACTAACACCGTAGATCGATCCAAAAGGCACCGAAACCTTTGGATCTCAAATTTCAGGCCTATCCACCACCGCACGCGCCCCCACGCGCCGCTTCTCCTTCGGCGAGTGACGCCCACGCGCAGCTCCTCGGGCGGCGCGTGTAGCGCGTGGCAGCCGGACCTTCTCGCGTTGACCTGCGTTGACCGAGCTCCCGGAGGCCAAATTTCGCAAATCCGGAGTCGTTTTCAAGGTTTTCGGACGTTCCGGACTCGATTTTGGGGTTTATTTCACTGAATTCGGATCAGAAAATAGGATTTTAAGGGTGTCCAACTTTGTGCTTCAAAGAGGTGAGTAGATGATTCTTTCTATGGCTTGTTTTTACTCTTCTTGAACTTTACATTGATAAATGAGTATGATTACATGTTATTTATACTTCCATATGTTCTTGAAATGGTTTGGAAATGTCTGAAATATTTAATATATGATATGTAGTTCAAGAAGAGTTTGATTTTGCAATAAGTTTTGAAACACATTAAACATGTGATTTTTACACGTAATTCGCATGACATGGCAAAGAAAATATGGTATACATGTGACATTGATTTTATAGTGATATGTTTGCCTTGGATATGGGCATGTATACATGTTTCCCCTGAATGGAAGTTTTGACATATGAGTATTTTGAGACTGAAAGTCTGTATTATAATGAGAATTTATACTGGATTATATGGCATATGTGCATATGATATTTTTCTGTGGAGGAATCCTATTGGAAACACTGTCTGCTAACAGCAGGTGATGTTAGCCTTGGTGCGCACCTTGATTGCCTCAGCTAGCAGGGGGGGTGGTGCTAGCCTCGTGTGAGGGCCAACACACGGGAGATTATATGTGAAGGAGAGCGGAATGCCTCCTATATATGGGCGAGATGCCAGTTATGAGATGTTATTTTGCCTTCCCTTGCTGTGTGCTTGGGAAAGACCCATACAGAGTTCCTTCGCGTGTCCTCTTGAATGGTAGTAGGGCAAACCTCAGCGGGATGCTGAGTTTAGGCAAATCCTATACCACCAAAGTACGGAAGGGGTCAAACTCTTATGGTGGTTCTGATATGGGATCCTCCGAATATTTTAACAGAAATGTTTTGATGCATAGCATAATTTGATTAATAAATTTACAGTATTGAATATGATTTTGAACTTGATATGAGCATTGTTTATACAGTATCGCATACAGTTTGAAAGACTTGATTATGATTTTTGAACAGAGAATATTTGAAAATGCGGGTCCCATAAGAATGTACTTCTGAACGGTATATTTTGATATGATAAGTTTTACAATATGAGTACATCCTTATGTTGACCTGAGAAGTCATAGGAGGTGTTATCTGCTCACTGAGTTGTAAAACTCACTACACGTGGTTGACATATTTTTCAGATAAAGACCCAGAATTTGGTCCCGCAGCTACTTGACCGACTAGGTGTCGTGCCTCAGTGGTGAGCCTAACTTGTTTCTAGGCTCTTAGTGTATGATATTGTAAGATATTTGTACTCTAGTGTTGCTCTGAAAGTCACAGGCAGGATCCTTGTTTCCGCTGTAAACTTGATGTATATAGATTTGGCATGTATAATTATTAGTTTTTTGTAAACTTGTGAACGTTGAATAATACTTGAATATGTGTTATCGTGAGATCATTTGCACATGTGTAATGAAAAGTTTTTCGGATAGTAACGGTATTCGCGTTCGTAAAGTACGGACGTGACACGCATTTAAGTGGCTACTATCTTAAATTTTGAAATAAGTTGGTTTTAGTTTTCATATCTCATTAATTATAGGCCACTCCTGTACAATTAAGTTTATAAAATTACATTCATATTTTTTTAATTTAAATTTAAAATTAATTTTTTTATTTTTAAAAAATATAGACTCATCTCTCCTCAAATTTTAAAAAAGTTTTATTAACTTTTTTTTTATTGAAATTTTCATATATTTTAATTTAATATTTTAATAATTTGTATTGTATTGAATTAATATATTTATAAAAATTTAAAAATACATATATAAGATATAAGTTTTATTAATAGTTTTATGAATAAAAAAGAGAGTTTTTTTATAAATTAAAATTAAAATTGTGTGATTGTCTCTTTGGAAAAACTTTAAAATAAATTAATGTTATTTGATAAGAGGGGTTGACAAGAATGGTAGTGAAATATCATATAATTTGACGAGTTGATTTTTAGTAGAGATAACTGGAGATGGGGGACCCGGGGTATTAAATTGTGAAATAAATTGGTTTCAGTGTCTCATAAATTAGGGAGAACTCCTAAACCTATAAATCATAGAGTAATTATAATAACACTTTCTCTAATTTTAATTTAAAATTAGAACATCTCTAAAGATACACTCATATCTACTCAATTTTTTTTAAAATATATTAATTCCATTTATTTTAAGTTTTCAGAAATCTTACTTTTATCTTTTAATAATTTATATTGTATTGAATTAATATAATCATAAAATTTTTTAAATATATATATATATATATATATATATATATATAATATAAGTTTAATTAGCAATTTTTTGAATAAAACTTTTTTCATATAAATTAAAATTAAAAAATGAGTGTCAATTTTAAAAACTTTAAAAGAAACGAAAATGACTTGATAAAACTGGTTGGTATAGATAATTGGAGAAGAGAAGGTTATATTGTATATGTACGTGTTGGTTTAGGCATTTAGTTGGATATTATTACTATTATTAGTCGGGTAGCAGTTGGCCTTGGGTATGCATGGTAGTAGTGTATATAGGATGCCTTTATAAATGAAAGTAATATTGCAGAAGAAAGAGGAATTGAGAGGGTAGGATCAGGTTAGAATGTGGAGGTTAAAGATAGGAGAGGGTGAGAAGGACCCATACATCTTCAGCACCAACAACTTTGTGGGGAGGCAGACATGGGAGTTTCAGGCTGATGCAGGCACTCCGGAGGAGCTAGTCCAAGTTGAAGCCGCTCGTCACAATTTCTATAACAATCGCTTCAATATCAAACCATGTGCCGACCTTCTTTGGTGCTTTCAGGTCTTTTTCTTTTTTCTATCTTCTCTAAACCTCTCCATCTTAAACAAAACCAAGCGAAACAACTTTGAGGGACTAAGATTAAGCGGTTCTTTTCTAATATAGTTTCATAGGATACTAAGTGTAAAATATCATAATATTTAAAATTCTTATATTTGAGACCATAATTTAAATTATCATAAAAGAAATGAAATTGATGTCTCATAAAAGTTAACAAAACTTAAATTTTACGATGTGAGATCTTTTATTTTATTTTATTTTTGTTTGGAAGAGAGATTATTCATGTGTTATTCCTTGCATTTATTTTGATTAACACAAAATATATTAAACATCGGTATATCAAATGCAAGCATTTTAAAAACTTTTTTTTTCTTACATTTAAGGAGTTTAGTTAGTTAAATTGCGTGTATTTGAATTTAAACTTGGGTGAGGGTCTTTAGTCCAAATAAGATTAAATTGCTTCTACTTCTACTTCTAGGTAGAAGTCCCAAATTTCATCCTTTCTCCCACATCAGGAAAACATATTCTGTTAACATTTAAAAGCAATTCTTTATTGGCCAAACAGGCCTGACAACTAAAAGAAGCGGTTTTTTAAAAGTAAGCATTTTTTTTTCAAAATAAGCTAAACTAAATTGGCTCTCTTAAGGTTTAGAATTTAAGAATTTAAAGAATTTAAAATTTAGGCTTTTAAAATTTAAAAATTTAGTGTTTATAATCTTATGATTCAAAGTTTCATACTTTAGGATTTAATTTTTAATATTCATGCTTTTAGAGTTTAATGATTAAGAGTTTAATTTTAAGGTTTAGTTGTTAGTTAAAACAAAAAAAATTATTTTAAAATAGTAATTAAGAGGTTGTATCGTATACATAAATTATATAAGCATTAATTTAAAATAGTACAGAATATTTCAAAAGCTATTAAATGTGATAGACTGATAGTAAAAAAAAAAAATTTCAAGCAACATTCGCGGATAAATAATCTCACTACTAAAAAACCGCGGCATTACGGCAGTTTTTAGTAGGCATAACGACGGTTTTGACTGTCGTTATGCCCATTAACGACGGTTTTAAAACCGTCGTGGAACTCCAGGTATAGCGACGGTTCCATCAACCGTGGGAATAACCGTTGCTATGTCTGATTTAACGACGGTTCTAAAAATCGTCGTTAAACCAGTTTTAACGACGGTTTTAACCGCCGTTAAAAGTAACGACATTATTTATTATTTTTTAGTTTTATTTTTAATTAATAAAATTAATTATAACGACCGTTTTTAGCAAAAACCGTCGTTAAATAACGATGATTTTTCACAAAAATTGTCGTTATTTATTATTATTTTTTAATTTTTAATTAATAAAATTAATTAACTTTTTATATCAATTTTATTTGTAATTTAAAATATAATATTTTGTACTATTTATAAAACTACTAATAATGTTTTTATTATTAAATTTTTATGCAAAATAAGAATTAATTTATATTTTTAATATTTTATAAATTAATTTATATACATTTTATTTTATTATATAATAATTAAGCGTTTGAATTATTTAAAAATTGAAAATTGTAATTTAAAATTTATTAATATTTAACTAGATACTAAAGATGCATAAATTATTGAATTATAATGAATTTATATATATATATATATACAGAAAATTAATAGTAACAAAAGTGACAAAATTAGATATACAAATATAATAACTAAATTAAGTTTCCGGACCCTACGGATGCTGATCACGCTAATGCCCACTACCACGATCGCTGGGGTCCTGAAAAATCAAATTTGTTTGTTAGAATTTTGAGTGTTTTTAAAATAAACAAAATTATACCAACAAATTTTATGTATTAAAAGGTTACCCTGGGTCCGGGACTGTGAAGTCCTGAAATTTCAGGTGGCAGCTGAACTTGAAATTTTTGTAGCAGGAACGTCATAGCAGCTTCTATCTGTGCTTGCCGTACTGCGAGCTTAGTATCTCGTCGCTGGAGCTCAGCGTCTCGCTCCTGCATAGCTGTCTTCAGGTGCTACTGCTCGACGTCCCGCTCATGCATAGCGGTCTTCAGGCGCTCCACCTCACTCTGTAAGTCGTGGTATGACGGCCCAGACTGTGAGCTCGACCCAGACGAACCACGGCCGAAGACTTGAGTTGGGCAAACATCCAATCCAAATCCTCGAACGCGGCCGGAGTGCTCCTTAGTCCCAAGAGCTCTCGCAAGCAAATCGGCCGTCGAGAGCTCTTGGGACGAGCTGTCCTCCTGCTGGATCGAAGCAATTTTCTCCTAATAACATAAAATTAATAATATTAAACATTATCTCAAAATTAAATAATTACTCATGTACGGTAGAGGAAATTTTATTACTTATCGCAATAGCCCGAGCTTCGTCGTTGATGTATGATCCGTCAGCTCTTTTATGAGCTGCCGTCCATACATCACCACGAGTCACTTGACCGCCAAGCTCAATCTCCTGGATTAAAAAGAAATTAATCAATTTATTATTACATATATTATAGTCATCTCAACATTAAAAATAATTTTATTTATAGATATGAACTTACCATCTCTGCCTTTTTACGCGCAAGACTCTTCGATCCAGTGGTGTGTGGCATTGTAAGTTGTCTTCTGCTCTATTTATTCTACGCGGCCACATCCTAATTAATCACATAGACAAAATAATTAGTCACAATAATTTAAAAGTTAAATTTGATAAATATATTAATATACACGACTTACCCTAGATTTCACATCATGGTGATAGTCTATGAAAGTTGCCCACTGATCAGGTGGGATGCCGGCCGGGACTTCAGTCCGCAGCTAATCTCTGGTCTTCGTGCCGTCATACGCCAGGCGAAATAAATTGTACCGTGCAGCTCTCCATTTTACGCCTAGCGACTGCATGATCAGTTTTTTGTGTTGATCCATCACATTAAAATGCGTCTGCAGTCAAAAATAAAAAATTAGTTACACATATATTGCACATTAATGACAAATAAATACAATTAATTACAAAATATATGTTTCCATACCTGAACGTTGTTTACGAAGATATTTGTCTTCGACTGCTGAGGAATGCTCCTCCAGTCCCTATAAGAGATCGGGAATAACTGAAAGTTATCCCCGATGGTGCCGAGAAAGACACCGAACAAACTACCACTATCTCCGATAACCTAGTGGTTGTCGTTGAAGTCGACAACCACCTTTGACCCCTGAGGCAAGGCCCATACGTTGTGGACAGTCAACTGTCTGGATGTCACCTGCCCGGTCCCGTCTGTCATAATATAGACAATTATATATTATGTTACTGTATCAAAATTATTAATACGGGACAAAGTGTACATGTTTACAATACTGACCGACTACATCAACAGTTCAGCTCCTCCTACGTCTGCGCTCCTACTCACCTGGCTGATGCTCCTCTTCCTGAACGCCAAAGAGCACGTCAAAATCGAAGGAGCAATCATCGTCTGGTGCCTGAGCGTCTGGTGGGGGGAGTGTGGAGGGCACAGCCTGTGAATCTAGTGAAATGGAGGCACTGGCAGGGAGTGACGACGCGATAGCCTCCAACTCTCCTATCCGAGAAAGAATGGTGTTGGGCTCTATAGTGGGCTGTCTGCCCTCGCTGATGGCCCCGCGAGGCGGGGGAGTGTCAGAACTAGACAGCCCTGCCGTGTAGAGTGATCTAGCCCTCTTCATTGTCACCGCTCCTGCTAAAATGAAATTAATAAGATTAGTTAGCGCATAAAAAAAATACAAAATAAACATTGCCTAATAAAAGTTATGGAAATAAATAAGTTAGAACAATAATAAATAAGTAGTCTAATCTAAAATATATGTAAATAGGCGGCAACATCAAAACTAATACCGTAACAAGCATAAATTAGCTTCTCCTTCTGGAAACAATCTTTCTAAATTTTGCGCGTGTAACGGATCGCTATCGTATATGAGATTTTCCTCTTCATCGCTCATCTCGTATAAGTCACGAGGTTTCAAATGCATCGCTATACTCCAGTTTTTGTCTAGCTCATCTTGTACATAGTACACTTGATGAGCCTCAGATGCCTGGATGTATGGCTCGTCATCATCAATTTCACCAGTGTGAATCAACCGAGAAAAATCAACCGATGTCACTCCAAATTCGTCAATTGCAATTCCTCTCGATGTGGTTGTGTTGGCCCACATACACTTAAATAATATGACTGTAAAATAGCCATGGTAGTTTAACTCAATAATGTCCAATAGTTTTCCGTAATACGGGACGCCACCGAATTGCATGTTCCTGTCACTACTACTTGCATAACTCCTCGTCCCGAATGTACCGTAAACTCCACTATTTTGAGATATCATCCCTTGGTCTCACTCTAAAGTTCGAAATTTGAATCCATTTACGTTGTAAGCACTGTATCGACGTGCTCTATCTAGTGGACCAAGTGCAAGAAATTTTAAATCGGCACACTGCGATCTATCATCAGCAATTGCGATCTGAAAAACGAATAAAGAATGAGTTGTACTCATATTTGACAAATGAATGAAGTGTGCCCATGTTGAAATACTTACACAACGGGAAAACCAGGAGACAAATTCTCTGTGGACTTTTTTATCTATCTTGATAGATGCCCGCGTCTGACTTCTCAAACTATGCCTTACATAGTCCCTAAATTCCCTGTAAAGTAAACATTGTCTAAACACTTAATGCTACATAAGACCAAAAATTGTATAAAACTTGAGCCAAGTGTGGGTTGGTTAACTTACTGTAAGTAAGGATCAACTTCTTTGCAGTTTGTTAAGACATGCCGATGGGCCTGCAATTTTTTCCGGGGAGAAAATGTGAAATATTCAAATCCACTAACTGGTCTCCTAATTGGTGGAAACAAACCACTGTTAAACGTCCCAACATCGGGTCGATCATCCACACGAGGAGGACGATTGAAGACAGTGTCAACACCATCTATATACCTGGAACAGAATAATAAAACTTCTCCTGCAACGTACGACTCTGCTATTGAGCCTTCTGGCCTTACTCTATTCCGCACGAAAGATTTAAGTTTTCCCAAGTATCTATACAATATAGATTAAATGAATAAAAGTGGATTAACAATAATGCAAGAAATTTGAATTATGTGTTTTTAATCTTTTACCTTTCAATGGGATACATCCATCGATATTGAACTGGTCCTCCTAACTTTGCTTCCATGGTCAAATGTACAGTCAAGTGCACCATGACTGTAAAGAAAGATGGCGAAAATAACATTTCAAGATGGCACAGTGTTATAATAATTCGATCTTGAAGTTGATCAAGTTCATTAACGTTCAAAACTCTAGAACAAAATTGTCGAAAAAATAAACATAACTCGATCAGAACGACAGATACCGGCTTCAGAAGTGTCTTTCTTATGGCTAACGGTAACAGTTGTTCCATAAGGATGTGACAGTCGTGACTTTTTAGTCCTCCGATCTTACGCTGTCTTACGTCAATACATCTGGAGATATTACTTGAATAACCGTCAGGTACTGATACATTCTTAAGGGTTTTGAGAAATACTTCCTTGCCTGCATTTGTCAATGTGAACAAAGCAGGTGCATATTTACCGTCCTCATCTGGCCACAGCTCAGACCTCACACCAAACTCCTTTAGGTATTTTCACGCATTTAAGTGATCCTTCGAACGGCCAGAATCATTAAGTAAAGTGTAAATGATGTTGTCGTAGACATTTTTCTCAATATGCATGACGTTAAGATTATGACGCAACATAGTATTCGTCCAATACAGAAGTTTGAAAAATATACTTTTCTTACGCCATTGTTGAGTTCCAGCATCAACCAAACCTTGACCTCGGGAACGTCGTTGTTGAGTCTCAACATCAGCTTCCACATTTTTTCCGAATACAACTTCAATATCATCGACTTGTCTTAAAATGTCAATGCCACTCAGATATGGAGGAGAGTTTCGTCTTTCCTCTGTTCCGTCAAACCTATTGCGGGCCATCCTAAATTTATGACCTGGAGAAAGAAAGCGGCGATGTCCCATAAAACACCACTTCCGACTGTGACGGAGACGGACTGGAGTAGAGTCAAAGTTACAGTATGGACATGCTAATCCAGTATGAGTATTCCAGCCTGATAAACATCCAAGACCAGGAAAATCACTTATTGTCCACAAAAGAACTGCATGCATATTGAACATTTCTTTGCTAAAAGCATCATACGTCTTAACACCTTCAACCCATAACTCCTTCAGCTCTTCAATTAGTGGCTGTAAAAATACATATATATCATTCCCTGGTGCTTTTCTCCCTGGAATTATCATTAACAACATGAATGAACTCTGTTTCATAGACATCCAAGGAGGAAGATTATACGGAATCAACACAACTGGCCATATACTATAACTTGTAGATAGGTTTCCCAATGGATTGAAACCATCCGTTGCAAGGGCCAAACGAACATTTTTCGGATCTGATGTAAATTAAGGATTTATAAGATCAAATCTCTTCCATGCCTCAGAATCCTTTGGATGCCTCATGGCACCGTCAGAAATTTTGTCTTGAGCATGCCATCTCATAAATTCAGCAGTTTTGGAAGACATGAACAACCTCTGCAATCTTGGCTAAACTGGAAAGTATCTTAGAATTTTATTAGGCACCTTTTTTCGCTTTTCCCCCTTCTGTTTCGGTTTCCACCTTGATGCGGAGCACTTTATACAAGTTTCTCTATTTTCATGCTCACCCCAGTATAACATACAATCATTCTGACATGCATGAATTTTTGTGTAGTTCAACCCCAACTTATTAATGACTTTTTGAGCCTCGTTAAATGAAGGCGAAATCTTGGCATCTGGAAATGCATCGACAAGCAACTCAAGTACCATCAACATTGCTTTGTCGCTTAACCCGCACAAACACTTAATGTGATACAACTTCACCAAAAAAGACAATTTAGAATACTTTTCACACCCTTCATAGAGTGGTTGTTGACCATCTTTCAGTAACTCAAAAAAATCTTTGACACTATCATCCATCCTTTCTGCTGACTGTCGAACTGGCATATCCACAAATCGATGCTCTCATTTTCGGGATGAATCCCGAATGCATCACGGACAATGTTCTACACAGGGTCATATCGAACTATGGGTTCGGAGACCTCAATTGGCATTATAGCATGTCCTACAGCAGGTTCTTCTGTAATCATTTCTCCGTGCAAACTCCAGAAATTGTATCCCACCGGAAATGGTTTGACGATCAAGTGTTGACTCATGACCTCGATTAGTTGCCATTTCTTGAATCTACACTTTGGGCATGGGCATATTATTCTACCTTCTACTCTAGAGTTGGCATTTGCGAATTCCAAAAATTCGTTTAAACCATTAAGGTACTCTGTTGATTGTCGAGGTTTATTCATCCAAGATTTATCCATAGCTGAAACAATTTTTGAAGAGGGTAAAAATGATTTACGTGAAAAAAATGTTTAACAAATTTGATGGTAATTGACATTTAATGAATCACCGAATAAAAAATCGTCATTGGTTCCCTATAAATAACGAATCCTGATCCCAAAAAGATTAAGAAATATATATATAAGACAGAGTGAGAATTAGAGAACTAAAATACCTATTTGACTTTAAAAAATGTATAATGTATGAAATTTATAGATTTCATTGGCAAGACTTGTCGCACCTTATTAAAGTGGGATAAATGATGTCTCCGCCTTGCATAATATGAAATAAAACACTTGAAATATCTCTATGAATCCAAGAACGAAAATTCTAATTTTTGAAACAGTGCCATTGATAAAGTCTTTGATCATGTGCTAATTTTATTTGATTCTTCTAATGTCGTCAATTTAAAAAATGAGTTTAATGATCGAATCTCTACGAATCTTAACTATTTGGGAAGGCCAGTCACTAGCAGCAAAAAATAGAATTATGAGTTCATATCTGCCGCTAGGATTTCAATTATAGTATTTATATGATAAAATTTCTAAGGAACTCATATAGGGAATTGAAACTTCAATTCCCTATTTGAAAGAGTAAAAGTAGTGGCCCATATCCGTCGCCATATATTCAAATTTTAAAAACTACGTGTATTTTTAAATTACTATTTTAATTCTTTTAAACCAATTCCTAATACTAATTCCGTCTATTTACTAATATTTATTACTTTACCTCATCACTTGAACAAATATTTAAATATTTTTGAAACAACTATAATAAAATTTGACTATTACTAATTTATGTATATTATTTAAACACGTTTATCAATATAATAACTATTTTTTATTCATTTGCATCAATTTTAATTATATTTCTTAATTACTAAATAACTTATATTAAAATTAACTTCACTATCATTTTATACAAAATTTATAATATTATATATATTTGTTTAATTTATATTAAAATATACGTATATTTTTTAAGTTGTGTCACAATTTTTAAATATATTTTTTAATACTTAGTCTGTCTATTTATTAAAATTCATTATTTTACTTCATCAATTACACTTTAATTAATCTACTAAATTTATATCATTATATATATTTGTTTTTATTTTTTAAAACCTACTTGTAATTTTTTTTTACAAATACTATTTTTAATTATGTGTGTTTAATAATTTTTTTCATATTATTCTATCAATACCGCCTCAAGATCGTTATTTTTTGTTTTTTTTAAATCATTTCTAATATTAGATACAAATATTTTACTTCAAAAATAATTAAGGCTAACAATTCAGCTTATTAAAAAAGACATTACATCTTACATATTTTCAACGGACATGATATATTATAATATTAAACATCATAAACATTGTAAAAATATAAAAAAATTTAAATTTACTCATCCATGTACATCACAATGTAAAATATATTTCTACACTAAATATTAAGTACATAAAATATCTAATACTATCGCATTATAACATACAATTATTTAAAATAAAAAAATTACATTACATACCTTCAAAATGACTCCAAATAAATAACAGACAAAAATCGAAATCAAAATTGAAGTATCGTCACAAAATCTAACAAAAAAACATAAAAAATAATATAAGAAATTATTTTAAACATACAACATAAAAAAAACAAATAAAATTAAAAAATTAAATGACATACCTTCAAAAAAATGAAAAGAAGCAGTCAACAACACCAATACTCACAAATCACAACAAACACTCTTAGCAAATATATCATACGAAAAGCTTGAAACCAAATTTGTTCGTAAAACAAACAAGGAGGACTAGCGAATATAAAGGAGCACGCGGGATTTAACGACGGTTTAAAACCGTTGCTATACCAGTTTTAAATCGTCATAAAACCCATTTAACGACGGTTTTTCATTAAACCGTCGTTAAATTTTAAGATTCCCCACCAACGGTCCGAATTTCGAACGTTATAACTTCACGACGGTTTTCAACGAAAACCGTCATTAAATAACGACGGTTCTTAAGAAACCGTCGTGGATTGTCGTATCCTTTGTACGGTTTCGATAGCGTTAGACAGATTACCACGGTTTGATCTGAACTGTCTGTATATAACGACGGTTTTTATGAAACCGTCGTTAATTTCTGGAATTTAACGACGGTTTCATAAACCGTCTCTAAAGACAGGTTTGGAGACCGTTATTTCCGACCGTCGTAAAACTTCCGTCGCAATTCTCCGCCTTTCTTGTAGTGTGTTTTGAGATTTTGAGTCATAATTCTCTTATTAGATTACACTTTACTTGTTTCTGTGTCTGCTTTGAGTAAGAGAAATATTAATTATGTTAATTTTTCATAATTCTCAAAATTTTAATGTCTAAATTCGAATCCAGTTCACTCTACGTAAGTAGACATAACTAAGAAAACTATACAATGTCTGTTCATAAGGTACGTAGATGATAGTTTCTTTTCTTTATTTTAAAGTAAGAAATTAGAGCCTATATGGTTTTTTTTTGTCTTTTTTATTCATTTGTTATTAAAAATGAAAAATATGACCAAAAAGATTTAGAGCTTATTCACTTAATTTTATACGCTTTTTTTATTCAGAGTTAGAGCTTCAGAAAAAAACTAATTTTTTTTATAAGAAAAAAAAAAGAATTGAAACTTAAAGTAGAAAAAACTATTCAGCAATTTGAACAAAAAGATGGGAGGCAATTTTGTAACTTTATTCACTTAATTTTATACTTTTCAAAAATTCTCGCCTATACATCTAACAAGTTTTGTCTTATATCTTAATTAATTCTAAGAAAAATAGCAGTTTGATACTTTAATTTATTTTTCTAATTATAAGTTTCTCCTTACTTTTTAAATTATTACACTGTCTTTGGCCAGGAAATTACGAAATTACCCTTATGAATTTTTTCTGACAAAGCTGTTGAAAGTAAAATCTAATATCCGAGTTGTGAAACTATAAAATTACCCTTATCAGATATTTTTTCGACAGAGCAGTAAAAAACAAAAAAAATTGCGTTGTTTCTGATAGAAACTTCAAGAGGATGAGGACGATGACTTTCTGCTTTAAACAGAGCACTGTTTCTGCAACTTTTGCTTCCTCTGGGTTTTCTTTGAAATCTCTGTTTGTTTTGGGTTAATTGGTGCTGACCCAGTTGAATTGCTTCGTGATAGAAACTGTAAAGAGCGAATCAAGCTCTTCCCACGCTACTTCGCTGGAATTGACAGAATGATTTGGATGAAGAAGCCTTTTCCTCTTCTTCTTCGTTATCTGCATCAGAATTGCAGACAAGAACTCTGAGCCTTTTCTTCTCCGAACTTCTAGTGCTTGAAGGTCAAGAAGGAAGACGAGAAGGGTCTAAAGGTTGACGATGAGTCACGTTGACGGTTGATTGGGTGTCACCGGTGTCCGACGGTTGATGGTGGGTGGCGCGACCCAGCCCCTGCAGCGTCTCGTCGCCCCCGTCGCAACTTCTGATGCAGATGAAAGAACCTTCGCCTTCGATGCAGATAAATTACCCTTCGTGAAAATAAAATTCGAGAATCAAAATTTAACATGTTCTCAACCTAATTTCATTTGTAAAAAAAAAAAAAAAAAATTCAATTCTTCTGATGAAAACAAAATCAGCTATATAATAACAGAAAGCTTAGGTAACACGGTGAAATATAATTGACCTAAAAAAGATATGGTGAAATATGAGCTTGCAAATTAAGGAATCCTTGATTTAAATATTCTCATCTCATATTGGCTTAAATACATTTTCACTCCTCTTATTATAAATGTTTTAGTTTGGTCTCTCTAATTCAAAATAAAACGATGTTACTATTTTATTTTTAAAAAGGTTTCAATTAAATCCTTCCTTCATAATTTTTTTTACTATTTTGACAGAAAATGCTAAAGTGGATGTGAAACTACTAATATGGCCTTTTTTTTTAAAACAATGACAGAACTATGAACAAAGAATTTAATTATAATTTTATTTTAAAAATAGAAGAGTAGCATTGTTTCATTTTTAACCAGTAAGATTAAAATAAAACAATTACAAGAAACGAAAAAATGCATTTAAACCTCTCTTACTTGTTAGCAGTGGCAATGTACTTGTTATTATTAACTGTTATACTAATTTATTTGACGCAGTTCCTGAGAGAAAAGAATTTCAAACAAACAATACCTTCTGTGAAGATAGAGGACGGGGAGAAAATTACACATGAAAAGGTCACCAGCACAGTAAGAAGGGCGGCACATCACCTATCAGCATTGCAGGCGTGGGATGGACACTGGCCTGCTCAAATTGCAGGACCCCTCTTTTTTATTCCGCCACTGGTGAGTGTGTGCATAGCAATTATATTATAGAAGTTAAATTTCAATTGATTAAAGTCTCTGTATGAATATGACATTGTTTAATTTCATGCCAACTAAAGGATCGGAAATGGTGTGCGAATGGTGCAGGTGTTTTGTATGTACATCACAGGGCATCTTGATAGGGTACTCCCAGAAGAGTACCGAAAAGAGATCCTTCGCTACATTTACTATCACCAGGTTCCTATATATGAAGTCCAGAATCTCATTTAAATAAAATTAGAGTAAATTACAATTTATCCTCATGTAGTATAGCCTAAAACCTATTTGTTTCTATATGATTATTCTATCACTAACTTAACCGTTCTATGGTATTTTTCACCTGGATTTTAAAAGAAATATTCACGTGAATGTTAACATATTGTAAAATTTCATTTTTCAAAGTTTGTTCCACTTATAACTTGTGCAATTTCATAGTGTTACAAGGTTATTACTAGGATTAAGCTAATTAATTCAATTTTCATATGTTTATCTCAAAATAACTTCAAAATACTATGAAATAATCCAAGATATAAATGAAACATACTGTCAACAGTAAAACTATTCATTATGTTAACATTTACTTATTATTCTGTTAAAATTTGGATGAAACATTCTATAGGGTGGCCAAATGATTACACAACAAATCACAATAGGTTATCTAAAATAAATGGTTCCAATATTTTCTCTCTCCTCTATTAGAGTTTCCTCTCTCATGTTTGAGAGCTTCCCTTGAGCTTGTATTAATTCCTTTCATAAGGTTTTCTTTTCTTGGATCTTTGGGTTACAATTGTTGCGATGAATGGAAAGGAGTGTAGTATGGAGATGGATGAAGGAGCGGCCAATATGGATGATGATGATCTGGTAAACCTAGAGAAAAGTGAGAACGGTGGAAGAGAGGTTGGAAGGTTGACTTTGATTGGAAGGCTAATCTTCGAGAAGGTTATGAATCAGAATATGGTAATCTAGATGATTAGGAAGCGATGGAACTTGCACCAAGGTTTGAGCATCGATGAATGAGGGGCTAACACCTATTTTTTTTTCCTTTGATAAGGAAAAGGAGTGCAGGAGGATCCTGAGGCATAAGCCCTGGTTTGTTATGGGCATGCTTTTGGTGTTCCAGCCCTGGACAACTTTAAGAACGTTGGAGGAGGTGGAGATGACAAAGGTCACTTGTTAGGTTCGATTTCATGGTTTTCCTCTGGAAAGAGTGACTTGAAGGTTTCTGCGAGCTAGAATCATGGTTGATCTCCGTAAGCCATTGGTGGCGGTTTTTGGGTTCCTAGGCCAGGCTTGTAAAAGACTTGTATGGAGTGGAGATAAGGTATTGGAAATTGTAGCAATTTTGGTAAAATTGTGGATTCTTTAGTTATGTTCGAAAAGGATGCTAAGGGGAGAGGTGTATTTTGGAAGACAATCAAACGAAAGGTATATATAGAGCTTGGATTGGGGTGGCACCAATTAGGAATCTAGTGGATGTGGTTGTGGTTTCGTCGAAAGTGGGTGATGATTTCAATTCTAAGAATTTTTGAAGTTGCGCAAGAGGATAGTAATATAGGATGGGCGCATGCATAGAAAGTAGTTAAGATTTGGTGAAGGAGGTAATGAAGAGTGAGGTGGGAGAGATGAAAGTTAGTTATACATTTAACAAATTGAGGACGTAATCATTAGGAGAAGGATACAATGGATATGACAGCTATGGTTTTGAGAAGAAAGCACGTGGAAAAGTCTATTTTGTTGAGGGAAGTTACGATTTTTCTAATTTGGGCCAGTTTGGTATTGGGCCTATATCTAGAACTCAATGTGACACCAAGCCTAATAGGAGATGCTTCTTCGAGGAACCCTTGAGGCGTAGCTGCCAATGGCAGTCCCCTTTATTCTCTTTTCTTTTTAGATTTGATTTCTTTGAATAAGTTTTTTTTTTCTTTAAGGAAGCTTTCTCCTTCTGTTAAAGAAGTTTTTTACTTCTCTTGCACATTTTCTTTCTTTCTTTAGGGAAATTTTCCTTTTGCTGCAGTGCTAATCAACATTTTGAAAAGTTTACAACCTACTGTTTAAATCTATAATATTTCAAATTTGGAAGAAGAATAATGTATAGGAGTTTTAATCTTCAAGAAGGATTAAAAGATGTGTTGTTTCTCCTTAAATGACTTCTTCTTTTTCTATGAGATGTCTATCCAGTTGTATTTTTATTAACTTTGTTGTACTTTTTTTTTTATAATATTTCATTAGTAATAGTTAAGAGGCGTATTGCTTCTTGATTTTTGATTTCTATCTAATTTTTAGAAGTATAGGCTTGATCTGTAATTGTTTTTTTCTATTGTATCTTGCTAAGGCTTTGGTAAATTTTATACTCTTGTACTTGTTTATTAAATGAAATGATCTTTTATTTGTCTAAAGAAAACAGAGTTTGGCTGTAAGTATGGGCTGAAGGAGATAGAGACGGAAGTTAGGAAGAGATGTTGATAGAATTAGGCCCAAACAAAGAAAAAGGCTATTATATCTAGATGTCATGGTAAAAGAAGCACGGAGATTTACAATTCACTAGGATACTTTGTGGAGCCTCCAGGGAAGGATGATTGCGAGGAGAAGGAAGGGCCAGTTTTGGAGCGTAAGGATGAAATGGAGATAACCTTCGGCTTGGATAAAAGTATCACTTGAGAGAAGTGCCGAGGGAGGCTTAAAGAGAAACTTTTATTTCTTCTTCTGGTTCCTATAAGCAAGGTAAGAGGAATCCTCAAAGTAAGGGAAGGAAGTCTCCTAAGGAGAGAAATAGAAAAAAGAGGGAGTGTTATCAAAAAGGGGAAGGTACTGTTTGAAGTCCACATTGTTGTAGAAGAATGATTAAGAATTGCGATAAAAGATAATTTTTTTTTCAAAGCCGAAAGCAATCTGTTAAGTCATTATACGGAAGATGAAGGATTTGGTGGCTACCTACATCATCTACCAAAGGGCCATGACCATTCTTTCATGGAACTACTAGGGCTTGGGGTGGCCTTGATAGTCAAAGTTTTAAATAACATTTGTGGAAGGTTCAAGCGCCCTTGGTTTTCTTGATGGAAACCAAGTTACCCACTGATAGAATGGAAGATGTTAGAAGAAGGTTAAATTTTGATAAGAGTTTTTATGTTGACCCTGTTGGTTTGTCTAGAGGCTTAGAACTTGGATGGAAAGATTATATTAATGTCAGAGCATTGTATTGGTCAAAGCATGTGATTCATGTAAGTCTATAAACAAACAGAGAGTTTTGCTAGATATTTCTCTTTTGTATATGGCCTTCGAAAAGGTTAAAATATACCTGGGTTTTGGAGAAAAATAAGTTTTGTTCTTGGTGAGTAGAAACCTTGGGTTTCTTTAGGTGATTTCAATAAGCTCTCGGCCCATTCTGAAAAGCAAGGAGGAAGAGTGAGAAATTCTTAGTCCTTTTGGGATTTTTAAAACTTTCTCTTTGATTTTAATTTGGCAGACATGGAATTTAAGGGGTCTTGTTTGATTGGAGAGGCTAATATCAGAGAAAGAATATTAGATAGCGCAATCTGTAACTTGGCCTACAGGAAGGGTTTTCCAAATGGGCAGATCTTACATATGGAGCCAATGGGTTCATATCACTTCCCACTAATTGTTGAAAAAATATGGATTGAGCATCCTGATTATATGAAGATGATGGAGGAAGGCCAGAGTGTTAAAGAAACGGGATTAGTGATGAGGTGGAAGAGTTTTTAGTCGAGGTGGAAGAGTTTTTAGTCAAGGTGGAGGGATGCAAAAAAGCCTTATTAAGCCGGAGCTCCTAGGCTTTCTCGAATAACAAAAACCTTATTGATAGCCTCAAGAAGCAATTGAATAAATGCAATCAAGGTGTGTTTATTGAAGAAATAGCACAGGAGGTTTATATTATTTTTAAAGTAATAGAAAAAGCTTGGGAAAGGGAGGAAATTTTTTGGAGTCAGAGTGCCAAAGTCAATTGGCTCATGGTTGGCAATCAAAACTCTAGCTTCTTCCATGCTACTACTATACAGAGGAGAATGGGGAATAAGATCCTGAAGATAAAGGGGAAGGATTATCAGTGGCTTGAAGGGGATATGGAAATTGCCTCTTGCTTCAAAGATTATTTTAGGGTCATTTTACTTTTTCAGGCCCAAGAGATTTGACTAAAGCACTGCTATATGTTAAAGCAGCTACCACCAGGGAGGATAATGAGCGATCAAATAATCCTATTTGCTACAAAGAACTAAGTCATGTTGTGTTCCAGCTTGGAGGAATGAAGGCTCCTGAGTCTGATGATGATATGCATGAATTTAATCTTGTGCAAAAGTACACTATCATTGTCAAATAATAAAATTTTATATGTGAGTATAGAGTCTCGTTCTTATAAGGATTAATGTTATTAATTACTACACTATTACTAATCCTAATTTTAATTGAATGGATTGAATTAAAGGTTGATTAATAATGCAAAAGTAAAAGAAAACAAAGAAAAACTTAAATTTAAAGAGAGTAAAAGTTATTCAGAAACTATCGATTATTTGGGATTCCAGGGATTCCAATTTTAATCTAATTAATCCACTATGAATTATCTATCTCTTTAACTTCTAAATTCTAATTCTAATTGCCAATCGAGATATCCTAAATTATCCACTATCATTTCCTTAGGTTTAACAGAAATGTGTTAGAATGCTAACTCACTATATCTCTATGTAAATTAAACACCCAAAAATTTGTTAAATTTTATGGCTCTCAATTAAAGGTGGCACAGACCATGCAAGTATATTTTTATGTCACATGCAATCTATGGTTACCTACATAATAAACTAGATATATAAATCTACTCAATATTTTATTATGGTTAATAAATAATCTAATTAGTGATAAGTTAATTAAAAACATTGAAAATAATGTAAAAAAAACAAATTGAAAAGACAATTCAAGGGTTCATAATTAGGCTACATCGTATCCTTAAAAAATAAACTAGTTCATGAAAGAAAACATAAAAACATAGTAAAAAGAAGAAAACTCATATTGGAGATGGAATTGAAGTTGCTACCAAGAGTAAGCCTAAGCTCCTCTACTTCTTCCTAAATTCATAGCCAAAGGGTCTTTTTAAAGTTGAATAGGTCATAAATTCCACTTAAACTCTATTTTTAAAAATTGACCTATCACACTAGCATTGCGATGCCAAGAAGCCAGCATTGCGACACTGAAGTCTTTGGTTACAGGATCATTCTCCTTGTTCTGGCATCGTGACACTAGGATTTTGCCATTACAACACTAGAGCTTATGGATTCTAAGTATAACACTACTACTCTGGTGTCGCAATGTTGAGATCCACCGTCGCGATGTTGAAACTTTTGTCTAGATATTTGCAATTCTTGCTCATTTGCTTTAATCTTCTTCAAAACTCAATCAATTCTCCATCTTCTTTTTACGTATAAAATAAACGTACAATCACACGTAAAATTGAAAAGACAATACTAAAGACAAAAAAAAATTAAATCAAAAGTATTTAAATTATAAGTATAAAACCCACTCATCAATGGACTTTTAGGATGCTTCTATTAATCCACTTGTGAAAAGGTCAGTAATCAATTATGCAGAATGGTTACTGACTTTTTTTATAATGGTATTCCATTCGAGAAATTAAATGAAACAAATATAGTGCTTATCCCAAAGGTTGATAAACCAGACGGTGTAGGCCAATTTAGGCTTATAAGGCTAAGTGATTCTTCATACAAAGTCATCTCCAAGATGCTTGTGAATATAATGAAATATTTGTTGCCTAAATTTGTGTTAGAGGATCTGATTGCATTTTTTGCTGGAAGATCAATTCAAGATAAAATTGTTATTGCTCATGAGGGGTATCATTACATGAAAAATAAGAAGAGAGGTGGAAGGTTTGAGTTTGAGCTAACGATGGACATGAATTAGGCTTATGATATAAAAGAGTGGGATTTTGTGGAGCAGGTGATGTTGAAGCTAAATTTGTGTGAAGCATGCGTAAGTTGTGTCATCGTATGCATTTCTTCTGTACAATATAATTTACTCATGTTTGGAAGGAACGTGGCCACTTTCAATCCTCAAAGGGACCTAAACTAGGGGACCCTTTGTCCCCTTATCTTTTCATTTTGGTTACGGATGGTTTATCTAATATGGTCAGGGAGGATGCTCAGAATGGTAAGCTGGTGGTATAAATATGGTAAGGAGATGTCCTCATTGTTTCTTTGCTGATGTTGCCCTTTTCTTTCTTAAAGGAAAGCAAAGAAAATTGTCTGAAAAGGAAGAAAATTCTGGACACACACTGTTCGCCACAAGGGAAAGAAGCAAATGGGAATAAATTGAAGTGTTTTTCTAAAATGGCACTACCCCTAAAATAATGGATATGGTTAGTTAGACTTTGGGAACTCAAAACACTAGGAAACTAGGTAGATATTTGGGATTACCAACAATTTGAGGGAGTCCTAAAGCTATTGTTTTGCCCAATGTCAGGGATAAAGTACTGTAGAAAATGCAAAGATGGTGTTATAGATCATAATAGAACAATGTAGGAGCTTTCACGCAGAAGATAAAAATTTTGAGTTAAAATGATTCCTAACATGGTATTAAAGGCTCTATGATCAAAAGGTCAAGGGTCTGGTCCTTCTTGACCTTCATTTTCTTAAAAGAAATTAAATTTAACACAAAGTATGATGGATAAATCCACACTTCAAGGCCAAAGGGTATTCATGTGAGGGGGCATGGTAGAGATTATAATAAAACAAAAAATTCATGGGCCTTCACTTGATAGCTTAAGCTTTTAAGTTGAAATGGTTATTAACATATGTCAATAAATTTTTTTACTTATGATGGTAGGGAAGTCTTAATTAAGGCAATAGCAAACTCTTTACCCTCTTATCCAATGTGATTTTTAAATTTTTGAAGAAAACATGTGCATAATTGCAAAGTTTTGGTGGGAGTAAAGGAAGGGATTCACTGGATGTCTCGGGATAAGATGTCAAAGGCCAAGAAAGAAGGGGGATGGATTTCAAAGACTTCTCAAGTTTCAACCTCACCCTTTTGGCAAAACAAGCATGAAGAGTGGTTCATAATTCTGATGAGTATGGGGTAAAATTTCTCAAAGGGCTTTATTTTCTAATTATTTTTAGGCTAGGAAAGGTTCAAGGGCTTCTTTGGTCTAGTCTTTTAGAAGGCAAAGACATGATGAAGGAAGGATTATGGTAGAAAATTAGGGATGGAAGGTTTGTTAGAATATGGGATGATCAATGGATTCCAACCTTACTTAATTGTAGATTAGCTTCTTCAAGTCCTGGTCTTGAAATTGAAGTTAAATTAGATGCAGATCTAGTTTAGAATGGAAAATGGGAGTTGACTAATCAGCTGGGTTATAGAGGAGGAAATCCAAGCAATTAAGGCAATACAACTACCCCCAAGTTTAGAAAGGAGAATCTTTCAGTTTAGCTGAAAACTAAGGATGGTAGCTATTTAGTCAAAAACAAGTTGCAACATGGCTAGAGCTTTGAAACCAGGAAAGGTCAACCTAAAACTAAAATTCACAATTGCGATCCCTCAGAATTTATGGAAGGAAATTTGGGCCATTAAAGTACCTCCCAAAGTGAAACGTTTCCTTTGGAGGGTATGTTCTTATTCTATCCCTAACAAGGAATGCCTTTTCCAAAGAAAATTGTAGTTTTAATTCTAGTTGTCTTTATGTTTGAAGGGTATGGGAACTATAGAAGACATGTTTGTAATATGTGATTCGGCTAGGAGGGTGTGGTACAACAGTCCTAGTATGGGAATTTAGATATTTGATTTGTGGTGCTATATGGAAGGTTTAAATGAGAAGGGGAAGTCTGTAATTGCCTTCACCTGCTGGTTTATATGGAATGGAAGTTGGTTTTCTAGGATCAAGGGATTAATGAGTTGGTAACCTGTTACAGAATCAACTCAGCAATTTCTGAATTCTGGAAACTGATTGATAAACCTCCAAATGTTGATGAGGGGAGAAGATCAAGTTTACTGAGAGGTGTTTTGTGTGTATGGGCATTTTCTCCACTAGGTCACATTAAGATTACCATTGATGGCTCCTTTGAATGTACTTCCTTAAAAGCTGGAATAGGTATCATGATGATGGATAATTCTAGTGTTCATTTGGATATTGTTCTATGGGTGTTTAAGCTTGAAGTACTTTTATGGTGGAAGCTTTGGCTTTAAGGAGGGCTTCTCAAATGGTGTAGGATGATAATTCGAATCCTATTTGTGTGGAATCAGATTGTAGTGTTCTTTTAGAAGCTGTAATGGCTCATAGATTTGACTGTGATTGGCAACGTTTTGAAGTTCTAGTGAAGATCAATGAACTGATAAGGCTTCTCCCCAGAGTGTCTCTATTTCTTGTCTGAAGACAAGCAAACAAGGCAGCATATTGGCTTACCAAAGTAGCCACAAAGAAGATGTATCCTTTGAATTGGATGGTGGCGACACCTCCATCCTCTCTGGCAGATATTTTTTCCCGAGACATTGCTCATTAGGAAAAAAGTTGGCTAGGGTGGAGGCAGGATTGGTTCAGTTTGTTGTTTTTGTTATTTAATTTCCTCTTTTGGATGTATTAAAAAAAATCACCAGAGGATTAAACGACACACTTTAAACCGCAAAAGGACAATATGATTTTAGGCCAAACCACAAAGGGATAAAATGTAATTCAGCCTTAAAATTATAATGTGAAGTTTGAATTGAAATTAATTAATGTTGAGTGTTGGTATAATATTGAAGAATGAAGACGGAGGGTGGGGACTACACATAGAGGGTCACAGTACCATGTTCTGCACTGCACTCAACTACATATGTATGCGCATCATCCTTGAAGAAGAACATGATGGAAGTCAAGACCATGCCTGTGTTAGAGCACGAAATTGGATTCTTGATCATGGTGGCGTCACACATATACCTTCTTGGGGAAAGACCTGGCTTTCCGTATGTCTTCAATTTATAGTCTTACTTTTAATTAAGATTTAAATATACTTTTGGTCCCTTTAAAATTTTAAATATTTCAATTTGGTTCCTTTGCTTGAAAATGAAGAAATGTTACCCTTCCATTTTTTAAAAATTTGCAATTAAATCTTTCGTTTAGAGGAAATACATACATAGACATTAAACATCCGTGACCTTTTGTTCTTCAAGTGAACTATATAGATATTATATTAGCAATCGAAATCACATTTCGTTCATGTTATACTGTTCCCTCACACTATTTCCCTGAACTAAAATCATGTGACTTAGAAAACTAGGCCAATATTTGTCACACTGGTAGTTTAACATTCACGTTAACATTTTTTATTAAAATAATGAAGTGACCATGAGAATGAAGCATTTAATTGTAACTTTTTCTTTTTAAAAAAATATTGCTATAGAAAGCTCAACTTCAGGTTGGGTATTTTCACCATTGGATCACCATTTTGCCCTAAAGATTCTTAGTTGTCATAAAAAATGGGCACATATCTCTAGGTAAAAATGATTATCCAATAGTAAAAACAATCAGGAGGTTGAACTTTTGCTTTTCATAGTAATGTATTTTTAAAAAAAGGAATGGTAACATTGGTTTGTTTTGAATAAGAGGGACCATATTGAAAAATTCATAATAAAATATGTATTTAAGCTTTTAATTAATTATATATACACCAAAACTGCTTCTATTCTATTTTATTGATATATATCATACTGCTGCTGTTGCTTCAGATACTTGGTGTTTTTGATTGGTCCGGGACCAACCCAATGCCTCCTGAGTTTTGGCTCCTTCCTTCATTTCTTCCTCTGCATCCAGCTAAAATGTGGTGTTATTGCCGATTAGTTTACATGCCTATGTCTTACTTGTATGGGAAAAGGTTTGTGGGCCCAATCACACCACTTATTCTTCAGTTGAGACAAGAACTCTTTATTCAACCTTATCATGAAATTAATTGGAAAAAAACTCGTCACCTCTGTGCAAAGGTGAGACTTACTCATTCATCTTTAATGATTTCTTGTATCATCCTTAATGATCATAGATTGTCCGTCTGATATATTACAGGAAGATATTTACTATCCCCATCCCCTAATACAAGATCTAATATGGGATAGTCTATACATATTTACGGAGCCACTTCTTATGCGCTGGCCCTTTAACAAGTTGGTCAGAGAGAAAGCCCTTCAAGTAACAATGAAGCACATCCACTATGAAGATGAGAATAGTCGATACATAACAATTGGGTGTGTCGAAAAGGTATTTCACATTTAATTAATTAGCCATAAATAGAATTTATACTTAAGGTAAGAGGAAAATTCTAATATTCAAATGCCCTTAGGTTTTATGTATGCTTGCTTGTTGGGTTGAAGATCCAAATGGAGATGCCTTCAAGAAGCATCTTGCTAGGGTTCCCGATTACTTATGGGTTTCAGAAGATGGAATGACCATGCAGGTGAAATTAAGTGTTCAATAATAGGAAATTAAAGAGTAAACTAATAACTTAGTCCCTAATTTAAATTAGGGACTAAGTTATTAGTTTACTCTTTAATCCCTAATTGTTCTTGATTTGCTAAATTAGTCTTTAAGTTATCAAAATCATCTCATGTAAATGCTTTTTTTTTAATACTTGAAGAAATCGAACTCGTTACACAATAGTCCCTTGAAGGCACTCAATATATACCATTTATGTGCAGAGTTCTGGTAGCCAAGAATGGGATGCTGGCTTTGCAGTCCAAGCTTTACTTGCTACTAACCTAAATGAGGAAATTGTTCCCACGCTTGCAAAAGGCCACGACTTTATCAAGAAATCTCAGGTCTGCTTTTAATTCTAATTAAGAAAAATATTTAGCCAACAGAGATTGGTTCAATTGGTAAGAATCGAAACACTTTGTTTATGAGATTTATATTCGATCTCCCTTTATAGATAATCTTTAAGTACCAATGCTCTCGTCTTGAAATGTGGTAGCTTGTTTCACCCTAAGCTTTTTTTTTCTTAAAAGAAAACATATTCATAAATAAACGAAAACAACTGATCAGTTATGAAGTATTATAATTTTTTTCACGACATTTAACAATGTGATCAGGTTAGGGACAACCCTTTTGGGTACTTCAAGAGTATGTATCGTCACATTTCTAAAGGGTCATGGACTTTCTCTGATCAAGACCATGGATGGCAGGTTTCTGACTGCACTGCAGAAGGTTTGAAGGTAATTAGCTACGTAAACAAGTTAATTTGATCGGTCAAATTAACCTTCACATTTTTTGTTACCTAATAATATTCTTGTTTGGTTCAGTGTTGCCTTCTTTTATCAATGCTGCCACCGGAGCTTGTGGGCGAAAAGATGGAACCTGAAAGGTTATATGATTCTGTCAATGTCCTATTGTCACTTCAGGCAAGTGCTTTTAAATATTATTTTTGTTGCAGAATTGATTGATGTTTTGCTTGTGATTTACTGATAAATCTGGAAATTTTGTATAATTGCAGAGTAAAAGAGGTGGTTTGGGAGCCTGGGAGCCAGTCGGAGGTCATGATTGGTTGGAAGTAAGTCCTACAATTTTATGATATAAAAGTGGTATCCTTATTAAAATACCCCACCAGATCACCTTATTTTATTCGCGAAATAAAAGTGTGGAGGTATTAAAAAATCCATTTGAATTAATTGGAAACTCCTAAAACAATGAAAATTTGAAAATTTTCTCACTCTCTTATTCCCATAGCGCCATTGCCGGTATTCGTTAGCATAATAGTGTCAAAAATTGACTATTAAATTTATGACTTTTGCTAGGGAGAGCTCGAATTCTTAAGACTCGAGGTTTTTATCGTTTAGTTTTACTTAAGATTTCTGTGTTTTATTTTTTGCTTTTATCTTTAAACTGTGGATCTCAAAAGAGATTGAACAGTGGAAAGCTCAAGCTTTCCATAGCAAAACCCTAAATTTATATGGTATATTCTTACTTTCAACTTCTATTCATAAACTAAATACCTAATGTTTTTGAATTGGATCAATTTATTTTTTAAACAAAATGCTGGAGTTAAATTATATTTATATTAAATTATTTGAAATTACAAATGAAATTTGAGTAGTTGGAAAATTTATAGTACCCAATAACTTTAATCGCCCACTTTAGTTTATTTAATGCTGGAGTTTTTAAATTATTGTTTTTATTTTTCTTATTATACTATAGAGAAAGTGACCCACCTGGCCTACAAAAATTTTGAATCTGCTACTAATTAGTATATGTAATTTAGGGATTGGTATCCTCTGAATTGTCAAATAAATTTACAGATCAATTTAAGTGAGAAAAAGGCAATTTATGAAATCTATTTCTGAATTAATGAGTTTCACTTATTCATTACATATTAATTTTATTGAACTATGTCTTTCTCTCCTTTAAATTTACCTTATAAATTTTTTTTGAGAACTTTAAAGAATCCTAATTTATAGTTTAGACATTTGAAGTGAAGTAAAGAAATGAATGCAATATTTCATTTGCGTGTTTGGATCAGGTGCTAAATCCAACAGAATTTTTTGCCGACATTGTAGTTGAGTATGAATACGTTGAGTGTACTGGGTCAGCAATTCAGGCTTTAGTTTTGTTTAAGAAGCTCTATCCTGAGCATAGGAAGAATGATATCGAAAATTTCATCGCCAACACCGTACGATTCCTTGAAGATACACAAACAGAGGATGGTTCATGGTATGGGAGCTGGGGGGTGTGCTTCACTTATGGTTCTTGGTTCGCGCTTCGTGGGCTAGCTGCGGCTGGGAAGACTCACGGCAATGGTGCCGCCTTTGTCAAAGCTGTGAATTTTCTACTAAAAACCCAGAGAGAGGATGGCGGGTGGGGTGAGAGCTATCTTTCATGCCCAAAAAAGGTTAATGACTTTGAAGTCAATATTATTATAAGCACCACTAGTTAATGGGAAAATTATATCTTTTTCACCTAGATTTTTGTCCCTCATTGCAATTTTCTTTAAATCAATTAATTTTTATAATTAATTCTTTAATTCATTTATTCCATTATAATTATTTCTTATCGTCAAAATTAAACATAAATTTTAATATTAACCAAGTGAAATACTAAAAAGTCCTTCCTATACAGATATATGTACCTCTTGAAGGAAGCCGATCAAATGTAGTACACACAGCATGGGCTATGATGGGCCTCATTCATGCTGGGCAGGTTAGTTAACACAATTTCAAATTAAAATATATAAATGTTAATTATTAGAATGCTTATTTATAATTACCAAAACTTCCAGCCAATGAATACAAATTATTTGTTCCTATTTGCTTGGACAGGCAGAGAGAGACCCGACTCCTCTTCATCGTGCAGCAAAGTTGCTCATCAATTCTCAGCTGGAAGATGGGGATTGGCCACAGCAGGTAGGCACTTGTCACTCACTCACTCACTGGTGTCAATATGCGAAGGCTGTATGGACCAAGCCATCAAATTCTTTTAAAATTACAGGACTGTATTAAAAAATAATTGTTATGAAAATAACTTAAAAGTAGAGAGAGACAAGAGAGTAAATTGTAAGTTTCATTATATGAGGGGGTATTTATATAAGTAGGTGGGAGAGTCTTAGTAGTAGTATACAACTGTAAAATAACTCCCTAATGATACAATTATCCTCTAAATAATTGTTGGACATAATATCTTATCAAATAGGATAACCGAAAGATCGGAATGATGGACATCCATACAAAATATTCATAACACTCCCCCTTAGATGTCTATCCCTTAAGAATGTGCCTCATTAAAACCTTTATTAGAAAAAACCCTGCTGGACAAAAACTTAGTGAAAAAAAAAAGTACATCATTCTTTCTTTTAAGATACTATCAAATAAGTATATATATGACAACATCATTTGAGATCCTTAAGTTGTTGAACTCCAATATTATACACTAGCTTCTCAAATTTTTGTATTAGGAAGTGCCTTGGTAAACAAATCTGTCAAATTATCACTTGAACGAATTTGTTGAATATCCACATCACCATTCTTTTGAAGAACATGAGTGAAAAAGAATTTAGGTGATATATGATGTATTCTATCCCCTTTAATATTCCCTTCTTTCAATTGAGCAACACATGCACCATTATCTTCATATAAGATCGTCGGGATCATCTTTCTAGACATGCCGCAAGATTCTTGTATGTGTTGAATCACAAATCATAGCCAAACACATTCTTAACTTGCCTCATGTAATGCTAAAATTTTTGTATAGTTAGTTGATGTGGCAGAGATAGTTTGTTTCATAGATTGCCATGAAATTGTAGTACCCCCATATGTAAACAAATAGACTGTTTGCGATCATCCATTATGAGGGTCAAATAAATATCTTGCATCCGCATAACCAACCAGCTTAGACTTGGGTACTTTTGAATAAAATAGACCCATATCCATTGTTCCTTTAAGATAACAGAGTATATGTTTAACTCCATTCCAATGCCTTCGTGTAGGTGAAGAACTATATCTTGCTAATAGATTAACAGCAAATGATATATAGGGTCGGGCATGACTAGCAAGATACATCAATATCCAGATTGTATTAAGATATGGTACTTCAGGACTAAGTAGCTTTTCATTCTTTTCACGAGCTTTGAAAGGATCTTTGTTCACATCTAATGACCTCACAACTATTAGAGTACATAATGGATGTGATTTATCTATATAGAATTTTGATCACATAAGTTTCTTCATACATAAAGATGCTATTATTTAAATATTCAATTTGTAATCCAAGAAAAAACTTTGTTCTTCCAAGATTCTTCATTTCAAATTCTTTCTTTAAGCAATTAACAGCTTTTCGAAACTTTTCAAGAGTTCTAATGATATTCAAATCATTAACATAAACAGTAATTATAGCAAACTCACTTCCAAATCTTTTCATAAAGATACATGGACAAATTGGGTCATTTCATAGGTATTCACTAAAGCAATTATACCACATGCACCTAGATAGTTTTAAGCCATAAAGTGATTTATTTAATTTGATTGAGTAGTCTACTCAAGAACTTGAATTGTGTGCTTCAGGCAGTTTAAATCCTTTAGGGAGTTTTATATAGATGTCATTATTAAGTGAGCTATACAAATAGGATGTAACAACATCCATTAGACACAAATCGAGTTTTTCACGTACTGCCAAACTAATTGAATATCGAAAAGTAGTTGCATCTACCACATGTGAGTATGTTTTCTCAAAATCAATTCTGGGTCGTTGTGAAAATCCTTATGCAACTAGTCTTGCCTTATATCTCACAATTTCACTATTCTCATTTCGTTTTCACACAAAAACCCATTTGTATCCAACTGGTTTTACATCTTCAGATGTATGGACTACAAGTCCAAAAACTTTTCACTTTTTAAACAATTTTAACTTTGCTTCAATTATGTCTTTTTATCTTGGCCAATCATTTCTTTGTCTGCGTCTGCATTCCTGAACAGACTCTGGTTCATGATTATCATTCAAAACATCGAGCGCTATATTGTATGCAAAATTATTGTCAACGTTGACCTTTTATCGGTTTCATCGTATTCTATTCATAATATAATTAATTAAGATATCTTCATTTTCACAAATTTCATGTACCTAAGTTTCTTTTGGAATTGGAACATTAATTATGTCATGGGACTCTTTTGAAGATTCTTTTGCAGTTACTAAATCCTTAATTTGACCATCTTGATTCTTAGCTCCTTTTCTTTTTTGAGGATTTTCATCTTTGGAACCAATAAGCCTACCACGCTTCATGCGGGTCTCAAGCTTATTTGTAATGGTGGATTGTCTGACAGGAACATCAATTTTAATTAGAGCATTGGTAACTTGTACATGTGATTTAGTAACTCTTTTTGAGTCAGTAAATGCATCTGGCAATTAGTTGGTTAAAGTTTGTAAATGAATTATCCTTTGAACTTCCAGTTCACGTTGTTTTATGCGAAGATCAAGATGAGTTAGTGATAATTCATGCCAACTAATTTTCTTTTTTTCGCTGCTTATTTTCTCCCCCTAATGTTGGGAAAGCTAATTCATCAAAATAACAATCAGTTAATCGAGCTGTGAATAGACCTTTTGCTAATAGTTCAAGATACTTTATTATAGAAGGAGATTCATATCCAACATATATTCCTAACCTTCTTTGATGACCCATCTTAGTGTATTGTGGTGAAGCAATAGGGACATATACCGCACGTCTAAAAATTCTCAGATGAAAAATATTTGGCTCCTGATAAAAAACTATCTATAATAAGGAGTATTCATAATAACTTGTTGGCCTTAATTATATGAATTAATGATGCAGCATGCAAGATTGCATGTCTCCAAGTGAATATTGCAAGTTTTGACTTCATAAGTAATGGCTTGCAATTAATTTCAAACGTTTAATAAATGATTCCACAAGACTATCTTGTGTATGAATATTATGCTACACGATGTTTAACATTAATCCCAATAGACATAAAATACTCATTGAATATTTGGGAAGTGAATTAACCAGATTGTCATGGCGTATTTTCTTAATTGAAAAATCAGGAAAATGTGCTTGTAATATAATCAATTACATAAGTAATTTCGCAAACGCTAGGTTGCAAGATGATAACAAGCACACATATGACCATCTAGTCCATGCATCAATTAAAACCATAAAATACCTAAATGGTCCACATGGTGGTGTATTGGCCCACAAATATCACCTTAAATTCTTTCTAAAAATGTAAAAGATTCACTCCCAATTTTGACTGATAGTTGTCGAATAATCAATTTTCCTTAGGAGCAAGGAGGACATGAAAAATTATTCAATTGAAGAATCTGTTGGTTCTTCAATGAATGTTCACTTGAATGTTCAATTATTTTTTGCATCATAATTAATCTGGGATGACCTAACCGATCATGTTAAATAACAAAGTTATTATTATTTGCAAACTTATGGTTACAATAGCATATATTTCAATTATATTTATATATGTGTAGTATAATCTAAAGGAGAATATAGGTAACTTTTCGAATATGCGTTTGTTATTTAAGGTTGTACTAGTGATATGAAGATATTCAATATTTCCTTCATTTGTTGTCTCAATGTGGTATCCATATTGGTGAATATCCTTGAAACTAAATAAATTTCTAAGAGACTTAGAGGAATATAAAGCTTTATCAATATCTAATTTTGTTCCTTTAAGTAACATTATACTAGCCCTTCCAGAGCTTTCAATTAACTTTGTACTATCAGATATAGTACTAATATTGGCTTCTTGCATTACTAATTGGGAGAAATATTTTTTTTATCTTTGAGAATTGTGCGAGTCGTGCCACTATCAATGAGGCCTATTTCTTCATTAGTGATGTTGGTATCAATCGAGAAAAAATCATTCTTGATTGAAAATAAAATAAGAATAGTTAATACCAGGAAAGAGTACATGAAATATGTTTAAAAATAACAACCTCAAAGAATAAATTGTATTAGAAAAAGGAACACCCTAAAGTTTAATGTCATAAAAATTATACAAAGAACTTATTTTTTGGACACTACTATCACCAATTAAATGATCAATTTTTCCATCAAGATCAGTAAAGAAATCTGCAACATCTAAGTGAGTTATGTCAACATAGCCATTATTGGAACTGTCTTTCTCAAAGAAATTGGTCTCTATATTTTTCTCTTTAATAAACTTTGGTAAAGATCAACAAGAGACCTTGATGTACAATAGGCACGTGACCAATGTCCCTTGCCACCACAACTATAGCATGTGGTTTTAACATTTCTTTTATTTTGCCCACCCTTTTCCTTTTTATTTTTAGTCTTATTATTTTTCCACTTCTGGTGGAAAGGTATATTCTTGGAATAACCACCACGACCATGACCATGACTTCGACCTTGAATCTATCCATAGTGGTTATGTGTTGCTACATTTGCTTCAAGGAATGGAGCAATGCTAGTTGAATTTGACTCATAACTTTTCATGAGAAGTTTATTATTTTGTTCAACCACAATGAGACAAGAAATCAGTTTGAAATATTTCTTGATCATTTTTCTCGATATTGCTACTGCAGGAGGACAATGAATGCATCAAAAGTGGAGAATATTTTTTTTTTCTAACATGTCATTATCAATGATTTTTTCTCCACATAAATTTAGTGAGAACTTTTTCTAAATAGTGCAGAATTTTATTCGCTTATAGTTTTAAAATCTTGTCAGCGAAGATGCATCCAACCATATCATATTGATAACATGTTATGAAAATAACTTAAAAGTAGAGAGAGAAGTAAGAGAGAGACAAGAGAGTGAATCATAGGTTTCATTCAAGTATGATGGAGTATTTATACAAGTAGGTGGGAGAGTCATAGTAGTAATATAAAACCGTAAGATAACTCCCTAGTGATACAATTATCCTCTAAATAATTGCTAGAGATAATATCTTATCAGATAAGATAACCGAAAGATTGGGATGATGGACATCCATACAAGATATTCATAACAATAATATTATATTTAATTTTTTTGCTCAACTTTATTAAGCACTAGGGTTGAACTAAGTCGAGCAAGTCAGCCCTTAAAGACTAACAAAAAAAATATAAAAAGTTGATAATTAAGTAAGACTAGAGTTAAGCTGAGTCAATTCCTAAGAGCTTAACAATTTTGTATAAAAATGTAAATTATTAGTATTTTATAGTATTATTTATATTTAGAATAAAGATAATTATGATTAATCTATTCTTAAATTGTAAAATTTTTATTACACATTAATATAGGTTCAAGGTTATAGTCCATTTAGCCAATCCTTATAGCCAGCCCACACTCTAGTTGATAGCTGATTCACTTATTTGATAGTTATTCAACTTATAAATGAAGAGTGAATCACTATTTTGGTCAATAAAAGAAACTAGTGTCATTAATTTGGTTCTTCAATTATATTTTCTCTCATTTTAATTCTAACTTTCTATAAAAATATATCATTTTTCCCTCAGCATCAAGTCTATTAAAAAATGCTAACAATGTTACTTACATGGACTAATTTTGTTCAACATGAAACATTAATTATTGTTGAGGTCTTCTAAAAGTTAGATGAAAATAAAATGAATAATTTTCTTTAATGAAATTAAGGGCAATTTTCTGTAAATTAGAAATAACTTTGTTTGTAATTGTATT
The DNA here is from genome assembly GCA_037074535.1 of Gleditsia sinensis. Lineage (NCBI taxonomy): Eukaryota > Viridiplantae > Streptophyta > Magnoliopsida > Fabales > Fabaceae > Gleditsia > Gleditsia sinensis. The sequence goes on along the minus strand of CM073469.1, from coordinate 15,358,888 downwards.
AAAAAAATGATGTGTCGCTTTACTTTCATTTGGATTCTAACAACTCACATCAATAACTAATATTCCACATTGAACAAAATTAATGCTTTTCAAACAAAACGTCGAGGAATAAACTGGAGTGCTTTTCAAAATGTTAAAATTAAAACTATGATAATCATCTTTGACATATCAAAATAATTAATAGCTCTAGTTTCTTTCAAAAATTAAAATAATAACTTGCGAATAAATTAATTATATAGTTATGAAATTGAGCTTTTGGGGTTTATTTGCAGGAAATCACAGGAGTATTCATGAAGAATTGCATGTTACATTATCCAATGTACAGAAATATTTTCCCAATGTGGGCCTTGGCTGAATATCGCAAGCACTGTGCATTGCCTTCCGCAGCTGTTTAAAAAAATTTCAAGCTTGTGAAAACTGATACAAAATCACACATGATGGAGCTGAAACCTCATCTTCAATCAGAATTCGCAGCACATATTTAATTTAAGTAGACAATTGAGATTATAAGAGTGTTTTGTTTTCTTAATAATGTAATATAACTAATAATGTTTGCAAGAGTACTTGAATATTTTCCAATTACAGGCATGATTAATAGGTAGATTAATAGGTACGGTAGGTTGTATTTGCCCCAAACTCAGGTTAATGCTTAACCCTAAAAAGGAAAAAAAAAGAAAAAAAAATCATAGTAAGAAAGATTGGATTGGACTGGCTTGTTCAACTGAAAAATCGGTAAACTAATCTAGTTATTGGTCCGTTCGTGTGGAGTAAATCGGTAGACTCAAGAAATGTTCAATTCTAGTAAAAAGACCAAGTAAAACCAGCATAAACTAGTCGCTTTATGAACGGGTCATGGGTTTAGGAAGAAACCAGACAAGATCGTGCAATTGAGACTCAAACGCACTTTAGGAAACCAATATTTCAGCTTACCACCATGCCACGCTTACTTGTTTGTTAAGTATAGGTAAGTTTTTATATTTATTTGGTTACTCAAGTGATAGAAAAAGATAATCAATTATTATTTCATTAAATAAAACAAATAAATGATATATTAATTTCTTTATTAAAATTTATTACTTTCATAAATATTATATCATTTGAATTTGTTTGTACAAATAAATGATTTAATGATACATTGTATTAATATTTACTATTTAATTGTATAATTACTATATACTATACACACACATATATACATACACATACTACCAATTTGATTGTGGTTCGACCACAGTCGAATCAACAAATTGTGAACTGTTTTCTTTATATGATCAGTTCAATTTTTAAAATATTGAAACAAAATCATTATATTAAAAGTTATATATAATTTACCTATTTATTGTATATTTTAATAAATATAAAATAAAATTAAAAAATTCAAATGATGTTTATATATATATGTATACATTATCTTCATTTATATTTGAAAAGTATGAAAGATGTAGATTTATTATTACTAATTCATTATGATTTATTTGTATGCTATCATGCTATTGGAGATAAAAATAAATAAACTTAAACAAAAAATTTAAGATAGCCACCACTATTAAGAAAATTATTTAATCAATAAACATCTAAAAATAGATATATAAATGCATTTTATGTGACTTCAAATTCTTATACTTAAAATATATGATATATTAGAATTTATGAAAGTAAATAAATATAAATATAGTATAACAATGATTTATCAACATAAGAAACAAATTTCATATATATATATATATATATATATATATATATATATATATATATATATATATATATATATATGTATGTGTATATATACATCTATATATACACATACATATATGTATATATAGATGTATATATACACATACATATATATATATATATATATATTGATAATTTTGTGGAAATTATAACATTATATCATTATTTTATAATAGTTAAGTTTTAAAATGTAAATTACTTAATTAGTTTCACAATTTTAGAGAGACTAAAACTATTTACCGTAGGCCTTGTTATGATCTTTATTAAATATATTTTTGTAAATAGTTAAAAAGTATAGTTATTTTCATTTATATTTGGAAAAAAATGAAAGGTCTATATTTATTATTACTTCATTATGATTTATTTGTTAGCTATCATTCTATTGAAAATAAAAAATATAAACTTAATAAAAATAATTAAATTAATAAGGGAATTACACTCACGGTACAACTCCTGTAAATTAATTAACTTAAGATCATTTACTACCAATTAAAAAAATTATTTAATCAATGAAATCTAAAAGGTATATATATAAGTCAATTTCATTATATAAATAAAAAATGTTATACATAATATATATATATATATATATATATATATATATATATATATATATATATATATAAACTTATTATACATAAGAAACTATTAATAAAATAAATTATTTTATTATTATACAACTTTAAAGTTACCCATTCGAAACTCATATTGTAATATAATTCAAATTAACTTTAAGAAATTGCCCTAATTTTTTTCAGTTTGTTTTTGTTTAATGTAACCTCACTATCTCCGTATTTGATAGGACTCTGCTTTTATCTTTTCTTGATTCACGGATCGAACTCTTTGCAATATTGGGATATTTCTTCTTCTTAATTTAGTCATATTGGAAATGTTTATTATATGCTTGAACTTGATTTCTCCTCTCTATTTCTTGTTTTCTCTTAGGCTGTATGCAACTCTTTTTAAGGGGAAATTTCATGAATAATTTGATTATGGAAAGTCTGGTGTTGGTCTTGCAATTGTCAATTGAAGTTGCAAAGAGACAATTTTTTTTACCTTTTAAGCTTGATTGTGTAAAGTATGGTTTATTGAAATTAATTTAAGTCCTCCCTTTTGCTTTGGGGTATCATACTTGTATTTTGAAGAAGATGGAGGTCAAGAATGATCGAACTTTGAGAGTTCAAGACAAAGCTTTTAACCAATACTAGAAATCAGGCTTTTAGTGTTAACTTTTGTTGCTAACAAAAAAATTTAACGGAAAATTTTAATAACTACAATGTTGCTACCTATACCTTTGTTACCAATGGTTAAAACTATAAAAGTTGTCATTGAATATTCACTTTCAGCGACGACTTTAATAGATTGTTATTGAATGTCCACTTTCAATGGCAAAAACTATGGCCACCAAAGCCCTAAATTATACCACCATAGCATCTACCATATGTTGGTATTTAACCAACTCTTGCTTTTTTTCCTCAGCGAGAATGGGAACAACTTCAATCCTATAGCATCTGTGGAGACATTATCATATTTGAAAGTTTTCTAGATCTCCAAAAATTAGTTATATGGGAATTAGGGTTCTCACTTGTCAAGCCAGAAAATTGATTGGCTTGCACTATTTGTATAATTGCAGGCTCGATTTCAAAATTGCGGATATCTATTGTGGGGGTGTTGAATGGTGTCATTCACTCCATTGATTGAGGGCATAGCATAATCCAGTAGGACTCGATTATTTTGATTATTCATAAGATTGTTTACAACCCCTAAATTATCTCCAGCATTAGCCATGGCTTCTTGAGAATTTCCAGACGCTTCTTTTTTTCCTTTTCTGTTCCTACAATAGGTTCATTCAATTTCAGTGTCAAGAAGGATTAAATTTTTGCTTCTAAATTTTCTTATACACTGATAGGGACACTTGAAAATTCAAAGGAGACAATCGTAAGTAGTAGAAAAATAAAAAAATTGCAATTAAAATTAGAGTTAATTGTAACAGTAATAATAATAAAAAAAATCCCTAACAATGGCACCAAAAACTTCATACTCATGAATTAGATATTTGCTTTAGTGCAAGCGTGCACTATTGGTGGCAAGTGATAAACTATAAGAGTATGAGTATCTTCCCACAAGGATTGTGATTATTAATTACCATCCTTATATTAATCTCAATTTCAACATAATAACGCAAAAACTTAATTTTATGAGAAAGAAAGATAAAATAAAAATAATAAAGGTATCAAAAAGTAAGTTTTCTTAGGGAAATTTGATAATCATAGCCCTAGGATTTCCAATTTTACCATAATTAATCCCTCATGCATTCCCAATCTTTTTAGCCTTGAAATTATAATTGATTACCTTAATTTATCTACTAACCTTTCTCAAGGTCTAATAGAAATGCCTTTAGATACTAGCTCATTATGTCTCTATGTGAATTACATTACCTAATGATTCATTAAGATTTGCAGTACTCTATTATGACTGGACAGACTATACAAGTATATCTCTACCCTACATGCAATCCATGATTCCTACATACTTACTCTAGACATGCAAATCACCTTTCAGTCTCATTGTGATTAATAGATTATTTAATTAATAGCCAATTAACTAGAAGCATTATAAACAGTGTAGTAACTCTATCAAGAAAATAGCTCATGCATTAAATTGATTAGAAAATACAAAGGTTCATAATTTGGCAAAATCATAGCCCTAGAAAATAAAATTATTTCATAACTAAATGCAAAATCATCTCAACATAAAATTAAAACATCTAAGATTAACAGAAAAAGGTGAAAAAGAGAATTGGTGATAAAGTTAGAACTTTAATCTTCCTTACTCCAAGCCTGAGACTTGCTTCATTGCATTCTTCTTTCCATGATGGTTATTTTAAAAGCCTAAGTTTCTCTTTTAAAGGTGAAATAGGTCTTCCAATCCTATTCAAACTCTATTTTTAAAAATAGATTTATCATTGTAGCATCACAATGGCAGATCACACAAAACTCAATATATAAAAGTTGTAAATCATTATCTTAACTTTCCATAGTCTTTTAAATCACCTCAATCAGAGTTCGTATGAGAGAATTATGCTCAAATAAGTGCAATAACATCAAAGCTATCTAAAATATGCAATTCTTGCTCCTTTTTCTTTATTTTCTCTAAATTTCCTTCATTCTCCAATTTCTTTTCACCTACATAAATAAACACACAATCACACATATTTATAAACTAATTTACTTAAAAACTAACAAAATTCTAAGTTAAAAATACCTTAATTTATGAGTATAAAACCCACTCATCACCCCTTCTCCCAAAAGAAAGTGAGGGAAAAGAAAATAAGTATATAATAACAAGCCTTACATTAATCTTTATGAAAGAAATAATGTACAGAACTAGATTAAACAGTTAAATGTTTTAGAAGAAGAATTACAGTGGCTTCATTGGCATCTTTTCTACGTCCACTACGTTATAGTACATTTGTACCAACATCAAAAGCGAGAAGAATGGAATGGAAATGTCATTCTATGAATAGAAATATAATATGAAAAATATAGAATTGCTACTGAACCACATAATTTCTCATAAATAGCAATAGCAGTGCCCATAACAATTGTATATACATGTTCCCATGGCAATATATAGCATAAGAAAGAAAATTGTCTTCAGAGAAAGGTGAAGGGAGATAGTGATTACATTGCAAGGTATGTCACCTAGCATTCTTGAGTTGCAAAATAAAAAAATAGATAAACTAACTGGGAATAAACCATTTGAAACTATAAAATATGGATCGTAATAACAGTATGAAGCCATCAGGCAAATGATGTCCCTAAATCCAGCCTTTGGTATGTTCTGCTTGCAAGAGAGAATTCCTTTTCCCATAGGTACTGATCTAGGTTATATACTGCCCTATATATGTACAAATGCACAAAGTAGATAAAATAAGATATAACATAATTAAGTTAAAGAAAGATAACCACAAATTCATGCATTACAAGAAAAAAAACTTTTAGCAGCAATTTTAATGATGTTGAAAGCCTAAAAGTCACCACTAAAGAGTTTGATTGTTGGCAAAAACCTAGCTGCTGAATTTTTTTATGGCAAATTTTGGTGTTTCCACTGAAAATCGTAAAGGTCACCACCAAATGTCCACTTTCGGTGGTGATTTTATTAGGTCACCTCTAAATGTCTACTTTCAATGGCAACTTTTGTTGCCTTCAGCAAAAGTGGAATTTTAATGGTGATTTTAATCACCACTCAGACCTTAAATTATATGGTATTTAACCATTATCGGTGGTGACTAACCATAGTCACCACCAAAAGCCTAATGTGCATTTTTTTAATTTATTTATTATTAAAACTTATAGATATTGCTAAAAACATAATAAAAAAATGAGAAAAAAAATGTAATTGATTAATTAGTTATCTTGCCAAAATCATAATAAGAAGAATAGACATTTTTACTTAAACTTATATTCAACTACTATTAGTTCAAACATAAATATTCAAAATAATGTAACTAGCTATAAGAATTTTCCAGAAGAATTAGGTTTGCGGCTTTGGTTAAGACCTATGTATGATTGGGTTTTCCTTGCCATATTCTTGGCCATACTTGGCAATAAACATCAAGCTATCAACATCCCAATCATACATGTACACTATGATTGGCGCCTTATAGAGGAGGGCTCCTATCAATCTACCATAAAAAATGTGTATCAACGTAAAATCACTTGCTCATAAGACACAAAAGAGCACTTACTACAAATGAAGCAGTTCTTTTTGTAACTTGGTCAATTCTACCTATATTTCACATAAACGTCATATACTAGCAATGAAAATAAGTCACAAGAAAGTATCTTCCCTATAACCCTTAATATAGAAAGTTAGGCTATAAAAAAAATCTTTAAAAATTAAAATTCATTAATATCATAACGAGCTCATATGATAAAAAGCCACGTAACCATAGAAACTTCTTACCACTGAGCTTATGTAACCTTATGCAACATAACTTTAAGACTGTCAACAAAAATTATTAGTTGAAAGATTTCTCTCTTTCTGGAATATGACCACATAACCATACAAACTTCGTGTTACTATCTTTATGTTTCAAAGCTAATGGAAAGACATTTGACATGGATTAGTTCATGACGTCATGGAGAAAAGAAAGACTCCTATTAACATCCTAAGAAGTTCAGACATTGAAACTGTCCCAAAGGATATCCTGCCACATCTTGTACCAATTAGATCAAATTAATTCCAGTAAAAATTAATAAAGAATTTAACCTTACTTAGTGAGGAAAAAGGTAAAAACAAATAAAACACTTGAATTTCCATACAATAAGTGGCGAAATCATCCATGATGGGATACAAAATATTAGATCCCACAAAGAAAAATTAAAGGACTCCTATATGTGGTGACTGAAGTAGCTCAAAACGGTGCTTATAACGAGTTTCCAATCTTACAATCAGGGTCAATCAAAAGGAAAATTGACCACAGTTGAAATATTTTCACAGGTTTTGACAACATAAAAACCCAGTATTGAGAAATTTGACTTGTATATTATTCATTTTACTTAGGATTGGAAACAAAATCCCTTCTCAAACAAAAATTTCAGCAGAGAAAGCATGTTATTACGGACAACATCAGCGTTGATTTTGCAAACAAGTACAGAATGATGAAAAAAAAGAAACATAGGCGGGTGGGCATGGAAATATAAAAACCAATAGTGCAACCAAAGCATGCAAAAAATAAGGGATGGCAAAGCCAGTTATATGACTAACTTGCATCCTGGAGCAAAACTTCCTGTCATCACTATTAAACTTCAATAAGTAAACCCTTCCAGATGCTTGATTAACCAAATCAACCAAAAGCTTCAACAAAGTTGAGCATGCATACTTATCATCAAAGTTGCACCGAAACAACCCCTGCAATAATGTATGCAAGTTGCAATTCAAACTACTAATTATTTTCCAATTTTTTGTATGAATATGACATCTAAAGCCAAGATAAAATTCTGTACCTTTGAATCTATATCCCACTGCTAAAACAGTATTGAGAAATTTGACTTGTATATTATTCATTTTACTTAGGATTGGAAACAAAATCCCTTCTCAAACAAAAATTTCAGCAGAGAAAGCATGTTATTACGGACAACATCAGCGTTGATTTTGCAAACAAGTACAGAATGATGAAAAAAAAGAAACATAGGCGGGTGGGCATGGAAATATAAAAACCAATAGTGCAACCAAAGCATGCAAAAAATAAGGGATGGCAAAGCCAGTTATATGACTAACTTGCATCCTGGAGCAAAACTTCCTGTCATCACTATTAAACTTCAATAAGTAAACCCTTCCAGATGCTTGATTAACCAAATCAACCAAAAGCTTCAACAAAGTTGAGCATGCATACTTATCATCAAAGTTGCACCGAAACAACCCCTGCAATAATGTATGCAAGTTGCAATTCAAACTACTAATTATTTTCCAATTTTTTGTATGAATATGACATCTAAAGCCAAGATAAAATTCTGTACCTTTGAATCTATATCCCACTGCTAAAACAGTTTTATCAGCCACAACAACCTAAACTTTGTGCTTCAACTTGCATGCTGTCAGTTTATTATTGTAGGCTCGTAGACGATCAACTTGCTTAAGTCCTGAATTTTTTTGATATGATATTATGATGACACGCTGCACTGTGGCAAAAAGATTTCTAATGTAATCAGCTGAGGATTGAGGTGATCCTCCTGTACCTGAAACAACACTATTTTCTTAGGAGTCTTACTATAGCTATAGAAGTATATGCTTCCAGTCTTGTACGATCCATTCTTAAATTTGGAAATAGAAAAGAATAGTAAGATCTAATTTTATTAGCAGAAACCAGGAAAATCATAATTCAAAGTGACTTTGAAATTCATCTCAACAAATAAGACAAACTTGCATAATAAGGAAAGGAAAAAGAACAAGAACAAGAAGATCCATTTTATACAGAGTTTCTCCAGCATGGTATCTAATAAGTAACAACCAAGTAAATAAATACAATTACAAAACCATACTCAATAAATTTGTCATATTCTACAGCCTTGGCTTTTCCACTGATTTTGTCAAACTTCGAGACAAGTAAATCCAATACCACATACTCAGTAGAGCATCTAGCAACTTAGATGAATTGATTTTGCCAACTCTCTCAAACGTGGCCTGAGGTAACAGCAAATCAGAACAAAATCCATTTATGTATCTCAGAAACCATAGAACTACTTAATGAAGAGATAGACGAAGATCTTTCTCTTCATAAATTTGACGCTCAAAGACTTCATGGGCTTTAGCATCTCTCTCTAGCCATCTTCTAAACCCCAATCAAGCAAGGTGGGCTGGTTTAGGGTGGACCAAGAATGCCTTCAGGAGATTGGGAAAAGGAGTGTCGAGAGGGGGTAAATCTTAGGAAAATGGGGGAAATGCAAATGGCACTCTGCAAAAGAAGGGGAAACGCACTTTCTGAATCTTTTTTTTTTTTTTTTGCTTTGGAAAACCTTACTTTTAGTGATGACCATGGTCACCATTGAAAAGTTTCTCATATTTTTTTGTTTTATGAAACCAACAAAAGATATTTTTAACTCTACTCTCAGTGCCTACCATTCAAGGTTGTCATGAAAGTAGGCCATCTTTTGGTGGCGACCATAAGATAGACTTTTAGTGGCAACCTTTACAAATCACCATTAAAAGTTTGGGTTTTAGTGGCAATCCATAGAGTTCACCACTAGAAGAGGATTTCAGTTGTGACTTTTGAATTCGTAGTGATATCTCAAGAAGGCAAATAGAACAAGATATATTTAGTACATGAAGTATGTAACAAAATTCATATTCTCAGGCTTTTGTAGATGTTCTAAAGTATCTGCATGATCACAATCCATTTCAACAGAAAACCCTAAAATGGTTAACTGATATAGAGATAGAGAGTCACCAATAAAAAGTAGTGCGATAGAAGTGAGAAACACCCAAATTGCTTTGTTCCAAAGTAGAGCTCATCATTCTTCTCCTTATTTTACCCTCTTTGCTTCAATGACATGGGCACCTCTCCAAGGGATTAAAAAACTTTTTATCAAAAACAAAATGCAGGAGAAAGCCTACTTAACAGAGGGAGCAGAACAATGAATATATTATACCAAACAATTCATAAATATTTAGCAGTAGCAACAACGTGTGGAGCAATGTGATATAATGCAAAAAAGAAATACAAATAATTCCCACGTGTCAACCCGTATTATATTATACATCAATGGATGAAAGGATGGGAGAATAGAGGGCATGGAAATTAAACACTAACGGACAACCGATTTATTTTGATAAAGCAACTATGAATAAAGAGGCACACACACACACACAAACTAAGAGTTTTAGAGGATCAATATTGAATTACATTAGAGTTAATCTTGTATATAAAATTGATATTTTTTAAACTTATCTTGAAGATATAATCCATTGAATTCTATGAGGCAAAAGGATTCAGTAAGTCTAACACTCGCTATATATCTTGAATTTGTTTGATTTTTTTTTTAGATTTTTGTTTAAGGATAAGCAAAAGTTTGAGTTTAGGGATATTTCATATGTGTATAATTAAGCATAAATTTAGTACCATTAACTTTGCTTTTTGTCATTTTTAAAGTGAAATAAATTAGGAATTAGTTTAATTTTATGTTTTGTATTGTAGGATCAAAGAAAGATGAAAAAGGTAGAAAAAATGAAGAAATTGAAGAAAAAGATGGAGAAGTACGGAAAATCAAAGCCGAAGGCCCAATGCCGAGGCGCTGGTAACCCAAAAAGTCCAAAAACATTCCAAAAGAGGGAGCATTGCAATAGTGGCTGCTTACTGCCATGGTGGTGGTGTGATAGCATGGAAAAATATGAACACCGTAAAGTATAGAGTTTAACCTAGATTGCTATTTCAATGGATCAAAAATTGATTAGAAAAAACCCTAGGCCACTAGGGTGACCAAATTTATAAATAGACAGTCAAGGAGCACCCTAAAGGAGGATCAGATCATAAAAAATCATCTAGAGATTAAAGTCACTCTGAAATTCTTCATCTTATTCTTTATTTTCTTTTTATGTTTTCCATAGCCTTGCGTGGCTAATTTCCATTATTGATTAACTTATAGAAACCTTAGAGTTGGATGATGCTGTGAGATTAGACATTTTCTTTCTATATATTCAAGTTTAATTTTGGGTATTGAAATTTTCTTCGATGCATATTTTTATGGTTTTCTTACTTGATTTCTGGAAAGGGCTCTTTGGTAATTGAATAAGTTTAATCTATGGCTGAATTTTTAAATTAAATTCAAAATTGTTTGGTCACTCTAATTTATAAAGCAATTGAGGTTTAGTAATCTACTGCATCAACAATTTTTAGGTCTTGGAAAAAATATTCAACTAAGTTAAATCCAACCGTGTATGTTTGAATTATTTAGCTTCATTGATCTTTATAGTTTGTATTACAATTATTGGACTAAATCTTAGACGCATGGGTAAAGTTGTTTGACAATTAAAGTTAATTGAATTGCATGTTGAAAATTAACTAAACTTAAAAAAAGATTGGATTAGATTCTAACAATGAATATTTAAATTGAGTTGAATAATATCAATAATTTACTCTGATAGTGGAGATAAACTTAACTAATGCATTCTTATTACTCTTAATATCCAATTTTACTATATTCTTTTTTGCATATTTTCTTTATTACTCTTTATTCTAACTTTCTGTGACAACTCCTATTATTAACTACAAAGGTAACTACTATCACTTTCTATGGAATTGACCCTTGCCCCCTCTACTACCACCAGTTAGTTTTACAGGGTAAATGTAAATCCCAGTGTTTCCTTTTCTTGGGCCAAGAAGATATTGAGGAGTTGCTTCATATGCCTTCTATGGATGCTTCGCCAGTTTCTTTAAGGGGTGGAGGTGGTCGAAACTAGGAAGATTAGCTCCAATATTATTAAACTGTACGGTCACTGCAATAACTTTGTTGCGACCATTTTGGTAGATGGAGGAAGCAATCCCAATTTCATCAAGGCATCTATCGCTAATAGACTAAACTCCACCTTGTTACTATTCCTCGATGTAATGTTTTTGTAGGCAGTGGTGCTTTTCCTTTGTTCTTATCTCAATTCTCCTTTATTGATTGATAGTGCAAGGCCATAAATTCACCCTAATTTCTATGGGATTAACATGGATGGAATTGACGTGGTTTTTGGTGTAGAGTGGCTTAAAACCTTAGGTCTCATTTTGACTCGCTATCATTGCCTTACAATGGACTTTACATTACACGGAAAATTCATAAAACTACGAGACCCGTCTTTTAATTAATCTCCACCCACTATCTACCAAACAACTGCAAAAGATAACTGCAAGTACTAGATGTGCTCTGTGTCTAAGTGGGCGGGGTATACGGGCATGTTTGGCCGAAAGCCAGTCCCAAAAAAAAAGTACTATATGCCTCTTTCGCCAAAAAAATTATACAAACTGACACACCTATTGCGGACCCTACACTACCAGAATCCATTTCAGCCTTACTGAATACTCATAAATTTTCCAAAAGTAAAAAAATTTAACCCCTAGTCGAAACAATTACCACCCTATCCATTTAATTGGTGGGGCTCGAGCAGTTAATTTGAGGCCATACAAATGTCCCTAATTTAAAAAAAAAAATGAAATTGATAGGCTTATTGCTGAAATGTTGCAATCTGGCACAAGACCAAGTCACTGCCCATTTTCATCTCCAGTTCTCCTCGTCAAAAAGAAAGATGGGTGAAGGAGATTTTGTAGATTACTATTATTTAAATTCCATTACAATCAAAAGCAAGTTTCCGATTCCTACCATTAATAAACTCCTTAATGAACTGCATGGTGCCACCTTTTTTTCTAAACTCGATCTTAGGATTGGTTATCACCAAATACGAAAAAAAAAATATTCATGAGACAACATTTCGTATCCACCAAGAGTAATTTGAGTTTCTTGTTATGCTATTTGGGCTTACTAATGACCCTGCATCCTTTTTAGTCACTTATGAATCAGGTGCTTCAACTTAATTTTCATAAATTTGTGGCTTTTTTAGTGATATCTTTGTTTATAGTCCTTCCTTACATGAGTGTTTGCAGCACCTCAAGCAAGTTTTACAAACTTTAGCCCAGCATAACCTTTTTGCAAAACTCTCCAATTGCTCTCTTAGCCAATCATTGATAGAATAGCTTGGCCACGTGGTTTCTTCAAAGCGAGTTAAACCAAATCCCAACGCGCTAGCTGTTGTTCATGACTGGCCCATCCCATCCCACTCCGACAATTACACGGATTCCTTGGGCTCATAGGCTACTACAGGCTCTTCATATAGCATTACGCCCATGCATCGATATGCACCATTAACCCAACTCAAAAAAAGACACATTTCTATAGGGTGAGGAAGCCGCTGCAGCTTTTCTTAAATTGAAGCAATCTTTGATGGAATCCCCGGTGCTAGCTCTTCCAAATTTCAATATCACTTTTGAAGTGGAAACTGATGCCTATGTGCTCGTTCAACCAAAACGCCCTCTAGCTTTTCTCATCAAGCAGCTCAATTCAAAAATAAAAAATGCTTAAAAAATATGTCAAGGAATTATATGTCATCACAGAAGCGGTAAGAAAGTGGCATCACTCCCTTCTTGGAAGATAGTTCTGATTATATAAGCTACCAGAACAATAGCATTACCTTAGCAATGGGGCTAGTCATTCAAACCCCAGAACAAAAGCATTACCTTAGCAAGTCATTAACCAACCTGGCAGATTCAATAATGCGGTTGATGCTATATCTCGAGTTATAAAACACAGCTCATTCTAGTCAACCTTGTTCTTCTTTGCAGTTTCTTCACTTCAGACAATCCTCATTAATGATATATAAGCTACCAACCTAACCCACCCTCTTTTATTGCCACTACAGCAAGCTATTACCCAAGGGAATGGACGACCTGGATATATAATGGTCAATAGCAGGGTTTTATGTTAAAACTTTATTATACTTTCCCCAGACTTTGAAATTATTTGCCCAACTCCTTCACGAATTCCATAACAGCCGCTTGGGTGGTCATTCAGGCTTCACCAAGACATGGAATAATTTTCTTCTTTTTATTGGCCCGACATGAAAAAGCAGATACATGACTATATCTCTCATTGTCTCACTTGTCAGCAGATGAAAAGTACCCCTGCTACTTGTCCCATAAAAAAAAAAAGTACACTTATTCCTCCATCCGGTTTATTACAGCCTTTACCCATCCCTGACAAAGTTTGGGCTCACATCTCCGTGGACTTTATTGTCTGCTTACGGCCATCCAGAGGCTTTACGACAATGTTTGAAGTAGTTGACAGATTCACAAAAGTTGCGCATTTTGTAGCTCTACCCTCGAATTTCACAGCAGCTTCGGTAGCTTCGACATTCCTTTATCTGATAGTCCGCTTATTTGGCTTCCTAATCATTATTCTTTTTTTACTGTGACCCCATTTTCACGAGCAATTTTTGCTGTCATCTGCTCAATCATTGTGATATTTCATTTTTTTATTATTATTATAAAGAAAATTACCTAAATACTCCTTTTATCTTAGAAAGAAAAGATTAAATTGCCCTTATATAATTAAGAAATTACAACAATACCCTCCCATTATTTTTATGAATGTACGCTACTTCAGAAGAAAATTTCCAACCAGCAAAATGTGCATTTCTCTCCCACCCAAAACCCTACCATTTCCTTCTATTTTGTGTGCCATCTTCATCCAAATTTCCAGCTACTCAAGTCCCTTATGTTAAGGCTGGAAATCTACTGTAAAACCCCTAAGAAGTTTGAAGCAATTCATTGATTTTTCAGCTGAAAAATTTTGCTCTGCGATTTACTGTAGAAGCAAGGTAAATTCTCAAATTTTTGGTCTTTTTGCTATTCTATGGAAATTCTGGGCATAGAATCATGTTAAGGACTTGTTGTACAACTTCTATGCCAATTTTTATAAGCAGAAAATATCATTTGATTACCTAGATCATGGATTTTTACTTCGGTGAACAGTAACATGAACAGTAACCGCGCTCAAGAAATTTGATTTTGGATATTCTAGGTTGTAGGGAATGAATTGGAGGTTCAAATAATCCAATAAGTTTTGGGAGTAGTCATTTAAGAATCTATTAGTATGGAAGCTTAAAGTTGGTATATGTATGTGATAGGAATTTTGAAAGTATAAGGAAAATTCTTGAATTTTGGATTATAAGCTAGCTACTAAAGGAATTGGAAATGCATATAAAATTAAAAGTTGGTGTTAGATTGAGAAGTATATAGCTTTAGCCAAATTGATGTAGGAACTAAAAGGTTTGGTCTTGAAAGAAATATAAATTTGTATGTGATGAAATATTAGACTTATAGCATGGTAATTATGTGCCATGCAAGAATAATGATTATGTGATATTGTATCATAGGTCTCGAAGAAAGTGCTAACCAAGTTGGAAGTTCGCTTAATAGCTTGGACATTGGAAGTGAAAAGAAAAAGAGGTTGCCCTCCATGAATCCCTAAAGTGTGAGTGGATATAGTTTACTATAACGCCTTTCTAAATCCCTCTCATGTTCATGCATTTTAAAACAAAGTTTTGATTGTGAGTAGCATAACTTGAGTTTCATGTTAACATTGATTTATATTCGTAGAAACCATAGGACATGCAGAACAGACCTCTAATAATCCCTCCTGAGTTTGAGATGAAAATATGGTGTTATGTGACACTTTATTGAAAGTTATAATTAAATTATTATTTTTTTCAAATTGTTTCATATGATTTATGTTATACTGATACCTCATTATTTTATGAATATGGTGAAATTGTATTTGGATTTATGTTTGAAATGTGTCTTTGGGACTGAATATCATGATTTGTCTGGACTGGAATAAAACTGTTGTATTTCTAATTTTGGAGAATGAATTTCTATCCCGGAACTCTGTTCGATGAATGTCTTGAAAGGGAGGGATATATTTATGTCTTAGAAAGAATTTTAACTTCATGTTTTCCAATTTTCTTTTCGTTTTATATTTTTGGTTTATAAAATTTGTTTATTATGGAGGAATCATTGTCAGAAACACTGTTAGCTAGCGACAGAAATAGTTAGCCTTGGTGCACCATGTAACCCAAGCTAGCAAGGGAGTTGCTAGCCCCTTGTGTGAACGGGCACATGAGGATTGAAATGTGAATAAATGTGGAGTTGAGGTATGTCTCCTCCAATAGCCAGTGGCAATTGGCCTGGTTACCTATGATGAGAATGTGATTATTTACCCGTCCCATTGCTGTGTGCTTGAGACAGTCAACATATGAAAAGGTTAGGGAGTTGAGGAAAGCTCCTCCCAACCTTATGATATGAATGATGAGAATATAGTGATTTACCCAACCCATTGCTATGTGCCTGGGATAAAACATGTATGTGGTAATTGCCTTTAACAGGCTTCGTGTTTGGGTATAAAAATTATAGTTATGGTTCTACTTTGAGTCCTCCTCTACACATTTATTTTTAAAAAATTAATTTCTTATTTGATTTTGAAATTATTGTTTATTATATTAAATCTCAAGATCTCTGTCACGACCCAAAAATAGAAGTACATAACCGGCACGGGTTTTGAGAATAATCTCATCCCGTAAGCCTCTAGTATTATACATATAAATTATTTTCTCATAAATAGTATAGATTGTAACAAAAAACATAATCACATTCATTTGAGAGCTCACTGTATAATTTCAATAATCTCAAATATACATAAATACTCTGCAAATGGAAGCTGAGATCCTGCCTGTGATATATGGAGCAACTCTAGAGTACAAGTACAATGTAAATTAAAATCTATGAGCTTTAGAAACAAAGTAGGCTCACCCAAAGATCATGTCGTCTAGCTGGTCAACTATCTGAAAAAAAATGTAGAAATATCGTGTAGTGAGTTTGACAACTCAGTGAGCAAATATAGTTTACTATAACTGAAACAGAACAGACCATTCGCACGAGTTTTCATAAATAGAAATTATGGTAGAATATAATATTATCTAAATCAATGTATATAACAACAAACTGAAGCTTTAAAGAAGGTAAATTTTTTTAAAAGAAAATCAACAATCTTAAGATTTAGTATATAAACAATAATTTCAAAATCAGATAAGGAAATAAAAAGATAACTCTTTATATATAAAAAAAATGTGTTTAGAGGAGGACTCAAAGTAGACCCATAATTATAATTTGTTATACCCAAGCACAAAGCCTGGTAAGGGCAATCACCATATACATTGTTTTATCCCAAGCACATAGCAATGGGACGGGTAAATCACCATATTCTCATAATTCATATCATAAGGTTGGGAGGAGCTCTCCTCAACTCCCTAACCTTTCCATATGTTGACTGTCCTAAGCACACAGCAATAGGACGGGTAAATCACCTCATGCTCATCATAAGTAACCAGGCCAATTGCCACTGGTTATTGGAGGAGACATACTCAACTCCATACTTATTCATAATTCAATCCTCATGTTCCCGTTCGCACAAGGGGCTAGCAACTTTCTTGCTAGCTAAAGTTTCATGGTGCACCAAGGCTAGCTATCTCTGTCGCTAGCTAACAGTGTTTCTATCAATGATTCCTCCAAAATAAACTAGTTTAATTAATCAAAAATATAAGCTGAAAGAACAATTGAAAATTATGAGGTTAAAATTATTTTTAAGACAAAATATATCCCTCCCTTCCAAGATATTCCTCGGACAGAGTTCCGGCATAGAAATTCATTCTCCAAAATCAGAAATACAACATTTTCATTCCAGTCCAGATAAACCATAATATCCAGTATCAATGACACATTTGAAACTCAAATACAAATTCAATTTCACCATATCCATGAAACAGTGAGGTATCATTTATAACACAAATCATATGAAACAATATGAAAGATGATACAATTATAAGATTCAATAAAGTGTATCATAATACCACATTTTCATCATAAATTCAGGAGGGACTTATTAGAGGTCTGTTCTGCATGTCCTATAGTTTCTAAGAATATATAAACATGAAATTCAATTTATGCTATTCATAATTAAAACTTTGTTTTAAATGCATGGACATGAGAGAGATTTAAAAATGCGTTATAGTAAATTATATATCACTCACAGTGTAAGGGCCCCAGATTGGACAGCCCCAAAATCCACGTTTCCCATCTGAATTTGATCAATTAGATATTAAAAATGAGTCCGGAAGGTCCAAAAACTTAAAAAAAATGACCCTGGGATGCTGGCACTGTTCACGCCCGGAAACACTGTTCACGCACGGCTGAAAGCACTATTCATGCGCAGACTGTTCACAGGTACTGTTTGGCACTGTTCATAGTTACTGTTTACCAAAGTAAATTTTGCAAAATTAAACCACCAAAACACATTTTCTGACCGTCAATTTTATCCTACAACTAATATTCTACATCCTTAACAAAATCCCTAAGTTAAAATCTTGAAAAACTATCAAAAATTCAGTATTTTAGAAAATTTACTTTGAAGATACTATTCACGAAATTCCGGTGAAATTCCGGCGAACTTCCGGCGAAAATGATCGGTGGGTTTTGAAGCTCTCGCCGCCATGAGTCCAACGGTACCTCCGGTATCTCAATTGGACGTCTAGAATTGGAGAAATCTTAGAGAAAAGTTTTGAAAAACTTTAGAGAGAGAAAAAAGAAAATTTTCTCTCCCTCTCTGCGCGTGCTACTACCATCCGTTCCCCTCCTGTTTTCTTTTTCTTTTTTTTAATAATATTATTATTATTATGTAATAATTAAATAATATGATTTCTTTTATATAAATTCATATAAATTTAGTTTTTCATCCTAAAATATTCCAAAAATTTCTAAAAATTTACATTCTAGTTAAACTCTTGAATTATGATTTTTCTTGATAAAAATTGTAATAAACAAATCTCAAAATAAATATCTTTATGCATAATAAAAGAAAGAATATTTCTAAAAATACAACAAAAATTTATTAAAATCCAATATAATTATTTTGAGCAAAACAATAATTATTTAATTAAAAATATACTTCCTTTTAGCAAAACATAATCATTTACAATAATATATATATATATATATATATATATATATAGTAAAATATTATTATTTAAAAATAAAAATTTTGGGATATTACATTCTTCCCTCCTTAAAAAATTCGGTCCCCGAATTTCAGCCTATCCTACCACATGTAGGGAATGAAGTCAAGATATAATTCAAAGTTACCAACCTTATTACTCAAATAATTAGGGATATCTTTCATCCATAAGTTCCTCACTTGTTGATCAATAATAAACATCGATTCTACCCATAGTTAAGCTAAATTTTTGTCCAATTAAATTTCTTGAAATTAGGTAATATAAGAAGAATCTAATAAGTAGTTCCTTAGCATTGATGCAAGAAAGTCTATATCCACATTATTCAATCTTGATGGCAAGGCTAGGCTATGTATTACTTTACCTACTTCGTTCAAGTTTTCAAAAAAAAGTATACGTAGTCACCAACTGATAATTTCTAGTGCTCAACATTCATGGTCCTTATAAACTTTTGGCATGTACTGAGTTGCTTATATTTTTTTTTTCTAATCAATTTCATCTCCATAATTGCAAATAAATACTAACCTTATCACTCAAAAATATGTATCTGACGCGCATATTATTCTCTCTTTCATAAGTAGCCTCCTCTGAAAAGTGATTCTGCTACATGGCTTTTACCGTGGTATTTCTTTTGAATGTAATTTTTTTTATTTGTCTATCTACTATAGTCATTATTTTTCCTCATATGACAAATCTTTGATAACTAAATTTTTCAACATTGAATAACATGTGTTGGGCCTGGTAGAAACTTTCGTAGCATAGACACGTGAAAGATTGGATGAATATTACTCAATTCAGATAGAAAAGCCCAACGGTAAGCTACTGAGCTGATCCTATATACTGTGGACCTAACTTTACTCAACGTACTAACTTATTAGGAGATCTATACTATTTTATTTATATAACCTCAAATGATGTCATTTGTATATTGGCTGATAACCATTGATATGAGCAAATTCAATCAAGGACAAATAATTTCTCCTTTTTCAACAATTATTCACACATAAAGTTTCAATCTCAACATAATTCAAATCCTAGATACTAAACTCAACTTCGCATGATATAATCCCTTAATTCAAGTACCTTGATCCTTTCATTATTTTCAGACGTAGTTCTCAAAATATTCTCCATATTTTCAAATTAAGAGTTCAAGATTAATTTAAATCATACTTCTCATATTTTATTCCTCAAGAACTTCAACACCGCTAATTCTCTTGATTACATTCATCAAAACACTATAAGGTCATTATCTATCTATTTCTTTCAAACTTTTCATTACTTTACCTACTAACCACTTGGACACCATAATAACCAAGTTTCAAAGAAAAAAAATTATTTTTTTTATTGCAATGAGGAAAAATAACCTTGCATTTAATGCCAACCGTTAATGAGGGAGAATGTAGTGAAACAGACGAAAAGCATAACAGAGAATGGTGCCAAAATAGAAAGTCAAAAATTTGGACAAAGCATTGAAAAACATAAAAATCGGTGGCCGTAATTCTTAAAAATCTGTACACAAAATCTATCTACGATTTAGGAAAAAATCGGTGGCCGCAAATTTTGAATATATGTGTCAGAATCTACTTTAAAGCTGTTGATATTCGGTGGAAAAGAAACATTTCCGAACTTATAAAAGTCTGTGAAAAACAAAGAGTACGTAGCTAACTGGTAGGATGCAGTTGATTGCTTCAGAATAGATGTAATCAATCAACTGTAAATTAACCAGTCCAAATTAAAATTTCTCAAAATAGCTAGTCGACTTAATAATACCGATAGTCGACTGGCAAAAACATTGAGAAAACAAAATAAACCATTTGATTGTTCCTCTTCAACAATTAATTGGTTTGCATTTTCACTCTTTTTCTTTTTTTACAATGACGGCTATCACCTACAACTTTTCTACAAAAATCAAGACATCATCAAAGACAACAAGAAAAGGACAGATTTCTGGTGATATCTTATCTTATGCTCTTTATTTGCCTAAT
Organism: Gleditsia sinensis; assembly: GCA_037074535.1. Lineage (NCBI taxonomy): Eukaryota > Viridiplantae > Streptophyta > Magnoliopsida > Fabales > Fabaceae > Gleditsia > Gleditsia sinensis. Next base: position 15,338,012 of record CM073469.1, on the reverse strand, counting down.
ATGGGTCACAGTCATAATTACTGTACATATACATGCTTGCCGTCATTTTTTTTTCTTTAATTTAGCTGATAACCACCAATCACTCACATAGTTGTTCTAATAATACTCGGCCTATTTGCATAGCTATTATAAATATGCCCCTTCTCTGAGTTCAATAAATGCTTACATTAGTATCTTTATCTTTACTCAAAGTTAAGGTGATAGAAATTATGGAGGGAACCGTATTCCGTCAGTTTCGAAATATTTGTGTCTTTTGTGGTTCCAGTCCTGGAAAAGAGGGGGAGTATGTTAAAGCAGCACAAAATCTGGGTATGGTGCTGGCTAGGAGAAGAATTCATTTAGTGTATGGTGGAGGTAACTGTGGGTTAATGGGGTGTGTGGCTACAGCTGCACATGTAGGAGGATGCCAAGTTCTAGGTATTATTCCTGCAGCTCTAGCTGCATCCAGTAACATAGGGAAAACAATTGGGGAAGAATATAGAGTAGCTTCCATGCATGAACGCATGGCTAGAATGATGAGCAATGCTGACGCCTTCATTGCCTTACCAGGTGGTTTTGGTACTTTAGAGGAGATTTTCCAAATAGTCTCTTGGGCACAACTGAATATGCATCACAAACCGATAGGTTTGTTAAATGTTAATCATTTCTTTGATGGTTTGTTGTCTTTTCTAGATCAAGCTGTGGAAGATAAGTTTATCCCACACTCAGCACGACGACTACTTATCTCGGCTTCAAATGCTGAGGAGTTGATTGATGCCTTACAAGCATATGTTCATGTACCTGATCCAACTATTGCTCAAATAGAATGGACGGCAGACAACCGCAGGAAGCGCAAATTAGATTTAGATCTTCATCTGTAACTGTAGTAGAACGTAGCCATTGTTGTTCCACTTTTATTTTCTTAAGGTCTATTTGGATACCATCCTTGCTAAACATACTCCTTTAGAGTTTGTAAAACTATCTTTAAATGTTGCTTATGATCCTTCGAACTCTTGTAATATTTTAGTGTATCGTCAATAATTATAATAACAAATTGATCCAGAAATGGTTTAAGTACTCTATTTATTAAGTCTATGAATAAAGCTTGGACATTTGTCAAACTAAATGACATAACCAAAAATTCATAATGTCCATAATAAGTCATAAAAGAAATTTTTGAATATCATCTTCCCTTATCCTCAATTCATGATACTCATATCCCAAATCAAGTTTTTTTTTTTTGAAAAAAAATACTAAACACCTTATAACTGGTTAAACAGATACGATGTAATGGATTTTTTTTTATTCCACACTATCACCTTATTCAACTGTCTATCATCTATGCATAGTAGAGCACCTCAAGGAAAGTACTAGAAAGTATAAATCATTTGTCTAACAAGTCTTGTAACTTTTTTTTTTAAATTTAGTCAATATCATTCTATAAGGGGGTATAGACAGAAACTGGTTAGGTTTCAGGAAGTAAATCAATACCAAATTTTATTTTACGTTTCGAGGTAATCTTGGCAATTCCTCAGGAATTACATCAGATTTTTTTTTTACCACTAGAACTTGATTTACACTAGCATACGTTATATCAATATCTCTCATCACTGCCAAATATCCTTGGCACTTTTTTGTAATCACTTATTGGCTGCTAAAGCAGAGATTAGATTATTGGATATCTCACTATGGTCTCTCTGTATCAAGAAAGAAAATTCTCCAAGAATATTGAATTTAATCACCTTAAAGTGATATTCCGAAATGGCATGGCTTGATATCAACCAATTCATTCTCAGTATCACACCAAAGTCTATCATAACTAGACAACGGGGTAAAATGAATATTATATTCATAAACTATTGTAATTGGCTTTTGTCTCAATTCGTTAAATTCTCAAGGATGCCTATCCCTTTCACTTTCTGGCAATAATTGACCAATAGATATTTTTTTTAAAAAAAAATGTCACAATATTCAATAAACATTATACTAGGAATTTTAGCAATCTTGGATTGGATATTATTACTATTATTAGTCGGGTAGCAGTTGGCCTTGGGTATGCATGGTAGTAGTGTATATAGGATGCCTTTATAAATGAAAGTAATAATGCAGAAGAAAGAGGAATTGAGAGGGTAGGATCAGGTTAGAATGTGGAGGTTAAAGATAGGAGAGGGTGAGAAGGACCCATACATCTTCAGCACCAACAACTTTGTGGGGAGGCAGACATCGGAGTTTCAGGCTGATGCAGGCACTCCGGAGGAGCTAGTCCAAGTTGAAGCCGCTCGTCACAATTTCTATAACAATCGCTTCAATATCAAACCATATGCCGACCTTCTTTGGCGCTTTCAGGTCTTTTTCTTTTTCTATCTTCTCTAAACCTCTCCATCTTAAACAAAACCAAGCGAAACAACTTTGAGGGACTAAGATTAAGCGGTTCTTTTCTAATATAGTTTCATAGCCAAACCATGAGTCCTTAATCTCTCTAGGATGAATTTCTAAAACAAACTAGTTCATATTTTCATGATAATTCATACTTATCAATTTAGCTTGAACAACATTGGGATTTAGGAATTAATTCCACCATCACCATTTTACACATAAACCTTCCAACTTCAAGCTTCCTATGAGTAAGTTTCTTAAATGACTACTCCAAAAATTCTTTGATTATTTGAATTTCCAATTCATTTCCTACAACTTAGAATATCTAAAATCAAATTTCTTGAGCGCAGTTACTGTTCATGTTACTGTTTACCAAAACAAAAATCCATGATCTAGGTAATCAAATGATGTTTTCTACTTATAAAAATTGGTATAGAACTAGTACAACAAGTCCTTAACATAATTCTATACCCAGAAATTTTATAAACCAAGAAAAGAATTGAAAATTTTCAACCTTTTACCTCTGCTACAGTGATTTTGCGCTTCTATTTTTGCTGAATTTTCTGGCAGCATTTTGGGTCATAATTAAAACTAATTTGAGAGGGGTTTTGTTGCTTCCTATAGAGTAATTGAGTGGAAAACTTTTTAGGGGAAGAAGAGCTCTCATATGAGAGAAGGAAGAAGGTTTTCAAATGAGGAAGAAGGGGATGTATTTTTTTTTCCTGCTAATATTGCTACTGGTGTGCCTACGGAAAGGAGAAGTAAATGTAAAAAAAAAAAAACTAAAAGAAGGGCAGTTTAGTCTTTTTTAGGATAATAGGGGGTAATTGGGTAATTTTCTTTATAATAAAAAAATTAGAATATTACAGTTAAAACAAAAAAATTTATTTTAAAATAGTAATTAAGAGGTTGTATCGTATACATAAATTATATAAGCATTAATTTAAAATAGTACAGAATATTTCAAAAGCTATTAAATGTGATAGACTGATAGTAAAAAAACAATTTTCAAGCAACATCCGTGGATAAATAATGTTTTGAGATTTTGAAACATAATTCTCTGCTTTGAGTAAGAGAAATAGTAATTATGTTAATTTTTTCATAATTCTCAAAATTTTAATGTCTAAATTCGAATCCAGTTCACTCTACGTAAGTAGACATAACTAAGAAAACTATACAATGTCTGTTCATAAGGTACGTAGATGATAGTTTCTTTTCTGTTTTTTTAAAGTAAGAAATTAGAGCCTATTTGGTTTTTTTTTATTCATTTGTTATTAAAAATGAAAAATATGACCAAAAATATTTAGAGCTTATTCACTTAATTTTATACTCTTTTTTTATTCATAGAGTTAGAGCTTCAGAAAAAATTAATTTTTTTATAAGAAAAAACAAGAATTGAAACTTAAAGTAGAAAAAACTATTCAGCAATTTGACAAAAAAGATGGGAGGCAATTTTGTAACTTTATTCACTTAATTTTATACTTTTCAAAAATTCTCGCCTATACATCTAACAAGTTTTGTCTTTTATCTTAATTAATTCTAAGAAAAATAGCAGTTTGATACTTTAATTTATTTTTCTAATTGTAAGTTTCTCCTTACTTTTTAAATTATTACACTGTCTTTGGCCAAGAAATTACGAAATTACCCTTATGAATTTTTCCGGACAAAGCTGCTGAAAGTAAAATCTAATATCCGAGTTGTGAAACTACAAAATTACCCTTATCAGATATATTTTTTCGATAGAGCAGTAAAAAACAAAAAAATTGCGTTGTTTCTGATAGAAACTTCAAGAGGATGAGGACGATGACTTTCTGCTTTAAACAGAGCACTGTTTCTGCAACTTTTGCTTCCTCTGGGTTTTCTTTGAAATCTCTGTTTGTTTTGGGTTAATTGGTGCTGACCCAGTTGAATTGCTTCGTGATAGAAACTGTAAAGAGCGAATCAAGCTCTTCCCACGCTACTTCGCTTGAATTGCCAGAACGATTTGGATGAAGAAGCCTTTTCCTCTTCTTCTTCGTTATCTGCATCAGAATTGCAGACAAGAACTCTGAGCCTTTTCTTCTCCGAACTTCTAGTGCTTGAAGGTCAAGAAGGAAGACGAGAAGGGTCTAAAGGTTGACGATGAGTCACGTTGACGGTTGATTGGGTGTCACCGGTGTCCGACGGTTGATGGTGGGTGGCGCGACCCAGCCCCTGCAGCGTCTCGTCGCCCCCGTCGCAACTTCTGATGCAGATGAAAGAACCTTCGTCTTCGATGCAGATAAATTACCCTTCGTGAAAATAAAATTCGAGAATCAAAATTTAACATGTACTCAACCTAATTTCATTTGTAAAAAAAAAAAAAAATTCAATTCTTCTGATGAAAACAAAATCAGCTATATAATAACAGAAAGCTTAGGTAACACGGTGAAATATAATTTACCTAAAAAAGACATGGTGAAATATGAGCTTGCAAATTAAGGAATCCTTGATTTAAATATTCTCATCTCATATTGGCTTAAATACATTTTCACTCCTCTTATTATAAATGTTTTAGTTTGGTCTCTCTAATTCAAAATAAAACGATGTTACTATTTTATTTTTAAAAAGGTTTCAATTAAATCCTTCCTTCATAATTTTTTTTACTATTTTAACAGAAAATGCTGAAGTGGATGTGAAACTACTAATATGGCCTTTTTTTTAAAACAATGACAGAACTATGAACAAAGAATTTAATTATAATTTTATTTTAAAAATAGAAGAGTAGCATTGTTTCATTTTTAACCAGTAAGATTAAAATAAAACAATTACAAGAAACGAAAAAATGCATTTAAACCTCTCTTACTTGTTAGCAGTGGCAATGTACTTGTTATTATTAACTGTTATACTAATTTATTTGACGCAGTTCCTGAGAGAAAAGAATTTCAAACAAACAATACCTTCTGTGAAGATAGAGGACGGGGAGAAAATTACACATGAAAAGGTCACCAGCACAGTAAGAAGGGCGGCACATCACCTATCAGCATTGCAGGCGTGGGATGGACACTGGTCTGCTCAAATTGCAGGACCCCTCTTTTTTATTCCGCCACTGGTGAGTGTGTGCATAGCAATTATATTATAGAAGTTAAATTTCAATTGATTAAAGTCTCTGACTCTCTGTATGAATATGACATTGTTCAATTTCATGCCAACTAACGGATTGGAAATGGTGTGCAAATGGTGCAGGTGTTTTGTATGTACATCACAGGGCATCTTGATAGGGTACTCCCAGAAGAGTACCGGAAATAGATCCTTCGCTACATTTACTATCACCAGGTTCCTATATATGAAGTCCAGAATCTCATTTAAATAAAATTAGAGTAAATTACAATTTATCCTCATGTAGTTTAGCCTAAAACCTATTTGTTTCTATATGATTATTCTATCACTAACTTAACCGTTCTATGGTATTTTTCACCTAGATTTTAAAAGAAATAATCACGTGAATGTTAACATACTGTAAAATTTCATTTTTCAAAGTTTGTTCCACTTATAACTTGTGCAATTTCATAGTGTTACAAGGTTATTACTAGGATTAAGCTAATTAATTCAATTTTCATATGTTACTTTGATCTCAAAATAACTTCAAAATACTATGAAATAATCCAAGATATAAATGAAACATACTGTCAACAGTAAAACTATTCATTATGTTAACGTTTACTTATTATTCTGTTAAAATTTGGATGAAACAGTCTATAGGGTGGCCAAATGGTTACACAACAAATCACAATAGGTTATCTAAAATAAATGGTTCCAATATTTTCTCTCTCCTCTATAAGAGTTTCCTCTCTCATGTTTGAGAGCTTCCCTTGAGCTTGTATTAATTCCTTTCATAAGGTTTTCTTTTCTTGGATCTTTGGGTTACAATTGTTGCGAGGAATGGAAAGGAGTGTAGTATGGAGATGGATGAAGGAGCGGCCAATATGGATGATGATGATCTGGTAAACCTAGAGTAAAGTGAGAACGGTGGAAGAGAGGTTGGAAGGTTGACTTTGATTGGAAGGCTAATCTTCGAGAAGGTTATGAATCAGAATATGGTAATCTAGATGATTAGGAAGCGATGGAACTTGCACCAAGGTTTGAGCATCAATGAATGAGGGGCTAACACCTATTTTTTCTCCTTTGATAAGGAAAAGGAGTGCAGGAGGATCCTGAGGCATAAGCCCTGGTTTGTTATGGGCATGCTTTTGGTGTTCCAGCCCTGGACACCTTTAAGAACGTTGGAGGAGGTGGAGATGACAAAGGTCACTTGTTAGGTTCGATTTCATGGTTTTCCTCTGGAAAGAGTGACTTGAAGGTTTCTGCGAGCTAGAATCATGGTTGATCTCCGTAAGCCATTGGTGGCGGTTTTTGGGTTCCCAGGCCAGGCTAGTAAAAGACTTGTATGGAGATAAGGTATTGGAAATTGTAGCAATTTTGGTAAAATTGTGGATTCTTTAGTTATGTTCGAAAAGGATGCTAAGGGGAGAGGTGTATTTTGGAAGACAATCAAACAAAAGGTATATATAGAGCTTGGATTGGGGTGGCACCAATTAGGAATCTAGTGGATGTGGTTGTGGTTTCGTCGAAAGTGGGTGATGATTTCAATTCTAAGAATTTTTGAAGTGGCGCAAGAGGATAGTAATATAGGATGGGCGCATGACATAGAAAGTAGTTAAGATTTGGTGAAGGAGGTGATGAAGAGTGAGGTGGGAGAGATGAAAGTTAGTTATACATTTAACAAATTGAGGACGTAATCATTAGGAGAAGGATACAATGGATATGACAGCTATGGTTTTGAGAAGAAAGCACGTGGAAAAGTCTATTTTGTTGAGGGAAGGGACGATTTTTCTAATTTGGGCCAGTTTGGTGTTGGGCCTATATCTGGAACTCAATGTGACACCAATCCAGATAGGAGATGCTTCTTCGAGGAACCCTTGAGGTGTAGCTGCCAATGGCAGTCCCCTTTATTCTCTTTTCTTTTTAGATTTGATTTCTTTGAATAAGTTTTTTTTTTCTTTAAGGAAGCTTTCTCCTTCTGTTAAAGAAGTTTTTTACTTCTCTTGCACATTTTCTTTCTTTCTTTAGGGAAATTTTCCCTTTGTTGCAGTGCTAATCAACATTTTGAAAAGTTTACAACCTACTATTTAAATCTATAATATTTCAAGTTTGGAAGAAGAATAATGTATAAGAGTTTTAATCTTCAAAAAAGATTAAAAGATGTGTTGTTTCTCCTTAAATGACTTATTTTTTTTCTATGAGATGTCTAACCAGTTGTATTTTTATTAACTTTGTTGTACTTTTTTTTTATAATATTTAGTTAATAATAGTTAAGAGGTGTATTGCTTCTTGATTTTTGATTTCTATCTAATTTTTAGAAGTATAGGCTTGATCTCTAATTGTTTTTTTTTCTACTGTATCTTGCTAAGGCTTTGGTAAATTTTATACTCTTGTACTTGTTTATTAAATGAAATGATCTTTTATTTGTCTAAAAAAAAACAGAGTTTGGCTGTAAGTATGGGCTCAAGGAGATAGAGACGGAAGTTAGGAAGAGATGTTGATAGAATTAGGCCCAAACAAAGAAAAAAGGCTATTATATCTAGATGTCATGGTAAAAGAAGCACGGAGATTTACAATTCACTAGGATACTTTGTGGAGCCTCCAGGGAAGGATGATTGCGAGAAGAAGGAAGGGCCAGTTTTGGAGCGCAAGGATGAAATGGAGATAACCTTCGGCTTGGATAAAAGTATCACTTGAGAGAAGTGCTGAGGGAGGCTTAAAGAGAAACTTTTATTTCTTCTTCTGGTTCCTATAAGCAAGGTAAGAGGAATCCTCAAAGTAAGGGAAGGAAGTCTCCTAAGGAGAGAAATAGAAAAAAGAGGGAAGGTAGTGTTATCAAGAAGGGGAAGGTACTGTTTGAAGTCCACATTGTTGTAGAAGAATTATTAAGAATTGCGATAAAAGATAAATTTTTTTTCAAAGCCGAAAGCAATCTGTTAAGTGATTATACGGAAGATGAAGGATTTGGTGGCTACCTACATCATCTACCAAAGAGCCATGACCATTCTGTAATATCCCTCAATTTTTATTTTTAAATAATAATGTTTTGCTATAAAAAAAATATTTTTATTGTAAATGATTATGTTTTGCTAAAAGAAAGTATATTTTTAATTAAAATAATTATTTTTTTGCTCAAAATAATTATATTGGCTTTTAATAAATTTTTGTTGTATTTTTAAAAATATTCTTTCTTTTATTATGCATAAAAATATTTATTTTGTGATTTGTATTATTAAGATTTTTATCAAGAAAAATCATAATTTAAGAGTTTAACTAAATGTTTATGAGAATGTAAATTTTTAGAAATTTTTGAAATATTTTAAGATGAAAAACGGAATTTATATGAATTTATATAAAAAAAAATCATATTATTTAATTATTAAATAATAATAATAATAATATTTTTTTTAAAAAAAAAAGGGGAAGGAAGGAACAGCAAGCAGGACGCACGACGCACGACACAGCAGAGAAAATTTTTCTCTCTCTCTCTCTCTCTCTAAATTTTTTTTAAAAACTTCTCTCTAAGATTTCTCCAATTCTAGACGTCCAATTGAGATATCGGAGGTACCGTTGAACTCGTGGCGACGAAAGTTTCAAAACCCACCGATCATTTTTGCCGGAAGTTCGCCGGAATTTCACCAGAATTTTGTGAATAGTAACTTAAAGGTAAATTTTCTAAAAATACTGAATTTTGATGGTTTTTCAAGATTTTAACTTAGATGTTTTGTTAAGGATGTAGAGTATTAGTTGTAGAATTAATTTTAGGTCAGAAAATGTGATTTGGTGGTTTAATTTTACAAAATTTACTTCGATAAACAGTAACTGTGAATAGTGCCAAACAGTACTCGTGTTTAGTATTCTGCGCGTGAATAGTGATTCAGCCACGCGTAAAATAGTGTTTCCAGCCGTGAACAGTGCCAGCATCCCAGGGTCATTTTTTTAGGTTTTTGGACCCTCTGAACTCATTTTTAATGTCTAATTGATCAAATTCAGATGGAAAACGTAAATTTTGGGGCTGTCCAATCTGGGCCCCTTACCCTGTGAGTGAATATAATTTACTATAACGCATTTTAAAATTCTTCTTCATGCCCATATATTTTAAAACAAAGTTTTAATTTTGTATAGCATAAATTGAATTTCAAATTTATATTCTTAGAAGCTATAGGACAAGTAGAACAGACCCCTAATAATCCCTCCTGAATTTGTGATGAACATATAGTGTTATTTTACACTTTATTAAATTTTATAGTTGTATTATTTCTTAAATTGTTCATATGATTTATGTTATACTGATACCTCATTATTTCATGAATATGGTGAAATTGAAATTGAAATTATGTTTGAATGTGTTTTTGGGACTGAATGTCATGGTTTATCTGAACTGGAATGAAAATGTTGTATTTCTGATTTTGGAGAATGAATTTCTATGCTGGAACTTTGTCCAAGGAATATCTTGGAAGGGAGGGATATATTTTGTCTTAAAAAGAATTTTAACCTCATAATTTTCAATTTTTCTTTCAGTTTATATTTTTAGTTTATTAAATTAGTTTATTTTGGAGGAATCATTGATAGAAACACCGTTAGCTAGCGACAGAGATAACTAGTCTTGGTGCACCATGAAACCCTAGCTAGCAAGAAAGTTGCTAGGCTCTTGTGCGAAAGGACACATGAGGATTTGAATTGTGAATAAGTATGGAGTTGAGATATGTCTCCTCCAATAGCCAGTGGCATTTTGCCTGGTTACCTATGATGAAAATGTGATGATTTACCCGTCCTATTGCTATGTGCTTGGGACAGTCAACATATGAAAATGTTAGGGAGTTGAGGAAAGCTCCTCCCATCCTTATGATATGAATTATGAGAATATGGTGATTTACCTATTCCATTGCTATGTGCTTGGGATAAAACAATGTATATGGTGATTGTCCTTACCAGGCTTTGTGCTTGGGTATAAAAATTGTAATTATGGATCTACTTTGAGTCCTCCTCTAAACATTTTTTTATAAAGAGTTATCTTCCTATTTCCTTATCTGATTTTGAAATTATTGTTTATTATACTAAATTTTAAGATTTTAGATTTTCTTTTAACAAAATTTACCTTCTTTAAAGCTTTAGTTTGTTATTATATACATTGATTTAGATAATGTTATATTCTAACATAATTTCTATTTATAAAAACTCGTGCAAATGGTCTGTTCTGTTTCAGTTATAGTAAGCTATATTTGCTCACTGAGTTGTCAAACTCACTACACGATATCTCTACATTTTTTTTTCAGATAGTTGACCAGCTAGATGACATGATCTTTGGGTGAGCCTACTTTGTTTTCAAGGCTCGTAGATTTTGATTTATATTGTACTTGTACTCTACAGTTGCTCCATATATCACAGGCAGGATCTCAGCTTCCTTTTGCAGAGTATTTATGTGTATTTGAGATAATTGAAATTATACAGTAAGCTTTCAAATGAATGTGATTATGTGTTTGGTTACAATCTATACTATTTATGAGAAAATCATTTATATGTATCATACTAGAGGCTTACGGGATGAGATTATTCTCAAAACCCATGCGGTTACGTACTTCTACTTTTGGGTCATGACACATTCTTTCATGGAACTACTAGGGCTTGGGGTGGCCTTGATAGTCAAAGTTTTAAATAACATTTGTGGAAGGTTCAAGTGCCCTTGGTTTTCTTGATGGAAACCAAGTTACCCACTGATAGAATGGAAGATGTTAGAAGAAGGTTAAATTTTGATAAGAGTTTTTATGTTGACCCTGTTGGTTTGTCTAGAGGCTTAGAGCTTGGATGGAAAGATTATATTAATGTCAGAGCATTGTATTTGTAATAACCGTAAAAATTTAACGAAAATTTCAATTTAAAGGAAATTTAGAATAAAAGAGAGAATTTTGAAAATAGAGATAAGAACCATAGAAAATATGTATATTTATTATATGGATAAAAGAATTATAGAAGGAATATGAGAATTTACGTTTTGGCGCGTAATTTTTATTTTTCAATGATAGTATTTTGTTATAAGCAAATATATTTTTATTTGTTTAAAAATGATTATGTTTTGTTAAAAGTAAGTAGACTTTTAATTAAAAGAAGTATTGTGTTGTTTAAAATAATTATACCGGCCTCTAATGAATTTTTATGGTAATTTTAGAAATATTCTTTTTTTTATATGAATAAAGATATTCATTTCGAGATTTATTTTATTAAAATTTTTATCAAGAAAAATTATGATTTAAACATCTAATTAAAGATTTATGAGAATGGAAATTTTTAGAAATTTTTGTGATATTTTGTGATGAAAAACAAAATTTATATGAATTTATATAAAAGAAAATTCTATTATTAATTATTTAATAATTATTATATATTTTTTTTAAATGATGATAAAACGATTCCCGAGGAGAGTAATCAAATTCGAAAGAAGAATCGTGAAATATGCATAGTGAGTGAATAGTAACTTCTAACATTTTCTCTCGATCTGGGGTACCGATTGCCTTCTGATTTTAAAATTGAAGGTATTACTGGATTCAGGACAAATAATACTTTAGTTTTGACCGATCATTTTTTTAAATCAGCCGTTGAATCGCCGTAGATCTGAAGTAGAAAATCTCGGCAAAATGTAAATTTTAAAAATCTTACTTAGAGACTTCTAATTATAAATCTGACTCCGTAGATGGATTCAGAAACTAGATAAACATTAGGATATGAATTTGTTTCATTGATTTGGTAATATTTTTGTGACGGTGAATAGTATTTTCCGGTGATGAATAGTGGCGGTGAATAGTATTTTCCGGCGTAAATTTTCAAGGTTTTCGGATGTTTCGGACTCGATCTTGGGGTTTGTTTTTCTGAATTCGGATCAGAAACTAGGATTTTAATGGTGTCCAACTTTGTACTTCAAAGTGGTGAGTAGATAATTCATCCTATGGCTTGTTTTTACTCTTCTTGAACTTTACATTGATAAATGAGTATGATTACATGTTATCTATACTTTCATATGTTTCTGAAATGGTTTGGAATGTCTGAAATAATTGAAATATGATATTTAGTTCAAGAAGAGTATGACTTTTGAAATGAATTTTGAAACACATTGAACATGTGATTTTTAAATATATTTCGCATTACATGGCAAAGAAAATATGTTATGCATGTGACATTGATTTTATAGTGTTATGTTTGCCTCGGATATGGGATGATTATATGATTCCCCAGATTAGAAAATTTATGACAAAAGATTTTGTACTGAGACTGAAAACTCTGTTTTGAATGATATGTAAAGTGATAAGTTGCCGAATATGATTGTATGGCGAGTTGCTTGATAATCATGCATTGCATTTGATGGATATGCACTTTTATACATGTTTATATATATATATATATATATATATATATATATATATATATATATGTACATATATATATATATATATATATGTACATATATATATATATATATGTACATATATATATATATATATATATATATATACATATATATATACATACATATATACATATATACATACATATATACATATATATATATATATACATATATACATACATATATACATATATATATATATATATACATATATATATATATATATATATACATACATATATATATATATATATATATACATATATACATATATACATATTTAAAATAATTATACCGGCTTCTAATGAATTTTTATGGTAATTTTAGAAATATTCTTTCTTTTGGTCTGAATAAAGATATTCATTTCGAGATTTATTTTATTACAATTTTTATCAAGAAAAATTATGATTTAAGCATCTAATTAAAGATTTATGAGAATGGAAATTTTTAAAAATTTTTGAAATATTTTATGATGAAAAACGGAATTTATATGAAATTATATAAAAAAAATTTATTATTAATTATTTAATAATTATTATATATATTTTTTAAAAAATGATGATAAAACGAATCCCGGGGAGAGTAATCCAATTCAAAAGAAGAATCGTGAAATATGCATAGTGAGTAAATAGTGAGTGAATAGTAACTTTTAACTTTTTCTCTCGATCTGGGGTACCGATTGGCTTCTGATTTCAAAACTGAAGGTATTACTGGATTCAGGACAAAGAATACTTCAGTTTTCACCGATCATTTTTTCAAATCAGTCGTTGAATCGCCGTAGATCTGAAGTAGAAAATCTCGATAAAAGGTAAGTTCTGAAAATCTTACTTAGAGACTTCTAATTAGAAATCTGACTCCGTAGATAGATTCAGAAACTAGATAAACATTATAATATGAATTTGTTTAATTGATTTGGTAAAATTTATGTGACAGTAAATAGTGTTTTCCGGCGAGAATAGTATTTTCCAGCGTGAACATTATTTTTCAGCAGTGAACAGTACTTTTAGCATTGACCTGCGTTGACCGAGCTCTAGAGGCCAAATTTAGCAAATCCAGAGTCATTTTCAAGGTTTTTGGATGTTCTGGACTCGATTTTGGGGTTTGTTTTGCTGAATTCGGATCAGAAACTAGGATTTTAAGGGTGTCCAACTTTGTACTTCAAAGTGGTGAGTAGATAATTCTTCCTATGGCTTGTTTTTACTCTTCTTTAACTTTACATTGATAAATGAGTATGATTACATGTTATCTATACTTTCATATGTTTCTGAAATGGTTTGGAATGTCTGAAATAATTGAAATATGATATTTAGTTCAAGAAGAGTATGACTTTTGAAATGAATTTTGAAACACATTGAACATGTGATTTTTAAATGTATTTCGCATTACATGGCAAAGAAAATATGTTATGCATGTGACATTGATTTTATAGTGTTATGTTTGCCTCGGATATGGGCATGATTATATGATTCCCCAGATTGTAAAATTTATGACAAAAGATTTTGTACTTAGACTGAAAGCTCTGTTTTGAATGATATGTAAAGTGATAAGTTGCCGAATATGATTGTATGGCGAGTTGTTTGATAATGATGCATTGAATTTGATGGATATGCACTTTTATACATGTTTATATATATATATACATATACATATATATATATATATACATATATACATATATACATGTTTAAAATAATTATACCGGCTTCTAATGAATTTTTATGGTAATTTTAGAAATATTCTTTCTTTTGATCTAAATAAAGATATTCATTTCGAGATTTATTTTATTACAATTTTTATCAAGAAAAATTATGATTTAAGCATCTAATTAAAGATTTATGAGAATGGAAATTTTTAGAAATTCTTGGAATATTTTATGATGAAAAACGAAATTTATATGAAATTATAGATAAAAAAAATTTATTATTAATTATTTAATAATTATTATATTTTTTTTTTAAAAATGATGATAAAATGAATCCCGGGGAGAGTAATCCAATTCAAAAGAAGAATCGTGAAATATGCATAGTGAGTAAATAGTGAGTGAATAGTAACTTCTAACTTTTTCTCTCGATCTGGGGTACCGATTGACTTCTGATTTCAAAACTGAAGGTATTACTGGATTCAGGATAAAGAATACTTCAGTTTTCACCGATCATTTTTTCAAATCAGCCGTTGAATCGCCGTAGATCTGAAGTAGAAAATCTCGATAAAAGGTAAGTTCTGAAAATGTTACTTAGAGACTTCTAATGAAATCTGACTCCGTAGATAGATTCAGAAACTAGATAAACATTAGAATATGAATTTGTTTAATTGATTTGGTAAAATTTATGTGACAGTAAATAGTGTTTTCCGGCGAGAATAGTATTTTTCAGCGTGAACATTATTTTTCAGTAGTGAACAGTACTTTTAGCATTGACCTGCGTTGACTGAGCTCCTAGAGGCCAAATTTAGTAAATCTGGAGTCATTTTCAAGGTTTTTGGATGTTCTGGACTCGATTTTGGGGTTTGTTTTGCTGAATTCGGATCAGAAACTAGGATTTTAAGGGTGTCCAACTTTGTACTTCAAAGTGGTGAGTAGATAATTCTTCCTATGGCTTGTTTTTACTCTTCTTTAACTTTACATTGATAAATGAGTATGATTACATGTTATCTATACTTTCATATGTTTCTGAAATGGTTTGGAATGTCTGAAATAATTGAAATATGATATTTAGTTCAAGAAGAGTATGACTTTTGAAATGAATTTTGAAACACATTGAACATGTGATTTTTAAATGTATTTCGCATTATATGGCAAAGAAAATATGTTATGCATGCGACATTGATTTTATAGTGTTATGTTTGCCTCGGATATGGGCATGATTATATGATTCTCCTGATTGGAAAATTTATGACAAAAGATTTTGTACTAAGACTGAAAGCTTTGTTTTGAATGATATGTAAAGTGATAAGTTGCCGAATATGATTGTATGGCGAGTTGTTTGATAATGATGCATTGAATTTGATGGATATGCACTTTTATACATGTTTATATATATATATATATATATATATATATATATGTATATATATATATATATATATATATATATATATATATATATATATATATGTATATATATATTGATGAGTGATGACGGGTTATATGGTTTGAGACGGTATTGTGAAGGTGGTATTAGTGGTAATGTGAGGAGGCAGTAGGGCGATGAACTCACATTCCCTAATTACCTATTGTGATGATGATAGTGGTAATGTGAGGAGACAGAAGGGTGATGAACTCACATTCCCTGTTGATCTATTAAAGTTGTAGTCAGTGGTAATGTGAGGAGGCAGTAGAGTGATGAACTCACATTCCCTGATTACCTATTGTGATTGTGACTATGGTAATGTGAGGAGGCAGAAGGGTGATGAACTCACATTCCATGTTTATTTATTGTGTATATTGAAAGTTGTGACATACTTGAGCATTATATAAAAGAATTGATTTTTAATGCATATCAAATTTGATTTAAGATCAATTTGTATCATATGTGGTTACAAAAATTTAAATGTGACTTGAACTCGGAATATTTTGAAAACGTGGGTCCCATAAGGATGTACTTTTGAACTGTAGATTTTGATATGATAAATTTTAATATATGAGTACATCCTTATGTTGATTTGAGAGGTCATAGGAGGTATTATGTGCTCACTGAGTTGTAAAACTCACTACACGATGTGGATCAATTTTTCAGATAAAGACACAAAGTTTGGTCCAGCAGCCACGTGATCGACTAGAGGTCGTACTTCGGTGGTGAGCCTAAATTGTTTCTAGGCTCTCAGTGTTTGATATTGTAATATATTTGTACTCTAGAGTTGCTCTGAACGTCACAGGCAGGATCTTTGTTTCCGCTGTAAAACTGATAAGTGTAGACCTTGCATGTATAATAAGCTATACTGAAAATGTGTAAATGTATGATATTATCCTGTTATGAGATATTATGTGGTCGATTTTAATTGAATAAAGATAAAGTTTTCTTATAGATGTGTTATTCGCGTTCCATTAAATTGGGGTGTAACAAGTTGCTTGCAAATTTGTAAACATATGGTAATACTCGGATATGTGATATTGTGAAAGTATTTACAAGTGCATAATAATAAAGTTGATTGGATATTAGAGATTTTCACGTTCCTAAAGTAGGGATGTGACAAGTTGGTATCAGAGCATTAGGTTTCCATGTGACTATCAGAGCAAAGGATTCTGTAGTAAGACCTTTAGTATCGATATGAGCCGGACATATTTGTACTTCAGGTGCTGCTGAGGGATTCTATAGGGTTTCAAATTCTTTTCTATTCCAAGTTGTTAAAGTTTATAGTATAAGATAGATTGAATATTGTGACATCTTAAGAAGTATCTATGGATCAATTATAGCTTGAAAGTGAAAGAGATTTGCGTCTTAAATAATTTAAGGAATTGAGACAGATACCAAATATAATGGTTTCTGAATGTGACATCCGTTGTACCTGGTTGTCTAGATATGGTAGACTGTGATGTGATACTGAGAATGAATTTGTTGGCATTATGACATGTCATTTTGAAATGTCAATATAAGGTGATTAAATTCAATATTCTTGGGGAATTTTCTTTCTTGATACAAGGGGATAGTAGTGAGATACCCAGTAATTTAATCTCTGCTTTAACATCCCATAAGTGATTATAGATAGGTGTCAAGAATATTTGACAATGATGAGAGATGTTGATATAAAGTATATCAGTGTAAATCAAGTTCCAGTGGTTAAAAAAAAATTCCTGATGTAATTTTTGAAGAATTGCCAGGACTACCTTGAAACGTAAAATATAATTTGGTATTACCCAACCAGTGTCTATACCTCTATATAGAATGACACCGACTGAATTCAAAGAATTGAAAGATCAGTTGTGACACTTGTTAGACTAGGGATTTATATACCCTAGTACTATTACTTGGAGTGCTTCCGTTCTATCTGTGAAAAAGAAAGATGGATCACTATGACTATGCATAGATTATAGACAATTGAATAAATTGATAATGTGGAATAAATACTCATTACCACATATAGATGATATGTTTGACCACCTACAAGGTGCTCAACATTTTTTTTTAAAATTTGAATTGATTTGATATCTGGATCTCATCAATTGAGGATAAGGGAAAAGGATATTCAAAAAATTTCTTTTAGGACTCGTTATAGCATTATGAGTTCTTGGTGATGTCATTTAGTCTAACAAATGCCCAGTTGCATTCATGGACTTGAAAAAAAAAAAAGAGTAGTGAAGCCATCTCTAGATTAATTTGTTATTTTAATTATTGATAATATACTAAAATATTTCAAGAGTTCAAAGGATCATAAGCAATATTTAAAGATGTATTACAAACTCCAAGGGAGTATCAGCTATATGCTAAGTTCTCAAAATATGAATTTTGACTTAGTAATAGTACTTTCTTAAGGTAGCAAGATGGTATCCATGATAACCCTAAGAAAGTAAAAGTGGTACAGCAATGTCCACATCTTGCTACAGTTACAGATAAAGATCCAAGTTCAATTTGTGCTTTCTGCTATGGTCTGTTGTCCATTCTATTTGAGCTGTGATTGGATCAGGTACATGAACATATGCTTGTAAAGCATCAATCAACTCCTCAGCATCTGAAGCTGAGATGAGAATTCGTTGTGCTGAGTGTGAAATGAACATTTGTTCCACAGCATGATCAAGGAAAGACAACAGACCATCAAATAAGTGATTAACATTTAACAAATCTATCGGTTTGTGATGCATATTTAGTTGTGCCCAAGAGACTATTTGAAAATTTTCTTCTAAAGTATCAAAACCCCCTAGTAAGGCAATGAAGGCATCAGCATTGCTCATCATTCTAGCCATGCGCTCATGCATGGATACAACCCTAAACTCTTCCCCAATTATCTTTCTTACGATGTTAGATACAGCTAGAACTGTAGGAATAATACCTACAACTTGGCATCCACCTATATGGACAGCTGTAGACACACACCCCATTAATCCACGGTTATCTCCACCATAGACTAAATGAATTTTTCTCCTAGCCAGCACCATACCCAAATTTTGTGCTGCTTTCATATACTCTCCATCTTTTCCAGGACTGGAACCACAAAAGACACAAATATTTCGGAACTGACGAAATGCAGTTCCTTCCATAATTGCTGTTACCCTAACTTTGAGTATGAAGGTAAAGATACTAATGTAAGCATTTATAGAATTCAGAGAAGGGCATACTTATGACAGCTATATGAATAGGCTGAATAATATTAGAACGGCTATGTGAGTAATTGATGGATATCAGCTAAATTGAAGGTTAAAAAAAATGACGGCAACATGAATATATACAGTATTTATGATTGTGACCCATAGTAAGTACATAAAGAGAATAAGGTTAAGATATCACCAGAAATTAGACTTTTCCTTAATGTCTTTGATGAAGTATTGATGTCTTGATTCTTATAGTGAAGTTGTAAGTGGTAGGTGTAATTGTAAAAAAAAAAAGAGAGAAGAGTGAAAAATGTAAACCAGTTACTTGTTGAAAAGGGACAATCAAATGATTTAATTTGTTTTCCTGATATTTTTACCAGTCGACTATCAGTATTATTAAGTCGACTAGCTATTTTGAGAAATTTAATTTGGACTGGTTATTTTTACAGTTGATTGATTACATATATTTTGAAGCAATCAACTGCATCCTACCAGTTAACTATGTGTTCTTTGTTTTTCACAGACTTTTATAAGCTGAAAAATAATAATTATTTTTTCATGTGATATTCTTCCACCGAATAACGATAGCTTTGAATTAAATTTTGGCACATATATTCAAAATTTGCGGCCATCGATTTTCGCCGAAATAGCAGCTAGATTTTGTTTACAGATTTTCAAGAATTACGGCCACTGATTTAATTTCCGTCAATGTTTTATCCAAACTTCTGACTTTCTATTTTGGCACCATGCTCTCTTACGTGTTTCACATTTTTTTTCTGCATTGTCCTATATTAATATTTGGCATTAAATGCAAGATTCTTTTTCCTTATTATAAGGAGGGTTAATTTCTAATCTTTGGAACTTAGTTATTATGGTGTTCAACTGATTAGTAGATTAAAGTAATAGAGATTTTGAAAAGAATAGATGGATGATGATCTAATGGTGCTTTGATGAATGTAGTCAAAGGAATTAAAGGTGTTGAAGTTTTTGAGGAGTAAAGTATGGAAAGTAAGATTTAAGTTAATCTCGAAATTTTTAATTTGGAAATATGGAGAATATTCTGAGAATCATGTCCGAAAATAATGTAAGTGATCAAGATATTTGTGTTAAAGGTTTATACTATGTTAAATCAAATCTAGTATTTAAGATGTGAATTATGTTGAAATTGAGAATTTATATATGAGTAATTGTTGGGAAAGATCTTCTTGAAATGATTGGATGAATTAAACGGAATTGATATAAGTTAGAATGAGGTGCTTTTAGATATGATAGAAGAAAGGATTGAAATTTTTGACAATGAGTTTAATGGTGTTAATAAGATGGTATAGAATTATTGTGATGAGGTAAGTTGAAATTATTAGACGTGTCAATGATACATAAATGTTATAAAAAGTTGGTGGATTTATTGCTACGTATGTTTAATATATTGATTAAAGGATTTCAGGATAAAAATAGATGATAGATTAAGGTGACGATATTCATGGGATGATGTTGACAAGTGAAAATTAAAGATAACTTGATAGAAGTCTGGAATAAGAAAAGATAGTTATCCAATACAGATGTGAATATGTTCTTCTATATGTACAGTTCTTAATATTGACTTATAGATATATGCATGCAAGCTTAAGGATATAAAGGAATGAGATATATAATGGTTTAAGAGTTCCTTATTTGTATATACATAATTTGTTAAGTACTTTGTATAAAGTGAAATTGATTAGAAAAGAAATACAAGCAACTCAATACCGGTCAAAAGTTTATAAGGATCATGAATGTTGAGTACTAGAAGTTATCAGTTGGTGATCACATATTCTTGAAGGACTCACCAATGAAAGAGGTAATGAGATTTGGAAAGAAAGGGAAGTTACACTCTCGGTATATAGAACCATTTGAAATTCTTGATAAGATCGGTTCAATGGTTTATTGTTTGGCTTTACCTCCTGAATTGGGTAATGTCCATCCAGTTTTACGTGTGTCTATACTACAGAAATATTTACCGGATTCTACACATGTAATACAGTGTCGATAGATTCAGTTACATAAAGATTTAACCTATGAAGAACAACCAGTAGCAATAGTGGACAGACAAGTAAAGAAGTTACGGTCAAAAGAAATATTTACAGTAAAGGTGATATGGAAAAATCACTCTTTTGAGGAAGCTACTTGGGAAAAAGAGGAGGATATACGCACCAGATATCTGCATTTATTTGAACAATGAGGTTAATATTTATTTACAACTATGGTGATGAAATTCAGGGACCGAATTTCTTTAAGGGGGGAAGAATGTAATAACCGTAAAAATTTAATGAAAATTTCAATTTAAAGAAAATTTAGAATAAAAGAGAGAATTTTGAAAATAGAGATAAGAACCGTAGAAAATATGTATATTTATTATATGGATAAAAGAATTATAAAAGGAATATGAGAATTTACGTTTTGGCGCGTAATTTTTATTTTTCAATGATATTATTTTGTTATAAGAAAATATATTTTTATTTTTTTAAAAATGATTATGTTTTGCTAAAAGTAAGTAGACTTTTAATTAAAAGAAGTATTGTGTTGTTTAAAATAATTATACCGGCCTCTAATGAATTTTTATGCTAATTTTAGAAATATTCTTTCTTTTGATATGAATAAAGATATTCATTTCGAGATTTATTTTATTACAATTTTTATCAAGAAAAATTATGATTTAAGCATCTAATTAAAGATTTATGAGAATGGAAATTTTTAGAAATTTTTGGGATATTTTATGATGAAAAACGGAATTTATATAAAAGAAAATTCTATTATTAATTATTTAATAATTATTATATTTTTTTTTTTAAAAAATGATGATAAAACGAATCCCGGGGAGAGTAATCGAATTCGAAAGAAGAATCGTGAAATATGCATAGTGAATGAATAGTAACTTCTAACATTTTCTCTCGATATGGGGTACCCATTGGCTTTTGATTTCAAAACTGAAGGTATTACTAGATTCAGGACAAATAATACTTCAGTTTTGACTGATCATTTTTTCAAATCAGCCGTTGAATGGCCGTAGATCTGAAGTAGAAAATCTCGGTAAAAGGTAAGTTCTGAAAATCTTACTTAGAGACTTCTAATTAGAAATCTGACTCCGTAGATGGATTCAGAAACTAGATAAACATTAGGATAAATTTGTTTCATTGATTTGGTAAAATTTTTGTAACGGCGAATAGTATTTTTCAGCGATGAATAGTGGCGGTAAATAGTATTTTCCGGCGTGAACATTATTTTTCGGCGGTGAACAGTACCTTTAGCGTTGGCCTGCATTGACCGAGCTCCTAGAGGTCAAATTTAGCAAATCTGGAGTCATTTTCAAGGTTTTCGGATGTTCCGGACTCAATTTTGGGGTTTGTTTTGCTGAATTCGGATAAGAAACTAGGATTTTAAGGGTGTCCAACTTTGTACTTCAAAGTGGTGAGTAGATAATTCTTCCTATGGCTTGTTTTTACTCTTCTTTAACTTTACATTGATAAATGAGTATGATTACATGTTATCTATACTTTCATATGTTTTTGAAATGGTTTGGAATGTCTAAAATAATTAAAATATGATATTTAGTTCAAGAAGAGTATGACTTTTGAAATGAATTTTGAAACACATTGAACATGCGATTTTTAAATGTATTTCACATTACATGGCAAAGAAAATATGTTATGCATGTGACATTGATTTTATAGTGTTATGTTTGCCTCGGATATGGGCATGATTATATGATTCCCCTGATTGGAAAATTTATGACAAAAGATTTTGTACTGAGACTGAAAGCTTTGTTTTGAATGATATGTAAAGTGATAAATTGCCGAATATGATTGTATGGCGAGTTGTTTGATAATGATGCATTACATTTGATGGATATGCACACTTTTATACATGTATATATATATATATATATATATATATATATATATATATATATATATATATATATATATGTATGTATGTATGTATTGATGAGTGATGACGGGTTATATGGCTTGAGACGGTATTGTAAAGGTGGTATTAGTGGTAATGTGAGGAGGCAGTAGGGTGATGAACTCACTTTCCCTAATTACCTATTGTGATGATGACAGTGGTAATGTGAGGAGGAAGAAGGTTGATGAACTCACATTCCCTGTTGATCTATAGAAGTTGTAGTCAGTGGTAATGTGAGGAGGCAGTAGGGTGATGAACTCATATTCCCTGATTACCTATTGTGATTGTGACTATGGTAATGTGAGGAGGTAGAAGGGTGATGAACTCACATTCCATGTTTATCTATTGTGTATATTGAAAGTTGTGACATACTTGAGCATTATATAAAAGAATTGATTTTTAATGCATATCAAATTTGATTTAATATCAATTTGTATCATATGTGGTTACAGAAATTTAAATGTAACTTGAATTGAGAATATTTTGAAAACGTGGGTCTCATAAGGATGTACTTCTGAACGATAGATTTTGATACTATAAATTTTAATATATGAGTACATCCTTATGTTGATATGAGAGGTCATAGGAGGTATTATCTACTCACTGAGTTGTAAAACTCACTACATGATGTGGATCAATTTTTCAGATAATGACACAAAGTTTGGTCCAGCAGCCACGTGATCGACTAGGGGTCGTACTTCGGTGGTGAGCCTAAATTGTTTCTAGACTCTCAGTGTTTTATATTGTAATATATTTGTACTCTAGAGTTGCTCTGAACGTCACAGGCAGGATCTTTGTTTCCACTGTAAAACTGATAAGTGTAGACCTGGTATGTATAATAAACTATACTAGAAACATATAAATGTATGATATTATCCTGTTATGATATATTATGTGGTCGATTGTAATTGAATAAAGGTAAAGTTTTCTTATAGATATGTTATTCGCGTTCCATTAAATTGGGGCGTGACAAGTTGCTTGCAAATTTGTAAACATATGGTAATACTCGGATATGTGATATTGTGAAAGTATTTACAAGTGCATAATAATAAAGTTGATCGGATATTAGAGATTTTCGCGTTCCTAAAGTAGGGATGTGACAATATTGGTCAAAGAATGTGATTCATGTAAGTCTAGAAACAAACAGAGAGTTTTGCTAGATATTTCTCTTTTGTATATGGACTTCGAAAAGGTTAAAATATACCTGGGTTTTGGAGAAAACTAAGTTTTGTTCTTGGTGAGTAGAAACCTTGGGTTTCTTTAGTTGATTTCAATAAGCTCTCGGCCCATGCTGAAAAGCAAGGAGGAAGAGTGAGAAATTCTTAGTCCTTTTGGGATTTTTAAACTTTCTCTTTGATTTTAATTTGGCAGACATGGAATTTAAGGGGACTTGTTTAACCTAGTCTAATAAAAGGATTGGAGAGGCTAATATCAGAGAAAGAATATTAGATAGCGCAATCTATAACTTGGCCTACAGGAAGGGTTTTCCAAATGGGCAGATCTTACATATGGAGCCAATGGGTTCATATCACTTCCCACTAATTGTTGAAAATATATGGATTGAGCATCCTGACTATATGAAGATGATGGAGGAATGCCAGAGTGTTAACGAAACGGGATTAGTGATGAGGTGGAAGAGTTTTTAGTCAAGTTGAAGGGATGCAAAAAAGCCTTATTAAGCCGGAGCTCCTAGGCTTTCTCGAATAACAAAAAACTTATTGATAGCCTCAAGAAGCAATTGAATAAATGCAATCAAGGTGTGTTTATTGAAGAAATAGCACAGGAGGTTTATATTATTTTTAAAGTAATAGAAAAATCTTGGGAAAGGGAGGAAATTTTTTGGAGTTAGAGTGCCAAAGTCAATTGGCTCATGGTTGACAATCAAAACTCTAGCTTCTTCCATGCTACTACTATACAGAGGAGAATGGGGAATAAGATCCTGAAGATAAAGGGGAAGGATTATCAGTGGCTTGAAGGGGATATGGAAATTGCCTCTTGCTTCAAAGATTATTTTAGGGTTATTTTACTTTTCCAGGCCCAAGAGATTTGACTAAAGCACTGCTATATGTTAAAGCAGCTACCACCAGGGAGGATAATGAGCGATCAAAGAATCCTATTTGCTACAAAGAAATAAGTCATGTTGTGTTCCAGCTTGGAGGAATGAAGGCCCCTGAGTCTGATGATGATATGCATGAATTTAATCTTGTGCAAATGTACACTATCATTGTCAAATAATAAAATTTTATAAATGAGTATAGAGTCTCATTCTTATAAGGATTAATGTTATTAATTACTACACTATTACTAATCCTAATTTTAATTGAATGGATTGAATTAAAGGTTGATTAATAATGCAAAAGTAAAAGAAAACAAAGAAAAACTTAAATTTAAAGAAAGTAAAAGTTATTCAGAAACTATCGATTATTTGGGATTCTAGGGATTCCAATTTTATTCTAATTAATCCACTATGAGTTATCTATCTCTTTAACTTATAAATTCTAATTCTAATTGCCAATCAAGATATCCTAAATTATCCACTATCATTTCCTTAGGTTTAACAGAAATATGTTAGAATGCTAACTCACTATATCTCTATGTGAATTAAACACCCAAAAATTCGTTAAATTTTATGGCTCTCAATTAAAGGTGGCACAGACCATGCAAGTATATTTTTATGTCACATGCAATTTATGGTTACCTACATAATAAATTAGACATATAAATCTACTCAATATTTTATTATGGTTAACAAATCATCTAATTCCTGATAAGTTAATTAGAAACATTGAAAGTAATGTAAAAAAAAACAAATTGAAAAGACAATTCAAGGGTTCATAATTAGGCTACATCGTATCCTTAAAAAATAAACTAGTTCATGAAAGAAAACATAAAAACATAGTAAAAAGAAGAAAACTCATATTGGAGATGGAATTGAAGTTGCTACCAAGAGTAAGCCTAAGCTCCTCTAATTCTTCCGAAATTCATAACCAAAGGGTCTTTTTAAAGTTGTATAGGTCATAAATTCCACTTAAACTCTATTTTAAAAAATTGACCTATCACACTAGCATTGCGACACCAAGAAGCCAGCATTGTGACACTGAAGTCTTTGGTAACATGATCATTCTCCTTGTTCTGGCATCGTGACACTAGGATTTTGCCATTACAACACTAGAGCTTATGGATTCTAAGTATAACTCTACTACTCTGGTGTCGCAATGTTGAGATCCACTATCGCGATGTTGAAACTTTTGTCTAGATATTTGCAATTCTTGCTCATTTGCTTTAATCTTCTTCAAAACTCAATCAATTCTCCATCTTCTTTTTACGTATAAAATAAACATACAATCACACATAAAATTGAAAAGAAAATACTAAAGAAAAAAAAATTAAATCAAAAGTATTTAAATTATAAGTATAAAACCCACTCATCAATGGACTTTTAGGATGCTTCTATTAATCCACTTGTGAAAAGGTCAGTAATCAATTATGCAGAATGGTTACTGACTTTTTTTTATAATGGTATTCCATTCGAGAAATTAAATGAAACAAATATAGTGCTTATCCCAAAGGTTGATAAACCATAGGGTGTAGGCCAATTTAGGCTTATAAGGCTAAGTGATTCTTCATACAAAGTCATCTCCAAGATCCTTGTGAATATAATTAAATATTTGTTGCCTAAATTTGTGTTAGAGGATCTGATTGCATTTTTTGCTGGAAGATCAATTCAAGATAAAATTGTTATTGCTCATGAGGGGTATCATTACATGAAAAATAAGAAGAGAGGTGGAAGGTTTGAGTTTGAGCTAACGATGGACATGAATTAGGCTTATGATATAAAAGAGTGGGATTTTGTGGAGCAGGTGATGTTGAAGCTAAATTTTTGTGAAGAATGCCTAAGTTGTGTCATCGTATGCATTTCTTCTATACAATATAATTTACTCATGTTTGGAAGGAATGTGGCCACTTTTCATCCTCAAAGGGACCTAAACAAGGGGACCCTTTTGTCCCCTTAGCTTTTCATTTTGGTTACGAATGGTTTATCTAATATGGTCAGGGAGGATGCTCAGAATGGTAAGCTGGTGGTATAAATATGGTAAGGAGATGTCCTCATTGTTTCTTTGCTGATGTTGCCCTTTTCTTTCTTAAAGGAAAGCAAAGAAAATTGTCTGAAAAGGAAGAAAATTCTGGACATACACTGTTCGCCACAAGGGAAAGAAGCAAATGGGAATAAATTGAAGTGTTTTTCTAAAATGGCACTACCCCTAAAATAATGGATATGGTTAGTTAGATTTTGGGGATTCAAAACACTAGGAAATTAGGTAGATATTTGGGATTACCAACAATTTGAGGGAGTCCTAAAGCTGTTGTTTTGCCTAATGTCAGGGATAAAGTACTGTAGAAAATGCAAAGATGGTGTTATAGATCATAATAGAACAATTTAGGATCTTTCACGCAGCATCTAAAAATTTTGAGTTAAAATGATTCCTAACATGGTATTAAAGGCTCTATGATCAAAAGGTCAAGGGTCTGGTCCTTCTTGACCTTCATTTTCTTAAAAGAAATTAAATTTAACACAAAGTATGATGGATAAATCCACACTTCAAGGCCAAAGGGTATTCGTGTGAGGGGGCATGGTAGAGATTATAATAAAACAAAAAATTCATGGGCCTTCACTCGATAGCTTAAGCTTTTAAGTTGAAATGGTTATTAACATATGTCAATAAATTTTTTTACTTATGATGGTAGGGAAGTCTTAATTAAGGCAATAGCTCCTAAGACCTCTCAGTAAGCAGATAATACCTCCTAAGACTTCTCAGGTCAACATATGGATGTACTCGTCTAATAAAAATTAAGTATTCATAAATTACATTTCAGAAGTACATCCACATAGGACTCGCATTTTCAAATATTCTCTATTCAAAAATCATAATCAGATCTTTACCATAAGCGGTATTGTATAAACAATGCTCATGTCAAGTTCATATTCGTATTCAATACTGTAAAATCATTAATCAAAATATGTTATGCATCAAAACATGTCTCATAAAATATTCGGAGGATCCCATATCAGAACCACCACATTAGAGTCTAATCCCCTTCCGTACTTTGGTGGTATAGGATTTTCCTAAACTCAGCCTCTTGCTGAGGTTTGCCCTACTACCATTCAAGAGGACACGCGAAGGGACTCTATGTGGGTCTTTTCCCAAGCACACAGCAAGAAAAGGCAAATAACATCTCATATAATTGGCATCTCACCCATATATAGGAGGCATTCCGCTCTCCTTCACATATAATCTCCCGTGTGTTGGCCCTCACACGAGGCTAGCACCACTTCCCCTGCTAGCTGAGGCAATCAAGGTGCGCACCAGGGCTAACATCACCTACTGTTAGCAGACAGTATTTCTAATAGGATTCCTCCACAGAAAAATACCATATGCACGTATGCCATATAATCTAGTATAAAATTCTCAATATAAAACAAACTTTCAGTCTCAGTATATTTCCTCTATCAAAACTTCCCAATCAGGGGAATCATATACACACGAGGCTAGCACCACTTCCCCTGCTAGCTGAGGCAATCAAGGTGCGCACCAGGGCTAACATCACCTGCTGTTAGGAGACAGTATTTCCAATAGGATTCCTCCACAGAAAAATACCATATGCACGTATGCCATATAATCTAGTATAAAATTCTCAATATAAAACAAACTTTTAGTCTTAGTATATTTCCTCTATCAAAACTTCCCAATCAGGGGAATCATATACACACGAGGCTAGCACCACTTCCCCTGCTAGCTGAGGCAATCAAGGTGCGCACCAGGGCTAACATCACCTGCTATTAGCAGACAGTATTTCCAATAGGATTCCTCCACAGAAAAATACCATATGCACGTATGCCATATAATCTAGTATAAAATTCTCAATATAAAACAAACTTTCAGTCTCAGTATATTTCCTCTATCAAAACTTCCCAATCAGGGGAATCATATACACATGCCTATATTCGAGGCAAAAATATCACTGTATAAATCAACAACATATGCATAACATATTTCCATTGTTATATAATGAGAAATGCATTTAGAAATAACGTATTCACAGCATTTCAAAATCTATTTCAAAAATCATACTCTTCTTGAACTAGATATCATTTCTCAACCATTTCAGATATTCATAATCATTTCAAAAACATATGAAAATATAAATAACATGTAATCATACCCATTTATCCATGTAAAGTTCAAGAAGAGTAAAAATAAACCAAAGGAAGAATTATCTACTCACAAGTAAGGGCTCCAGATTGGACTGCCCTAAAATCCTCGTTTCTGGTCTGAATTCGGTAAAACAAACCCTAAAATCGAGTCCGAAAGGTCCAAAGACTTGAAAAATGACTTCGGGAGTTTAGTCACTATTCACCGCCGAAAAACACTATTCACCTCCACTATTCATCACCAAAAAACACTATTCACTGTCACAAATTTTTTTACCGAATCAACAAAACGAATTCATATTCTAATGTTTATCTAGTTTCTGAATCCATCTACGGAGTCAGATTTCTAATTAAAAGTCTCTAAGTAAGGTTTTTTAGAACTTATCTTTTACCGAAATTTTCTACTTCAGATCTACAGCAATTCAACGGTTGATTTGAAAAACTGATCGGTCAAAACTGAAGTACACTTCATCCTGAATCCAATAACACTTTCAGTTTTGATATCGGAAGCCCTTAAGCACTCCAAATCGAAAGATAAAATTTGATGTCACTATTCACTCACTATGCATGCACTATTCCTCTCTGTTTTTTTTCCTGATTTGCAGCACACCGCCCCCTCGATTTCTCCTTCATTTTATTTCTTCATTCTCTTTTTTTTAATATAATAATAATTATTAAATAATTAATAATAGAATTTTCTTTTATAAAAATTCATATAAATTCCGTTTTTTATCATAAAATATCCCGAAAAGTTCTAAAAATTTCCATTTTCATAAATCTTCAATTAAACTCTTAAATCATGATTTTTTCTTGATAAAAATCATAATAAAACAAATTTCAAAACAAATATCTTTATTCATATTAAAAGAAAGAATATTTCTAACAATACCATAAAAATTCAATAGACGCCGGTATAATTATTTTAAGCAACACAATACTTCTTTTACTTAAAAGTCCACTTACTTTTAACAAATCATAATCATTTCTACATAAATAAAAATATATTTGCTTATAGCGCGCCAAAACATAAATTCTCATATTTCTTTTGTAATTCTTTAATCCATGTAATAAATATACATATTTTCTACGGTTCTTATCTCTATTGTCAAAATTCTCTCTTTTATTCTAAATTTCCTTTAATTGGAATTTTCGTTAAATTTTACGGTTATTACATTCTTCGCCCCTTAAAGAAATTCGGTTCCCGAATTTCATCACCATAGTTGCAGATAAATACTAATCTCATTGTTCAAATAAATGCAGATATCTAGCACGTATATTCTCCTCTCTTTCCCAAGTAGTTTCCTCAGAAGAATGATTTTTCCATATCACCTTTACTGTAGATATTTCTTTTGACCATAACTTCTTTACTTGTCTGTCCACTATTGCTACTGGTTGTTCCTCATAGGTTAAATCTTTCTATAACTGAATCTATGGACACTGTATAACATGTGTAGAATACGGTAAATATTTTTGTAGCATAGACACATGAAAAACTGGATGGACATTACCCAATTCAGGTGGTAAAGACAAACAATAAGCCACTGAACCGATCCTATCAAAAATTTCAAATGGTGCTATATACCGAGGGTGTAACTTCCCTTTCTTTTCAAATCTCATTACCTCTTTCATTGGTGAGTCCTTAAAGAATATGTGGTTACCAACTGATAATTCCTAGTGCTCAACATTCATAGTCCTTATAAACTTTTGACTTGTATTGAGTTTTCAGTATTCTTTTTCTAATCAATTTCACTTTATCAATAGCATCTTATAATAAATCTAACTCAACTGAGTCATTTAACAGAACATTTGTAACACCTCTTACATAAGGCTTAAATCTTCTAATATCATTTTATTATAGACAAATTCTGTTAAGAAATCTCCTACCTATCTCAAAAACATATGCTTGAAGCATGCTCTCCAAACTAGCATCATCAATTTAGATAAGTCATATTCTATCTATTGCATGTTATTCCAAATCAGATTTCCAAAGTTTAACTTTTCTCAATTCACTCACATATTAAGAAACCTATGATGTTCATATAAAACTTCAAATGATGCCATTGTATATTGGCATGATAATTACTGATATGAGCAAGTTTAACTAAGGACAATTAATTTCTCCCAACTTTCACCACAATAATATAAAAATATTTAAAGCATAACTTCTAATGTATAAACACTTCATTTAAATTTAGTATCAGTCATACTATAATCTAATAAAGATCCTTAGACTTCCTGAATAACTCTCTTAAGATAATATATTCAATTCGTACTTGCCAACATACCCGCCAATGAAAACTTTCACTTGTATCTTCTTTTTTACCATTATACTAGTACCATTTTTTTTATATCTCAGTATATCCTTATTACCTCGGGTTATCCATATTTACAATCTATGGCTTCTTCTGAAATCTCTTTTCTCAACAATTATTCATACGTGAATTTTCAATTTCAACATGATTTACATTCTAGATACTAGTCTCAATTTAGCAAGGTATAAATCCTTAACACAAATATCTTAATCACTTATATTATTCTCGGAGATGATTCTCAAAATATTCTCCATGTTTCCAAATTTAAAAAAATTTCGAGATTAACTTAAATCTTACTTTCCATACTTTACTCCTCAAAAACTTCAACACCGTTAATTCCTTTGATTATATTCGTCAAAGCACTATTAGATCATCATCCATTTATTCTTTTCAAAATCTCTATCACTTTAATCTACTAATCAGTTGAACACCATAATAACTAAGTTTCAAAGATTAGAAATTTACCCTCCTTATAATAAGGAAAAAGAATCTTGCATTTAATGCCAAATATTAATGTAGGACAATGCAGCAGAAAATGCGAAACACGTAATAGAGCATGGTGCCAAAATAGGAAGTCAGAAGTTTGGACAAAACATTGACAGGAAATTAGAATCGGTGGCCGTAATTCTTGAAAATCTGTAAACAAAATCTAGCTGCTATTTCGGCAAAAATCGGTGGCCGCAAATTTTGAATATATGGGTCAAAATTAACTTTAAATCTGTTCATATTCGGTGGAAAAATAACACATGGAAAAAGAAACACTTTTGCACTTATAAAAGTCTGTGAAAATCAAGAAATACATAGTTAACTGGTAGGATGCAGTTGATTGCTTCAAAATAGATATAATCAATCAACTGTAAAATAACCAGTCCAAATTAAAATTTCTCAAAATAGCTAGTCGACTTATAAACCAATAGTCAACTGGTAAGAATGTTGAGAAAAACAAGATAGATCTTTTGATTGTCCCTCTTTAACAACTAACTGGTTTGCATTTTTCAATCTTTTCTCTTTACGTGCTTAATATGGGTCACAGTCATAACTACTGTATATATACATGCTTGCCGTCATTTTTGAAAATTTCATCTTCAATTTAACTGATATCTATCAATCACTCACATAGTTGTTATATTTATGTTCGGCCTATTCACATAGCTATCGTATGTATATCCTTCTCTGAATTCTATAAATACACACGTTAATATCTTTACTTTCATACTCAAAGTTAAAGTGTGTATAGCTATGGAGGGAATCACATTTTGTCAGTTTCGAAATATTTGTGTCTTTTGTGGTTCCAGTCCTAGAAATGACGGAGAATATGTGAAAGCAGCACAAAACCTAGGTATGGTGCTGGCCAGGAGAAAAATTCATCTAGTCTATGGTGGAGGTAACCGTGGGTTAATGGGATGTGTGTCTACAGCTGTACATGTAGGAGGATGCCAAGTTCTAGGTATTATTCCTACAGCTCTAGCTGCATCTAACATCGTAGGAAAGACAATTGGGGAAGAGTTTAGGGTTGCATCCATGCATGAGTGCATGGCTAGAATGATGAGCAATGCTGATGCCTTCATTGCCTTACCAGGGGGTTTTGGTACTTTAGAAGAAATTTTTTAAATAGTCTCTTGGGCACAACTAAATATGCATCACAAACCGATAGGTTTGTTAAATGTTAATCACTTATTTGATGGTTTGTTATCTTTCCTTGATCATGCTGTGGAACAAAGGTTTATCCCACACTCAGCACGACGAATTCTCATCTCAGCTTCAGATGCTGAGGAGTTGATTGATGCTTTACAAGCATATGTTCATGTACCTGATCCAATCATAGCTCAAATATAATGGACAATAGACCATAGCAGAAAGCGCAAATTGGATTTGGATCTTCATCTGTAATTGTAGCAAGATGTGGACATTGTTGTACCACTTTTACTTTCTTAGGGTTATCTTGGATACCATCTTGCTAGCCACATACCTTAAGAAAGTACTATTACTAAGTCAAAATTCATATTTTGAGAACTTAGCATATAGCTGATACTCCCTTGGAGTTTGTAAAACTATCTTTAAATGTTGCTTATAATCCTCTGAACTCTTAGAATATTCTAGTATATTATCAATAAATATAATAACAACTTGATTCAGGGATGGCTTAATTACTTGTTCATTAAATCTATGAATATAGCTGGGGCATTTGTCAATCCAAATGATATAACTATAAACTCATAGTGTCCATGTAGAATCCTGAAAGCAAATTTTATATCCTCTTCTCTTATCCTTAATTGATGATATCTAAATATCAAATCAAGTCAAATTTTTGAAAAATGTTGAGCACTTTCTAACTGATCAAATAGATCATCTATACGAGGTAATGAGTATTTATTCCACATTGTCACTTTATTCAACTGTCTATAATCTATGTATAATCATAGTGTTCCATCTTTCTTTTTCACAGATAGAACTGGAGCACTCCAAGTAAAAGTACTAGGGCTTTTAAATCCCTTGTCTAAGATGTCTTGTAACTATTTCTTTTTCAGTTCTTTAAGTTCAGTGGGTGCCATTCTATATGAAAATATAAACGCTGGCCAGGAAATAAATCAATACCAAATTTTATTTATTATTTCGGGATAATCCTGGCAATTCCTCATGAATTATATCAAAAAAATTCTCTAATCACTGGAACTT
This sequence comes from Gleditsia sinensis, assembly GCA_037074535.1. NCBI lineage: Eukaryota > Viridiplantae > Streptophyta > Magnoliopsida > Fabales > Fabaceae > Gleditsia > Gleditsia sinensis. The sequence goes on along the minus strand of CM073469.1, from coordinate 15,303,816 downwards.
GATTTGCAATGGTATACTTTATATCAGCATCTCTCACCACTGCCAACTATCCTTGGCACCTTTTTATAATCACTTATGGACTGCTAAAGCGGAAATTAGATTACTGGATATCTCATTACGATCTTCTTGTGTCAAGAAAGAAAATTCTCCAAGAATTGAATTTAATCACCTTCAAGTGACATTTCAAAATGACATGATATAATGCCAACAAATTCATTCTCAATATCACATCACAGTCTACCATATCTAGACAACCGGGTACAACGGATGTCACATTCAGAAACCATCATATTTGGTATCTATCTCAATTCCTTAAATTCTTTAAGACGCATATCTCTTTCACTTTTAAACTATAATTGATCCAAAGATACTTCTTAAGATGTCACAATATTCAATCTATCTTATACTATAAACCTTAGCAACTTGGAATAGAAAGAAATTTGAAACCCTATAGAATCCCTCAGCAGCACCTGAAGTATAAATATGTCCGGCTCATATCGATACTAAAGGTCCTACTAAAGAATCCTTTGCTTTGATTGTCACAGGGAAAAATAATGCTCTGATACCAACTTGTCACGCCCCTAATTTTAGGGCACGTGAAACACGTATATCATGAATATATATTTTTCATAAACATAAATATCTCAATCCTTTATCAAAGAAACAGATACATATAGATTTTCCCATACAGATACCATATACAAATCAAGTACATATACATCAGAGTACAGTAGAAGCAAGGATCCTGCCTATGACGTTCAGAGCAACTCTAGAGTATAAATATATTACAATATAACACATTGAGAGCCTAGAAACAATGTAGGCTCACCACTGGAGTATGACCCCTAGTCGATCACGTGGCTGTTGGACCAAACTCTATGTCTTTATCTGAAAAATAAATCTACATCGTGTAGTGAGTTTTACAACTCAGTGAGCAGATAAAACCTCCTAAGACCTCTCAGGTCAACATATGGATGTACTCGTCTAATAAAAATTAAGTATTCATAAATTACATTTCAGAAGTACATCCACATGGGACCCACATTTTCAAATATTCTCTATTCAAAAATCATAATCAGATCTTTCAAACCATAAGCAGTATTGTATAAACAATGCTCATGTCAAGTTCATATTCGTATTCAATACTGTAAAATCATTAATCAAAATATGTTATGCATCAAAACATGTCTCATAAAATATTCGGAGGATCCCATATCAGAACCACCATATCAGAGTCTAATCCCCTTCTGTACTTTGGTGGTATAGGATTTGCCTAAACTCAGCCTTTTGCTGAGGTTTGCCCTACTACCATTCAAGAGGACACGCGAAGGGACTCTATGTGGGTCTTTTCCTAAGCACACAACAAGGAAAGGCAAATAATATCTCATATAACTGGCATCTCGCCCATATATAGGAGGCATTCCGCTCTCCTTCACATATAATCTCCCGTGTGTTGGCCCTCACACGAGGCTAGCACCACCTCCCCTGCTAGCTGAGGCAATCAAGGTGCGCACCAGGGCTAACATCACCTGTTGTTAGCAGACAGTGTTTACAATAGGATTTCTCCACAGAAAAATGCCATATGCACGTATGCCATATAATCCAGTATAAAATTTTCAATATAAAACAGACTTTCAGTCTTAGTATATTTCCTCTATCAAAACTTCCCAATCAGGGGAATCATATACACATGCCTATATTCGAGGCAAAAATATCACTGTATAAATCAACAACATATGCATAACATATTTCCATTGTCATATAATGAGAAATGCATTTAGAAATAACGTATTCACAGCATTTCAAAATCTATTTAAAAAATCATACTCTTCTTGAACTAGATATCATTTCTCAACCATTTCAGATATTCATAATCATTTCAAAAACATATGAAAATATAAATAACATGTAATCATACCCATTTATCCATGTAAAGTTCAAGAAGAGTAAAAATAAGCCAAAGGAAGAATTATCTACTCACAGGTAAGGGCTCCAGATTGGACAGCCCTAAAATCCTCGTTTCTGGTCTGAATTCAGTAAAACAAACCCTAAAATCGAGTCCGAAAGGTCCAAAGACTTGAAAAATGACTTCGGGAGTTTAGTAACTATTCATCGCCGGAAAATACTATTCACCGTCACAAAAATTTTTACCGAATCAATAAAACGAATTCATATTCTAATGTTTATCTAGTTTCTAAATCCATCTACGGAGTCAGATTTCTAATTAGAAGTTTCTAAGTAAGGTTTTTCAGAACTTATCTTTTATCGAAAATATCTACTTCAGATCTATGGCGATTCAACGGTTGATTTGAAAAACTGATCGGTCAAAATTAAAGTACTCTTCGTCCTGAATCCAATAACACTTTCAGTTTTGATATCGGAAGCCCTTAAGCACTCCAAATCGAAAGATAAAATTTGATGTCACTATTCACTCACTATGCATGCACTATTCCTCTTCGTTTTTTTTTCTTCTGATTTGCAGCACACCGCCCCCCCCCTCGGTTTCTCCTTCATTTTATTTCTTCGTTTTTTAAATATAATAATAATTATTAAATAATTAATAATAAGATTTTCTTTTATAAAAATTCATATAAATTCCGTGTTTTACCATAAAATATCCTAAAAAGTTCTAAAAATTTCCATTTTCATAAATCTTCAGTTAAACTCTTAAATCATGATTTTTTTTCTTGAAAAAAATCATAATAAAACAAATTTCAAAACAAATATCTTTATTCATATTAAAAGAAAGAATATTTCTAACAATACCATAAAAATTCAATAGATGCCGGTATAATTATTTTAAGCAACACAATACTTCTTTTACTTAAAAGTCCACTTACTTTTAACAAATCATAATCATTTCTACATAAATAAAAATATATTTGCTTATAGCGCGCCAAAACATAAATTCTCATATTTCTTTTGTAATTCTTTAATCCATGTAATAAATATACATATTTTCTACAGTTCTTATCTCTATTGTCAAAATTCTCTCTTTTATTCTAAATTTCCTTTAATTGGATTTTTCATTAAATTTTACGGTTATTACAAAGATGTCAAAGGCCAAGAAAGATGGGGGATGGATTTCAAAGACTTCTCAAGTTTCAACCTCACCCTTTTGGCAAAACAAGCATGAAGAGTGGTTCATAATTCTGATGAGTATGGGGTAAAATTTCTCAAAGGGCTTGATTTTCTAATTATTTTTAGGCTAGGAAAGGTTCAAGGGCTTCTTTGGTCTAGTCTTTTAGAAGGCAAAGACATGATGAAGGAAGGATTATGGTAGAAAATTAGGGATGAAAGGTTTGTTAGAATATGGGATGATAAATGGATTCCAACCTTACTTAATTGTAGATTAGCTTCTTCAAGTCCTGGTCTTGAAATTGAAGTTAAATTAGATGCAGATCTAGTTTATAATGGAAAATGGGAGTTGACTAATCAGCTGGGTTATAGAGGAGGAAATCCAGGCAATTAAGGCAATACAACTACCCCCAAGTTTAGAAAGGAGAATCTTTCAGTTTAGCTGAAAACTAAGGATCGTAGCTAGTTAGTCAAAAACAAGTTGCAACATGGCTAGAGCTTTGAAACCAGGAAAGGTCAACTTAAAACTAAAATTCACAATTGCGATCCCTCAGAATTTATGGAAGGAAATTTGGGCCATTAAAGTACCTCCCAAAGTGAAACGTTTCCTTTGGAGGGTATGTTCTAATTCTATCCCTAACAAGGAATGCCTTTTCCAAAGAAAATTGTAGTTTTAATTCTAGTTGTCTTTATGTTTGAAGGGTATGGGAACTATAGAAGACATGTTTGTAATATGTGATTCGGCTAGGAGGGTGTGGTACAACAGTCCTAGTATGGGAATTTAGATATTTGATTTGCGGTGTTATATGGAAGGTTTAAATGAGAAGGGGAAGTCTGTAATTTCCTTCACCTGCTGGTTTATATGGAATGGAAGTTGGTTTTCTAGGATCAAGGGATTAATGAGTTGGTAACCTGTTACAGAATCAACTAAGCAATTTCTGAATTCTGGAAACTGGTTGATAAACCTCCAAATGTTGATGAGGGGAGCAGATCAAGTTTACTGTGAGGTGTTTTGTGTGTATGGGCATTTGCTCCACTAGGTCACATTAAGATTACCATTGATGGCTCCTTTGAATGTACTTCCTTAAAAGCTGGAATAGGTATCATGATGAGGGATAATTCTAGTGTTGATTTGGATATTGTTCTATGGGTGTTTAAGCTTGAAGTACTTTTATGGTGGAAGCTTTGGCTTTAAGGAGGGCTTCTCAAATGGTGTAGGATGATAATTCGAATCCTATTTGTGTGGAATCAGATTGTAGTGTTCTTTTAGGAGCTGTAATGGCTCATAGCTTTGACTGTGATTGGCAACGTTTTGAAGTTCTAGTGAAGATCAATGAACTGATAAGGCTTCTCCCCAGAGTGTCTCTATTTCTTGTCTGAAGACAAGCAAACAAGGCAGCATATTGGCTTACCAAAGTAGCCACAAAGAAGATGTATCCTTTGAATTGGATGGCGGCGGCACCTCCATCCTCTCTGGCAGATATTTTTTCCCGAGACATTGCTCATTAGGAAAAAAGTTGGCTAGGATTGGTTCAGTTTGTTGTTTTTGTTATTTAATTTCCTCTTTTGGATGTATTAAAAAAAATCACCAGAGGATTAAACGACACACTTTAAACCGCAAAGGACAATATGATTTTAGGCCAAACCACAAAGGGATAAAATGTAATTCAGCCTTAAAATTATAATGTGAAGTTTGAATTGAAATTAATTAATGTTGAGTGTTGGTATAATATTGAAGAATGAAGACGGAGGGTGGGGACTACACATAGAGGGTCACAGTACCATGTTCTGCACTGCACTCAACTACATATGTATGCGCATCATCCTTGAAGAAGAACATGATGGAAGTCAAGACCATGCCTGTGTTAGAGCACGAAATTGGATTCTTGATCATGGTGGCGTCACACATATACCTTCTTGGGGAAAGACCTGGCTTTCCGTATGTCTTCAATTTATATTCTTACTTTTAATTAAGATTTAAATATACTTTTGGTCCCTTTAAAATTTTAAATATTTCAATTTGGTTCCTTTGCTTGAAAATGAAGAAATGTTACCCTTCCATTTTTTAAAAAGTTGCAATTAAATCTTTCGTTTAGAGGAAATACATACATAGACATTAAACATACCTGACCTTTTGTTCTTCAAGTGAACTATCTAGATATTATATTAGCAATCGAAATCACATTTCGTTCATGTTATACTGTTCCCTCACACTATTTCCCTGAACTAAAATCATGTGACTTAGAAAACTAGGCCAATATTTGTCACACTGGTAGTTTAACATTCACGTTAACATTTTTTATTAAAATAATGAAGTGACCATGAGAATGAAGCATTTAATTGTAACTTTTTCTTTTTTAAAAAATATTGCTATAGAAAGCTCAACTTCAGGTTGGGTATTTTCACCATTGGATCACCATTTTGTCCTAAAGATTCTTAGTTGTCATAAAAAATGGGCACATATCTCTAGGTAAAAATGATTATCCAATAGTAAAAACAATCAGCTTTCAAGAGGTTGAACTTTTGCTTTTCATAGTAATGTATTTTTTTAAAAAGGAATGGTAACATTGGTTTGTTTTGAATAAGAGGGACCATATTGAAAAATTTATAATAAAATATGTATTTAAGCTTTTAATTAATTATACACCAAAACTGCTTCTATTCTATGTTATTGATATATATCATACTGCTGTTGTTGCTTCAGTTGAGACAAGAACTCTTTATTCAACCTTATCATGAAATTAATTGGAAAAAAACTCGTCACCTCTGTGCAAAGGTGAGACTTACTCATTCATCTTTAATGATTTCTTGTATCATCCTTAATGATCATAGATTGTCCGTCTGATATATTACAGGAAGATATTTACTATCCCCATCCCCTAATACAAGATCTAATATGGGATATTCTATACATATTTACGGAGCCACTTCTTATGCGCTGGCCCTTTAACAAGTTGGTCAGAGAGAATGCCCTTCAAGTAACAATGAAGCACATCCACTATGAAGATGAGAATAGTCGATACATAACAATTGGGTGTGTCGAAAATGTATTTCACATTTAATTAATTAGCCATAAATAGAATTGATACTTAAGGTAAGAGGAAAATTCTAACATTCAAATGCCCTTAGGTTTTATGTATGCTTGCTTGTTGGGTTGAAGATCCAAATGGAGATGCCTTCAAGAAGCATCTTGCTAGGGTTCCCGATTACTTATGGGTTTCAGAAGATGGAATGACCATGCAGGTGAAATTAAGTGTTCAATAATAGGAAATTAAAGAGTAAACTAATAACTTAGTCCCTAATTTAAATTAGGGACTAAGTTATTAGTTTACTCTTTAATCCCTAATTGTTCTTGATTTGCTAAATTAGTCTTTAAGTTATCAAACTCATCTGATGTAAATGCTTTTTTTTTAATACTTGAAGAAATCGAACTCGTTACACAATAGTTCCTTGAAGGCACTCAATATATACCATTTATGTGCAGAGTTCTGGTAGCCAAGAATGGGATGCTGGCTTTGCAGTCCAAGCTTTACTTGCTACTAACCTAAATGAGGAAATTGTTACCACGCTTGCAAAAGGCCACCACTTTATCAAGAAATCTCAGGTCTGCTTTTAATTCTAATTAAGAAATATATTTAGCCAACAGAGATTGGTTCAATTGGTAAGAATCGAAACACTTTGTTTATGAGATTTATATTCGATCTCCCTTTATAGATAATCTATAAGTACCAATGCTCTCGTCTTGAAATGTGGTAGCTTGTTTCACCCTAAGGTTTTTTTTTCTAAAAGGAAAACATGTTCATAAATAAGCGAAAGCAACTGATCAGTTATGAAGTATTATAACTTTTTTCACGACATTTAACAATGTGATCAGGTTAGGGACAACCTTTTTGGCTACTTCAAGAGTATGTATCGTCACATTTCTAAAGGGTCATGGACCTTCTCTGATCAAGACCATGGATGGCAGGTTTCTGACTGCACTGCAGAAGGTTTGAAGGTAATTAGCTACGTAAACAAGTTAATTTGATGGGTCAAATTAACTTCACATTTTTTGTTACCTAATAATATTCTTGTTTGGTTCAGTGTTGCCTTCTTTTATCAATGCTGCCACCGGAGCTTGTGGGCGAAAAGATGGAACCTGAAAGGTTATATGATTCTGTCAATGTCCTATTGTCACTTCAGGCAAGTGCTTTTAAATATTATTTTTGTTGCAGAATTGATTGATGTTTTGCTTGTGATTTACTGCTAAATCTCGAAATTTTGTATAATTGCAGAGTAAAAGAGGTGGTTTGGGAGCCTGGGAGCCAGTCGGAGGTCATGATTGGTTGGAAGTAAGTCCTACAATAGAATATTAGTATCTAATTTTATGATATAAAAGTGGTATCCTTATTAAAATACCCCACCAGATCACCTTATTTTATTCGCGAAATAAAAGTGTGGAGGTATTAAAAAAATCCATTTGAATTAATTGGAAACTCCTAAAACAATGAAAATTTGAAAATTCTCTCACTCTCTTATTCCCATAGCGCCATTGCCGGTATTCGTTAGCATAATAGTGTCAAAAATTGACTATTAAATTTATGACTTTTGCTAGGGAGAGCTCGAATTCTTAAGACTCGAGGTTTTTATCGTTCAGTTTTACTTAAGATTTATGTTTTTAATTTCTCATAAATAGCAATAGCAGTGCCCATAACAATTGTATATACATGTTCCCATGGCAATATATAGCATAAGAAAGAAAATTATCTTCAGAGAAAGGTGAAGGGAGATAGTGATTACATTGCAAGGTATGTCACCTAGCATTCTTGAGTTGCAAAATAAAAAAATAGATAAACTAACTGGGAATAAACCATTTGAAACTATAAAATATGGATCGTAATAACAGTATGAAGCCATCAGGCAAATGATGTCCCTAAATCCAGCCTTTGGTATGTTCTGCTTGCAAGAGAGAATTCCTTTTCCCATAGGTACTGATCTAGGTTATATACTGCCCTATATATGTACAAATGCACAAAGTAGATAAAATAAGATATAACATAATTAAGTTAAAGAAAGATAACCACAAATTCATGCATTACAAGAAAAAAAAACTTTTAGCAGCAATTTTAATGATGTTGAAAGCCTAAAAGTCACCACTAAAGAGTTTGATTGTTGGCAAAAACCTAGCTGCTGAATTTTTTTATGGCAAATTTTGGTGTTTCCACTGAAAATCGTAAAGGTCACCACCAAATGTCCACTTTCGGTGGTGATTTTATTAGGTCACCTCTAAATGTCTACTTTCAATGGCAACTTTTGTTGCCTTCAGCAAAAGTGGAATTTTAATGGTGATTTTAATCACCACTCAGACCTTAAATTATATGGTATTTAACCATTATCGGTGGTGACTAACCATAGTCACCACCAAAAGCCTAATGTGCATTTTTTTAATTTATTTATTATTAAAACTTATAGATATTGCTAAAAACATAATAAAAAAATGAGAAAAAAAATGTAATTGATTAATTAGTTATCTTGCCAAAATCATAATAAGAAGAATAGACATTTTTACTTAAACTTATATTCAACTACTATTAGTTCAAACATAAATATTCAAAATAATGTAACTAGCTATAAGAATTTTCCAGAAGAATTAGGTTTGCGGCTTTGGTTAAGACCTATGTATGATTGGGTTTTCCTTGCCATATTCTTGGCCATACTTGGCAATAAACATCAAGCTATCAACATCCCAATCATACATGTACACTATGATTGGCGCCTTATAGAGGAGGGCTCCTATCAATCTACCATAAAAAATGTGTATCAACGTAAAATCACTTGCTCATAAGACACAAAAGAGCACTTACTACAAATGAAGCAGTTCTTTTTGTAACTTGGTCAATTCTACCTATATTTCACATAAACGTCATATACTAGCAATGAAAATAAGTCACAAGAAAGTATCTTCCCTATAACCCTTAATATAGAAAGTTAGGCTATAAAAAAAATCTTTAAAAATTAAAATTCATTAATATCATAACGAGCTCATATGATAAAAAGCCACGTAACCATAGAAACTTCTTACCACTGAGCTTATGTAACCTTATGCAACATAACTTTAAGACTGTCAACAAAAATTATTAGTTGAAAGATTTCTCTCTTTCTGGAATATGACCACATAACCATACAAACTTCGTGTTACTATCTTTATGTTTCAAAGCTAATGGAAAGACATTTGACATGGATTAGTTCATGACGTCATGGAGAAAAGAAAGACTCCTATTAACATCCTAAGAAGTTCAGACATTGAAACTGTCCCAAAGGATATCCTGCCACATCTTGTACCAATTAGATCAAATTAATTCCAGTAAAAATTAATAAAGAATTTAACCTTACTTAGTGAGGAAAAAGGTAAAAACAAATAAAACACTTGAATTTCCATACAATAAGTGGCGAAATCATCCATGATGGGATACAAAATATTAGATCCCACAAAGAAAAATTAAAGGAGTCCTATATGTGGTGACTGAAGTAGCTCAAAACGGTGCTTATAACGAGTTTCCAATCTTACAATCAGGGTCAATCAAAAGGAAAATTGACCACAGTTGAAATATTTTCACAGGTTTTGACAACATAAAAACCCAGTATTGAGAAATTTGACTTGTATATTATTCATTTTACTTAGGATTGGAAACAAAATCCCTTCTCACACAAAAATTTCAGCAGAGAAAGCATGTTATTACGGACAACATCAGCGTTGATTTTGCAAACAAGTACAGAATGATGAAAAAAAAGAAACATAGGCGGGTGGGCATGGAAATATAAAACCCAATAGTGCAACCAAAGCATGCAAAAAATAAGGGATGGCAAAGCCAGTTATATGACTAACTTGCATCCAGGAGCAAAACTTCCTGTCATCACTATTAAACTTCAATAAGTAAACCCTTCCAGATGCTTGATTAACCAAATCAACCAAAAGCTTCACCAAAGTTGAGCATGCATACTTATCATCAAAGTTGCACCGAAACAACCCCTGCAATAATGTATGCAAGTTGCAATTCAAACTACTAATTATTTTCTAATTTTTTTGTATGAATATGACATCTAAAGCCAAGATAAAATTCTGTACCTTTGAATCTATATCCCACTGCTAAAACAGTTTTATCAGCCACAACAACCTAAACTTTGTGCTTCAACTTGCATGCTGTCAGTTTATTATTGTAGGCTCGTAGACGATCAACTTGCTTAAGTCCTGAATTTTTTTGATATGATATTATGATGACACGCTGCACTGTGGCAAAAAGATTTCTAATGTAATCAGCTGAGGATTGAGGTGATCCTCCTGTACCTGAAACAACACTATTTTCTTAGGAGTCTTACTATAGCTATAGAAGTATATGCTTCCAGTCTTGTACGATCCATTCTTAAATTTGGAAATAGAAAAGAATAGTAAGATCTAATTTTATTAGCAGAAACCAGGAAAATCATAATTCAAAGTGACTTTGAAATTCATCTCAACAAATAAGACAAACTTGCATAATAAGGAAAGGAAAAAGAACAAGAACAAGAAGATCCATTTTATATAGAGTTTCTCCAGCATGGTATCTAATAAGTAACAACCAAGTAAATAAATACAATTACAAAACCATATTCAATGAATTTGTCATATTCTACAGCCTTGGCTTTTCCACTGATTTTGTCAAACTTGGAGACAAGTAAATCCAATACCACATACTCAGTAGAGCATCTAGCAACTTAGATGAATTGATTTTGCCAATTCTCTCAAACGTGGTCTGAGGTAACAGCAAATCAGAACAAAATCCATTTATGCATCTCAGAAACCATAGAACTACTTAATGAAGAGATAGACGAAGATCTTTCTCTTCATAAATTTGACGCTCAAATACTTCATGGGCTTTAGCATCTCTCTCTAGCCATCTTCTAAACCCCAATCAAGCAAGGTGGCTGGTTTAGGGTGGACCAAGAATGCCTTCAGGAGATTGGGAAAATGAGTGTCGAGAGGGAGGAAATCTTAGGAAAATGGGGGAAATGCAAATGGCACTCTGCAAAAGAAGGGGAAACGCACTTTCTGAATCTTTTTTTTTTTTTTTTTGCTTTGGAAAACCTTACTTTTAGTGATGACCATGGTCACCATTGAAAAGTTGCTCATATTTTTTTGTTTTATGAAACCAACAAAAGATATTTTTAACTCTACTCTCAGTGCCTGCCATTCAAGGTTGCCATGAAAGTAGCCCATCTTTTGGTGGCGACCATAAGATAGACTTTTAGTGGCAACCTTTACAGATCACCATTAAAAGTTTGGGTTTTAGTGGCAATCCATAGAGTTCACCACTAGAAGAGGATTTCAGTTGTGACTTTTCAATTCATAGTGATGTCTCAAGAAGGCAAATAGAACAAGATATATTTAGTACATGAAGTATGTAACAAAATTCATATTCTCAGGCTTTTGTAGATGTTCTAAAGTATCTGCATGATCGCAATCCATTTCAACAGAAAACCCTAAAATGGTTAACTGATATAGAGATAGAGAGTCACCAATAAAAAGTAGTGCGATAGAAGTGAGAAACACCCAAATTGCTTTGTTCCAAAGTAGAGCTCATCATTCTTCTCCTTATTTTACCCTCTTTGCTTCAATAACATGGGCACCTCTCCAAAGGATTAAAAATTTTTTTATCAAAAACAAAATGAAGGAGAAAGCCTACTTAACAGAGGGAGCAAAACAATGAATATATTATACCAAACAATTCATAAATATTTAGCATTAGCAACAACGTATGGAGCAATGTGATATAATGCAAAAAAGAAATACAAATAATTCCCACGTGTCAACCCGTATTATATTATACATCGATGGATGAAAGGATGGGAGAATAGAGGGCATGGAAATTAAACACTAACGGACAACCGATTTATTTTGATAAAGCAACTATGAATAAAGAGGCAAATACTATTTTGTGGCCACAAGACTCCTGCCAGTGTAGAATAAAAGCGAAGTCGATAGGGATAGGGCACTACTGATTTATGCCCTTATGAAGGGATATTCCATTGATGAAGGGAAACTAATGCATAAAAGTATAATAAGTTGTATTCATGCAAAGGGAGGAGCCCTATTTATACCTGGATTAATCACAGCTCTATGGCTGAGCTACGGTTATGTGCAACACCACAAAAGCTTTGATACACCCTATGAAGGCCATATCATCTAAAGACATTCAGAAGTACAAAGGGCCAAAAGAAGCCTCTATAGCTGCAGTTAACCAAGCATACATAAAACTGAAGCGGGTAGAGGTAGCTTAGTCCCACCTCAGACCCAGAGGACCATTGATGACCTATAGGAGAGGACTGAGGTATTGAATCAGAGAATGAGGGACTTGGCCCTATATCACACTGAGACCTACACTTCTTTAGGCCAACATCAAATATAGTACTTTAGGGCATTGGCCCAGGCACTTAGAGTTTCAATTCAATTTTTCCCACCTCTTGCAATTTCACCACCTTTTTTTGTACACGACCTAATGGATCAAACCATGGACAAAGATATACAGACATGAAAGTTTACTAGACCCATACTTATTATTTTGCATTTTCCTCTTTTTATTAATTCTATTTTCTCTATTTACATTTAGGACAACATAAAGTTCGAGTGTGGTAGTGAAATTGAAATTTACATTTTATACACTAGATGACTACATTAATGACTAGGTAACTATATTTATGATTGAATGATTGTAACCCTATTTGAGCATCAATTAGCTGATTTTCACCAACATTGCATTTTTATTACATTTAGCAAGTTATGTGATTGTGTGAGTGTGGTCAGTTTATGTTTTGAGTTATTTGCTGAATTGACAAGCCAATGATTTGAACATATTCAAAATTTTCTAACTCTTGAAAAATGTAAAAACTTTGAAATTATATGCAATTTTAACTCTTTTGAAATCTATATTATTACTTAAGAAATCTGAAATTTGTTGATGCACATAAACCTTGGTGGTTTAATTTTTTTTGTTACTTAGATAAGGTTTATATAATTTAAAAATATTTTATCATCTCAATAGGACTCTAAAACTTATTTAAATGTTACTTGTGGCAAAATCTTATGTGGATACTATTATTTAGAAAATGATTTAGGCATTATTTTTTAGATTGAGCTTTTCCAAGCCTACCTTGACATCATTATATATCTAGAACCCCTATTTGAGAATAACTGAACCTTTCTTCTGTATACTAATATATTAGCTGAGTCAAATTGAAAAATTTGATATCCTTATATTATATCATATTCATTCATCACATGATTATTTTCTAAAAATTATTAGTTAGAGTTTATTATAAAAAGGGTAGAACAGTGGAGTCAAGAAAGGAAGAGGAATTCTTCAGGGGAAAGAAAAACAAGTCATAGCAGTGAAAGAAGAATAAAAATAGAAAAATAACAGAAGAAGAAAAGAAAGAAAAGAGATAGTTATGGAAAAAGAAATCACAAAATGTAAAAGAAGGAATGGAGCAGAAAATGAGTTTAGGAGAAAATCTTCTAAAACTTAGAAAAGCTCAAGAAAGAAATTAGAATTAACATGTGGTATTAGGTGATTGAACCTAAATTTTTTATCTTTTATCCTACCCGATGCTTTAGTCAAGTTACAAGTTTAATAAAGTCCTATTTGCTTCTAAGTATAGTGTCTAGTCTACATTAGTGGAGAGTGGCATGAAAAATAAGTCTATGAAATGTCTAACCGAAATTGATTAGAGATCTTCACTTCACATGTTTAGGAGGTATAAACTCATTTGGGTGTAGGAATTTAATTGCTCCAAGGCCACACACACACACACACTAAGAGTTTTAGAGGATCAATATTGAATTACATTAGAGTTAAGCTTGTATATAAATGTGATATTTTTTTAACTTATCTTGAAGATCTAATCCATTGAATTCTATGAGGCAAAAGGATTCAGTAAGCCTAACACTCACTATATATCTTGAATTTGTTTGATTTTTTTTTAGATTTTTGTTTAAGGATAAGCAAAAGTTTGAGTTTAGGGATATTTCATATGTGTATAATTAAGCATAAATTTAGTACCATTAACTTTTCTTTTTGTTATTTTTTAAGTGAAATAAATTAGGAATTAGTTTAATTTTATGTTTTGTATTGTAGGATCAAAGAAAGATGAAAAAGGTAGAAAAAAAATGAAGAAATTGAAGAAAAAGATGGAGAAGTACGGAAAATCAAAGCAGAAGGCCCAATGCCGAGGCGCTGGTAACCCAAAAAGTCCAAAAACATTCCAAAAGAGGGAGCATTGCAATAGTGGCTGCTTACTGCCATGGTGGTGGTGTGATAGAATGGAAAAATATGAACACCGCAAAGTATAGAGTTTAACCTAGATTGCTATTTCAATGGATCAAAAATTGATTAGAAAAAACCCTTTGCCACTAGGGTGACCAAATTTATAAATAGACAGTCAAGGAGCACCCTAAAGGAGGATCAGATCATAAAAAACCATCTAGAGATTAAAGTCACTCTGAAATTCTTCATCTTATTCTTTATTTTCTTTTGATGTTTTCCATAGCCTTGCGTGGCTAATTTCCATTATTGATTAACTTATAGAAACCTTAGAGTTGGATGATGCTGTGAGATTAGACATTTTCTTTCTATATATTCAAGTTTAATTTTGGGTATTGAAATTTTCTTCGATGCATATTTTTATGGTTTTCTTACTTGATTTCTGGAAAGGACTCTTTGGTAATTGAATAAGTTTAATCTATGGCTGAATTATTAAATTAAATTCAAAATTGTTTGGTCACTCAAATTTATAAAGCAATTGAGGTTTAGTAATCTACTGCATCAACAATTATTAGGTCTTGGAAAAAATATTCAACTAAGTTAAATCCAACCGTGTATGTTTGAGTTATTTAGCTTCATTGATCTTTATAGTTTGTATTACAATTATTGGACTAAATCTTAGGCGCGTGGGTAAAGTTGTTTGACAATTAAAGTTAATTGAATTGCATGTTGAAAATTAACTAAACTTAAAAAAAGTTTGGATTAGATTCCAACAATGAATATTTAAATTAAGTTGAATAATATATATTGATGATCAATAATTTACTCTGATAGTGGAGGTAAACTTAACTAATGCATTCTTATTATTCTTAATATCCAATTTTACTATATTCTTTTTTGCATATTTTATTTATTACTTTTTATTCTAACTTTCTGTGACAACTCCTATTATTAACTACAAAGGTAACTACTATCACTTTTTATGGAATTGACCCTTGCCCCCTCTACTACCAGTTAGTTTTACAGGGTAAATGTAAATCCCAGTGTTTCCTTTTCTTGGGCCAAGAAGATATTGAGGAGTTGCTTCATATGCCTTCTATGGATGCTTCGCCAGTTTCTTTAAGGGGTGGAGGTGGTCGAAACTAGGAAGATTAGCTCCAATATTATTAAATTGTACAGTTACTGCAATAACTTTGTTGCGACCATTTTGGTAGATGGAGGAAGCAATCCCAATTTCATCAAGGCATCTATCGCTAATAGAGTAAACTCCACCTTGTTACTATTTGATATGGACTAATCTTCTAGCCACCATTTTCCTCCATTCTTGACTTATATCACCTAGCCACCATTTGCCTCCATTTTTGACTTTTTCATTTTTACAACTTGTGTTTACATTACATTCTAGTTTTTTTCTAGTTGTTATCAATTGTAATTTGGCCTCTAGGATTAGTATAAATAGAGCCAATCTCTTCATATATTTGCACCATTGAATGAATTGAGTTTTAGAGTATTTTGAGAGTTTCTCTGTAGGCTTCTGAGCCATTTTGGTATCAAAGCTTGTTTCTTAATTCAGTGTTGAGTTTAGGTGAGGGAAGTGACTAAAATTCTGAGTTTTCCATTGGTGTTCTTGTGGAGGAGCCACGATCACCCCTTGAAAACCACATTTAGAGTCATTTTGCACAAAACTAACGCCGCCATTGAACTCGGGAGGTCGAAAAACCTTGGATTGGAGTTTTTCACCGTCGCCAGAAAAGTTTGTCGGAAAGTTTATCAGACCACCGTCTACCGTCGTCGGAGATTGCCGAAAGTTTGCCTTAACAACATCTGCCACCGCCAGAAATCTAGAGGTTGAAGATGATTACGTCATCGCCACATCAGCAACACGTGTCATCTTCAGCCACTCTTGTTGTGCCACGTGTACGAGGAGCCACAACATCAAGCAACCAGTTAGCTGCCATTTCAAGCCACGTGATCCAATCACGTACTGCCACGTGTTATAATGCCATGTCAGCATACCAGTCTCTAAAAGTTCTGAAATTGCGTTTGTTCCCCTAAACTTTTGAATATAGCAATTTTACCCTAGTACTCATAAAAATTCCAAAAAAAAATTTCCAAAAAGTTTTGAAAGTGCTGGTTTCATTAGAAAATTCTTAGTATGCTCTGTGGTTGCAGTATTATCTGATCTTCCACATCAGAAAAGAGTTATTTTTGTTACTGGAAAAAAATTGTGATTTCTGAAAAGTGCATGTCTAAGGAAAGCTCTGGCTAGGAAAGATTTGGTACTTAAGTGTGTCCATTAGTGACCCACCTCTCTTTCCTGGGAACTTACCTGGTGCGCTGTTTATAAACTACAGTTACTCTCCAGTTACCGGGTACTTTAACATTTTTCTTATTACAAAATGCCTCCAAAAAGTCAGCATTTGCATGAAATTGAAATGGAAGAATTGAGGAGACAAATCCAACAGTTACAAGAAACTGTAAATGCACAACAAGCCTTGTTGGAAGCTCGACATATATCATCAGATAATGATGACTCCAGTAGTGATTCATCATCATTTAAGAGCCATTGTCCACACAGACAATCATTTAGAAACGACCACATCAAGGTTGAGATTCTAGATTTTGAAGGGAAACTCCAACCAGATGAGTTCGTTGATTGGCTTCAAACTGTTGAGCGCGTATTCGAGTACCAAGAGATATCAGAAGAAAAGAAGATAAAAATCATTGCTGTGAAATTAAAGAAGCATGCTTCCATATGGTGGGAGAACCTTAAAAAGAAGCGTGAACGTGAAAGGAAAAGCAAGATCAAAACATGGGAGAAAATGCGTTGAGAACTAATGTGTAAGTTCTTGCCTTCTCATTATTATCAAGACAATTTTATTCAACTACAGAATCTTCATCAGAATAACTTGTCTGTGGAAGAATACACTCGAGAATTTGAGAAGTTGATGATGAAGTGTGACATCCATGAAAGGGAAGAACAGACAATAGCTCGTTACCTTGGAGGATTAAACATTGATATTGCCCATCCAGTTCAGCACCAACAATACTAGTCCTTAGATGATGTTATCCGTCTAGCCATTCGAGTGGAGAAGCAATTACCAAAAAAGTATTCTTATAGAACTTTTTCCCCTACCAAAAATTCTCCATTTACTCGTAAAACACCAACAGATCAACCCGGAACTTCAAGCAAACCTCCTTCTAAGATTGTCAAAGAAAACCAACCTAGGGCACCCAAATGCTTCAAGTGTCAAGGTTTTGGCCATATGGCCTCAAATTGCCCAACTCGAAGAACCATAACCATCATTAAAGGAGAAGCTTATGAAGTGTCTGAAGAGGAAGCAGTCCAAGAAGAACCAGATGGAGAAGAAGAGATCGAGCCTGTGTATAATGAAGAACATGTTCCTGCAGACCATGGAGAATCGCTCGTAGTCAGGCGAAGCCTACATACAACAATAGCCAAAGAAGAACCATGGCTGAGGCACAATATTTTTCATACCAGATGCACTGCACAAGGAAAAGTTTGTGATGTTATCATTGACAGTGGAAGCTGTGAAAATGTGGTATCAAACTACATGGTGGAGAAATTGGAGCTGCCAACACAAAATCATCCACATCCTTATAAATTGCAATGGCTTAACAAAGGAAGCAAAGTGAGAGTTACTAAACGCTGCCTTGTGACCTTTTCCATTGGTCAAAAGTACCAAGATAAGGTATGGTGTGATGTTATTCCTATGGATGCATGTCACCTTCTCCTTGGAAGACCTTGGCAATATGATCGTCCTGCCTTCTATGATGGTTATGCCAACACCTATTCCTTTGTCAAAGAGAGAGTAAAAGTCAAATTAACCCCCTTACTACCAAGAGAACTTAAAGAAGACAAAAAGGAATCGAGGCCCTTGGTGTCTTTAGTTACAAAGGAACAATTCAAGGTGACAGTAGAGGAAGCCCAAGCCATGAGCTTTGTTCTATTATTCGTATCAAATGAAGAAACTATTATTCCCGTAGAAATTGAACAACTGCTCACTGAATTTCCAGATATTGTACCATAAGAAATACCACAAGGATTACCACCAATGCGAGACATCCAGCACGCTATTGACTTTATTCCTGGAGCTGTCATTCCCAATAGACCAGCTAACAGAATGAGTCCACAAGAGCATGCTGAAATCTGAAGACAAGTTGAAGAATTATTGAAAAAAGGGTTGATACAGGAAAGTGTTAGCCCCTTGTGCTATTCCTGCAATTTTAGTACCCAAGAAGGATGGAAGTTGGAGAATGTGTGTTGATAGTCGAGCAGTCAACAAGATTACTATCAAGTATCGGTTTCCAATACCAAGACTTGATGATATGCTAGATCAGCTACATGGTGCCACCATCTTTTCTAAAATTGATCTTCGTAGCGGATATCATCAGATCAGACTTAGGCCAGGAGATGAATGGAAGACTGCTTTTAAAACTAGTGATGGCCTATATGAGTGGACTGTGATGCCTTTTGGGTTATCCAATGCTCCTAGCACATTCATGCGCCTGATGAATCAGGTACTTCGACTGTTCATTGATAAATTTGTAGTCATCTACTTTGACAATATTTTGATCTATAGCAAAGGCCAAGAAGAACACTTAAAGCACCTTCGACAAGTGCTACAGACTCTTCGTGAACAAAAACTCTATGCCAATCTGAAGAAATGTTCTTTCTTAACTAGTGAAGTTACTTTTTTTGGGTTAAATCATCACTGCTGAAGGTATTCAAATTGACCCAAGTAAGGTCTAAGCCATCAACAATTGGCCTATCCCAAAGTCTATCCATGATGTGAGGAGTTTCCATATATTAGCTTCATTTTATAGAAGGTTCATCAAAAGTTTTAGCTCCATTGCTACACCACTTACAAATTGCATAAAAGGAGATAAGTTCCAATGGACAAAGCAAGCACAAAAAAGCTTTGAGGAGCTGAAGAAACATTTGATTGAAGCACCAGTGATAGTCCTTCCAAACTTTGACCAAGTGTTTGAAGTTAGTTGTGACACTTCCAACACTGAAATTTGTGCCGTTTTAAGTCAAGAAGGCCATCCTATAGCCTTTTTCAGTGAAAAGCTCAACAATGGTAAACTTAAGTACTCTACTTATGACAAAGAGTTATATGCCATTGTTCGTGCCCTACAACATTGGAGTCATTATCTGTTGAATAAAGAATTTATTCTCTATTCTGATCATGAAGCCCTTAAGCACTTAAATTCTCAACAAAAGATCAACTGTAGACATGCTGCTTGGAGTGAATTTCTACAGCCTTATCCATTCTTACTCAAGCACAAGGCGGGAGTTCAAAATGTTGTTGCTGATGCCCTTAGCAGGCGTCATACTCTACTTTCTACTCTAGAGATGAAAATAATTGGTTTTGAAACTATCAAGGAGTTATATCAAAATGATCCTGATTTCCAAAAGTTTTAAAATACTACTGAATCACAATCCTCCCAAGACTACTATAGGCATGAGGGATTTTTGTTCAAAGGAAAGAGAATTTTTATTGGCCAAAACTTGAAAGAGATGTTAACAGACATATTCAAAGATGCAAAATCTGCCACTTGGCAAAGACCAGAAGCCAAAACACAGGATTATATATGCCACTTCCTATTCCAGAAGCACCGTGGGAAGACATTAGCATGGACTTCGTCCTTGGACTACCTCGGACTCAGCGTTAGAAGGATTCCATAATGGTAGTGGTAGATAGGTTTTTAAAAATGGCCCACTTTATTCCATGCCAAAAGACCAATGATGCTGTTCAAGTTGCAGAATTGTATTTCAAGGAAATTGTTCGTCTTCATGGAATTCCAAAAACCATCACTTCTGATCGAGATGTCAAGTTCTTAAGTTACTTTTGGAGAATCCTATGGAAGAATATGGATACTAAGCTTCAATTCAGTAGTGCCAGTCATCCTCAGACAGATGGACAAACTGAAGCAATTAACAGGCTTTTAGGAAACCTACTTCGGAGCTTTGTCGGTAAAAATCTAAAGCAGTGGGATCTTGTCCTTGCACAGGTTGAATTTTCTTACAACAATTCAACTAATTAAGTTACTGGAAAATGCCCATTCGAGGTGGTATATGGCATTCGTCCGCGTAGTCCATTAGACTTAACCCCTTCGTCTAATAAACAACAGTATAGTGCAGATGCAGAACGTAGAGCTAAAGAAATTAAGAGGATACATGAATTTGTCCAAGAAAGGATTAAGAAACATAATTCAAGATATAAAGCTCAGCGTGAAAAACACCGGAAACAACAAATTTTTAAAGTGGGAGATTTGGTCTGGATACATTTACGAAATGAACGATTTTCAAATCAGCCAAATGCCAAGTTATCCCCTAGAGCTGATGGAGCTTTTAGAGTTGCACAGAAAATCAACGACAATGCTTATAAGATAGAACTGCCAGGACCCTATGGCGTCTCTGCAACCTTTAACGTCGCTGATCTTTCACCATACTTGGACGATGAAACAGAACTTAACTCGAGGGCGAGTTCTGTCCAACCCGGGGAGGATGATATGGACTAATCTTCTAGCCACCATTTGCCTCTACATTTTCCTCCATTCTTGACTTATCTCACCTAGCCACCATTTGCCACCAACCTAGCCACTATTTGCCTCCATTTTTTACTTTTTCATTTTTACAACTTGTGTTTACATTGCATTCTAGTTTTTTTTCTAGTTGTTATCAATTGTAATTTGGCATTTAGGATTAGTATAAATAGGGTCAATCTCTTCATATATTTGCATCATTGAATGAATTGAGTTTTAAAGTATTTTGAGAGTTTTTCTCTAGGCTTCTGAGCCACTATTCCTCAATGTAATGTTTTTGTAGGCAGTGTTGCTTTTCCTTTGTTCTTATCTCAATTCTCCTTTATTGATTCATAGTGCAAGGCTATAAATTCACCCTAATTTCTATGGGATTAACATGGATGGAATTGACGTGGTTTTTGGTGTAGAGTGGCTTAAAACCTTAGGTCTCATTTTGACTCGCTATCATTGCCTTACAATGGACTTTACATTACACGGAAAATTCATAAAACTACGAGACCCGTCTTTTAATTAATCTCCACCCACTATCTACCAAACAACTGCAAAAGATAACTGCAAGTACTAGATGTGCGCTGTGTCTAAGTGGGCGGGGTCTACGGGCATGTTGCTCTTTGTTTGGCCGAAAGCCAGTCCCAAAAAAAAAGTACTACATGCCTCTTTCGCCAAAAAATTATACAAACTGACACACCTATTGCGGACCCTACACTACCAGAATCCATTTCAGCCTTACTGAATACTCATAAATTTTCCAAAAGTAAAAAAATTTAACCCCTAGTCGAAACAATTACCACCCTATCCATTTAATTGGTGGGGATCGAGCAGTTAATTTGAGGCCAAACAAATGTCCCTAATTTTTTTTAAAAAATGAAATTGATAGGCTTATTGCTGAAATGTTGCAATCTGGCACAAGACCAAGTCACTGCCCATTTTCATCTCCAGCTCTCCTCGTCAAAAAGAAAGATGGGTGAAGGAGATTTTGTAGATTACTATTATTTAAATTCCATTACAATCAAAAGCAAGTTTCCGATTCCTACCATTAATAAACTCCTTAATGAACTGCATGGTGCCACCATTTTTTCTAAACTCGATCTTAGGATTGGTTATCACCAATTACGAAAAAAAATATATTCATGAGGCACTTTCGTATCCACCAAGAGTAATTTGAGTTTCTTGTTATGCTATTTGAGCTTACTAATGACCCTGCATCCTTTTTAGTCACTTATGAATCAGGTGTTTCAACTTAATTTTCATAAATTTGTGGCTTTTTTAGTGATATCTTTGTTTATAATCCTTCCTTACATGAGTGTTTGCAGCACCTCAAGCAAGTTTTACAAACTTTAGCCCAGCATAACCTTTTTGCAAAACTCTCCAAGTGCTCTCTTAGCCAATCATTGATAGAATATCTTGGCCACGTGGTTTCTTCAAAGCGAGTAAAACCAAATCCCAACGCGCTAGCTGTTGTTGATGACTGGCCCATCCCATCCCACTCCGACAATTACACGGATTCCTTGGGCTCATAGGCTACTACAGGCTCTTCATATAGCATTACGCCCATGCATCGATATGCACCATTAACCCAACTCAAAAAAAGACACATTTCTATAGGGTGAGGAAGCCGCTGCAGCTTTTCTTAAATTGAAGCAAGCTTTGATGGAATCCCCGGTGCTAGCTCTTCCAAATTTCAATATCACTTTTGAAGTGGAAACTGATGCCTATGTGCTCGTTCAACCAAAACGCCCTCTAGCTTCTCTCATCAAGCAGCTCAATTCAAAAATAAAAAATGCTTAAAAAATATGTCAAGGAATTACATGTCATCACAGAAGCGGTAAGAAAGTGGCATCACTCCCTTCTTGGAAGATAGTTCTGATTATAACAGATCCTCGAAGCTTGAAAGAATCAATGGGGCTAGTCATTCAAACCCCAGAACAATAGCATTACCTTAGCAAGTCATTAACCAACCTTGCAGATTCAATAATGCGGTTGATGCTATATCTCGAGTTATAAAACACAGTTCATTCTAGTCAACCTTGTTCTTCTTTGCAGTTTCTTCACTTGAGACAATCCTCATTAATGATATATAAGCTACCAACCTAACCCACCCTCTTTTATTGCCACTACAGCAAGCTATTACCCAAGGGAATGGACCACCTGGATATATAATAGTCAATAGCAGGGTTTTATGTTAAAACTTTATTATACTTTCCCCAGACTTTGAAATTATTTGCCCAACTCCTTCACGAATTCCATAACAGCCGCTTGGGTGGTCATTCAGGCTTCACCAAGACATGGAATAAATTTTCTTCTTTTTATTGGCCCTACATGAAAAAGCAGATACATGACTATATCTCTCATTGTCTCACTTGTCAGCAGATGAAAAGTACCCCTACTACTTGTCCCATAAAAAAAAAGTACACTTATTCCTCCATCCGGTTTATTACAGCCTTTACCCATCCCTGACAAAGTTTGGGCTCACATCTCTGTGGACTTTACTGTCTGCTTACGGCCATCCAGAGGCTTTACGACAATGTTTGAAGTAGTTGACAGATTCACAAAAGTTGCGCATTTTGTAGCTCTACCCTCGAATTTCACAGCAGCTTCGGTAGCTTCGACATTCCTTTCTTTGATAGTCCGCTTATTTGGCTTCCTAATCATTATTCTTTTTTTACCGGGACCCCATTTTCATGAGCAATTTTTGCTGTCATCTGCTCAATCATAGCAACACAACTCTTCGATACAGTAGTGCGTACCATCTACAAACGGATAGACAATTTGAAAGATGTGAACCGAGGTTTGGAACAATAGCCGAGGTCTTTTGCTTACTACAAACCTTGCAAGTGGCATTAAGCTCTTTATGGCTAGAACCCAGCCACCTCACTAGGCTATGCTCCAAGAAACTAGGCAAATGATGTAGTGTACCTAAACCGCCTCCAAGTTAGAGAACAGCTTCTTATTTTTTTTGGACAGATAAGTTAGAGAACAGTTGAACCAGGTATAGCATCACAACCTAGAACGAGCCAAGAAACATATGAAAGAAGCTGCTGATAAACATAGCATGGCTCAAGGTTCACAAATATAGAACACATTCCCTGGCAATTCAGCTCGACTTTAAGCTAACCAACCGATTACATCATCCCCAAAATAATTGGGCCTGCTGCTTATGAAATAGCCTTAACCCCAGAAGCCAAAATTCACCCTGCTTTTTCCGTTTCAGTACTACTCAAACCTTACAAAGACCCATACCACTCTCTATGTAATATCTTGTATTTTTTTTAAATAACTAATTTTTTTAAAAAAAAATAAGTATTATTTTTAAATGATTATATTTTATTAAAAGTATATATATTTCTATTAAAATGATTTTTGTTTTACTTAAAATAATTATATTGGTTTCGAATAAATTTTTGTTTTATTTTTATAAATATTCTTTTTTTTATTATGTATAAAGATATTTATTTTTTAATTTATTTTATTAAAATTTTTATTAAGAAAAGTCATAATTTAAGAGTTCAATTAAAATTTTATAAGAATGTAAATTTTTAAAAAAATTTAGAATATTTTAAGATGAAAAATAGTATTTATATTTATATATAAAAAAAATCATATAATTTAATTATTAAATAATAATAATAATTTAAACAAAAAGAAGAAGTAGAAAGGCACAAGCAGGGTGAAAGGAAGGAGAAGCTCGGGTAGCAGTAGGAGAAAACCTCCATTTTTTCTTTCTCTCTCTAGAAACCAAACTTCTCTCTAAGATATCTTCCAACCTAAACATCCAATTGAGATACCGGAAGTACCATTGGACTCATAGCGATGAGATCTTCAAAACCCACCAATCAATTTCGCCAGAAACTCACTGGAAAATTTCTGGAAACGGTGAACAGTATACGGTGAATAATAACTACGAGGTAATTTGATTATTTTGAAATTTCTTGATGTTTTCTGTTGATTTTGACCCTAGAATCATGTTTAAGAGGTAGAATACTCCTTATATGTATGTTTTGATGGTTGGATAATGTCACGACCCCAATTTGGGATACATGACTGGCACAGCATAAGGGATTGGTCCTTAAACTGTAAGCCACAAAATAGACAATTAGAACCTAGCAAACAATATTATAAAAGAATATTTCAGTTATATACATAATCATCTTTTTACTAATTCATGTCATACAGTCTTTGTATATAGATAACCTTAACCAACATACATAAAGTACACAACAAAAGCAGGATCCTGCCCATGATCATCGGAGCACAATCTAGATTACAAAAGAGAATAAACACGATTACAAAAGATACATTAAGGAGACCTAAGAACAATTGGGCTCACCACTGAAACTACTACTTTATTCAAGTTCGGATGGATGCGGGTTGGACTCTTTAATGCTATCTGAAAACATAAAATATGAGGGGGTGAGTTTACGCAACTCAGTGAGCAAATATAGCTTACTATAACTGAAACAGAACAGACCATACGCACGAGTTTTCATAAATAAAAAGTATGCAAGAATATAACATATCTAAATCAATGTAAATAGCAACAAACTAAATAAATTTGATTAAGAGAAATTATGAGATCTTGAGATTTAATATAATAAACAATAATTTCAAAATCAAATAAGAAATTAATTCTTTAAAAAGAAATGTGTAGAGGAGGACTCAAAGTAGAACCATAACTATAATTTTTATACCCAAGCACGAAGCCTGGCAAGGGCAATCACCACATACATGTTTTATCCCAAGCACATAGCAATGGGTCGGGTAAATCACCATATTCTCATCATTTATATCATAAATTTGGGAGGAGCTTTCCTCAACTCCCTAATCTTTTCATATATTGACTGTCCCAAACACACAGCAATAAGACGGGTAAATCACCTCATTCTTATCATAGGTAATCAGGTCAATTGCCACTGGCTATTGGAGGAGACATACCTCAACTCCACATTTATTCACATTTCAATCCTCATGTGCCCGTTCGCACAAGGGGCTAGCAACTCCCTTGCTAGCTTGGGTTACATGGTGCACCAAGGCTAACTATCTCTGTCACTAGCTAACAGTGTTTCTGACAATGATTCCTTTATAATAAACAAATTTTATAAACTAAAAATATAAAACGAAAAGAAAATTGGAAAACATGAAGTTAAAATTCGTTTTAAGACATAAATATATATCCCTCCCTTTCAAGACATTCATCGGACAAAGTTCTGGCATAGAAATTCATTCTCCAAAATTAGAAATACAACAGTTTTATTCCAGTCCAGACAAATCATGATATTCAGTCCCAAAAACACATTCAAACATAAATCCAAATACAATTTCATCATATTCATGAAATAATGAGGTATCAGTATAACATAAATCATATGAAACAACTTGAAAAATAATATAATTATAACTTTCAATAAAGTGTCACATAACATCATATTTTCATCTCAAACTCAGGAGGGGATTATTAGAGGTCTGTTCTGCATGTCCTATGGCTTCTACGAATATAAATCAATGTTAACATAAAATTCAAGTTATGCTATTCACAATTAAAACTTTGTTTTAAAATGTATGGACATGAGAGGGATTTAGACAGGCGTTATAGTAAACTATATCCACTCACACTTTAGGGATTCATGAAGGGCAACCCCTTTTTCCTTTCACTTCCAATGTCCAAGCTATTAAGCGAACTTCCAACTTGGTTAGGAATTTCTTCAAGACCTATGATACAACATCACATAATCATTATTCTTGCCTGGCACATAATTACCATGCTATAAGTCTAATATTTCATCACATACAAATTTATATTTCTTTCAAGACCAAACCTTTTGATTCCTATATCAATTTGGCTAAAACTATATACTTCTCAATCTAACACCAACTTTTAATTTTATATGCATTTCCAATTCCTTTAGTAGCTAGCTTATAATTCAAAATTCAAGAATTTTCCTTATACTTTCAAAATTCCTATCACATACATATACCAACTTTAAGCTTCCATACTAATAGCTTCTTAACTGACTACTCCAAAACTTATTTGATTATTTGAACCTCAAATTCATTCCCTACAACCTAGAATATCCAAAATCAAATTTCTTGAGTGCGGTTACTGTTCATGTTACTGTTCACCGAAGCAAGAATCCATGATCTAGGTAATCAAATGATGTTTTCTACTTATAAAAATTGGCATAGAAGTAGTACAATAAGTCCTTAACATGATTCTATGCCCAGAATTTTCATAAAACAGCAAAAAGACCAAAAATTTGAGAATTTACCTTGCTGCTACAGTAAATCGCAGAGCAGAATTTTTTAGCTGAAAAATCAATGGATTGCTTCAAACTTCCTAGGGGTTTTGCAGTAGATTTTCAGCCTTAACATAAGGGACTTGAGTGGCTGAAAATTTGGATGAAGATGGCACACAAAATGGAAGGAAATGGTAGGGTTTTGGGTGAGGAGAAAGATGCACGTTTTTGCTGGAAAATATTCTCCAACTTCTGGTGCAGCAGCTCATACATTAAAATAATAGGAGGGGTATGGTTGTCATTTCCTAATTAGATAAGGTCAATTTAATATTTTTCTAAGATAAAAAGGGGGTAATTAGGTAATTGTCTTTATAATAAATGAATAAAAAAAATGGAATATTACAGATAACATGATTTGGTGCCTAAATCATGCAAATTTATTCTGGATGAACAGTATCCCATGAACAGTATTATGCCTGCATGAACAGTACATGAACAGTTCTGCACAATGAATTTTTGGATTTCGAAATAGCTAAGTTGAAGAGCATAATTTGGAGTTGTTGGTGATCAATTTTATTTGGAAAAAGGCGAGAAGAAGTTAGTCCAATTGAAGCTTCAAATTGGTGAGTAAATCACATAAATTATGGCATGGAGAAAAGAATTATAATTTATCTCTAAATTTATAAATTGTATGATATGATTATGTAATATAAATTTATGGCAATTTTCGTATGTCGAGATTGTGATTTGGGTAATGTTTGATATTTGGATAGTATGTCATTAAAATATATGAATGTGTGATAAGTGAATTGAGATAGGTAGGTAGTAGACATGTTAGGAATGGTGAAAGTAAGATTTGTTAGGATTGTTTAAGGATCGACTAGTGATGAAAAAATGTCATAAGAGGAAGATGTGAGCATATTAGGTTTACTTGAGGATAGGTAAGACAAAATTAGGTTAGCAATCCCAATTTGTTGGAAATGATTAATGGAGGAAATTTTGGAGAAAGTTGGGCATTAAACTATTCATAATTTAAAATAGTGAGTTTGGACACCGAACTGAATAATACATTTTTAGGTGAAAGAAACAGACGTTTGATGGTCTTAAGGTGCTTTGAAGAATGTAATAAAGTGAATTAGTGGTGTTGAAATTCTTGAGAAATAAAATATGGGAAGTAGGATTACCATGTTAAATTGAGTTTATTTTTAGGATATGAATTATGTCGAAATTGGAAAGTTATGTGTGAATAATTGTTGAGAAAAGTCTTAGAATGAACGGACTAGTTAAACGAAGTTGATAGGAACTAGAATGATATGCTTTTAGAAATAAAAGTAAGAAAGGCTTGAGATTAATGGGAGGATGTTGACATGTGAGAATCAAAGATGATTTGATAGAAGTCTGGAATAACAAAAGTTGGATACCCTATATGGATGTGTATATATTCTTTTATGTCTATGGTTCTTAATTATATCGACTTGTGGATATAAATATGCAAATTTGAGAATAGTTCAGAAATTAGTGAAAATGATCCATAATGATTTGAGAATTTATTAGGATAAGCCATATATGTATAATCTATTGGGTATATTTTATCCCAAGAGTGTTCTAACCGAAAAATTTAATATGATGATCTTCCGTAATATGTGATGCTTATATTATGAATACATATAAGTATGTGAATATTTATGTATAATAGCATCTCAAATAATATTTAATAATGGCAACTCTAATGGATATTAAAATAAGAAATAATGATACAAGAATATAAGGTTATATACAATGAAATGAGGTATGACTATCATATTGAAATTTCTTCATTCAAGTAAGCACATGGATATATATACATACATACACTTGAGAAAAATGAGTCAAAAGAAAAGGAATTAATGAAAGTGATATGACTAAAAGTGATGATTATTAAATTTGATACTCAGTGATGGTAAAGTATCCATTGAGGATATAATGAGTATGATTATATGATCACGATGGGTTATTATTAGATATTGATTAAAACATTAATTTATCTTAAAACTTGAAAACAAAGAAATAATTAAATAAGATTAATAATAATTACATTTGATTTTTTTTCAAAAACACTGTCAGCTAGCGGCAGAGATGGCTAACCTTGGTGAACCTTGTAACCTTAGCTAGCAAGAGAGTTGCTAGCCCCTTGTGTGAACGGGCACATGAAGATTGAAATGTGAATAAATGTGGAGTTGAGGTATGTCTTTTCCAATAGCCAATGGCAATTGGCCTGATTACTTATGATGAGCATGAGGTGATTTACCCGTTCTATTGTTATGTGCTTAGGACAGCCAACATATGGAAAGGTTAGGGAGTTGAGGAGAGCTCTTTCCAGCCTTATGATATGAATGACGAGAATATGATGATGTTACTCGTCCCATTACTATGTGCTTGGGATAAGACATGTATGTGGTGATTTACCCAACCTTGTTGTGTGCTTGGGTAAAAAAATGGTGATTTTCCCTTACCAGGCTGTGTGCTTGGGTATGTTGAAATGGTTCTAGATTAGAATCCTCTAAACTAAATAAAATATGATAAAGGTAATAATAATTAAAGAATAAAACTGAAAGATATTAATAAAAGAATAAATTTTATTAATATATAATAAAATAAAATAATTGTTTTACTTTAATTATATTTTTGAATATATATATATAACTTGAGTATTAATATATATATATATATATATACACACACACACACACACACACACACACACATAAATAATATATGATATTTTTATATAGCATAGGAGCATAATATTATAGTGACATAATTTTAGGAAAGATGATAAAGTGGATTTAGCCCATTTGTTATAGCGTGTGCAAAAGTTTGCATGTAAAAATGTTCAAGTGTCTACTTTAAAGAAGAACAATAAAGGAAAGTGACTGAGAAATGTCAAGGAGTCCCTTAGAGACCTATATGTATATGATGGTGAAATTAAATAAGGGAAAGTAAGAGGTTGGGTTAAAACCATGGTAAATGAATGATCAAAAATATGAATTTGAAGTTTAAAAATATATTATTCATAACTTATTTCTAATGAGAATAAGTAAACAAAACAAGTAAGAATACTTTAAAATATTTATAAACTAAATCATAACTTAATATGTAAGATAATTTTTCTACATGATATAATTGTGTTATTTACTCACTGAGTCGCAAGACTCACCCCAATTTTTTAAATGCCTCTAGATAAGGTAAAAATTGAAGGCATGCGCCGAAACAGTAGAATTTCTGAGGTAAGCCCAAAATTGTCCTGATGGGCTTAATTTCTTATTTTCTTATGTATTTGTACTCTAGAGTTGCTCCACATTATCACAGACAGGATCCTCATTTTCGATGCGTGAGAAAAAATGTAAAATGTATGTCTATAATAAGGAATAAAAAATATATTTGATATAGTTTTGAAGTTAGATCTTTATTTATGTTTTACATGTATTATTATCGAGTTTTAAATTCAGAATGCATCGATTAGACTTACGAAGTGGGAAAAAATCCTTATTTTGTACCGATCTCGTGCTCGGATAAAATTCGGGATCGAATAAAATTCGGGACGTGACACTCCAGACCCACCATTCCATCACCCTCAACTAAATATTGAACTTGTAGCCAACATTGCAGAACGATACATCTATGAAGACGGCACTATACCCAAGTAAATTTTAGTTGAATGGGCCTACCAACACTGTGAGGAGATTTTGGTAAGATCTCCAAACGACCCAAGCCCTTTACCCTTATCTCAGACTAATTGTCATGCCTGATTCTGGGATTCCAGAAAACTTGGGTTGTGATTGCTTTTAGAAAATATTTTCTATTTTTATTTTTTAAAATGTTTTCATTTTTCATTTTTTAAAAAAAAAATGATAATTTTTTATTTTCACGTTATTTTTATTTTGACCAGTTATCAAATGCTACTAAGTTTAAATACATCAATATTTTTTACATTTTATATTTTTATTTGTTTCTTTGAATTCATTACAAAAATGCCATCTCCTTTTGATAAAAAAAAAACAATGAAAACGCTGATTTATTGCTTTCAAAATTTTCATTAATGTAGCTCCATTTCCTCAAAATGAAAACAACAAAAGTTATCTAAACATACTTTTATATCTATTTTTTATTTTTAGTGAAAAAAATGGTAAAACCAAACACACAGAGCCTGCTTGCTCTGTAAAAACATTTTCTTTTTCAAATTTTCACGATGTAGAAACATGTTTGGTTTATAAAGTAAAAACATGATTTCAAAACATTGAAAAAATGAAAACATGCTTGGTTTTGAATTTTCAAGAAACTTAAAATTATGCACACAAATTTTCTCCAACAATCCTTGCAAGTACTACTCCAAGGTCTTTGCACAGCTTCGTTATCCTTAGCATAGTTCCATGATCATGCTGAAGGCTTTTGAACCACCCCCTCGAATCGCATTATATTTAATATGATATGCTTAAAACCTAGCTGCCTAGAGTCAAACCTTCATAAACACCCACATCTTTGCTGTAAAATCATCTGTCTAACCCAGCCTCTTTGAAAATCCTATTATCCAACGACTAGCTATGTCCCTCAAGATATACCTTCACATCCAACTTCACCCATTTCTCCCTTTAACATTGTAGCCTTGAACCATTTCTGTTTTTGCGTCGCTCTCCTCTGTCTTTCTACTCGTGAGCTATTGCTCTTTTGTCTGCGTTCTTCTGCTTCTGTTCTTCTACTTCGTTCTCTGCTTTAGCGTCTCCAGCTTCGCATTCTGCTTCCTCTTCTCGTCATTCCTCTCTCTGCTTCTACCGTGCGTCGCATTTTGCTCCTGTTGCTGCTCTATTTTCCCGAGCTTCTTTTTGTTTTTGCTTCTTCTTCCCGAGCTCCTCTGCATAAATGCTATTTGCTCTACCTCAATGCCAACTGCTCTGCTACGTCATTCAACTTCTACTTGTTCGTCCCTGCGTTGGCATCCTATATAACGGGTCACTTTTGCACTCTACATGCACTTGGCATTTTCATCACAGCTAGCACCTTCAAAGGCTTCCACCCACTGCATGATGACCCCTTTGGGGTTAAGATCGAACAAAATCACTATTAAATATGGCTCATTTCCATAGGCGCCAACCCTAAATGTATGACCACTTGCGGTTCCCATCCTCTCCAAAATCACCCATCAATTTCTTCTTGAGCTAGTCGTTTACTTCCCACAAGAAGAAGTCAACACGGTACTCTGGTCTAAGCAACGTCATCCAGATGCCACTGGCTAGTTTACAGTCCCACAAAACATGCCACTATGCATAGAACCGTGTGCTTCATGAGCTCTGTGCTTCGACGGCTCTACATTTGCGTGCTCCGTCAGTGGTGTTAGCTCTCCATCACTAGCAGCCGTTGATATCGACTTCGTCACACCATATTGTTTCACTGCTGCTTGAGAAGACTGCGACGAATCTCTCAATCCTCTAGAACTAACCATGTCTTCGGTACCTTAGCCCATCTTAATCCTCCAGAACTCCCCATCTCAACACTCCCAAGCAAGAACAGTAAATAATGAACCCAGCAAATTAACGAAAGAATATATATATATATATATATATATATATATATATATATATATATATATATATATATATATATATATTAGCTTTAATAATTACAAAATAGTTACGCGATTTCATTTTATGTATTCAGTTTTCCACAATTTGAGAAGGAAATGATGAAAAATCCTTTCAAAAAATTTAACCAAACATGTTTTCAAACCCATTTTCTGTTTCCAATGAAAATGATAACAGAAAATGAGGTAATCAAATAGGTTCTTGGTTTTTCAGAATTCTCGATTTTAAAGGCCCACATTGTCATAAATTGCATTTCCAAGGGCCAATTTTTCGAAACTAGCCAATATGATCCTTTTCTTTACAAAAATAAGAAACAAAAAAGAATGAGAGTGAAGCAAATGAGTAAAGTGAAATTCTTAAAAATAAAATCAACTCGTCCAACGTAGGTTTCATTTTACATGTTTTTTTTTATCACGAAAAAAAATTCCTTAGATAAAATTCAATTAACAAACATGTATTTTTCTACCACATTCAAACTACATGGCCTTTGATCCCTGTAAAGGGTACGTAGGCTTTAGGTTTTCCTTAATCAAGTCTAAACTTGTACTTCATATTTTGAATTTTCCCACCACCATCTCCATAGACCCTAGCAGAGCACCACTTTCGTTTGATTTGGTAGCAACCCCCTCACCCTTTTTTTCTTCCTCATGTTTTATTCTTCTCTTGGAAGAATTTTTTCTTCCTTTCTGGAAGTGTTCTTTTCTTCGTAGGAGTTGTGGTTCTTAGAATATTATCTTGAAGATTGACAACTTATCTCTCCAGATCTATAACATGTTCTCCACATCAAGAAAGAAGGACGCTTTTAAGGAGACAATCCTTAGAAAAGGTTGACGAGTGGGTTGCCTACATATGAATTTCTTCTTGTATTCTTCTCTATTTTTGAAGTTGTAATGCCACTAGAAGGTTCCCTTTTAGTGATGATCTTTATAGGTTGCCACTAAATAGTTAACTTTGAGTGGTGACCTTGTTGAAGTCACCATTGAAAGGTTATAAGATGTCACGACCCAAAAATAGGAGTACGTAACCAGCACGGGTTTTGAGAATAATCTCATTCCATAAGCCTCTAGTATGATACATATAAATGATTTTTTCATAAATAGTATAGATTGTAACCAAACACATAATCACATTTATTTGAGAGCTTAATTATCTAATACTGTATAATTTTAATTATCTCAAATATACATAAATACTCTGCAAATGGAAGCTGAGATCTTGCGTGTGATATATGGAGCAACTATAGAGTACAAGTACAATATAAATCAAAGTCTAAGAGCCTTGAAAACAAAGTAGGTTCACCCAGAGATCATGTTATCTAGCTGGTCAACTATCTGAAAAAAATTGTAGAAATATCGTGCAGTGAGTTTGACAACTCAGTGAGCAAATATAGTTTACTATAACTGAAACAGAACAGACCATTTGCACGAGTTTTCATAAATAGAAATTATGTTAGAATATAACATTATCTAAATCAATGTATATAACAACAAACTAAAGCTTTAAAGAAGGTGAATTTTGTTAAAAGAAAGTCTAAAATCTTAAGATTTAGTATAATAAACAATAATTTCAAAATCAGATAAGGAAATAGGAAGATAACTCTTTATAAAAAATGTTAAGAGGAGAACTCAAAGTAGATCCATAATTATAATTTTTATACCCAAGCACAAAGCCTGGTAAGGGTAATCACCATATACATTGTTTTATCCCAAGCACATAGCAATGTGACGGGTAAATCACCATATTCTTATAATTCATATCATAAGTTTGGGAGGAGCTTTCCTCAACTCCCTAACCTTTTCATATGTTGACTGTCCTAAGCACACAACAATAGGATGGGTAAATTATCACATTTTCATCATAGGTAACGAGGCCAAATGCCACTGGCTATTGGAGGAGACATATCTCAACTCCATACTTATTCACAATTCAAATCCTCATGTGCCCTTTCACACAAGGGGCTAACAACTTTCTTGCTAGCTAAGGTTTCATGGTGCACCAATGCTAGCTATCTCTATCGCTAGCTAATAGTGTTTCTATTAATGATTCCTCCAAAATAAACTAATTTAATAAATCAAAAATATAAACTGAAAGGAAAATTGAAAATTATGAGGTTAAAATTTTTTTTATGACAAAATATATCCCTCCCTTCCAAGATATTTCTCAGACAGAGTTCCGACATAGAAATTCAATCTCCAAAATCAGAAATACAACATTTTCATTCCAGTCCAGATAAACTATGACATTCAGTCCCAAAAACACATTCAAACATAAATTCAATTTCAATTTCACCATATTCATGAAATAATGAGGTATCAGTATAACATAAATCATATGAACAATTTAAGAAATAATACAACTATAAAATTAAATAAAGTGTAAAATAACACCATATGTTCATCACAAACTCAGGAGGGATTATTAGAGGTCTGTTCTGCTTGTCCTCAAGCTTCTAAGAATATAAATCAATATAAATATGAAATTCAATTTATGCTATACACAATTAAAACTTTATTTTAAAATGCATGGGCATGAAGGAGAATTTTAAAATGTGTTATAGTAAATTATATTCACTCACAGGGTAAGGGCCCCAGATTGGACAGCCCCAAAATCCATGTTTCCCATCTAAATTTGATCAATTAGACATTAAAAATGAGTTCGAAGGGTCCAAAAACCTAAAAAAAATGACCCCGGGAGATGGTCAACGCTGGTATTGTTCACGGCCAGAACACTGTTCACGCACGGCTGAAATCACTATTCACGCGCAGAATACTGTTTACGAGTACTGTTCGGAACTATTCACAGTTACTGCTTGCCGAAGTAAATTTTGTAAAATTAAAGCACCAAATCACATTTTCTGACTGTAAAATTTATCCTGCAACTAATACTCTACATCCTTAACAAAACCCCTAAGTTGAAATCTTGAAAAACCATTAAAAAAAATCCAGCATTTTAAAAAATTTACCTTTAAGTTACTATTCACGAAATTCTGGTGAACCTCTGGCGAAAATGATCGGTGGGTTTTGAAGCTCTCGTCACCATGAGTCCAACGATACTTCCGATATCTCGATTGGATGTATAGAATGAGAGAAATCTTAGAGAGAAATTTCAAAAAAAATTTAGAGAGAGAGAAAAAAATTTTCTTCTCTGCTGCTTCTTCGCGTCCGTCCGTTCCTTCCCCACCTTTTTTTTAATATTATTATGATTATTATTTAATAATTAAATAATAGGATTTCTTTTATATAAATTCCATTTTTCATCCTAAAATATTCCAAAAATTTCTAAAAATTTACATTCTCATAAACATTTAGTTAAACTCTTAAATCATAATTTTTCTTGATAAAAAATTGTAATAAACAAATCTCAAAATAAATATCTTTATGCATAATAAAAGAAAGAATATTTCTAAAAATACAACAAAAATTTATTAAAAGCTAATATAATTATTTTGAGCAAAAAAATAATTATTTTAAATAAAAATATACTTCTTTTTAGCAAAACATAATCATT
The DNA here is from genome assembly GCA_037074535.1 of Gleditsia sinensis. Taxonomy (NCBI): domain Eukaryota; kingdom Viridiplantae; phylum Streptophyta; class Magnoliopsida; order Fabales; family Fabaceae; genus Gleditsia; species Gleditsia sinensis. The sequence goes on along the minus strand of CM073469.1, from coordinate 15,267,540 downwards.
TAGAATAAAAATATATATTTTTTTAGTAAAACATTATTATTTAAAAATAAAAATTTTGGGATATTACATTTTTCCCCCCTTAAGAAATTCGGTCCCTGAATTTTAGCCTATCCTACCACATGTAGGGAATGAAGTCAAGACATAATTCAAAGTTACCAATCTTATTACTCAAATAATTAGGGATATCTTTCATCCATAAGTTTTTCACTTGTCGATCAATAATAAACATCGATGTTACCCATAGTTAAGCTAAATTTTTGTCCAATTAAATTTCTTGGAATTAGGTAATATAAGAAGAATCTAATAAGTAGTTCCGTAGCATTGATGCAAGAAAGTCTATATCCACATTACTCAATCCTGATATCAAGGCTAGGCAATGTATTACTTTGCCTACTTCGTTCAAGTTTTCAAAAAAAAAAAAATATATGTGGTCACCAACTGATAATTTCTAGTGCTCAACATTCATGGTCCTTATAAACTTTTGGCCTGTACTGAGTTGCTTATATTTTTTTTCTAATCAATTTCATCTCCATAATTGCAAATAAATACTAACCTTATCACTCAAAAATATGTATTTGACGCGCATATTATTCTCTCTTTCATAAGTAGCCTCCTCTGAAAAGTGATTCTACTACATGACTTTTATCGTGGTATTTCTTTTGAACATTTTTTTCTATCTACTATAGTCACTGATTTTTGTTTTCCTCATATGACAAATCTTTGTCTAACTGAATTTCTCGACATTGAATAACATGTGTTGGGCCTAGTAGTTACTTTCGTAGTATAGACACGTGAAAGATGGGATGAATATTACTCAATTCAGATAGCAAAGCCCAACGGTAAGCTACTGGGCCGATCCTATATACTGTGGATCTAACTTTACTCAACTTACTAACTTATTAGGAGATCTATACTATTTTATATATATAACCTCAAATGGTGCCATTTGTATATTGGCCTGATAACCACGGATATGAGCAAATTCAATGAAGGAAAAATAATTTCTCCTTTCTCAACAATTATTCACACATAAATTTTCAATCTCAACATAATTCAAATCCTAGATACTAAACTCATCTTCGCATGGTATAATCCCTTAATTCAAGTACCTTGATCCTTTCATTATTTTCAGACGTAGTTCTCAAAATATTCTCCATATTTTCAAATTAAGAGTTCAAAGATTAATTTAAATCATACTTCCCATATTTTATTCCTCAAGAACTTCAACACCACTAATTCTCTTGATTACAGTCGTCAAAATACCATAAGGTCATCATCTGTTTATGTCTTTCAAACTTTTCATTACTTTACCTACTAACCACTTGGACACCATAATAACCGAGTTTCAAAGAAAAGAAATTATCTTTCCTTGCAATGAGAGAAAAGAACCTTGCATTTAATGCCAACCATTAATGAGGGAGAATGCAGTGAAACAAACGAAAAGCATAATAGAGAATGGTTCCAAAATAGAAAGTCAAAAATTTGGACAAAGCATTGAAAAACATTAAAATCGGTGGCCGTAATTCTTGAAAATCTGTAAAAAAAAAAAATCTATCTACGATTTCGGCAAAAATTGGTGGTCACAAATTTTGAATATATGTGTCAGAAACTACTTTAAAGCTGTTGATATTCAGTGAAAAAGAAACATTTCCGAACTTATAAAAGTCTGTGAAAAATAAAGAATACGTACTTAACTGGTAGGATGCAGTTGATTGCTTCAGAATAGATGTAATCAATCAACTGTAAAATAACCAGTCTAAATTAAAATTTCTCAAAATAGCTAGTCAACTTAATAATACTGATAGTCGACTGGCAAAAACATTGAGAAAACAAAATAAATCATTTGATTGTTCCTCTTCAACAATTAATTGGTTTGCATTTTCACTCTTTTTTTTTTTTTACAATGACGGCTATCACCTACAACCTTTCTACAAGAATCAAGACATCAATGCTTCATCAAAGACAACAAGAAAAAGACAGATTTCTGGTGATATCTTATCTTATACTCTTTATGTGCTTAATATGGGTCACAGTCATAACTACTGTACATATATATGCTTGCCGTCATTTTTTTGAAATTTTTTTTACCTTTAATTTAGCTGATATCCACCAATCACTCACATAGCTGTTCTAATAATACTCGGCCTATTTGCATAACTATTATAAATATGCCCTTCTCTGAGTTCTATAAATACTTACATTAGTAGTTTTGTCTATACTCAAAGTTAAGGTGATAGAAATTATGGAGGGAACCGCATTCCGTCAGTTTCGAAATATTTGTGTCTTTTGTAGTTCCAGTCCTGGAAAAGATGGGGAGTATGTTAAAGCAGCACAAAATCTGGGTATGGTGCTGGCTAGGAGAAGAATTCATTTAGTGTATGGTGGAGGTAACCGTGGGTTTATGGGATGTGTGGCTACCGCTGCACATGTAGGAGGATGCCAAGTTCTAGGTATTATTCCTACAGCTCTAGCTGCATCCAGCATCATAGGGAAGACAATTGGGGAAGAATATAGAGTAGCTTCTATGCATGAACGCATGGCTAGAATGATGAGCAATGCTGACACCTTCATTGCCTTACCAGGTGGTTTTGGTACTTTAGAGGAGATTTTTCAAATAGTCTCTTGGGCACAACTGAATATGCATCACAAACCGATAGGTTTGTTAAATGTTAATCACTTCTTTGATGGTCTGTTGTCTTTTCTAGATTAAGCTGTGGAACAAAGGTTTATTCCACACTCAGCACGACGAATTCTCATCTCGGCTTCAAATGCTGAGGAGTTGATTGATGCCTTACAAGCATATGTTCATGTACCTGATCCAACTATTGCTCAAATAGAATGGACGGCAGACAACCGCAGGAAGCGCAAATTAGATTTGAATCTTCATCTGTAAATGTAGTAGAACGTAGCCATTGTTGTTCTACTTTTATTTTCTTAGGGTCTATTTAGATACCATCCTTACTAAACATACTCCTTTAGAGTTTGTAAAACTATCTTTAATTATGCTCCTTTAAACTCTTAGAATATTTTAGTGTATCGTCAATAATTATAATAACAAATTGATCCAGTAATGGCTTAAGTACTCTATTTATTAAGTCACTGAATAAAGCTTGGACATTTGTCAAACTAAATGACATAACCAAAAATTCATAATGTCCATAATGAGTCCTAAAAGAAATTTTTTCGAATATCCTCTTCCCTTATCCTCAATTCATGATACTTATATCCCAAATCAAGTTTTTTTTTGAAAAAAAATACTGAGCACCTTATAACTGGTTAAACAGATACGAGGTAATGGATTTTTTTTATTCCACATTGTTACCTTATTCAACTGTCTATAATCTATGCATAGTCATAGTGATCCATCCTTCATTTCCACAAATAGGTCTAGAGCACCTCAAGGAGAGTACTAGAGAGTATAAATCATTTGTCTCACAAGTCTTGTAACTATTTTTTTTAAGTTTAGTCAATATCATTCTATAAGGGGGTATAGACAGACACTGGTTAGGTTCCAAGAAGTAAATCAATACCAAATTTTATTTTACGTTTCGAGGTAATCTTGGCAATTCCACAAGAATTACATCAGAAAATTCTTTGACCACTATAACTTGATTTACACTGGCATACGTTATATCAATATCTCTCACCACTGTCAAATATCCTTGGCACCTTTTTATAATCACTTATGGGCTGTTAAAATAGAGATTAGATTATTGGATATCTCACTATGGTCTCTCTGTATCAAGAAAGAAAATTCTTCAAGAATATTGAATTTAATCACCTTAAAGTGACATTCCGAAATGGCATGGCTTGATACTACGAACTTTAGCAATGTTGGAATAGAAAGGAAAGCGAAACCCTATAGAATCCTTCAGTAGCACCAGAAGTATAAATATGTCTGGCTCATACCCATACTAAAGGTCCTACTAAAGAATCCTTTGTTGCGATATTCACAGGAAAATCTAATGCTCTGATACCAACTTTGTCACGACCCAAAAATAGGAGTATGTAACTGGCACGGATTTTGATAATAATCTCATCCCGTAAGCCTCTAGTATGATACATATAAATTATTTTCTCATAAATAGTATAGATTGTAACCAAACACATAATCACATTCATTGGAGAGCTTAATTATCTAATACTGTATAATTTCAATTATCTCAAATATACATAAATACTCTGCAAATGGAAGCTGAGATCCTGCCTGTGATATATGGAGCAACTATAGAGTACAAATACAATATAAATCAAAGTATACAATCCTTGAAAACAAAGTAGGCTCACCCAGAGATCATGTCATCTAGCTGGTCAACTATCTGAAAAAAAATTGTAGAAATATCGTGTAGTGAGTTTGACAACTCAGTGAGCAAATATAGTTTACTAACTGAAACAGAACAGACCATTCGTACGAGTTTTCATAAATAGAAATTATGTTAGAATATAACATTATCTAAATCAATGTATATAAAAACAAACTAAAACTTTAAAGAAGGTAAATTTTGTTAAAAGAAAGTCTAAAATCTTAAGATTTAGTATAATAAACAATAATTTCAAAATCAGATAAGGAAATAGGAAGATAACTCTTTATAAAAAAAATGTTTAGAGGAGGACTCCAAGTAGATCCATAATTATAATTTTTATACCCAAGCACAAAGCCTGGTAAGGGTAACCACCATATACATTGTTTTATCCTAAACACATAGCAATGAGACGGATAAATCAACATATTCTCATAATTCATACCATAAGTTTGGGAGGAGCTTTCCTCAACTCCCTAACCTTTTCATATGTTGACTGTCCCAAGATAACAGCAATAGAACAGGTAAATTATCACATTTTCATCATAGGTAACCAGGCCAAATGCCACTGGCTATTGGAGGAGACATATCTCAACTCCTTACTTATTCATAATTCAAATCCTCATGTGCCCTTTCGCACAATGGGCTAGCAACTTTCTTGCTAGCTAGGGTTTCATGGTGCACCAACGCTAACTATCTATGTCGCTAGCTAACAGTATTTCTATCAATGATTCCTCCAAAATAAACTAGTTTAATAAACCAAAAATATAAACTGAAAGGAAAATTGAAAATTATGAGGTTAAAATTCTTTTTTAAGACAAAATATATCCCTCCTGTCACGCCTCTAATTTTAAGGCACGTGAAACACGTATATCATGAACATATATTTTCCATAAACATAAATATCTCAATCCTTTATCAAGGAAACAGATACATATAAATTTTCCCATACATATACCATACACAAATCAAGTACATATACATCAGAGTACAGTAGAAACAAGGATTATGCCTGTGACGTTCATAGCAACTCTAGAGTACAAATATATTACAATATAAAACATTGAGAGCCTAGAAACAATGTAGGCTCACCACTGGAGTACGACCCCTAGTCGATCACGTGGCTGTTGGACCAAACTCTATGTCTTTATCTGAAAAATAAATCCACATCGTGTAGTGAGTTTTACAACTCAGTGAGCAGATAATACCTCCTAAGATCTCTCAGGTCAACATATGGATGTACTCGTCTAATAAAAATTAAGTATTCATAAATTACATTTCAGAAGTACATCCATATGGGACCCGCATTTGCAAATATTCTCTATACAAAAATCATAATCAGGTCTTTCAAACCATAAGTGGTACTGTATAAACAATGCTCATGTCAAGTTCATATTCATTTTCAATATTGTAAAATCATTAATCAAAATATGTTATGCATCAAAACATGTCTCATAAAATATTCGGAGGATCCCATATCAGAACCACCATACCAGAGTTTGACTCCTTCCGTACTTTGGTGGTATAGGATTTGCCTAAACTCAGTATCCCGCTTAGGTTTGCCCTACTACCATTCAAGAGGACACGCGAAGGGACTCTGTATGGGTCTTTCCCAAGCACACAGTAAGGGAAGCAAATAACATCTCATATAACTGGCATCTCGCCCATATATATGAGGCATTCCGCTCTCCTTCACATATAATCTCCCGTGTGTTGGCCCTCACACGAGGCTAGAACCACCTCCCTTGCTAGCTGAGGCAATCAAGGTGTGCACCAGGGCTAACATCACCTGCTGTTAGCAAACAATGTTTCCAATATGATTCCTCCACAGAAAAATACCATATGTACGTATGCCATATAATCCAGTATAAAATTCTCAATATAAAACAGACTTTCATTCTCAGTATATTTCATCTATCAAAACTTCCCAATTAGGGGAATCATATACACATGCCTATATTCGAGGCAAAAATCTCACTGTATAAATCAACAACATATGCATAACATATTTCCATTGTCATATAATAAGAAATGCATTTAGAAATAACGTATTCACAGCATTTCAAAATCTATTTCAAAAATCAAACTATTCTTGAACTAGATATCATTTCTCAACCATTTCAAATATTCATAATCATTTCAAGAACATATGAAAATATAAATAACATGTAATCATACCCATTTATCCATGTAAAGTTCAAGAAGAGTAAAAACAAGCCAAAAGAAGAATTATCTACTCACAGGTAAGGGCTCCAGATTGGACAGCCTTAAAATCCTCGTTTCTGGTCTGAATTCAGTAAAACAAACTCCAAAATCAAGTCCGGAAGATCCAAAAACTTGAAAAATAACTTCGGGAGTTAGTCACTATTCATCGTCAGAAAACACTATTCACCACCACTATTCATCGCCAAAAAATACTATTCACCGTCACAAAAATTTTACCGAATCAACGAAACAAATTCATATCCTAATGTTTATCTAGTTTCTGAATCCATCTACGGAGTCAAATTTCTAATTAGAAGTCTCTAAGTAAGGTTTTTCAGAACTTACCTTTTACCGAGATTTTCTACTTCAGATCTACGGCGATTCAACGGTTGATTTGAAAAACTGATCGGTCAAAACTGAAGTACTCTTCGTCTTGAATCCAGTAGCACCTTCAGTTTTGAGATCAGAAACCCATAGACACTCCAGATCGAGAGAAGAAAATTGAATGTACTATTCACTCCTCCTCTCCATTTTCAATTTTTTTGCAGACGATAACCTACGGTTTCCCCTTTTTATTTTGTCATTTGTTTTTTTTAATATAATCATAATTATTAAATAATTAATAATAGAATTTTCTTTTATATAAATTCATATAAATTCTGTTTTTCATCATAAAATATCCCAAAAATTTCTAAAAATTCCCATTCTCGTAAATCTTTAATTAAACTCTTAAATCATGATTTTTCTTGATAAAAATTGTAATAAAACACATTTCAAAACAAATATCTTTATTCATATTAAAAGAAAGAATATTTCTAAAAATACCATAAAAATTCATTAGAGGTTGGTATAATTATTTTAAGTAACACAATATTTCTTTTACTTAAAAGTCCTCTTACTTTTAACAAATCATAATCATTTCTACATAAATAAAAATATATTTACTTATAGCAAAATACTATCATTTAAAAATAAAATTATGCGCCAAAATGTTAATTCTCATATTCCTTTTATAATTCTTTAATTCATGTAATAAATAAATTTATTTCCACTGGCTCTTATCTTCATTTTCAAAATTCTCTCTATTATTCAAAATTTTCTTTCCTTTAGACTTTATTAAATTTACAGCTATTACATTCTTCCCCCCTTAAAGAAATTCGGTCCCCGAATTTCATCACCATAGTTGCAGATAAATACTAATCTCATTGTTCAAATAAACACAGATATCTAGCGCGTATATCCTCCTCTCTTTCTCCAGTAGTTTCCTCAGAAGAATGATTTTTCCATATCACTTTTACTGTAGTTATTTCTTTTGTCTGTAACTTCTTTATTTGTCTGACCACTATTGCTACTGGTTGTTCCTCATGGGTTAAATCTTCCTGTAACTAAATCTGTGGATAATGTATAACATGTACAGAATCCGGTAAATATTTCTGTAGCATAAACACATGAAAAACTGGATGGTCATTACCCAATTCATGTGGTAAAGCCAAACGATAAGCCATTGAACTGCTCCTATCAATAATTTCAAATGATCCTTTATACCGAGGGTGTAACTTCCCTTTCTTTTCAAATCTCATTACCTCTTTCATTGGTGAGTCCTTCAATAATATGTGGTCAACAACTAATAATTTCGAGTGCTCAACATTCATAGTCCTTATAAACTTTTGACTTGTATTGAGTTTTCAATATTCTTTTTCTAATCAATTTCACTTTATCAATGACATCTTATAATAAATCTAACTCAACTGAGTCATTTAACAGAACATTTGCAACACCTCTTACATAAGGCTTAAATCTTCTAATATCATTTTATTATAGACAAATTCTGTTAAGAAATCTCCTACCTATCTCAAAAACATATACTTGAAGCATGCTCTCCAAACTAGCATCATCAATTTAGATAATTCATATTCTATTTATTGCATGTTATTCCAAATTAGATTTCCAAAGTTTAACTTTTCTCAATTCACTCACATATTAAGAAACCTATAATGTTCATGTAAAACTTCAAATGATGCCATTGTATATTGGCATGATAATTACTGCTATGAGCAAGTTCAACTAAGGACAATTAATTTCTCCCAACTTCCACCACAATAAGATAAAGATACGTAAAGCATAACTTCTACTGTATGAACACATCATTTAATTTTAGTATCAGTCATACTATAATCTAATAAAGATCCTTAGATTTCCTGAATAACTCTCTTGAGATAATATATTCAATTCGTACTTACCAACATACCCGCCAATGAAAAATTTCACTTGTATCTTCTTTTTACCATTATACTAGTACCATTTTTTTTTATATCTCAGTATATCTTTATTACCTCGATTTATCCATATTTACAATCTATGGCTTCTTCTGAAATCTCTTTTTTCAACAATTATTCATACGTGAATTTCCAATCTCAACATGAGTCTCAATTTAGTAAGGTATAAATCCTTAGCACAAATATCTTAATCATTTACATTATTCTCGGAGATGATTCTCAAAATATTCTCCATGTTTCCAAATAAAATAAAAATTTGAGATTAACTTAAATCTTACTTTCCATACTTTACTCCTCAAAAACTTCAACACCGGTAATTCCTTTGATTATATTCATCAAAGCACCATTAGATCATCATCCATCTATTTTTTTCAAAATCTCTATTACTTTAATCTACTAATCAGTTGAACACCATAATAACTAAGTTCCAAAGATTAGAAATTAACCCTCCTTATAATAAGGAAAAAAAATCTTGCATTTAATGCCAAATATTAATGTAGGACACTGCAGTAGAAAATGCGAAACACGTAATAGAGCATGGTGCCAAAATAGGAAGTCAGAAGTTTGGACAAAACATTGACAGAAAATTAAAATCGATGGCCGTAATTATTGAAAATCTGTAAACAAAATCTAGCTGCTATTTCGGCGAAAATCGGTGGCCGCAAAATTTGAATATATGTGCCAAAATCAACATTAAATCTGTTCATATTCGGTGGAAAAATAGCACATGAAAAAAAAACACTTTTGTGCTTCTAAAACTCTGTGAAAATCAAGAAATACGTAGTTAATTGGTAGGATGCAATTGATTGCTTCAAAATAGTTATAATCAATGAACTGTAAAATAACCAGTCCAAATTAAAATTTCTCAAAATAGCTAGTCGACTTATAAACCAATAGTCGACTGGAAAGAATATTGAGAAAAACAAGATAGATCTTTTGATTGTCCCTCTTCAACAACTAACTGGTTTGCATTTTTCGATCTTTTCTCTTTACGTGCTTAATATGGGTCACAGTCATAACTACTGTATATATACATGCTTGCCGTCATTTTTGAAAATTTAATCTTCAATTTAGCTTATATCTATCAATCACTCACATAGTTGTTATATTTATGCCCGGCCTATTCACATAGCTATCGTATGTATATCCTTCTCTGAATTCTATAAATACACACGTTAATATCTTTACTTTCATACTCAAAGTTAAAGTGTGTATAGCTATGGAGGGAATCACATTTCGTCAGTTTCGAAATATTTGTGTCTTTTGTGGTTCCAGTCCTGGAAAGGATGGAGAATATGTGAAAGTAGCACAAAACCTAGGTATGGTGCTGGTCAGGAGAAAAATTCATCTAGTCTATGGTGGAGGTAACCGTGGGTTAATGGGATGTGTATCTACAGCTGTACATGTAGAAGGATGCCAAGTTCTAGGTATTATTCCTACAGCTCTAACTGCATCTAACATCGTAGGAAAGACAATTGGGGAAGAGTTTAGGGTTGCATCCATGCATGAGCGCATGACTAGAATGATGAGCAATGATGATGCCTTCATTGCCTTACCAGGGGGTTTTGGTACTTTAGAAGAAATTTTCCAAATAGTCTCTTGGGCACAACTAAATATGCATCACAAACCGATAGGTTTGTTAAATGTTAATCACTTCTTTGATGGTCTGTTATCTCTCCTTGATCATGCTGTGGAACAAAGTTTTATCCCACACTCAGCACGATGAATTCTCATCTCAGCTTCAGATGCTGAGGAGTTGATTGATGCTTTACAAGTATATGTTCATATACCTGATCCAATCACAGCTCAAATAGAATGGACATCAGACCATAGCAGAAAGAGCAAATTGGACTTGGATCTTCATCTGTAACTGTAGCAAGGTGTGGACATTGCTATACCACCTTTACTTTCTTAGGGTTATCTTAGATACCATCTTGCTAGCCACATACCTTAAGAAAGTACTATTACTAAGTCAAAATTCATATTTTGAGAACTTAGCATATAGCTGATACTCCCTTAGAGTTTGTAATACTATCTTTAAATATTGCTTATGATCCTCTGCACTCTTGAAATATTCTAGTATATTATCAATAATTATAATAACAAATTAATCTAGGGATGGCTTCAATACTCTTTTTTTTTATCAAGTCCATGAATGCAACTGGACATTTGTCAGACTAAATGACATCACCAAGAACTCATAATACCATAATTAGTCCTAAAAGAAATTTTTTGAATATCATCTTCTCTTATCCTCAATTGATGAGATCCATATATCAAATCAATTCAATTTTTTTTTAAAATGTTGAGCACCTTGTAGCTGGTCAAACATATCATCTATATGAGGTAATGAGTATTTATTCCACATTGTCACTTTATTCAATTGTCTATAATCTATGCATAGTCATAGTGATCCATATTTCTTTTTCACAGATAAAATTGAAGCACTCCAAGTAATAGTACTAGGGTATATAAATCCTTAGTCTAACAAGTGTTACAACTTATCCTCCAATTCTTTGAGTTTAGTCGATGCCATTCTATATAGAAGTATAGACACTGGTTGGGTTTTAGGAAGTAAATCAATACCAAATTATATTTTACGTTTCGAGGTAATCCTAGCAATTCCTCAGGAATTACATCAGAAAATTCTTTAACTACTGGAACGTATACTTTATATCAACATCTCTTACCACTGTCAAATATCCTTAGCATCGTTTTGTAATAACTTATAGGTTGCTAAAGCAAAGATTAGATTACTGGATACTTCACTATAATCTCTTTGTATCAAGAAAGAAAATTTCCCAAGAATATTGAATTTAATCACCCTATAGTGACATTTCAAAATGACATGACATAATGCCAACAAATTCATTCTCAATATCACATCACAGTCTACCATATCTAGACAACCGGGTACAACGGATGTCACATTCAGAAACCATCATATTTGGTATCTATCTCAATTTCTTAAATTCTTTAAGACGCAAATCTCTTTCACTTTCAAGCTACATTTGATCCATATATACTTCTTAAGATGTCACAATATTCAATCTATCTTATACTATAAACTTTAACAACTTGGAATAGAAAATAATTTGAAACCCTATAGAATCCCTCAACAGCACCTGAAGTATAAATATGTCCGGCTCATATCGATACTAAAGGTCCTACTAAAGAATCCTTTGCTCTGATTGTCACAGGGAAATCTAATGCTCTGATACCAACTTGTCACGCTCCTAATTTTAGGGCACGTGAAACACGTATATCATGAACATATATTTTCCATAAACATAAATATCTCAATCCTTTATCAAGGAAACAGATACATATAGATTTTCTCATACAGATACCATATACAAATCAAGTACATATACATCAGAGTACAGCAGAAACAAGGATCATGCCTGTGATGTTCATAGCAACTCTAGAGTACAAATATATTACAATATAAAAGATTGAGAGCCTAGAAACAATGTAGGCTCACCACTGGAGTACGACCCCTAGTCGATCATGTGGCTGTTGGACCAAACTCTATGTCTTTATCTGAAAAATAAATCCACATCGTGTAGTGAGTTTTACAACTCAGTGAGCAGATAATACCTCTTAAGACCTCTCAGGTCAACATATGGATGTACTCGTCTAATAAAAATTAAGTATTCATAAATTACATTTCAAAAGTACATCCACATGGGACCCGCATTTGCAAATATTCTCTATTCAAAAATCATAATCAAGTCTTTCAAACCATAAGCGGTACTGTATAAACAATGCTCATGTCAAGTTTATATTCGTTTTCCATACTGTAAAATCATTAATCAAAATATGTTATGCATCAAAACATGTCTCATAAAATATTCGGAGGATCCCATATCAGAACCACCATACCAGAGTTTGACCCCTTCCATACTTTGGTGGTATAGGATTTGCCTAAACTCAGCATCCCGCTGAGATTTTCCCTACTACCATTCAAGAGGACACGCGAAGGGACTCTGTATGGGTCTTTCCCAAGCACACAGCAAGGGAAGCAAATAACATCTCATATAACTGGCATCTTGCCATCATATAACTGGCATCTCGCCCATATATAGGAGGCATTCCGCTCTCCTTCACATATAATCTCCCGTGTGTTGGCCCTCACACGAGACTAGCACCACCTCCCCTGCTAGCTGAGGCAATCAAGGTGCGCACTAGGGCCAACATCACCTGCTGTTAGCAGACAGTGTTTCTAATATGATTCCTCCACAGAAAAATACTATATGTACGTATGCCATATAATCCAGTATAAAATTCTCAATATAAGACAGACTTTCAGTCTCAGTATATTTCCTCTATCAAAACTTCCCAATTAGGGGAATCATATACACATGCCTATATTCGAGGCAAAAATCTCACTGTATAAATCAACAACATATGTATAACATATTTCCATTGTCATATAATAAGAAATGCATTTAGAAATAACGTATTCACAGCATTTCAAAATCTATTTCAAAAATCATACTCTTTTTGAACTAGATATCATTTCTCAACCATTTCAAATATTCATAATCATTTCAAGAACATATGAAAATATAAATAACATGTAATCATACCCATTTATCCATGTAAAGTTCAAGAAGAGTAAAAACAAGTCAAAGGAAAAATTATCTACTCACAGGTAAGGCTCCAGATTGGACAGCCTTAAAATCCTCGTTTCTAGTCTGAATTCGATAAAACAAACTCTAAAATCGAGTCCGGAAGGTCCAAAAACTTGAAAAATGACTTCGGGAGTTTAGTCACTATTCATCGTCAGAAAACACTATTCACCGCTACTATTTATTGTCGGAAAATACTATTCACCATCACAAAAATTTTACCGAATCAACGAAACAAATTCATATCCTAATGTTTATCTAATTTCTGAATCCATCTACGGAGTCAGATTTCTAATTAGAAGTCTCTAAGTAAGGTTTTTCAGAACTTACCTTTTACCGAGATTTTCTACTTCAGATCTACGACGATTCAATGGTTGATTTGAAAAACTGATCAGTCAAAACTGAAGTACTCTTCGTCCTGAATCCAGTAGCACCTTCAGTTTTGAGATCAGAAACCCATAGACACTCCAGATCGAGAGAAGAAAATTGAAGGTACTATTCACTCCTCCTCTTTGTTTTCAATTTTTTTGCAGACGATAACCTACGGTTTCCCCTTTTTATTTTGTCATTTGTTTTTTTTAATATAATAATAATTATTAAATAATTAATAATAGAATTTTATTTTATATAAATTCATATAAATTCCGTTTTTCATCATAAAATATCCCAAAAATTTCTAAAAATTTCCATTCTCGTAAATCTTTAGTTAAACTCTTAAATCATGCTTTTTCTTGATAAAAACCATAATAAAACAAATTTCAAAACAAATATCTTTATTCATATTAAAAGATAGAATATTTCTAAAAATACCATAAAAATTCATTAGAGGCCGGTATAATTATTTTAAGCAACACAATATTTCTTTTACTTAAAAGTCCTCTTACTTTTAACAAATCATAATCATTTCTACATAAATAAAAATATATTTACTTATAGCAAAATACTATCATTTAAATATAAAATTACGCGCCAAAACGTAAATTCTCATATTCCTTTTATAATTCTTTAATTCATGTAATAAATAAATTTATTTCCACTGGCTCTTATCTCCATTTTCAAAATTCTCTCTATTATTTAAAATTTTCTTTACTTTGGACTTTATTAAATTTACGGTTATTACACCTCCCTTCCAAGATATTCCTCGGACAGAGTTCCGGCATAGAAATTCATTCTCCAAAATCAGAAATACAACATTTTCATTCCAGTCCAGATAAACCATGACATTTAGTTCCAAAAACACATTCAAACATAAATTCAATTTCAATTTCACCATATTCATGAAATAATGAGGTATCAGTATAACATAAATCATATGAACAATTTAAGAAATAATACAACTATAAAATTCAATAATGTGTAAAATAACATCATATGTTTATCACAAACTCAGGAGGAATTATTAGAGATCTGTTATGCTTGTCCAAAAGCTTCTAAGAATATAAATCAATATAAATATGAAATTCAATTTATGCTATACACAATTAAAACTTTGTTTTAAAATGCATGGGCATGAAGGAGAATTTTAAAATGCGTTATAGTAAATTATATTCACTCACAAGGTAAGGGCCCCAGATTGGACAGTCCCAAAATCCACGTTTCCATCTGAATTTGATCAATTAGACTTTAAAAATGAGTTCGGAAGGTCCAAAAACCTAAAAAAAATGACCCCGGGAGCATGGTCAACGTTGGCCTGTTCACGGCTGGAAACACAGTTCATGCGCGGCTGAATCACTATTCACACGCAGACTATTCATGAGTACTGTTTGAACTATTCACAGTTACTGTTTACCGAAATAAATTTTGCAAAATTAAAGCACCAAATCACATTTTCTGACCGTAAAATTTATCCTACAACTAATACTCTACATCCTTAACAAAACCACTAATTTGAAAGCTTGAAAAACCATCAAAAATTCAGCATTTTAAAAAATTTACCTTTAAGTTACTATTCATGAAATTCCGGCGAACCTCCGGCAAAAATAATCGATGGATTTTGAAGCTCTCATCGCCATGAGTCCAACGGTACTTCCGGTATCTCGATTGGATGTATAGAATGAGAGAAATCTTAGAGAGAAGTTTAAAAAAAAATTAGAGAGAGAGAGAGACAAATTTTTTCTTCTTCTCTGCTGCTGCTTCTTCGCGTCCGTCCCATTCCTTCCCCCCTTTTTTTTAATATTATTATTATTATAATTATTTAATAATTAAATAATAGGATTTCTTTTATATAAATTCATACAAATTCCATTTTTCATCCGAAAATATTCCAAAATTTTTTAAAAATTTACATTCTCATAAACATTTAGTTAAACTCTTAAATCATAATTTGTCTTGATAAAAAATCATAATAAACAAATCTCAAAATAAATATCTTTATGCATAATAAAAGAAAGAATATTTCTAAAAATACAATAAAAATTTATTAAAAGCCAATATAATTATTTTGAGCAAAACAATTATTATTTTAAATAAAAATATACTTCTTTTTAGCAAAACATAATCATTTACAATAAAAATATATATTTTTTAGTAAAATATTATTATTTAAAAATAAAAATTTTGGGATATTACATAAGATATATATTCTTCAGGACTTTAAGTGGCTAAAGTCACTATTGAAAGTCTTTTGTGGCAACTATTGAGTTGCCACAGAAAGCTTTAGTGGCTAATTCTCTTGAGTCACCACTAAAAACTAAGATTCTATGGTGACTTTGTAAAGTCACCATGAAATGTTTGAAATTCTTTTTTTAAAAAAGTACTCCTGGGGCAATGGCTTGTAGTGGCAACTTCTATTGAGTTGCCACTGAAAGTTGAAATTTAGTAGCAACTTTGTAAAGTCGCCATGAAAGGTAAAAAGAACACACAAAAATTTCCCCTTTCTCACCCCAAAGCTCACCGCACCTTTCTCACTTCTCCCTTACATTTCCCCCATTGTCATTCACGGTCAACCCAAAGCTAACCTCACCTCTCCCATTTCTCCCTTACATTTTCCCCATAATCACTCACGGTCACAAAGCTCGCCTCGCCTTTCCTCCTTCTCTAGAGCTTGGAAATCTGAACAGTCTTATTAACTTGGACTTTTATAACAACATATCAAGTACCATTCCTATATCATTGGAAAAAAAATCTTGTCTTTTTGTAAGTATGGTTAAATCTATATTGCTTTTTTTAAGGATGACTAGACTGTGCTATGTATTTTGCTTCCTTTGATTCTTTGTTTTAATTATTTTATTTTTTTAGAAAGAATATTTGATGTAAGAAAGATTCAGAAAACATTTCGAGTCAAGTATAAGTTCCTATATGTGTTGATTCCATTTATGTGCCTTAAATGGTTTTAATGATAACACACATGTAAAAAGTGTTTTTTAGGAAATGAAATGTTTTTGCAATTGATTATCAAGCTATCATGAAGATATCTAAGGAATGCATGAAGGCTTGCCTATGGATTTAAGGCAAAGGAACCAAAGTTGAAGATTGTTTTGTTTCTTAGGTTTCCTTAGTCTTAGGATTTGTGTAACAGAAAAACTTATAGAACTCTTAAGCTCTTGAAAATGCTTTTAAAACTCTCGAAGTTTAGTTTTCTAAGTTTGTTGGTTGACTAGTTCGTAAAAATGCTCAAAACAAAGTTTTTCAAAATACTATAGAAGCTTGCCAAGTTTAACAGGCACCTATAGGTTTATATTGGAGTAATTTTACAAATTAAGTGACCAACTTGTGCCTAGTAATGGCTTTAGATTCCTATTGGCTTTTGAAATTTGAAAAATAATGGAGAAAAGCACCAACAGGTGCTTATAGTAGCTAATAGATGTTTATATTGTTATGGAATTTTGAATTATAGAACAATAGACACTTATAGACATTCTAGAACTCTAGAAATCAGGTATTTAACACGATAATAGGCACCTATAAAATTTAACAGTCGACTTGTTGGTCAATCGAAAAAAGAAATTAATAGACTTACAACAGTCATATTTCATAGATTTCACTTGTAAATGACCCACAATGGCTATACTCTTCATTTCCTTATAATATCGAGTTCCGTTGAATTTTGAAGAGAATTGTACATAAATCATTCTTTCATCTTTGAGCTCTTGTTCTTCTCTGTTTTTCTGATATGGGGTTAATTGCAATTCATACATTCTGTAAAAGAGTTTCTAAAAGCCTCTATTTAATTCTTTTGTGAGGTTTGAGTCAAGGGAAGCTTCTTTGACAAATTTGGGTGTGGAAACCCAATTGTGATTATTGTAAAGTCGTTCTATTGTGAGTGACCCTGATTTTCCAAGTTTGCAAAACTGAGTGGCTGTAGTGGCTCAAAAATGCCTATGTTAAACTTGTAGTATAGTGGAAATCTCAAGTTGCAGCTCAAGGACTGGACATAGGCCAATGGTTGAGTTGAACCCGCATAAATCATTGTGTTTTCTTCTTCACTCCCTTGCTTATCTTTCTATTTTTTCTGAGCATCTCTATTTTAGCTTTACTACATATGTGCTTTCATTTATCTTGTTGTCTTTGTCTTTTCGGGTTTGTTCAAACTATTTTTAAAACAAAATTTCTAAGATTGTTGCAAATTTTTTTTCTACCAATTAAGTTTTCTCTTACAAGCTTGTTTTTATTTGAGACAAATTCTGGTTTCATTTTTTATATATATATAAAGGCTTGCTTTTGGTTTATAAAAAAGATTTGTTTTTAAGCTATGCAAAAATTGTTAAATAATCCTGTCTTCCAAACTCTAGTGTAAAAATTCTAGAACACCTAATTCTCCTGGGTGTGCACCATTCCTAACAAGTGGTATAAGAGTTTGAGCTCTTATCAAAAGACTTAACCTTCTCAAGAGTTACATGGTCAGAATAGGTGATAGTGTTTTTCCTAAAGGGTATTCCATTAATAAGCCTTCAAGTTTTAATGTTCAGAACTATACCTATTGGAAGTTTAATATGAATATTTTCATTAAGGCTATTTACATTGACCTATGGGGAGTCATTAAAAATGGTCCTGTCATTCCAATTGTTGTTGAAGGAGTTTAAGCAAGATTTAAGCCCAAAAGTGCTTGGACAAAATCTGATAAGAGGAATATTTAGTTAAATGCCAAAATAAAAAATATTCTTACAAGTGCTTTGAGCCAAAATGAGTATTTTATAGTTTTAAACTGTAGTACTACTAAAAAGATGTGAGATGCTTTAGAAATAGCCCATGAAGGTATAAGAGAAGTTAAAGAATATAGAATCAACACTTTCACACACCATTATGAACTGTTTAAATGCCAATGGGCAAAGGTTATATAGAGCTTGGAGGACTTACTTGCATAAAAGGTACCAGATGTATAGCACTAATGAAGAAAGACTAGCGAATCCACTGAAATAGTTAGTGATGATGATTGAAGGCACTTGATCAATTATTATTGCTCAAGTGATTTTTAGGTACTGTACTAATAACATATTTAAATTGCACTCTCATATGAAATGTGTAATGAAAGTGATTATAAAATTAAATGCAGGGTCAAAGTTCAAGAAATACACAAAATAAAGCCAAACAAATAATAAAACATATATGTAGTGCTCTGTCATTTGAAGAAATTGAGAAATCAACGGTGAGATTTTATAATAACCTACTTAATTACAATAATAAAATTATGTGGGTGTTTTATCTATTGTTGAGTGTCTATGATATTTTATCATAGAGAAAAAGCTCTAATTGACCGAATATGGGAGCTGCAGTATACAAGTAGGAATAAAGAAGGGGAATTTTATCGTGGTCAAATTCAAAGTCCCAAGAAATTCATGTATAATTTCATTTTATTAAATTATTTATATTATTGTTCTCATTCTAAATCTTTGCTCAAATTGTACGTTAGGCCAACTACAAGAGATTATACAATGACAAACACAAGATGAGTCTCGTCTTACCAATGACAAATTATTGACCCAAGTACTTATTCAAAGGAAGGGATATTTTCAAGACAAATGCTACAGAGCTAGACATCCACCCAAGAGAGCCGGTGACCAAATCACTGTTGAACACCTTAAAGAGAAAAAGAGTAAAATATTTGAGGAGGATGTTGTGGAAGTACTTGAAGAAATGAGATTATGACAAGTGTGGATGAAAGTAGAGTTTGAAGGAAGGCTGCAAGTGCAAATGGCTTCTTTACTCTCCTCTCTCCAATAGCTATTTCTATTACATATTGCAATAACCTATACTAGTTGTTCGTGTATTATACATATGTTTTAGTTGTGTTACCAGTACTGTTCATAATAGAATAACTGTTAGATTAGTTTATTTATTATATGTTTATAAAATTTTAATTACTGGTTTAAGTTTTGAATGGTTGTTTAATTCAGGTTTGTGATGGCTTTTTGGGTGGTATTGCTTTAAATGGTTGTGCTGATTTTATGAATGCAGACAATAAGATCTTTCGTTTTGATTACATCGACTACTGTAAATTTGTTATTGATTAGCCCTTCTTATATGTGTTACGGTTCCATTGTAATGGTTGTTAGCAAAAGGTTGATTTAGTTTTCTTATTTAGTGTAGTATTTATATGGAAATTCTGTAGAACATTGTTGTTAAACGGTTTTATTTAAATTAGGTTTTTAAAGTATTAAGTAAATGCCAAGGTGCTTAGCATACTTTATTAAATGTCATTTATAGTTGCTTATGTTACTATGTGCATATATCTTCTTGTGACCGTTCGTAGCCTTAACTTTTCATAATTGGTACTAGTGATATATACTTGTGAACACTGAATAGTGATAAAGCTCGTGAGTCGTGGCATTTTGTACTTTTAATGACATTAAAAATTGAGAAGACAATGCCCCAAAAATTTATAGTTTATTGGTAAGGTGTGAGTTGATTCAGCACATCAAATCTTTTGTTTTTTCTAAGGCATTTTAAAATTGAAGGCTCCTGGTAAAACCATGGCATTTTAAAACACTTGAAGCATTTGAAACTTCAACCAAATGGGGTCACCGGCCAAGAGAGAACCAATAAAGTTGTATAGCCCACGTTGGGGAATCATTCATCGCATTCCTCTTCACTGAAACCATAGCTTTTACACATTGTAGTGCTAAACCAAAGTTTCTAAATTCTGATAGTTATTCTGTTGCTTTTATTTGCAAATTTGGGATTTTTTTTTTCCTTCAGATCCTAAAGTTACCTTTCCCGTATTTCGTATCAGTGCTTCATAGTAAAAATAAAAATAAATCAGAACTTAAGAGCCTATTCTAATTTGATAGAGTGGAGTCCGTTAATCTTACTTCTCCTTTTCCCTGTAAATCATTTTTTTCCTTTTTAGATTCATTAGAATTTGTACAGGAACAAATGCACAAAAGTTTGGTCATACTTTCTGGGAAGAATTAGAAATAAGTTAATGATCATATTTTCTCACCTCCAAATCCTTTTTCAGTACTGCATTATCAATAATAGGGTTAAAAAAAAGAATTTAATTTACCATTCTAACAAACAATTGTGGAGAAAACCATTAATGATTGCCCAGTAACCCCATTTGATTGAAGTTTCAACTATTTCATATGTTTTAAATTTAAAATGCCATGGTTTTGAAGTTGCATGGGGTTTGCACTTGAAAATAGGATGCATGGGAAAAATCTTGGAAGACCATAGCAGGCTGCAATTATTGTGTTTTTTGGTATTGTTAATTCTGTTTTAAAATTCTGATATGGCCTGCGAGTTAAAATACTGTGTCTGTGTCAAAACAAATCAATGACAAAGTAGGGTGAGGCGCTTTTTGTAGAACTTCATCAATTGGAGAATTAATCCATTGCGATTGGGGTGTGGTGTTGTGTTTTATAGCTTCTCTTGTTTAGATATCCATTGAGCTTTAAACCCGTTATTGCACTCCAGTTTTTAAGGATTGTTAGATTTTGCTCGTTCCTTATTATTACACTCACCAGTTCTAAACTCGCAGTATAGCAAGACTTGCTAAACAAGGTTCGTATAGTTATACTTAATGACTCTCCATTAGTAATAAAATCCATAAGGTTAATTAAATTGCAACTTGGAGCAAATTTTTGTTAGTGTTTTGTTGCTTATTATTGGCAGTGAATTTAATAGCATTCCCTTTCTTCGTGGCTATCTTGTGATTCTCCCAAAGGATTAGCCAAGGGAGCTTGGGGGACTGATATATAGAGGTTTATAACCTTGGGAGCAAGGGTGCAACAGCACCCTTTGAAGCGAGGGTGCTGCTCTGCACCCTTGACAGCAAGCTTGCTGATTTGCACCCTTGCTGTCACGTGTAGCAGCACCCTCGACAGCAAAGGTGCTGCTCTGCACCCGTGACAGCAAGCATGCTGATTTACACCCCAGCTAACAAAGGGTGCTGCTCTGTCATGACTAGTGTCTCATTTTGGGTTCTGTTTAAATGGATGGATTTATACTATGTGAGCTAATATGCATAAGCAGCCTTTTTTATCTTGGGGGCATGTGCTGGGTATCTTTTCTGATGGATTTGATGCTGGGTTGATGCTTATTCGTGTTTGATTTCATTTGTAGGAGGAGGAATTGTTGTTTGTTTGATCTGATTCAGTATTGAGCAGAAAAAATGTATTTTCTATTTCCTGGTAGTGATACCTCATCAGATTTCAGTCTCTAGCCGGTGTTTGTGTTCTAAGGTTGGGCTTTGCTCGGTTTATATCTCTTTTGCACCTTCATGTAGATTTTGGTACAGTTCCTAGTGGATGATGGTTCGGTTCTTGTCTATTAGGGGTGTTTTTAATTCTTTGAGCTTATCCTTGATTTGTTTTGTTGTCACGTGGAAAACAAGCATTCTTTCTTTTTAATAGTCAAGTGTAGCGTGTTCTTCTCTTTTCTATTTTGTGATGTGTTCTGAGTTAGATCTCACATTAATTCTGATTGATTTTTGTTCATTTTTTCCTGTCTTGAACGCTTGTTTGTATTTGTTAAGAGTCTTGACTATGCTAATTTGAATACAGAAATTGAAGCTTCAGCCCAGAACATTAAACATCAAATGAAATTTCTTGCATTATCATTTGAGTGTTGAAGAGCTGAAGTGTTTTAAAACTATTCCCATTTGTATACTTTGTACTAGACTTGATGAAATGAATGCTATAATTAAATAAGCCTACATTGTACAATGCACTTTAGGAAATGTGAACAAGCTAGATTGGGTTTGATTCTCCCAACCTGCAAAGTTTCTCTTTGATGTGGTACATGGCCACCAGGCTAGAAGCTTGTACCTCTTTACACGGCCAAGTATGTTTGTATTGTTGAACTTTGGACGTGTTTTAGGCTTGGCTTTTCTTTTGACATAAAAGTGTCATGTGCATAATATTTGATTCAATTTGTGCTCGGAGTTGATTTAATTAGTGGTATGGGCATTTTCTGCTTGGATTATTGTTTATTATTTCTTCTCATAATATTACATATAATTTATTCATTTATTCTTATTATATATAAACATGAATAAATTTTGATTAGGCCTTGTAAGAAAATATATAACATTTATACTCTGGTATATGATTTAACTAACATAGTATTTGAATAGTTGAGAATGTTTGTTGTATTTAAAATTATATACATATATAAAATTTTATTAATTTGTTTATTTCTCCTATTTTTTATCATATAAAAATAGTTTTATCCATAGCAATATCAAATGTTTATTCAGAAAAACATAGGGAATTCAACCAAATCCCTTTTCAGTGGTGGCAACATTCAGTAGTTTGGGGTAAAAAATAAAAGTATATTTATCATCACTGCTGAAAGTGACTATTCATTTATGTTAAAAGATTCAGCGGCAATCTTTTTTGCCACTGAATCCCTTTCTAATGGCAACATTTAGTCATTATTAAAAGTGAACATTTATTTATATTACGTGGTCATTAAAAGTAAACATTTTTTGATGATTATTATGATTTTGATAGTGACTTTGATCGTTAAAAAATAAACTTTCAATAACAACTTCAAAAGTCACCACGAAAAAGGTTAGATGATAGAGATATAAATAGTAATATTGTGGCAACCAAAAGTCACCTTTAAAAGCTTGTTTTTGAATACCAGTTAGATTTATTGTTTTTCTCTTGTATCATGGTCACGTATTTGAGCTAGAGATGTGTTGCCTCTTGTTCTCTTGCATATGATTCTCAAAAAGGCAAACTTGTTATATTAGGCTCAGATGTGTGTTATCTTTTGGTTAGTTCTTATGGCTTGAAATGACTTCTCTGAATTTCTAAATTTATATTTTCCTAATCAATCTAATAAAAAAAATTTAAAAAAAAGTCTAAACTTGTAAATATTTTTTTTTGGACTCTCCCGTTTGTTTATGCTTACATGTATTTTGTAGGAGTTTTGGGAATATATATTATTTAATTTTATATTTTATTTTATTTTATAAACGTTGTGAGGTGCCAAGCACCTTCAGTACTTTCTTCACACATTTTAAACTTCCAGGTTAAAATTATTTTGATGCGCCGATCATATTTTCAATTAAAATTATTTTCCAAAATTAATTTTGAAAAAAAAATTTGATGGTGACTATTTGAAAGGTTTTTTGAATTTTTTTTTGAAATACTTTTTCTTTTGAAGTTTGCTACGAGACGTATATGTAATACGTTAATAAACAAAAGCATTGGACCGCAGGAGGCCAGGTTTCCAAGATTTCGTGACCTACCACGATTCTTGAAAACTTGTGGGCTAAATATATTATGACGTGGCGCCATTTCAAGACACCACTTCATTATACTTTCACTATATTCTTTTTAATTAATAAACCACACATAAAATATTTAAATACATAAAATTTATTTTTTTAAAATAAGTAACTTTTATATTTATAGAAATTATCAATAACACACTTATTACAAAAATTTTAAACAGATTTAAAATCATCATCATTATCATACAAATTTCTAATATATTTAAAATTAAATAACTTAATATATAATAATATCAATAATATTTTTTTAAATAATGCAATGACAATCAAATTTTATTTTTACTTATATAAAAAATTATCTCAATAAATTTTTATTATTTAGTATCCTTCTTATGTAACTTATTTTGAAACTTTAAAAATTTTAAATTCTTATTATTTAAATAAATAATAAATTCTCTCGATTATAAATAATGTTGCTAGTCAATGCATATAAATACTTTTCCTTTTGAAGTTTGCTATGAGACGTATATGTAATACGTTAATAAACAAAAGCATAGGACCGCAGGAGGCCAGGTTCCCAAGAATTCGTGACCCACCACGATGCCATTTCCATACACCACTTCATTAAAAACCAAAAAAAAAAAAAAAAAGGGCGCAAGGCCAGATTTCTTAGCATTCTTCCCCCCCCCCCCCCCCCCCCTCTCGGCGGCGATGCTTACACGTCATTGGCATCGTACACGCATATAGATAGACATCGCACTCGCAATGATGGTTCACCACCATCGCCATCTACCACGCTAAGCGCCTGAATTGAATTTCTCTTAGCTTGTTGGGTTATAATAATCAATTTGAGTGGCTACTATAAATAAGTTGGTTCTAGTTTTCATATCGCATTAATTATAGGCACTCCTGTACAATTAAGTTTTATAAAATTACATTCATATTTTTTTAATTTAAATTTAAAATTAATTTTTTTATATTTAAAAAATATAAACCCATGTCTCCTCAAATTTTTAAAAAGTTATATTAACTTTTTTTTATAGAAATTTTCATATATTTTAATTTGATATTTTAATAATTTGTATTGTATTGAATTAATATATCTATAAATTATATATATATATATATATATATATATATATATAATATAATATAATATAAATTTTATTAATAATTTTCTGGAAAAAAGAGTTTTCTATAAATTAAAATTAAAATTGTGGGATTGTCACTTCGGAAAAAATTTTAAAATCAATTAATGTTATTTGATAAGAGGGTTTGACAAGAATGGTAGTGAAATATCATATAATTTGACTTGTTGAGTTTTAGTAGAGATAATTGGAGATGGGGGACCCGGGGTATTAAATTGTGAAATAAATTGGTTTTAGTTTTCATATCTCATAAATTATGGACAACACCTATACCTATAAATCATAGAGTAATTATAATAACACTTTCTCTAATTTTAATTTAAAATTAGAACCTCCTCTAAAGATACACAACCTACTCAATTTTTTTAAAAATACATTAATTTCATTTATTTTAAGTTTTCATAAATCTTAATTTTACTTTTTAATAATTTATATTATATTGAATTAATATAATCATGAATATATATATATATATATATATATATATATATATATATATATATATTAAGTTTCATTGTGAATAAAAAAGAAATTTTTATATAAATTAAAATTAAAAAATAAGTGTAAATTTTAAAAACTTTAAAAGAAACGAAAGTGACTTGATAAAACTGGTTGGTAGAGATAATTTGAGAATAAAAGGTTATACTGTATATGAATGTGTTGGTCTAGGCATTTAGTTGGATATTATTACTATTATTAGTTAGGTAGCAGTTGGCCTTGGGTATGCATGGTAGTAGTGTATATAGGATGCCTTTATAAATGAAAATAATATTGCAGAAGAAAGAGGAATTGAGAGGATAGGATCAGGTTAGAATGTGGAGGTTAAAAATAGGAGAGGGTGAGAAGGAGCCATACATCTTCAGCACCAACAACTTTGTGGGGAGGCAGACATGGGAGTTTCAGGCTGATGCAGGCACTCCGGAGGAGCTAGCCCAAGTTGAAGCCGCTCGTCTCAATTTCTATAACAATCGCTTTCATATCAAACCATGTGCCGACCTTCTTTGGCGCTTTCAGGTCTTTTTCTTTTCTCTATCTTCTCTTCTTTCCTATCCTGTAAACCTCATCATCTTAAACAAAACCAAGCAAAACAACTTTGAGGGACTAAGATTAAGCGGCTCTTTTTCTAATATAGTTTCATAGGATACTAAGTCTAAAATATCATAATATTTGAAACCATAATTTAAATTATTATAAAAGAAATGAAACTGATGTCTTATAAAAGTTAGAGCTTCAGAAAAACTTTTTTTATAAGAAAAAAAAGAGAGTTGAAACTTAAAGTAGAAAAAACTATTCAGCAATTTGACCAAAAAGATGGGAGGCAATTTTGTAACTTTACTCACTTAATTTTATACTTCAAAATTTTTCGCCTATACATCTAACAAGTTTTGTCTTTTATCTTAATTAATTCTAAGAAAAATAGCAGTTTGATACTTTAATTTATTTTTATAATTGTAAGTTTCTCCTTACTTTTTAAATTATTACACTGACTTTGGCCATGAAATTACGAAATTACCCTTATGAATTTTTTCGGACAGAGCTGTTGAAAGTAAAATCTAATATCCGAGATGTGAAACTATAAAATTACCCTTATCAGATATATTTTTTCGACAGAGCAGTAAAAAACAAAAAAAATTGCGTTGTTTCTGATAGAAACTTCAAGAGGATGAGGACGATGACATTCTGCTTTAAACAGAGCACTGTTTCTGCAACTTCTGCTTCTTCTGGGTTTTCTTTGAAATCTCTGTTTGTTTTGGGTTAATTGGTGCTGACCCAGTTGAATTGCTTCGTGATAGAAACTGTAATGAGCGAATCAAGCTCTTCCCACGCTACTTCGCTTGAATTGCCAGAGCGATTTGGATGAAGAAGCCTTTTCCTCTTCTTCTTCGTTATCTGCATCAGAATTGCAGACAAGAACTCTGAGCCTTTTCTTCTCCGAACTTCTAGTGCTTGAAGGTTAAGAAGGAAGACGAGAAGGGTCTAAAGGTTGAAGAAACTTACAATTATAAACATAAATCAAAATAACAAATTGCTATTTCCTCTTAATTTTATCAATTATCTCTCACTTTTTTTAAAAAACGAGAATTCTAGACCAATGAAGGATTAAACTGTTCTATAAGTGTATATTTGGTTAAAAAGAGTGGAATGAATTCAAATTTAAAATTTATCTTATTAGATTTATGCATTTTAAGATTAAGTTGGATCTAGCTGAGATGATCCAAAAATCAAATTCATTAATTTTTCAATATTTAAATATTGTATTTATTGTTTCTCATTTTGTATTTTTATTTTATACATTTAATTTTTTTTCTAATAAATTAAATATTACAAAAGTGTGAGTATTTAAACCAAAACGGTCTTAATTATAAAAGTGTTATTAAATTGACTATTAATAAATTTTTAGTCATTTTTTAGATTAAAAAAAATGTTATTGGACCCAATTAATTAAGGAATGTCAACACATTGAGCTACTAATAGAAAAATTAAGATTATTGTATAGTGGACCTAGAATCATGTCTGGCAAGTTAAAAAAAATTTCATTAAATATATTTTAATGATTTTATTCCAGTAACTTAGTTATCATATTCTAAATGAAAAAATTAAAATAATAATTTTAAAATACATAGAAAATTTTCTCTCATAAAGGTTGAGCTCTTTCTCTCTCCTTCTTCTCTGTTGTCTACCTCATCATCTTCTCTTATATCCCATTCTTCTATTGAGCATCCATGGTGGAGCTTCCAAACATTCTCTCACATTCTCCCTACACTTTCTCTCTCTTCTTTGTCTGCCTGGATAGTGCAAAAGGTAAGGCCATTCGAATGCCGCACAAGTCCTTGAAAGCTTCCAATTTTTACCTCATCTGGAATGGCTTGTAGAAAGATGCAGGAAGAACACAAAAAAGCTTTTGAATTAATTCTGAGTGACAATTTGCCCGAATGAAATTTGAAAACAGAGACAGAAAACAAGTTCAAACTTTCTAAATAATGAAAATCTTAATTAGAAAATAAAATTCGAGAATCAAAATTTAACATGTTCTCAACCTAATTTCATTTGTTAAAAAAAAAATTCAATTCTTCTGATGAAAACAAAATCAGCTCTATAATAACAGAAAGCTTAGGTAACACGGTGAAATATAATTTACCTAAAAAAGACATGGTGAAATATGAGCTTGCAAATTAAGGAATCCTTGATTTAAATATTCTCATCTCATATTGGCTTAAATACATTTTCACTCCTCTCTTATTGTAAATGTTTTAGTTTGGTCTCTCTAATTCAAAATAAAACTATATTACTATTTTATTTTTAAAAAGGTTTCAATTAAATCCTTCCTTCATAATTTTTTTTACTATTTTAACAGAAAATGATGAAGTGGATGTGAAACTACTGTATGGCCTATTTTTATTTTCAAGTGGACTGTAATGTTAAATCAGTAACTAAAATCATATTTTATTTTTGGGATAGTAGTCCTCCTACACTATTTTCTCTAGCTAGAAACACATTATTTCAATTACTTTATGGTCATTCGCATAGTCCACATAAAAAAAATAAAATTTGACCACATCAGTGGCTTAACATTCATGTCAATACTTTTTTAAAACAATGACAGAACTATGAACAAAGAATTTAATTATAATTTTATTTTAAAAAAAGAAGAATAACATTGTTTCATTTTTAACCAGTAAGATTAAACTAAAAAATTACAAGAAATGAAAAAAATGCATTTAAACCTCTCTTGTTAGCAGTGGCAATGTACTTGTTATTATTAAATGTTATACTAATTTATTTGACGCAGTTCCTGAGAGAAAAGAATTTCAAACAAACAATACCTTCTGTGAACATAGAGGACGGGGAGAAAATTACACATGAAAAGGTCACCAGCACAGTAAGAAGGGCGGCACATCACCTATCAGCATTGCAGGCTTGGGATGGACACTGGCCTGCTCAAATTGCAGGACCCCTCTTTTATCTTCCGCCATTGGTGAGTGTGTGCTTAGCAATTATATTATAGAAGATATATCCAATTGATTAAAGCATCATTTCATGCCAATTAAAGGATCTGAAATGGTGTGTGAATGGTGCAGGTTTTCTGTATGTACATTACAGGGCATCTTGATAGGGTATTCCCAGAAGAATACCGGAAAGAGATCCTTCGCTACATTTACTATCACCAGGTTTCTACATTTGAATTTCAAAATCTTATTCAATTGAAATTAGGAAAAATGTATATACTCTCATCAACTCTGGGTCATTTGCAAACAACTTTAACTGTGAAAGTCAGAAATTACCTCTTTCGAATATCACTAGCCAGCATTTAACATTATCTTTCAATTTCCAGTAACAAAATTAATTGAGATGTCACATTACTCGCTCTAAATATATGGACTTGTGATCCCACTATTGTATTTAACTTTAATGGTGAAATGCTATGTGAGAAAAATATGACACTTTTATTATTTTTGCTAATTAAAAATGGATAGAAGGTGTTAAATGCTTATTAGTGAAAGTTGAGGGAGATAACTTTCAACTTTCAAAGTTGAAGGAGGGCATTTATATTTTTCTCTTAAAATTATAAAGTGATGTTTGAATTGAAATCAATTAATGCGGAGTGTTGGTATAATATTGAAGAATGAAGATGGAGGATGGGGACTACACATAGAGGGTCACAGTACCATGTTTTGTACTACATTCAACTACATATGCCTGCGCATCCTTGGAGAAGGACCAGATGGAGGTCAAGGCCATGCCTGTGTCAGAGCTCGAAATTGGATTCTTGATCATGGTGGCATCACCCATATACCCTCTTGGGGAAAGACCTGGCTTTCAGTATGTCTTTAATTTATATTCATACTTTTAATTAATCTTTAAATACACTTTTAGTCCATTTAGTATGGTAAAAATTTTAATTTGGTTTATCTGGTTCAAAACAAAGTAATGTTATTCTTTATTCACAGTTATGCCACTATTTAACAGAAAATGTTGCTATAGATGTTAAACCACCAACAGGCCATTTTTTAATTGTTTGATATGATTTCAGTTGTTTGGGTGTTAATCAAATTGTTAACATGGAAAAATAAATAGGCCAATATGTGCCACATTGGTAGTTTAACATTCACGTTAACTTTTCTATTAAAATAGTAATAAGACTATGAATAAAGCATTTAATTGTAACTATCTTAAAAAAATAGAAGGTAAAATTCCTACTTTTAATTAAGGCCTAAATGCACTTTGAGTCTATCTAATATTGTAAATATCTGAATTTGATTCATTTGGTTCAGAACAAAGAAATGTTATCCTTTATTCACATTTATGTCATTGTTTTAACAAAAAAAATACTAACATAGACATTCAATCACTAATATAGTCCTTTTTTTTCGAGTCACTAGATAACACCCCAACAACATGAAATCACATTTCATTCATGTGATAGTACTTTCTCACACCATTTCCCTCAACTTAATTATAATTTCAGTTGCTTGGTTTATTATTCAAAATAGTACACATGAAAAAAAAACACACACAAAAAGCCAATATGTGTCACATTGGTAAACATTCACCTTAGCTTTTTTCTATTAAAACAATAACAAGACTTTTGAAAGATTTAATTATAACTCTTTTGAAAATAGAAGGATAAAATTGTGTCGTTTTAAACTACATGGAATAAATTGAAACATTTATAATATTAGAGAAATCAAAAGTTTATTTAAGATTTTAATAAATTATATACACATCAAAACTATTTCTGTTATCTGTTACTGATATATACCCAACTACTGCTTTTGCTACAGATACTCGGTGTATTTGAATGGTCCGGGTGCAACCCAATGCCTCCTGAGTTTTGGCTCCTTCCTTCATTTCTTCCTGTGCATCCAGCTAAAATGTTGTGTTATTGCCGGTTAGTTTACATGCCTATGTCTTACTTGTATGGGAAAAGATTTGTGGGTCCAGTCACACCACTTATTCTTCAGTTGAGACAAGAACTCTTTACTCAACCTTACCATGAAATTAATTGGAAGAAAGCTTGCCACCTCTGTGCAAAGGTGAGACTCGCACAGTCCCTCAAATTAAATCACCTTACATGTTGATTTCACATCTCTTTTTTTTTTTGGTACATCTCATCTCTTCTTTAATGATTATAGATTGTCTGATGTTTCATTCACAGGAAGATATTTACTACCCTCATCCTTTGATACAAGATCTGATATGGGATAGTCTATACATATTAACGGAGCCACTTCTTACGCGCTGGCCCTTCAACGAGTTGGTCAGAGAGAAGGCCCTTCAAGTAACAATGAAGCATATCCACTACGAAGATGAGAACAGTCGATACATAACCATTGGGTGTGTGGAAAAGGTATATTTTCATGTTTAATTAATTAAACATAAATTGAATTGATAATTGAGGTAAGAGGAAAATTCTAATATTCAAATGCCCACAGGTTTTATGTATGCTTGCTTGTTGGGTTGAAGATCCAAATGGAGATGCCTTCAAGAAGCATCTTGCTAGGGTTCCGGATTACTTATGGGTTTCTGAAGATGGAATGACCATGCAGGTGAAATTAAGTGCTTAGTAATTGAAAACTAAAATGTAAACTAACAACTTGGTTCTTAATTTGTAGACTCACTTAACTTCAATCCTTGTATTTTTTTTGAGTTCCTAAATGAGTCCTTAAATAATTAAAATTGTCGCATGTAAATATGTTTTCAATACTTGAAAAAATTAAATTCGTTGCACATTAATTCTGAAAAGGGCTTTAAAATGCATTGAGTTTAATGTTTTTGAAGACTAAATTGAACCAGAGAATTCATGAACCAAAGCTAAGTAGCTTATAAATTCAAAGATTAAATTATTAATTTACTCAAAAATTAAATGATGCCCTTGTGTATAATACTTTACTAACGAAGAACATGATTCACCAATAATTTTTATTATTTTTGGCTTTGATCGTATATTCCATTTATATGCAGAGTTTTGGTAGCCAGGAATGGGATGCTGGCTTTGCCATCCAAGCTTTACTTGCCACTAACCTAAATGAGGAAATTACTCCAACGCTTGCAAGAGGGCATGACTTCATTAAGAAATCTCAGGTCTGCTTTGTATTCTTGTATTCTAAGTTAAGAAACATATTCATAAACGAAAATGATTAATTATCTAAAGAGATTCCTATATATATATAATAGTACTAACTAAATACTATAAATTGTTTTTCCACGGCAATTAACAATATGATCAGGTTAGGGACAACCCTTCTGGTGACTTTAAGAACATGTATCGTCACATTTCTAAAGGGTCATGGACCTTTTCTGATCAAGACCATGGATGGCAGGTTTCTGACTGCACTGCAGAAGGTTTGAAGGTGATTAACTAGCTACGTAAACAAGTTAATTTGATGGTTCAAATTAACGTTCAACTTTTTTGTTACCTAATAATATTCTTCTTCGGTTCAGTGTTGCCTTCTTTTATCAATGCTGCCACCTGAGCTTGTCGGCGAAAAGGTGGAACCTGAAAGGTTATATGATTCTGTCAATGTCCTATTGTCACTTCAGGCAAGTGCTTTTAAATATTCTTTTTGTTGCTGAATTGATTGATGTTTTGCTTGTGATTTACTAACAGATTTCGAAATTTTGTATAATTGCAGAGTAAAAAAAGTGGTGGTCTAACGGCCTGGGAGCCCGCCGGAGCTCAAGATTGGTTGGAAGTAAGTGCTACAGTATAATTTTAATTTCATTTGCTGATTCAGGCTATATCAAGTGGGGTCAAGTTGTCTTATTAAGTTTTTAACTAGCTTTATGATATATAATAATTTTAATAATCATACCTAATTATTTTTAAGTTAATGGCACCCTTATAAGAATACCCCGCCAGCCCACCTTATTTCATTGAAATAAAAATGTTCGGGCTATTCATTTGTGAAATTAAAATTTTTTAGAATGAGCATAATTTTAGGAATTTCATTCTTGGGAAGCACATGAATATTTTACTACATTCTCACCTCTCCCATGGAAATATATGGCAAATGATGATGATATTTCTTCAACACCTACAAAATAAAAGAGTTTAGTACTGTGATAGAGTGGTGGCTTCATTCTCGGATAGTCAAGTTATTCTAACGAGTAGAAAATAGAAATAAGAGACTTAAGTTAAATATTTGAAGATGCCTTCAAGAAAGTTGTAGTACACTACAAGAAAACATAACTTTAGCGATGGTTTAAATCATCACTAGAGAGTTTTACAACGGTTTACAAAATAAAATTTTACTAAAATCTATCGTGACAATTGGTTTAATGATAATTTTTGACAACTGTGGACATGTTGTCCTTAAATACAGTTTTAACGGGGGGTGATCAACTGTTGTTAAACTTTTTTTAATAACAATTTATCTATTCCTACTAAATAACGACAGTTAATATAACTATAATTAAACTTAAATTTAACCATTGTTTAGCGACGGTTGATAAACCGTTGTTAAAACAGAATTTATTTTTTAATTAAAATTTCTAATATTTTTAATTTTCTTTAATTTTTATAATTTTCCTATAATTATATTATATCCTACATAACATCAACATTCACAAAAAAAAATTACATAAGGAGCTAAATTGCCAATTGAAAATTAATATTTAATTAAAATTTGAACGAAAATATCACATTACAATTACAAAAAATTTACATTAACAATGTAAATCAACCTTGGGAGTTGGAGGTGGGTGTCCCCTCTATTGATCACTTGATTTCTAAAAGGAAAAAAATGTTATTAGTAATTAAATAAATCTAATGGTAAAAATATTAATTTTTATGATTCAACTAATATTAATTAAGAAATTACGAGCAGGACTTAATAGTAATGTAAGTTAGTTGACCTTGATAATTCTAAAGAAAAAAGTCATAGATGCCTCTATTTCAACCTCACGATATTGTAGTTCAGCCTCTTGTCAATTTTTTTACATTTTATGCATAACAATTAATCCATTCTATTTCTTTTATTTGTTTTATACACTACAAGTTATTCATTCATTTTTTTAAATTCGAATTATAAGTTTCATTCCTTTTGTCCCTAATCTTTACATTTTATGCATAGCAATTAATCCATTTCATATCTTCCATTTATTTTTTTATTAATGAAAAATATGTAATTATTTAATTTATTCCAAAATTGTTTAAACCGCATGGAAACTACACCAAATAATTTTTATCACAAAATTTTTAAATTTTATATTTTTCTAATGAGAAGTTTATGTTTTACTTTTTTTTCTTCTAATTTTATTATAACAATTAGGAACACTTACTATTTCTTTCTCCTAATTTCATTATAAGCATACAATATATCTAGCATAATATCATCATTTTAAGCTATATAACATAAGCACTATGTACATACATAACAAAAGAATATAATTATAGTTATATAAGTAAACAATATATTTATCCTATCTTTGAAACAATACATCATACCAAAAACATATACAATTTTGGAGCTATATATATAGCATATACAATATATCAGCAACCATTTGAAGCTATATAACATCATCTCCTATATAAACTCGTTTAAGAAAGAACTATATGAAAAATATTAAAGGAGAAAAGTGGAGGAAATATGATACATACCTTTAGTGAAAACAAAGAGCTACGAGCTAAAAATGGTGGAGAACGAACTAAATATAGCTTCAAGAGACCAAATCAACAAGGAAAAAAGAAGGAAATAAAAAAAAAAGGAGAAGAAATGGGAGACTTTACACGAGAGAAGCAGGAGAATGAGAACTAAATGAAGGAGTAGATGAAAAAGGAGGAGGAGTGCGTGGGGAGGCAAAAATATAAAGGATTTAATGACGGTTCTTTAATGAACCATCCTTAAATTTACACTGAACAACAGTTCAGTTAAAAATTATTGTTAAGTTGGCACGAACCACGAGAAATAGTCAGAATCCCGTGGACTTAATGATGGTTCTAGCCTAACCATTGTTAAGCAATGATGGTTTTTCCCATAACCATCGTTAAACTTCATAATCTCGCAAGAACAGTCAAGCTATCACGACAGTTTATACCAAATTGTCATTAAATCCATTGATTTAACTACGGTTTTCATACCGTTGTTAAACCTAATTTTAGCCATAGTTTTTATTAACTGTGGTTAAAGCTCCATACCTAAAACCCACATTTCTTGTAGTAGTATATACAGGCAAGTCTTCTAAAGGTAAAATAGTAGTTTCAATCGTTCAGCTTGGTTCAATAGTTAGTAGGTCCAAAATATGCATTATTAGCAATATATTTCCATGTTTTATTTTTGGGAATATTGTATTCCTAGGAATTTTTTTTTCAAAACCTTAACTAAATATGGGAATATATCATTCTCATATAATCAAGGGGTTTACCTAAAGGTTACTGGTGAGCTTAATCAGAAAACAAACACCATAATCAAAATGAAGACTATAATTAGCTAACCAGTCTACGTAATTGTTCCTTTCCTTGTACATATGAAGGAACATTATAGCCCATCCTTGCTTAACTCTCTTAACAATTGGTTGGAGAAACTTGGGTTTGAAATCCTACTCTGTGGAAAAATTATTAACCAGCCATACTAGTGCATGTGAGTCACTTTCCACTATCACTTTGTTTGCAGCCTTCCTCCGAAGCCATTTCAAGACCCATGAGTACAACCCCTATTTTAGAATTCATTGAATTTCATTTGCCAAGGATCTACGTGAAGCCTTTTATCTAGTTACCATCACTGTGATGAAGGAGACCCTCGTATCCCACCGTACCAAACCTTCCTTTTACAACCCTATTAGTGTCTAGTTTAACCCACCCATTCGGCGAGAACCTCCATCATATGTCTACTGTTGCCTTCACTAAATTTGTGGTTGTCACTTCATTATACACCTTAGAGATTTTCTTAACTACTTTTTGGATGACAAGCTCTTGCTGCAATGATTTCTGGGAGCCTTCTTCAAATAACTATTTGTTTCTCCACTTCCACAACCACTAGCAAATAAACCTAAAGGTGATGTTCCATCTGTGTTGGCTATTCCAACCAAAGTTGTCAATGAGGTTCCTTCTGATCCATTCTCTATACCATAAGGAATGGAAGGTCATTATGTTTGTTGGATTTAGGAGCACCTGCCAAATCTTCGATGCCTATTAGCAATCCCTAAAGATATGCATCATGTCTTCTATTGCCAAAGGGCACGGGTGGCATGAGGAGTTTGAATGTGTCCATTGACAGTGCCTCTTCATGATGAGGATTCTATCTATGGTAACCTTCCAAAGGAATATCTAAACTCTTCTTCCAAATAAGGCACCATACTTGTTCCTTTAGGCTCATAACAAAGTTACAAATTGAATTGTACATGCTCGTCACAATGAAGACTCCTTTCTGCTTAAGGTTCCTAGTAATTGTATCATTTCTATCTTGATCATTTGGAGGAATAATTGTGTAGCAAATAATTAGGTCTAATAAATGCTTCAATCTATCTAAGTCCCACCAACCCCCTTCATTGACATATTCATAAGCTAACTTTGTGCTTTCTAACTCAGTTATTTGTGATGAAGAAGCATACATTAGGATGCTCCTTCCTTCTAGCCATTTGTCATGCCAAAAGGAAACTAATCTTTCATCCCCTAAACTTCAAAATCAATTCTAAATAAGCAATGGCCTCTTCCATAGAGAAGAGTCAAAAGGTTTGGCATAACTCCTATACATAAGATTTTTACCCCTCCCATATTTGCTCAGAAGGACCTTTTCCTAAAGATTATCACTCTAAGTAATCACTTCCCAACCCACTTTACACAATAAAGCATCATTTATTTCCTCTAGCTTCTTTATTCTGAGTCTATCCAACTTCTGTGGAAGACAAATATCCCTCCAATTGATTGAGTGCTAGCATTTTTCATTAGCATATGTTCCCCATATAAAATTGTGTTGAAGATTTTCAATTTCATAGTCTCTACTAATGTTGTTGTTTTAATTAAAACTCGCAAGTGCACGAATCTATTGGAGTATAGATTTAGTGGTATGCAAGGTCGATCCCACAGAGATTGCCAATTGAGAGAAAATTTTAATATAGATCCGAAATAAATACTTCTAACATAGTTCCCGATGTCTTGTTTTGTGAGAGGAATATTGAACAAATTACACAAAGAACTAATATACTAAAATTAAATGAAGATGTATTCAAAGTAAAGAAGCATGCTAAGGTTAGGAGATCCACTCTTGGTATATCGAATAAAGATAAATTTAACTCTTTTGTTACTCAATTAGAATCCTTACACGAATGAAGTTCTAATCGGATGATATGTTAATTTAAGCTCAACTTTGTTTATACATGAATTATATTTACCTCCTCACTAATAATTAAAACATTCTTGTAAAATGGATTCAAGTATATATTGTGCCAATTGTCATGTTGTCTACAATATATCAAGATTCACACTTCGCAAGATTAAAAATACAAAGATGCAAAAGATAACTTGTACTTAAAGTCGAGCGTACATTGTGCCAATCATTATATTGTCTACAATAAATCAAGATTGATTCAAGCATTCATTGTGCCAAAGATTGTCTACAATGTATCAAGATTCCAAGTTTATAAGATTAGAATGAAAATAGGTAAGAAGAAGAAACATAACAAGAGATAGGTGGCGAAGCCAATCATAAAAATAATAAGAGATAGACGGTATGATAAAACTAGCCAATAAAATAACAAGAAATCGGCGGTAAGATAAAACCAGCCATTAAGAAATAATCATGAGAAAAGAAATAAGAAGGTAAATACAATATCAAAGATAAACATTAAGATTAAGAGTTAGATAAATTATTATTCTCATACCGAGAGTTTCACCCTTTCACCTTAGCATTAGGAGATTAGTTCTCCATAATTAAAGCGAAAAAGTAAAATGATAGATGAAGGAACATGATAATATTACGGAAGAAAATGAAAAATACAAAATGTCTAAAGAGAGAATAACATTACAAGTACGTAGAATTCCAACAAAGCTTTCCCAAACTCTCTCCAAAAAACTCCCTAACTCACCCCTCAAGCCCTCTATTTATAGAAACAATTAGGTGTGGTAGGTGTGGTAATTGTCAAAATTGTTAGGTATGAAGTTGTACAAAGTTGACAATTTGGATTCCATCATGTGCACCGAACTTAAACCTTGAATATCGTCTTGAAATCCGCCGAATTGGCTGACTCCATCAACACGAAAGTTGTAGAAAATTTCATTATCTTTCCATCAAGACAAATTTTGGACAAATTGAATATGTAATTTGTGACTTATGGTCAAAATACTAGAGCAAAGTCGGGCTAGACTACAACAGAGAATAGATTCTGTTCTAACCCACTTTTGGCCCTTTTAATGTCCGAATTTTTTGACCACTTGAACATGAAAGTTGTACCCAATTGTGCCAGCTACACACCTACCAGATTGCATACATATTGGATATGTATTTTCGGAGATATAGCCCAAGTACTGCAGTAAGGTTGGGCTGGACTGCAAACAGCAAACATATTCTCAATATTGGGTGCTTTACCATGAATCTTTATGTTTTAGTTCTTTTGGAAATGTGATCATAAATCAAGAATAAATTTTTGCATATCTCCATTAGGATGCGTCTCAAGATTTAATATGATAATGCTCCTTACTCAGCCATCCTTAATGAATTTGTTTTATCTGCTTGATTTATAGACATCATTCCCAAATAACCACAATTTAACTCTGATTCCTCCAATTAAGTTCATTTTCTACTCTTCTCTTCATCTGTAAGAAATACACAAACTAAAGACAAGTCAGGGAGATTTATGCTTAATTATGGCAAAAAGATAAGATGAAAATATTTAATTTATGAGTATAAAACTCACTCATCAACTAACATCATCCTGCCAGAAAGAGCTAAGCATTGTTTTTTTCCAACCATTCAATCTATTTTGAACTTTATGCACAATGTGTTTGTATGTTTGGGTAGGATCCAGGCCATTCACAATAAAATACTTTCAACTTATATTCATGAATTAAAGAGTAAACATACAATTTAATCTATATATTTACTAGGTTCCTACATTAGTCCCTAAATTTGTGTTACTATACAACTTAATCTCTAAATTCACCAAACATCAAACAATTTAGTCTTTTCGTCATCTCTGCTTTAATTGCAATTAAAAATATGCTGAGATGGCTCGTTAAGTGTTTACATGACACATTAACTCTAGCTAGACACCTCACATCAGCAACCTAACTCACTCCATGCATGTTGGACCTAGCAAGATCCTCTTCCCCTTCTCTTCCCTCATTTCTTTCATTACAAATATCATGGAATTAAAAGATCTCACTTTCCCAAGCTTGTGAAGAATTTCCTCATATATCAATAAATTGTGTAAGAAATTGGGTTGCTTTGAGGTCCATTCAAATATGCAAAATGCTACATTTTTTTTGGCAACACAAGACATCTAAGAGTTACGAGGGTAAAAAGGCAAGAGGGAGCTGATGTGTTGGGGGAGTGAATGGAGTGGGCAAGCTAGAAGTGGAAGCAAAAGGCACAAAGATATTGAATGTTTGTTTGAAAGAGAAAAAGAAAGGTTTTGAATAATATTGAAGAGGTGTCCTATGTGATGAGGCAGAGATGTTTAATATTGAAGAAGCAGAAAGGGGGAGAAAAAGGGAAGAGGATTCTATTAAGGCCAAAATACAAATTTTGGATTTTTTTTAAAAGGTTAAGTAAGTCAGCTTACTGACATGAGATGTCTAGATGGAGTTAATGTATCATGTAAACACTTAACGGCCCACCTAAAGATATTTTTAACTACAATTAAGGTAGAGATAATGAATAGATTAAATTATTTAATGTTTGATAAATTTAAGAATTAAATTGTATAATAAAACAAATTCAATGACTAATATGTAGAATCTTGATAAATTCGGAGATTAAATTATATGTTTACTCTGAATTAAATGCCTAAAAACTTTTGAATTGGATAATTTTTTTTAAAATAAAATCACGAAGTTGATTTAAGTTTATATTAAATTATTTGAAAATATAAATGAAATTAAGTATTCGTTCTAAAATTAATAATACCCAATTTTCATTGCCCAACAACTTTCATCGCCCAATTTAGTTTATTTAAAAGACATTGATGTAATTTTTTTTCTTATTTAATGATACATTTATAACAATCTGATTTTATTTTTATTATTTGTTTTTTAAACTATTTTTTTATTCTTATTATTATATTGTAGAGAAACTACTCCCACCTGACAAAATTTCTAAATCTACCACAAATTAGCATATGTTGTTTAGAGTTTAGACATTTGAAGTGAAGTAAATAAATGAATGCAATTTTTTATTTACGTTTTTGGATCAGGTGCTGAATCCCACAGAATTTTTTGCGGACACTTTAATTGAGCATGAGTATGTTGAGTGTACTGGGTCAGCAATTCAGGCATTAGTTTTGTTTAAGAAGCTCTATCCTGAGCATAGGAAGAAAGAGATCGAAAATTTCATTGCCAAAGCTGCAGGATTCATTGAAGATACACAAACAGAGGATGGATCATGGTATGGGAATTGGGGGGTTTGCTTCACTTATGGTTCTTTGTTCGCGCTTGGTGGGCTAGCTGCGGCTGGGA
The DNA here is from genome assembly GCA_037074535.1 of Gleditsia sinensis. Classification (NCBI taxonomy): domain Eukaryota; kingdom Viridiplantae; phylum Streptophyta; class Magnoliopsida; order Fabales; family Fabaceae; genus Gleditsia; species Gleditsia sinensis. Next base: position 15,226,742 of record CM073469.1, on the reverse strand, counting down.
AGACTTACAGCAATTGTGCCGCCATTGGCAAAGCTGTGAATTTTCTACTAAAAACCCAAAGAGAGGATGGTGGGTGGGGGGAGAGCTACCTTTCAAGCCCAAAAAAGGTTAATGACTTCGAAATCAATACTATTTTAATTTAAGAACCATTAGTTAAATTTTTCCACTTTGATTTTTTCTCCTGATTATATTTTCTTTCTTAATCTATTAATTTTTCAAAATTAACTATCTAGCTCATTTAGTCCACTATAGTGACTTCTTACTATCTAAACTAGACATTAATTTTAACAATTAGTTATATGAAATTATCAAATTACCTTTTTTATAAAAAAAAATAATAAAATGGGATTTCAATCAAAGGAAGAAATTTTAATATTTTCCATAGCTGTTTTTATAATTAACATTTAATTTCTAATAGGGGTCTAAATATAATAAGGATAAATAAACTAAGGAATCAATTTCAAAAGTTGATATATTAAAAAAACTGACAAGTAAATATAAACATTAAAGTATAAAAGTATGATTTCCCTACTTATTTTCTCAACCTATGGTTTTTTGAACGATACAGATACATGTACCTCTTAAAGGAAGCCGATCAAATGTAGTACACACAGCATGGGCTATGATGGGCCTAATACATGCTGGACAGGTTAGCTAACACAATTTGATCTTAAAATATATAAATGTTAATTATTAAAATGCTTATTTATAATTACCAAAACTTCCAGCCATTTGATATGAATTAGTTGTTTCCTACTTGCTTGGACAGGCAGAGAGAGACCCGACTCCTCTTCATCATGCAGCAAAGTTACTCATTAATTCTCAGCTGGAAGATGGGGATTGGCCGCAGCAGGTGCATGCCTATCACTCTCTCCCTCACTTAGTGGTGTTATTTAGCATTTTATAATGTTATTTAAATATAGAATAAAGATACTTATGATCAATTTATTTTTAAATTATAAAATATTTATTATATACATATGTTTCAATAGGATTGATCATAGGTCCGGTTAAGTCAGATTGAGATATAAACTCAATCTGACTAAATAGTGGTCAAATTACAAAAAAATACATTTGAACCTGGCTGTAATTTTGGATGACTCGAAGCAGGGCCGGCCCAATACATCTCAAAATTTATAGAGACCTAAAGTAAAATAAAAAAGTGAAGCCTTTTTAATAAATAGAAATTTTTGAGGCCTAAAGCCCAATAAGTAATAAAAAAAAATTTTGAGGTTTAAAACTTTAGCTTTAGCAGCTTCACTCTTGGGTCGGACCTGATTCGAAGTAATCGGGTTCGGTCAGGTTCTATATTCTTCAGACGGATTCTACATTGCCCGCAATCTTTAAAGGGCTAACTTGGGTTGGCATTTTCATGACCTATATTTTAATAGGATTTTTCTAATCCAACTGTAAAATACCTATTATTCTTTAGGGTTAAGCTGTGTAAACCCCAATTGACAGCTAACTCACTCATTTGATAGTTATTCAACTTAATAAAATAAGAGTGAATCACTATTTTGGTCTCTAAAAAAAATTAGTGCCATCAATGTGATCTTTCAAAAATATTTGTCATCAATCTAGTTCCAACTTTTTTAAAACATACATAATTTTAGTCTCTAACATAAAGTCTATTATGAAAACGCAAACAAAATTACTCACATGGACTAATCTTGTTCAAGATAGAATGTCAACTGCTGATGGAGACTATTAAAACGTACATAAAAGAAAAACCCATCGTTTTTTAATAAAATCGAGGCATATTTTCTGTAAATTAATAACTTTGTCCTCAATTGTATTAAATAAAGGTACATTTTACAGTCATTTAGATTCGAACAATCCACATAAATAACTAAAATTCTACATTGAATAAAAGTAGTTCACGTGGATAATTTTATTCGCACTTTCTTAACAAATTTGACATCAAGAACTAAAATGAAGTGTTTTTTTTAAAAAAAAGACTAAAATTATTATAATTATCTTTGATGAATCAAACTAATAGTATCAATTTCTTTCAAAGAATAAAATAATAATTTATTCATAAATTATTTAATTAGTTGTTGAATTGAATGTTCGTGACTTATTTGCAGGAAATCACAGGAGCATTCATGAAGAATTGCATGTTACATTATCCAATGCACAGAAATATTTTTCCAATGTGGGCTCTGGCTGAATATCGCAGGCGCTATACATTGCCTTCCGCAAATGTTTAAAAAGTGAAGCACATATAATAGAACTGGAATCTCATCCTTTATCAGAATTCAAAGCATATATTTAATTTAAGTAGACAATTGAGATTGTAAGAGGCTTTTGTTTTATTAATAATGTAATATAACTAATAATTTGTGCGTGAGTACTAAAACAACAAACATGATTAATGGGTAGTTATATTTGCACCAAACTTAGCTTAAATCTTAATCTTATAAAGAATAAAAAATAAAGAGCTCATTAGTTATATAGAATTTATTTAATTATTTTATTTTAATAAATATAAAATAAAATAAAAATTGAAATGTGCAATATGTTAATGCATGGTTAAGCCACGTATATATGTAGCTTATAAGTGGTCATTATTATATTTTGAGTAAAGCTCTATTTTCCTCCCTCAGAAATAAGATAAGTATTGAATCCCTCTCTTAAAAGATGTTTTGTCGAGTCTGAAGCCATGACTACCAATGAACTGAATGAACTCTCTGGCACTCTGAAGCCCCTTAAGGCAGAAAAACCAAATCTTTCCAAAGAAGAGGAGGACATCCTAAACAGGAGTAACAAAGACAAAAAATTCAAAGCCAGAAACGTGGAGGATGAACAAAAGGATGACCCGATGGGGAAAGTTGAAGCTCTACCCACCTCTGAAGTCTAGAATCTTGATGAAACCAAACACTGCATGGAAAGAGGAAAATATGATACCACAATCCCAAATGACAGTAATGGGAACACCATCAACACTGTGAACAACGATATACTGAAATGCAGAGATACTAAATACCTGAAAACACCAAATAAGTAGGGGAAGGAAACAGAGTCAAATAAGGGTTTCACATATGAAGATTCAAATGAGGACCTTAGGGAGGATGGAGAAAGATAAGATAATGAGCCTTACCTAGTAGTGGAAATCTCAACTGAGGAGAGGAGAAGCTATTATAAAAAATGGAGGAAATCACTAATCATTAAGCTCATGTGAAGAAGAATAGATATCTAAAGGACGGATTGTCCAAATTATGGCACCCTGCTAGAACATTCAACTTAATTAACATCAGCAATGACTTTTATCTAGAAAATTTCTCTAACACAGAGGATTATAACTACGCACTACATGAGGGGCATGGATTATTGCATATCACAACTTGGTAGTCCAAAGACAAAGATGATGGAAACTAAAGTTTATACCTCTAGAGGACAATTTCAAGAAGGTTGTAGTATGGATAAGAGTTCCCTGGCTTTCGATAGAATACTACAACCACCACTTTCTTTGGAGGTTGGGAGATAGAGTGGAAAAGACTCTGAAGATCAACAATCATACCCGAAGGAAGATAAATTCAGATTCCAGGGAAGAGCTTAGAGTTGAAAGGGGGACAGCCACCCACCATGTGAGGATCTGTGCAGCATATATTGACCCAGTGGCTTGTGAGTTTGATCAGACCCAGATGGATAAGCTCACCCTTATTCTTGATCCTAGTAAGTACAACATGAATGCAAAGGTACTTAATTTCAACATGAGCAAGCCACGTGTTATGCTCAATAACGATATTTCGACTCAAGACGCTCTTGAGTAATAAAATTTATATATAAACTACACCTATGTGGATGGCAAGTATTAATGCAGAAGCACACCAATGCCAATTTTGTCCTGCTTCAATGTCAATTTTGTATACCAAAAGCTTTCGTCGTTCTCTATAACTTGTTCTATAGGCAACCACGACATGCCCCACAGCCAAAGAGCACACAAATAGAGCTATTTTGAATGCTTTGACATTTCCTCTGCCATCTGCTCCCCAGAGGCTAAACACGTAAATAGCCTTCAGCGAAACAAATATCAGAGATAAAACAGAGCACTTTGCCCTGATTCTCAAATAGGGTGCTCGTAAAAGTCTTGGTCCATCACACAAATTATAAACACCTACAGAAAAAGAAAAATACAACTACCAATAAAAAAACAGAGTATTGCTTTGGATTCAAAAGGGTACTTCAAATTAATCCAAAAGTTATAATTTGTTTTTCTGTGTGCATGTAAATACTTACAGAAGATGACGACGGATCTTATAATGGATACGAGGGGCATATCAATGAGATAGTATCGAAAATCGTAGTTATCGAAATGGGAAGAGAGAGTTTCCAGAGAAAGAAACGAAGTGGAAAAAGAAGAGTAGAACGGAAGGAGAAAGAGCATCAGCAATGCCTTTTACATCAGTAGATTGGTACTTTTACCAGTGGGCTAATGTGAAAGCTATTAGAGAGCACCAGGGACTGTTGTGCGCGCTTTGCTTTTATAATCAGTCGACTTCTTTTTATTAATCATGTGAACGTGGTTTCAGGTGTGCCGTGCTCAAAATGTAGCATTTTATTTTCATTGAAACGGTGTGTCTTGAACACAGCAAGCGTGTTTTTTTTTTCAGATGATCCGTTTTCTAAGGTGTCGATGGACGAAAATAAAGGCATGAAAATAAAATAAAATAAAATAAAATAGATATTTTATTTTTTAGTTTGGTAGATAAAAATAATAAAAATTGTGGATCCCACGAAATGTTGATTACCTCCTCCAAGATAATCAGTATTACCTCCGAAAACAGGTGAAAAATGAACAGTGTAATAAAATAAAAAGTAAAAAGATTGAAATATTTTTTATTATTTTATTTATTTATAAAATTTTTTATAATTAAAAAAATATATATTTAAATTTAAATTTTCAATATTGTTTAAAAAAATTTAATTCAAAATTTTATATTAATAATAATTTATTTTATTTTTTATTTATAATATTTAAAATAATTTTTTAAGTTAAAATAATATTACTATAATAATTTTATTTTTTAAAAATATTTTTGTTTTTTTAATAATTTTATTTCATTTCATTTTATTGACCTGCCAAATACAATTTTAATCACCATATTCTATTCCATTCTATTTGAATCAATCTCTTTTTATTTTATTCTTAATTCTTATTTTTATTTTTTCCGTTGTCATATATCACACGGGACTTAAATGCTATAAATGACACAAGAATCAAAGATAAAGAGAACAGAGATATATCCCAAAAGCCACTTGTATAAGGGGAAGAAGATGCCAACAGGTAAAGAGAACTGGGGTTTAGGCACACAGAGAAACAAAATGAATAGGCCAAAAATAGCAAACTAGCCTTGAGTGGGTTCAGCTGCAAAATAAGAAGCCCAATCCTATGGCAACCAAGATGGGCCATGGGAAAGGGCCTGATCGCATGCAGGGCTTGGCAAACCTGTCCAAACCCGTCAAAAATTTGGTAACCCATAAACCAGTTGCGATTTTAAGTGGAACAAACCCATTATAATCCTGTAACTGGCAAAATAGGTCCAGATGTGGCTATAGCGATAATGACGGGAGACACCTTTACGAGTAAGAATACAACGCAAGAGATGGTTTTTGACAAAACCAGACCACCTAATATTGATCTCCAGCTAATTAAAATTTATCATCATAGTTTAATTCCCAAAGAAGGAGAATGAGCAATGATTGAAGGAGTGGGTACCACTAAGGTGTTTAGCAATGGGCTATAATGACTTAATACACGTCTAAACTTTTTGTAATATTTGAATTTTATTAATTTTATTGCATGGGACTATAGAGGAGTGGGAGAAAGATACTTTCCAATCCTCGTCTAGGTTCTTATTCAGTTTCATTAGCTTATTTTTGTGGCTCTTTTTGAAACAAGAGTCGGTGGAAGAGAGATTTTATCATCAAGAAGATAAGTTGGACTAGAAGTCTAGATGTAAAAATTATTATAAAGAATAGATAATTCATGCACTCTTATGTCAAATTCAAAAAGGAACTTTGGTAGAATTTAAAAAAATTAAACAGCATTCAGAGCACCCCTTAGCTCTTTATAAGGGATTTTAATGCCTATAAAAACATTCTGGAGAAATAAAGAAGTCGGTATATGAATTCAATTAAGTTCCATGATAGAATTTTGTGAATTTATTTTAAAAAATTCTCTAATTGATCTTGGTTACAAGGGACCATAGTTTACATGGGAAATAGGAATGGTAAAAGAGAGAATTGATCATGTACTCAATAACACAAAATGGCAAGATTCCTTTCCAAAAATAGTTATGATTCATCTTCTAGGTATCAAGTCAGATCATAGACCCCTATGTATCAAGCTTTGGCAAAGGGACATTCAAAATCAGAATACCAAAGCCTTCATATTCCAAGCTATCTACTTACTTGATTATTCCATCCCGGAGGTTGTCAATAATGTATGAGAAAGGAGCAAAAATGGAATGAAGCAGCTAGACAATTCAAGGAGGATGTAGAGATTTGGAACCAAAGTATTTTTGGTAATGTTTTCAAGCATAAAAGGGTTTTAATTAAAAGACTCACAAGGATAGACAAAGCCCTAATTAGCCATGAGAGCACCTATTCTTACCTCAAGAAGCAACTTTGGAAAGAATATGAAAATATCTTGATTAAGAAAGAAGCCATCTAGTTTTAAAAACCTAGATGCAATTGACTAAAGTTTAGGGATAGAAATACCAAATTTTTCCTCACCTTTATTGTTGCCAGAACAAGAAGGAATAAAAATTTAACATTGAAGAATGATGAAGGAAGATGGGAGTAGAATTTTAATAACCTTAAAGAAATGGCTAGGAATTTCTTTAAATTAAGCCATGCTTTATTTCAATCCCTACTACTGGTAGGCTATTTTATGAAGGTTAATGAAGAAGAATTGATTGATCCTTATAAACCTTTCTCTAAAGAAGCTATTAAGGGTGTTGCTTTCTCTATGGGTGCTTTTAAAGACCCAAGCCTTAACAGGTTACATTTAGTGTTCATTTAGAGCCCATGAGATGTGGCAGACCCCTTTATTTGCAAACTTATATAGGAAATATTTGACAACCCAAAACTTGTTAAAAGCATAAACTAGTATCTCCTTTTCTTAATTCCTAAAGTGGAAAATCCAGAGTGCCTTAATGAGTTCATATCTATAGCCTTATGCAATGTCATTTCAAAGATTTTGATGAAGACTATTGCCAACAAACTGAAAACTTTCATGCACCATTGGATAGGCCCATGTCAGAGTAGTTTCATTTCAGGGAGAAATATTATTAACAATATAAATATTGCCGAAGTAGATACGCTAAGGGATATTGGATTACATGAACACTTTGTGAAGCTTATCATTAGCTACATGTCTACTAGCACTATGAGCATTTTTTGGAAGAGGAAAATTATAGATTAATTTGATATGTCCAGGGACATAAGACAAGGTGATCCATTGCTCCCCTATCTCTTTGTTTTGTGCATTAAAAGACTATCTCAATGCATAGATTGAGTGGTGGAGAACAAAACCCATTTGACTTTGCAAGAATGGCCCACTTCTTTTCTACCTCTTCTTTTCATATCACCTCATCTTGTTTGCTAATGCTAAATTAGACATTGCAAGATGACAAAAGCAATGCTAGCTATCTTTTGCAATATTTTAGGCAACTTGTTAGTGAGAAGAAGACAAAATGCCTATTCTCTACCAACATTGATCACATTCGAGAAAAACAATACTGTTAAGGAATTGGGTTTCCAGTACACCTATGATCTAAGGGTCTACCTTGGCACGCTCCTCCTCCACAAAAGGGCAACCCAAATAACCTTTAAGCATATATCAAAGAAATTGAATAAATGATTGAGTGGGTGGAAAGCCAAAATCCTATCTTTTGCAGGTAGGATTACCGCTACTAGTAGTATGTTAAATAATCTACCTTACTACTTCATAAAGATAGCTTTCCTACCTTTGGATTTGTTTGATGAGTTGGAAAATGTGGGCCATACTTTCATTTAGGGAGATACAAATGAAGCTAGGAAAATTCATTTAGTTAAATGGGATAGAATCTATGAAACTAAAGACATAGGAGGCTTAGGAATAAGAAAGTTAAGGGAGATGAATAAAGCTTTTTTAATGAAGGTGGTTTGGGGCATAATCCAACATCCGAATGATTTTTGGGTGAAAACTCTCAAAGATAAATGCAAATGCAACAACAACCTCATCCTTAATCTCTATGACAAAAAACTAGACTCTTTTATTCTATAGAAAGGAGTTTAGAAAGTTTGGAAGGAAGTTGAAGGGGGGATAGCTTAAAATGTGGGCAATGCAAAATTAGCAAAATTTTGGCAAGACAATGGCTACCACATATCATTCCTCTCCAAAATATTGCTACAAACTAAATCCAAAAAGACCTGAGGCAATGCAAAATCATAGACATGGTCACGAATTTTGGGCAGTGGGATTAGTCCAAGCTAAAAAGCATCTTACCAGAGAGAGCAAAGAATATCCTAGCTAGGATGGTGCCCCCTAGCAAGGAAATGGAGGAAGATCAAGTTATTTGAAAACATAGTCAGCATGGTGACTTCTCTATGAGCTCAGTCTATGCTATCAAAATGAGTGGGTAGAACAACGTCGAATCGGTATGGAAAAATATATAGCATTGGTTAAGGCCCTAGAAAATTAGAACATTTTTCTGGTTAGTAGGGCAAAATAGCATCCTCACTATTAAATTTTAGTTTGAATGTCACTTAGATGAAATTAGTTTATGCCAAATTTGCAAGAAGGCCCAAGAATATGCCTTGCACTATCTAAGGGACTACAAAAAGACAAAGAACTTTTGAAAAAGATTGGTTCATCTGAAGCATTGGCTAAAATTGTTCTCCTAGGACATGACGAATTGGCTATCACACAACTTATCTCATAAGCTAGGCAATAAAGAGGACAACAATATGAATCGAGAAGTGCCATTTAGCATGGCTATATGGAAAGTCTAGGTTAAGAGATTCTAGTTTATTTTTCAACCTTCAAAACACACCTTAAATGATCTCCTTTTCTTTTGCCTTGCACAGATCAAAGACTATAAGGAATGGATGTTAGCTACCGACACTCTACAAGGTAGGAAGATGATAGTGCAAGAGATAGCTTGGATTTTGAAAGTTGTAAGGCTAGTCACGTGATGATATGTAACTTTAGTTAACTATGGTTAAGTTAGTTGAATAGTAACTATAATTAGTTACTGTTATTGATGTATATAAGTCAAGATGTAAAGCCTTTTTGAAGCAAGAAAATATAGTGTAATAATTCATTCAGTATTTATCTCTCATACTACTTTTTGGCTTCTATTTCTCTTAATTCTTATGTTATTATATGGTATCAAAGCATGAAAGATTCAGGATAGAGATTTCTTTGTATTTGCCTTTAAGCTCGCTGTAGAATTCCATTGCAAACAAACGTATTTAATTTTTTTTTCACACTCCTTATCAGCCAAGTTAGATGGGAAAAGTTACCTATTATGGAAACGACAGATAGTTGCTGCTATTAGAGGCCATTAACTATAGAAATTCTTGAATCCTAATGTTCCCATTCCACCTAAATTTGACTCAAAAAGTGACGCAACAACAGGGATTTATAGTAAGGCCTTTGTGGAATGGGGTAGCCAAAATCAGTTGATTTTATCTTGGTTTCTTTCTTTTATGACTGAGGCAATGCTCACTAGAGTAGTTGGTTGTGTGTCATCTAGAAAAGTGTGGAGTAGGATTAAAGCCTTCTTTAGTGCTCAAACAAGGGCAAAGACTAATCAATTCAAGATGCAGCTATGCAATACAAAGAAAGTTGTAATGAGTGTAAGTAAGTATCTTTTGAAAATTAAAAATGTTGTGGATTATTTCATTAGCATCAGTTACACTACGACAGGAAGTGACCATATAGATGCTATCTTAGAAGGTTTTCCAGAAGAATACCTTCCTTTTGTTGCATCTATAACATCTTACTTAGATCCCTATAGTGTGGGGGATATAGAGTCTTTGTTGCTAGTCCATGAAAATCGATATGAGCAATTTATGAAAAATGAGTCGTTATCTATTAATGTTGCAAATTTAAGTTTGACTAATGGACTTTCTTCAACAAGTCAGAATCTTGGTAGTTTTCAAAATTTTCAAGGCAAAGGAAATAAACATGGTAATAATTACTATAGTGGCAGAAGGGGCAGAGGCAAATTTCACCAAGAAAACTTCTCAAGTGGTAGAACTTCATCAATTTGTCAAGTGTGTGGAAAGCATGTTCATTAGGCCTTAGCTTGTTATCATCGTTTTGATCCATCCTTCCAAGCTGTACCTAATCATGCTACCAATGGCTAAAAGAAAAATCCTCAAATAACTGCCATGATGGCCCCTCTGGAGACACTTTTTGATGCAACATGGTACCTTGATTCTGGTGCCTCTAATCATGTCACACCAGATAATACAACTCTCAACCAAAAAGTAGAGTTCCACAGCCAAGAAAGGTTGAACGTAGGCAATGGTAAATGACTTTCTATCCAGCATATTGGACACTCCTATTTGTCTTCACCTTTTGTACATATCCTATCTGTTAATAATCTACTTCATGTGCCTTCTATAACTAAAAACCTACTTAGTGTCTCTAAATTTTGTAAAGACAATTTAGTGTTCTTTGATTTTTATGCTGATAATTGTTTAGTCAAATCTCACGTCACCAAGAAAACCCTTTTGAAAGGGAAAGTCAGTGATGGATTGTATAAATTTGACAAGTTCCAATTGTCTCATTTGGATCAACCTGCTACTCATTTAGCAGCCTTTTCAAACACTTAAATTGCCCTCAATTCTGCTTTAGTGTTCTAGTCAGCTGCATCTCAAACTTTAGCTTCAATTCCTAACTCTTTTACATTGTGGCATAATAGACTAGGCCACTCCTTTGGTAAAATTGTGAACCAAGTAATGAAAAATTGTAATTTTCCTTTCTTCAGTAATAAAATTAAGTTCAATTTATGCAAATCCTATTTCTTAGGCCAGCTTCATAAGTTACCTTTTCCTATTTCTACTATTGAGCATACGCAGCCCTTTCAACTAATACACACTAATCTTTGGGGACCTTCCCCTATTCCATCCTCAAAAGGTTTTTAATACTTTGTTCATTTCATAGATGTAGCAACTAATTTTACATGGTTTTATCCCTTAAAGCAAAAGTCTAATGTTTTTTAAACTTTTCTATAGTTTCAACAAATGGTTGAACTACAATTTAGTGTCAAAATTAATAGTGTTTAGTCAAACTAGGGGGAGAATTTCAGCCACTCTCCAAATATTTTTTCTTCAAAGGCATTCGTCATCGAGTTAGTTGTCCATACAAACCCCAACAAAGTGGTAAGACTGAGAGAAAAATTAGGCATATATCACTAAAATTGGTCTTATGCTTATTGCTAATGCATTATGCTTCTAAAATTTTAGGCAGAAGCTTTCCACACTGCTATGCATATTATAAATTGTCTTCTGATGCGATTTCAGCAAGTATACCTAGTCGAATGCAAGTAATAACGGTGGTGAAACCGAGTATCGTTCTCAAGGATTGCGGACAAGTATCACTTCGCAAATTGAACCACTATTTAGACTTTCGTTTGGAAACAAGGGAGCTCAATTGTAAACATTCAATTAAACAAGGAGTAAAATGTTTTCAAGTTCTTTTAGGAATTTTATCAAACACTTGTTAAGTGAACAGAAATTTTATTCACAATTAGATGAAATGCCGGGGTTAGACTACACCAATCATCCCTCAATTGCTATGAAATGATTATTAACACAAGTCCTAGTTCAATTATGAAAATCAAGCCTTCTAATTACCAAAACCCTAATTCCTTAGGTGGATTGAGCCTAAACCCCCAAATTAAACCCTAATTCCTTAGGTGAATAAATGAGAGGATTTGCATTAAGAATCAAGACTTATAGATTACTAGCACTTCAAGACCTATTCCTAGATTCACGAATTACTAGGTATTTGATTCCATGAGCATGCATTAGCATCAATTTTCCAATTGTCTACCAAAGCAACAAGACATTCCAAGGTTAATCAAGCCAAGAAAAGCATTAAGAGTATATTCAAATACTCATAAAGAAGAAGAGACTTGCATTAAAACTAAATCAAAATACAATCAAGTTCAGAAAAGTAAACATCTAACCCCAACAACAGGGGATTTAGCTAGACATAACGGAAGAAACTACACAAGAAAAAGGAAATGAAGAAAATCAAAGCAAACTCTATGAAGATCCTTCTTGAAGCCTTTGGAGAGAAATTTTCCTTGCTCTTTTAGGTCTAGCAATTCGTTCCTTACAGCTCCTTCCTCATTTTTAACCCAAAATGAGTATTTATACTCCCACGTGAAAACTGGGAGCTGCACTGAGCCAAGCTCTGGGGCATTTACTTGGTTTCTCAGGTGCTTTTGCGCTCAGCCAAAGTACTCCAGAATGAAGTCCTTTCCCTGTGCGCTGAGCCAAGCTTTTGCTGTGCTCAGCCAAGGTCTTCCAGAATGGAAACCAATTTTCTCTTCTCTTGCGTTGAGCCAATCTTTTGCTTGGCTCAGCCAAACCTTCCATCATGCAATTTGGGCCTCAAATGGTCTTTGATCCAACTCATTCCATCTATGCAACCACCTGTAACATTCAAAAGCAATTCAAAAATACTAAAAATAACCAAATAACTAACATGACAACTAAATAAAAACAAAGCAAGAAAATTGGGCAAAACAAATCTAAAAGATTCATAAGAACAACAAAACTACCCAATTAAAGCACTCAGTAACTAGTAAAATGGTAGATTATCACTCCCCCAAACTTAAGACTTTGCTTTCCCCCAAGCAAAAGCAAACAACACTAAGATGCAACAAGAGACACAACCACACAAAGTCACCCATAGCTGAGAAAACCAACCAAATTAGCAAGATATCATCCAACACCATAACAAGATCTTACCCCTCATGAATGAATTTCCTAAAATGAAAATAAAGTTTGTGACCAAATTCAATTCAAAAGCATCCACAATGAGAACTAAGGCAACCATGCAAGCTTAATGCACTCTTGAAAGTTAAAGGGAATGACAATTAAAAGATGCATTTGGAATTGAAGAAACTCACCAAGGGATCAATATTTTCACTCAACCATTTGTGAATAGGTTTGTGTTTCCCTCACATTCACTAGTTGGATTCATGCAGCTATGAAATTGTTCTTCATCTCTAACCAACAATATAGAAATGAGCATGCATCCATAAATCATAAGGTCTTTTCAAGGTTGAAGCGGGGCTAAGGTAAAGGTGGGTAAAATTTGGATAGGAAAGTTAATAGCCCAAGAAAATAGAGGGACACAAGACCATTGACAATTCACATATCGGCTCTTCTCCTCAAAATTCTTATACATTTATGCCCACCTTCTCACTTTGTTCAAACAACCATGCTCAACTCTTATGAATTCCAAAACACATTCATTTTTTTTCTTCATTTGCTAGATCCTTTTGGAATTCCTTCCCTTTTCTCTTTTTCTATAAATTTTTTTTCTTGCTAACTCTTGAGCTTTTAGAATTTCACTCCCCTAAACTTGTTTCAAGCTATCACACATGTCAATGCCTCTCTCCTATTTCTGGGCTAAGGTAATTCCATTGTTTTTCAATCTTGGCTTTCGACAGCTATAAACAAGAATGTGATATCATAGGCTCAAAGGGGGTATTCAAGGGTCAAAACTTCAAGGTTGGCAATTTGGTCAAGTGGCTAGAGAAAACAAATTTGCCTTAATAATTTTTATGCAACATGCCATTTAGATCATTAAAAAGAGAATCAAGCAATTTCTAGCCCATATAATCCAACTGTGAGTACTCAAGAAAAGAATTAAATCAACTGGCCCAAGACTCACAAGTAAGGAAAAACACCAATCCAAAGTGCAACTTCACTAATTGCCAAAAAATTTAACAATCAAGAATGGGTAAAAATGCAAATGTGCCATGAACTCAATCAAGAATGGCTCCAATTCAAATTTTCATCACAATCCAAACTTTCATCAAAGGATAAGCATTCATTAAGGCAAAAAAACTATGGTGCTCTAGATGAGAATATGCTAAACAATTTGATTTTCAGACATGGTGACTTATTTCACAAAATTATGCAACTCAACGCCTAAAAAGTCTAATTAAAGACACACAAACAACTTAAAATGACCAAACAAAACTACAAGTTCATCACATTTATTTATTCAAATCAAAATAACTCAAACTAACCGAATAATAACAGTTAAACAGTAAAAACAACAGCAATGGCTTAATCTCTCAGTCCCCCAACTCTTGATCCTCATCTCTAGCCTCATCATCATCTTCAGCAGCTGCAGCCTTCCTTGCCTCTCCCTGAATGAAATCATCCTGGTCCCTAGGATGCTCCCTCCAATCCACAAAAGAATCTACCTCATCAACTGAAGGGAAAACAATAGATCCACTAGGTCCAGGAGGTAAATGGGCAGCTAGCTCTCGCACCATGGTCATGATGATTTGGTCAGAGCGATGAAGGGCTTCGAGGTTATGCTCCATAGCGTGCAAGGTGCTTTGAGTGCTAGACATAGAAGCCTCCAAGGATTGGAGCCTCTGAATAGTTGTCTGTGGTGGGGTTGGGATAACAGTGGCTTGGTTAGCTAGAGTGGCAAAACAAAATTTCCTAATGTAAGCGTCATTGATAGGCAGCCTTGGTACAATAGGCACCTCACCAGTGACGTCTACACCAGCTCTAATACAAAGCTCTATAATTAGAAATGGGTGCCCCAACTGACCGTGAAGGCCCTCAGAGTTAGCCGTTTCCTGAATTTCCAATGATATTACACGGCCCAAATCCATAGTCAACTTCTCTATAATTGCATAGAGTGTTAAAACTCTCCTAGCCAGAATGTCAAATGTGTGGGAACAAGGAGAAATGTTGGAGTGAATGAAGGTCATCCACACCTTGGTAGCCAGGAAAAGGTCAGCCCGTGCAATTTTTGTGGGGTTTTCCTGTTCTGCTCATCACCCAATGGCTTTCGGGCCGACAAATCTTGTCAAGTACTGCTTCATAATTAATGGCCCCTTTTATGAACTTAGTGTAGTCACAATCACAAGGTCGGCATGAGGGTATTGTTTTTAAAAACTGGTTGACAAACACATGATCAAATTTGATCTCCTTGCCCCGTACAAAGCTGATGTATTTGGCCTCGAAAGGATCAGAGTTAAGGGCATTGGCATAAAATTCTTTCACCAGTTCTTGGTTAGCACAGGTGGGGTAGGTAGCCAATGTCCTCCATTCCTGCCTCCTCAACTCAGCTTGAATCTCCTCAGCTTCACCAGGTCCTAATTCAACCCTCCTTTCAGGAATAATGTTCCTGCCCTGCATAATGGCATGATGTTTTTCATGGCGGGTAGATCGGAATAGTTCAGCAAGAAAGCATGGAGATCGAGAGGCTTCGGCTGCAGTGGTTTTTCTTTTTTTGGAACCAAAAGTGGGGAGTTTAGGAGGAGCCATTGCTGGTGTGTGGGTGAGAAATGGTGGCGGTGAAGAAATGGAGGAAGGGAACGGTGGAGGTGGTGTTTGGGTGGTGGACAGACGGTGGATGTGGTTACGATTGGGTGGGCGGTGGAGCTGGGTGGACTGTGGTGGTTGGGTTGCGTGGGTGTTTGGGAAAGGTGGGTGGACGGTGGGTGCGTTTTGGGTGGAGGTGGGTTGGATGGTGGGTGTGGGATGGAGATGGTGGCGGTGTTTGGGGAAATGTAGGTGAGGGCATGGCAGAGAGTGGAGTGTGGACTTGGCTGAGCCAAAATTTACCTTGGCTCAGCGCAAAAATGGACATATCTGCATAATTATACAGCTTTATGATGCGCTCAGCCAAGATTAAACTTAGCTCAGCGCAGCTACACCCGAGAGTACCCCTTTGGATCAGACAAGAATTTGCTCAGCCAAGATTTTGCTTGGCTTAGTGCAGGTAACACCTGTTGCTACTGCCTAGTGGGGGCTCAGCCAAAGTGAAACCTCGCTCAGCCTAACTCAAATTTTTTTTTAGATTTAATTTTTAAAGACTGAAAATCAACCAGTTCCTACCCAAAATAGATTTTTTTAGCTAAAAAATTAAAAAAAAAATCAACTCTTTCATGGATAAGATAACCCTCAACAACTAGGATTAGAAATCACATAAAAACTTCAATCACAACAAACAAACTAAGAAACTAACAAAAACTAACTTATGCAATCTAACTCAACAAAAGAGTAAACAAACAAATTTAAATGAGAAAACAGAGAAGAAAGCATGGGTTGCCTCCCAGCAAGCGCTTGTTTAACGTCCCTAACTTGACGTCCTGCTTTCTAAGATGGAGTTTGAAGAGCGATAGAATGCTTTTGACGATTAATGTCCCCTCCAAGATAGTGCTTAAGTCTTTGCCCATTGACAGTGAAGGTTCTTCCAGAAGATGGATCCTTCAATACAATTGCACCAAAAGGAGAAACTGACTTAATGTGGAACGGACCTGACCACCTTGATTTTAACTTGCCCGAAAATAGCTTGAGACGTGAATTAAAGAGCAAAATTGATTGGCCTTCTTCAAAATGCTTAGGTAGAATATACTTATCATGCCAAAGCTTCGTTCTTTCTTTGTAAATCCATGCACTCTCATAAGCTAAAAGCCAAAATTCATCCAATTCATTCAACTGCAGTAGTCTTTTATCCATGGCCGACGTCATATCAAAATTCAAAGCCTTCACAGCCCAAAAAGCACAATGTTGGAACTCTACCGGAAGGTGACATGATTTTCCAAACACTAATTGGTATGGTAACATGCCAATAGGTGTCTTATATGTAGTCCGATATGCCCAAAGTGCATCATCTAACTTCTTTACCCAATCTTTTCTCACATTGTTCACTATTTTCTCCAATATCCTTTTCAATTCCTGGTTGGACAGCTCTACTTGTCTGCGTGTTTGTGGGTGGTATGGTATGGCGACTTTATGAGTGACTCCAAACTTGACAAGGACAACATTGAACTTTTTGTTGCAAAAATGAGTACCTTCATCACTAATGATAGCTCTAGGGGTCCCAAATCGTGTAAAAATGTTCTTTCTCACAAAACCAACCACCACTTTTGCATCATCTCTAATAGTTGGGATAGCTTCCACCCACTTGCTCACATAGTCAACCGCTACTAAAATGTACTTGTTGTAAGACGATGGGAAGGGTCCCATGAAGTCAATCCCCCACACATCAAAGAGCTCAACCTCTAGAATTCCCTTCAAAGGCATCTCATTTCTCTTGGACAAGTTTCCAGTTCTTTGACATTTGTCACACTTCATTACCCAAGATCTTGAGTCTTTGAAAATAGTGGGCCAAAAGAAACCACTTTGTAAAATTCTCATAGTGGTCCTCTCACCACCAAAGTGTCCTCCATATGGTGAATTGTGGCAATGAGTCAATATCTCCTCAATTTCCTCTTCCGGAACACATCTTCTTAGAATTCCATCTGATCCTCTTTTGAAAAGGTAGGGCTCATCCCATATATAATGTTTAGCATCATTAATGAGTTTCTTCCTCTATTGTGCATTGGAGTCCTTTGGAATCTTGTTGGCAGCCTTGTAATTTGCTATATCCACAAACCAAGGTGCCAGTTGCACCATCATCAACCGCTCATCCAGAAATTCTTCTTGAATTGGCAACTCATCCTTTGCTTGATCCTCCACTTGTGGAATCCAAGACAAATGGTCGGCTACCACATTTTCCACTCCCTTTTTATCCTTGATGTCAAAATCAAATTCTTGGAGCAGCAGTACCCATCTAATGAGCCTTGGTTTGGCATCCTGTTTAGTCATGAGATACTTCAAAGTAGAGTGATCAGTGTACACAATAGTTTTTGAGCCAATCAAGTAAGATCTAAACTTGTCAAAAGCAAAAAATATAGCAAGCAATTCCTTTTCAGTTGTGGTATAGTTTAGTTGAGCATCATTTAACACACGACTAGCATAATAAATCATATGCAGCATTTTATCCTTTCTTTGACCCAAAATGGCCCCCACTGCATAGTCACTTGCATCACACATTAACTCAAAGGATAAGCTCCAATCTGGAGGTGCAATGACTGGAGCAGTGGTGAGCTTTTCTTTCAAAATTTGGAAAGCATGCAACACTCATCATTAAAAACAAATGGGTTATCCACTACCAAGAGTTGACACAAGGGTTTTACAATTTTTGAAAAATCCTTAATGAATCTCCTATAGAAACCCGCATGTCCTAGGAAGCTTCTAACACCTTTCACATTCATGGGAGGGGGAAGTTTTTCAATTACTTCAATTTTAGCTCTATCAACTTCTATTCCCTTATATGAGATCTTATGACCAAGAACTACTCCTTCCCAAACCATAAAATGACATTTTTCCCAATAAAGAACAAGGTTAGTTTCTTAGCACCTTTTTAGGACATATGCAAGATTTTTCAAACAATTATCAAATGAATTACCAATTATAGAAAAATCATTCATAAATACCTCAATAAACTTTTCAGTCATATCAAAAAATATGGAAAGCATGCACCTTTTAAAAGTGGCGGGTGCATTACACAACCCGAAAGGCATTCTCCGGTATGCATAGACTTCGTATGGACAAGTAAAAGCCATCTTCTCTTGGTCCTTCAGATCGACTACAATCTGGTTATACTCGAAGTAACTGTCAAGGAAACAATAAAAGGAATGACTCGCCAATCTTTCCAACATCTGATCTATGAATGGTATAGGAAAATGATATTTTCTTGTAGCCGCATTCAACCTTCTATAATCAATACAAACTCTCCATCCTGAAACTGTCCTTGAGGGAATGAGCTCATTATTCTCATTAGCAATAACCGTCATCCCTCCTTTCTTCGGGACTACTTGGTCTAGACTCACCCATGGACTATTAGAGATTGGGTAAATGATACCTGCATTTAGGAGCTTCACAACCTCCTTTCTCACAACTTCCTTCATGTTTGGGTTGAGTCTTCTTTGAGGTTGCCTAACCGGCTTGAAGTTGTCCTCCAAAAGTATTTTGTGCATGCAAAACAAAGGACTAATTCCCTTCAAGTCAGCTATGGTCCACCCAATTGCAAATTTGTGGTCCCTAAGCACCCTCACCAACTTCTCTTCCTCCAAGGGGTTCAATCCACTATTAATGATCACCGGAAATGAAGAATCCACTCCAAGGAAAGCATATCGGAGATGGGAGGGGAGTTCCTTCAATTCTAGCTTAGGTGTTTCTCCCTTGTCTTGAATTCGTACATCCTCCATAATCTTGTCTTCCTCATCATTCACAACTGGACATGCCTCAAGGGATTTGACCATCTTCTCCCTTTCTTCTTCCTCAAACATCTCCTCCTCTAAATTTTCAACAATAAGGGCTGCCTCCAAAGAATCCTCAAAAGATTGTTGAACCCTCTCATCGGTCAATGAGTCAATTAGGTCCACTTTCAAACATGAGTCTTTATCGCTTGGATGTCTCATTGCCTCAAAGACATTAAATGTAACATTCTCATCGTGGACTCTAAGCATGAGCTTTCCTTATTGCACATCAATTAAAGCTCTACCTGTAGCTAGGAATGGCCTTCCAAGGATTAGAGGGGTTTCACTATCTTCCACCATGTCCAACACCACAAAGTCCACCGAAAAGATAAATTTATCTATTTTCACCAACAAGTCCTCCACAACACCATAGGGATATGTAATGGATCGATCCGCCAATTGAAGAGAAATCCTTGTGGGCTTAACTTCACCAATTCCCAGCTTCTTGAAAATAGAGAGGGGCATTAAATTGATACTTTCCCCAAGATCACACAAGGCCCTCCCTATGTTTAAGTGACCAATAGCACAAGGGATAGTGAAGCTACCCGGGTCCTTCATCTTAACCGGTAATTTCCTTTGGATTATTGCGCTGCACTCTTCTGTGAGCATAACCGTTTCCTCTGCCTTCCACTTCCTCTTATTGGAAAGAATCTCTTTCATGAACTTGGCGTAGGATGACATTTGTTGAAGAGCTTCAGCAAATGGAATGTTGATTTGTAATTTCTTGAACACTTCCAAGAATTTAGAGAATTGTTGCTCTTTTGCCTCCTTCTTTAACCTTTGAGGATATGGTATTTTAAAATATGGGGGCAACTCCTTGGGGTTGTCAACTTCTTCAAGAATTTGCCTTTTAGTCTTCTTCTTGGCAAACTCTTCATCCACCAATTTTCCCTTCTTTTGGTCTTCAAATTGCACAACTTTAGGACTTAAGGAAGTGTCTTGTGAAATTTCCATTACTTCATTGGTTGCATCTTGAATGATTACCTTATCAATTCCATCATCAACTTTTTCTTCTTTTCTCTCTTTTTCTTGGGAAGCCACTACCTTTCCACTTTGTGTGGTGATTGCCTTGCATTCTCCCTTTGGATTCTTCTCGGTGTCTCCCAAAAATGTTCCTTGGGCTCTCTCATTCATTTGCTTTGCCAATTGGCCTACTTGATGTTCTAAGTTCTTGATCGAAGCCTCTTGGTTCTTCATTACCGCTTCTTGCCCTTTCATGAATTGAGCTAGCATATTCTCCAAGTGGTTTGTCTTGTCTTGGGGTGGCTTGCTTTGAGAGTTAGACTGAAAATTAGAACTTTGCCCTTGTTGTCCTTGTCTCCAACCAAAATTAGGATGATTGCGCCATCCCAGATTATAAGTGTTAGAGAAAGGATCGTTTTTAGGTCCTTGATTACCCATGAAGTGCACTTCCTCTTGCCCCAAACTCCCAATACTTGGTATTTCACAATTACCATTTGCATGGTCACCTCCACAAAAATCACAAACTAATGGTTGTGCTTGGACAATTTGTGCTTGGGCATTATGTGTTTGGACGGACCCTAATTGTTTGGTAAGTGTAGCCATTTGTTCTATAAGGGCATTATAAGCATTGAGCTCCAAGACTCCTTTCTTAGCTGTCAATCGAGAATTAGGCATTTGATAATCATTAGAGGCCATAGTCTTAATCAAGTCCCTTGATTCTTCTGGAGTTTTGAGGCTTAGTGATCCACCCGCAGCCGCTTCTATCATGCTTCTTGTGTTTCGGTTAAGACCATTACAAAAAGTGGATATTTGATGCCACAATGCAAATTCATGATTGGAACAAGAGTTTAGCATTGCCTTGAACCTCTCCCATGCTTCGTATAAAGACTCTCCATCCTTTTGGGTAAAGGCATTGATTTCTAACCGAATCTTGATCATTCTAGATGGTGGAAAGAAACGAGCCAGGAACTTGCTCACCAAATCATCCCAAGCCACTATGCTCCTACGGGGTTGGGATTGAAGCCATGCTTTAGCTCTATCCCTCAAGGAAAAAGGGAAGAGCCTCAATCGGATAGCATCCTCTGAAACTCCATTAATTTTTAAAGTGTCACACAATTCGAGGAATGAGCTGATATGAGCATGAGGGTCTTCGCTCTCTAATCCCCTGAGCTGGTCTTGCTGTATGAGATGAAGAAGTGATGCCTTTATTTCAAAGTTATTTGCAGCCACCGGAGGTCAGACAATACTTGTGGCACATCTTTCAGCTGTTGGAGCAATAAAATCTCCCATTGTCCTCCTTAGAGGACCATTTCCATCACCAATTGTAGCCATAACTACTCTTGGTTCCTCTACTTGCAATTCTTGCACACTAGAAGATGCTTGTTTTTTATTCTTTCTTTGTCTAGTTCTCTTTCTATTCTGTTTAGCAGTGCGTTCAACTTCTGGGTCGTACACAAGTTCACTTGGGTCAATTTTACCTCGCATACAAGAGAAAGAATTGAATGAGAAACAAGACCAGATTTAGCAAACACAACTTACAACTAAAACGGAAAATAATGCAACAATTGTAAGAAACACACGGAAAATAAAAATTGAAAAAAGAAAAGAAAAGGTGTCTAAATTAGGAGTCCCCTTTGGTACTTGTGATATTGGCACACCGATCCCTGGCAACGACGCCAAAAACTTGATGCAGGGTCGGCAAGTATACCTAGTTGAATGCAAGTAATAACGGTGGTGAAACCGAGTATCGTTCTCAAGGATTGCGGACAAGTATCACTTCACAAATTGAACCACTATTTAGACTTTCGTTTGGAAACAAGGGAGCTCAATTGTAAATATTCAATTAAACAAGGAGTAAAATGTTTTTAAGTTCTTTTAGGAATTTTATCAAACACTTGTTAAGTGAACAAAAATTTTATTCACAATTAGATGAAATGCCGGGGTTAGACTACACCAATCATCCCTCAATTGCTATGAAATGGTTATTAACACAAGTCCTAGTTCAATTATGAAAATCAAGCCTTCTAATTACCCAAACCCTAATTCCTTAGGTGGATTGAGCCTAAACCCCCAAATTAAACCCTAATTCCTTAGGTGAATAAATGAGAGGATTTGCATTAAGAATCAAGACTTATAGATTACTAGCACTTCAAGACCTATTCCTAGATTCATGAATTACTAGGTATTTGATTCCATGAGCATGCATTAGCATCAATTTTCCAATTGTCTACCAAAGCAACAAGACATTCCAAGGTTGATCAAGCCAAGAAAAGCATTAAGAGTATATTCAAATACTCATAAAGAAGAAGAGACTTTCATTAAAACCAAATCAAAATACAATCAAGTTCAGAAAAGTAAACATCTAACCCCAACAACAGGGGATTTAGCTAGACATAACGGAAGAAACTACACAAGAAAAGGAAATGAAGAAGAAAATCAAAGCAAACTCCATGAAGATCCTTCTTGAAGCCTTTGGAGAGAAAGTTTCCTTGCTCTTTTAGGTTAAGCAATTCGTTCCTTGCAGCTCCTTCCTCATTTTTTTATACGCAAAATGAGTATTTATACTCCCAGGTGAAAATTGGGAGCTGCGCTGAGCCAAGCTTTTGCTACGCTCAGCCAAGCTCTGGGGCATTTACTTGGTTCTCGGGTGCTTCTGTGCTCAGCCAAAGTACTCCAGAATGAAGTCCTTTCCCTGTGAGCTGAGGCAAGCTTTTGCTGCGCTCAGCCAAGGTCTTCCAGAATGGAAACCAATTTTCTCTTCTCTTGCGCTGAGCCAATCTTTTGCTTGGCTCAGCCAAACCTTCCAGCATGCAATTTGGGCCTCAAATGGTCTTTGATCCAACTCATTCCATCTATGCAACCACCTGTAACATTCAAAAGCAATTCAAAAATACTAAAAACAATCAAATAACTAACATGACAACTAAATAAAAACAAAGCAAGAAAATTGGGCAAAACAAATCTAAAAGATTCATAAGAGCAACAAAACTACCCAATTAAAGTACTCAATAACTAGTAAAATGGTAGATTATCATCTTCCTACTCCCACCTTGAAAAATAAATCTCCTTTTGAGTGTCTTTTTAACACTAAGCCAAATTATTCTCTACTCAACTTTTGGTTGTGAATGCTATCCCTACACCCATCCTTATAATCAACATAAAATGGATTTCAAATCCACTCCTTACTTATTTCTTGGCTATAGTGACAAACACAAAGGATATAGATGCCTTGATTCCAAAGGAAATTAGTATCTTAAGACATGTCATCTTTCATTAATATACATCTCCATGTGCTATGTTATCTTCCTCTCAAACAACTTCAACTACTCTTAATTTCCCTTTAGCCACTCATCCTATGTTATTCGGTTCTCCTTTACCATTGTCTAATGCTCCATTGCATCCTCATGTTACTACTATTGGGTGTAGTAATATTACTAATACTTCTGATTATGGTCATTCTCCTACTCATAATCCTAATTATGTTCATGCATTTGATAATATTGCTACTATGCCTATGGATTCTACCAATGCACTTGACACTTCTTGTAATAGCCGTAAATTTAACGTAAATTTTAAATTAAACAAAATTTGGAATAAAAGAGATAATTTTGAAAATGGGGATTTCAATTAAAGAAAATTTGGAATTAAAGAGAGGATTTCGAAAATGGAGTTAGGACCTGGTGAAAATAAGTTATTATTTACACGGATTAAAGAATTATAAAAGAAATGATAGAAATTTACGTTTCGGGGCAAAAATGCAATTTCTTAAAAGTTTCAGGGTTAAAATGTAAATAAAAATTTTTTGCAAGGACTTCCCTCAAAAAGTAAAATTTTGCAAAAAGGTCCCCTGGGATAATTTAAGGGCCTCAACCAATCCGGAAGGTGGTCATTGATAGATTTCTCCATCTCTCTTCAGAAAAATCTTCCCAAAAACCCTCTAACTTCTTTCTAAGATTTCTTCGCCTACGGACCTCGGATTTCGACACCACCACCGGATTCAGGACGAAGAGTTCTTCAAATCCATTCGATTGGTTTCTGGCGAATTGGCCGAAAATTTGAAGGGAAAATCGGCCAAAAAGGTAACCCCCGAAACTCCTACTTTTAGTTCTCAAACGCAAAAACTAACACCGTAGATCGATCCAGAAGGCACCGAAACCTTTGGATCTCAAATTTTAGCCAGATCCACCACCGCACGCGCCCCCACGCGCCGCGTCTCTCTCGACGACTGAAGCTCATGCGCAGCTCCTTGGGCAGCGCGTGTAGCGCGTGGCAGCCGGACCTCCTTGCGTTGACCTGCGTTGACCGAGCTCCCGGAGGCCAAATTTTGCAAATCCGAAGTCGTTTTCAAGGTTTTCGAACGTTCAGGACTCGATTTTGGGGTTTATTTTGTTGAATTCGAATCAGAAACTAGGACTTTAAGGTTGTCCAACTTTGTACTTCAAAGTGGTGAGTAGATGATTCTTTCTATGACTTGTTTTTACACTTCTTGAACTTTACATTGATAAATGAGTATGATTACATGTTATTTATACTTCCATATGTTCCTGAAATGGTTTGGAAATGTCTGAAATAATTGGTATATGATATGTAGTTCAAGAAGAGTTTGATTTTGAAATAAATTTTGAAACACATTGAACATGTGATTTTTACATGTATTTTGCATGACATGGCAAAGAAAATATGTTATGCATGTGACATTAATTTTACAGTGTATTGTTTGCCTCGGTTATGGGCATGATTATATGATTCCTCTTATTGGAAAATTTATTATAAAGATTTTGTACTGAGACTGAAAGCTCTATCGCTTTTCTACATGAATGTAGATATATATATATATATATATTGATAAACACTGTCGGTTATATGGCTTGAGACGGTAATGTGAAGGTGATATTAGTGGGAATGTGAGGAGGCAGTTGGGTACATTCCCTGTTGATTGAAGTTGTAGTCAGTGGTATTGTGAGGAGGCAGTTGGGTGATGAACTCACATTCCTTGATTACCTATTGTGATGATGGCAGTGGTAATGTGAGGAGGCAGTTGGGTGATGAACTTACATTCCCTGTCGATCTGTTGAAGTTGTAGTCTGTGGTATTGTGAGGAGGCAGTTGGGTGATGAACTCACATTCCCTGATTACCTACTGTGATTGTGACTATGGAATTGTGAGGAGGCAGAAGGGTGATGAACTCACATTCCATGTTTATCTTTTGAGTATTATATAAAAGAATTGATTTTTAATGCATATCAAATTTGATTTAAGCTTAATTTGTATCATATGTAGTTACAGATATTTGAATGTGATTTGAACTAAGACTATTTTGAAAATGCGGGTCTCATAAGGATGTACTTTTGAACAGCAAATTTTGGATATGATAAGTTTTAATATATGAGTACATCCTTATGTTAATCTGAGAAGTCATAGGAGGTATTATCTGCTCACTGAGTTGTAAAACTCACTACACGTGGTTGATATATTTTTCAGATAAAGACCCAGAATTTGGTCCTGCGGCTACTTGACCGACTAGGTGTCGTACTTCGGTGGTGAGCCTAACTTGTTTCTAGGCTCTCAGTGTATTATATTGTAATATATTTGTACTCTAGTGTTGTTCTGAATGTCACAAGCAGGATCCTTGTTTCCACTGTAAACTTGATGTATATAGACTTGGCATGTATAATTATTAGTTTTGTAAATTTGTATACGTTTAATAATACTTGGATATGCGTTATTGTGAGAATATTTGCATATGTGTAATAAAGAGTTTATCGGATATTAAAGGTAATCGCGTTCCTGAAGTAGGGTCGTGACAAGTTGGTATCAGAGCATTAGGTTTCCCTGTGACAATCAGAGCAAAGGATTCTTTAGTAGGACCTTTAGTATCGATATGAGCCGGACATATATATACTTCAGGTGCTGCTGAGGGATTCTATAGGATATTCATTTCCTTTCTATTTCAAGTGTCCTTAAATTCCTTGAGTAAAGTTTGAATATAGTATCTTAAAGAGGTGTTTTATTCTGTATAGTTAATGATGCCGCCAAGAACTAGAGCGGTCGCTAGAGAAGAAGCTGTAGATCGTGCACCCTCTACAGAAGAGTCTGCACAATCTACAATACCAGTACAAAGAGGCTGTGGTAGAGGCCGTGGTAGAGGCCAACCTAAAGGAAGAGGTAGAGGTAGAGGACGTGCACGGGGTTTGAGAACCCCAAGACAAGATGAACAAACTCCTGTACCTGATAGAGTTCCTGAGGAAAGAGTAAAAATCCCTAAGGAGCCACCTGATAGAAACGCTGATATGATTGCTGGTATACATAGAAGTTTAGAAACATTGGCTGGATTTATAGTGGAACAGGGTAGAAGGGAAGGCCAGTCAACTGAACATGCTCCTGAAGTGCAAGAACTGGGAAGAACAGCTGACCAAGAGGACAAGCTTAGAGGGATTGAGGTGTCATTACCGCAATTCCTTAAGTTAAAACCTCTGACTTTTTCTGGGTCAGATGTTCAGGAAGACCCATGTTGTTGTTTTAATTAAAACTCGCAAGTGCACGAATCTATTGGAGTATAGATTTAGTGGTATGCAAGGTCGATCCCACAGAGATTGCCAATTGAGAGAAAATTCTAATATAGATCCGAAATAAATACTTCTAACCTAGTTCCCGATGTCTCGTTTTGTGAGAGGAATATTGAACAAAATATGCAAAGAACTAATATACTGAAATTAAATGAAGATGTATTCAAGGTAAAGAAGCATGCTAAGGTTAGGAGATCCACTCTTGGTATATCGAATAAAAATAAATTTAACTCTTTTATTACTCAATTAGAATCTTTACACGAATAAAGTTCTAATCGGATGATATGTTAATTTAAGCTCGACTTTGTTTATACATGAATTATATTTACCTCCTTTCTAATAATTAAAACATTCTTGTAAAATGGATTCAAGCGTACATTGTGCCAATCACCATATTGTCTACAATGTATCAAGGTTCACACTTTACAAGATTAAAAATACAAAGATGCAAAAGATAACTTGTAAATGGATTCAAGCATAAATTGTGCCAATCATTATATTGTCTACAATATATCAAAATTCAAATTTTACAAGATTAACTTATGCAAAAAATGAAAGGTAGAAAATTAATTAACATAACAAAATAAAATGAAATAGAATCGGTGGCAAAGCCAACCAATAGCAAAATAAAATAAAGTAGGCGGCAAAGCCAACCATGAAAATAATAAGAGATAGGCGGTCTAATAAAACCATCCAATAACATAACAAGAAATCGGCGGTATGATAAAACCAGCCATTAAGAAATAATTATGAAAAAAGAAATAGGAAGGTAAATACAATATCAAAGATAAACATTAAGATTAAGAGTTAGATAAATTATTATTCTCATACCAAGAGTTTCACCCTTTCACCTTAGCATTAGGAGATTAGTTCTCCATAATCAAGGCAAGAAAGTGAAATGAAAGATGAAGAAACATGATAATATTACGAAAGAAAATGAAAAGAATACAAGATGTCTAAAGAGAGAATAACATTACAAGTTCGTAGAATTCCAACAAAGCTTTCCCAAGCTCTCTCCAAAGCTCTCCAAAAAACTCCTCAACTCACCCCTCAAGCCCTCTATTTATAGATACAATTAAGTGTGGTTGGTGTGGTAATTGTCAAAATTGTTAGGTAGGAAGTTGTACAAAGTTGACAATTTGAATTCCATCATGTGCACCGAAATTGATCCTTGAATATCGTCTTGAAAACCGCCGAATTTTCTGACTTCATCAACACGAAAGTTGTAGACAATTTCATTAGCTTTCCGTCAAGACAAATTGTGGACAAATTGGATACGTAATGTGTGAGTTATGGTCAAAATACTAGAGCCAAGTCGGGCTGGACTGCAGCAGTAGTCAGATTCTCTTCTAGCCCACTTTTGGCCCTTTTAATGTCCGTATTTTCTGACCACTTGAACATGAAAGTTGTACCCAATTGTGTCAGTTACCCACCTACCAAATTGCATACATATTGGATATGTATTTTCAGAGATATGGCCCAAGTACTACAGCAAGGTTGGGCTGGACTGCAACCAGCAAACATATTCTCAATATTGGGTGCTTTGCCTTGAATCTTTATGTTTTAGTTATTTTGGAAATGTGATCATAAATCAAGAATAAATTTGTGCATATATCCATTAGGATGCGTCTCAAGAGACAATATGATAATGCTCCTTACTCAGCCATCCTTAATGAATTTGTTTTATCTGCTTGATTTATAGACATCATTTCCAAAGAACCACAATTTAACTCTGATTCCTCCAATTAAGTCCATTTTATACTCTTCTCTCCATCTGTAAGAAAGACACAAAACTAAAGACAAGTAAGGGAGATTTATGCTTAATTATGGCAAAAGATAAGATGAAAATATTTAATTTATGAGTATAAAACTCACTCATCAACCCACAGATATTTATTGATGCTGTGGAACGAGTTTTCAGAGCCTTGGGGTGCTCTAGTAGAAGATCTGTTGAGTTGGCGTCTTTTCAACTGTCTGATGTGGCCCAAGTTTGGTTTGAGACATTTGTACAAGGACGGGTAGTTGTTTTACCACCAATGGAGTGGGACGAATTTAAGGAAGCATTTATGAATCGCTTTCTACCAAGTGAAAGAGACAAGAGGGCCAGAGAGTTTAAGGAATTGAAACAAACACCAAACATGTCAGTTTCTGAATATGACATCCGTTTTACCCGGTTGTCCAGATATGCACCATATCTGGTCCCTACTGAAAAGGATAGAATTAAGAGGTTTGTTTTCGGATTGATACGCCCATTGTTTAAGTCAGTGGGTCCTCAGATGGATCATTTTTTAACTTATTCAGCAGCTGTGAACTGTGCTAGAATGATGGAAACACGAGAGCAAGTTGACATAGAAGGTCTTAAGAGAAGGAAAAGAGATCGAGATAGTAATGCCCAGACTAAATATAATCCTACTGTCAGTGGGTCAAGATTTCAAAATCCACAGCATTTTACTGAAACAGGAGCTGGTAGTTCTAACCAGCCATCAGTTAACATTAATAAGCAGAGAATGTTCCAAAGAGATATGAGACCCCCAAGTCAACAAGATTCAAGATCAATTCCACCATTTCCAAATTGTGGTAGGTCCCATACTGGACAGTGTCGCAGAGAAACTGGTGCATGTTTTAAGTGTGGATAAATGGGTCATCTGATGAGAAATTGTCCACAACTGTGGAGTTTTAGTCAAGCATCAGTGCAACCAGCTTCACCCCCTGCATCTGTTACAGCACGACCTAGTAGAGCAGCCTCAGTCCAAGCAAGTAGTGGTGGTCCTGGTAGAGGATCAGGAAATCGAGGGCGAGAACCAGCTTGAGTTTTTGCCTTGACACAACAGGATGCTCAGGCCTCAAATGCAGTTATGACAGGTACATTATCAGTATGTTCCCATAAAGCATATGTTCTGTTTGATCCTGATTCTACTCATTCTTATATATCACCATGCTTTGCTAAGAACTTGGATAGAGATCCTGCTAGTTTGCATTGTTCTTTCATGGTTGCTACTCCAATGGGAGAATTTCTATTAGTAAATGATGTGTATAAATCATGTGAGATTTCAATAGAAGGCAAGGAGACTCTTATAGATTTGATAGTTCTAAATATGATAAACTTTGATGTGATTTTGGGAATGGATTGGTTGGCATCATGCCATGCCATGCTAGACTGTCATCATAAGGTGGTTAAGTTTAATGTTCCTGGAGAATCTTCCTTTATGATACAAGGAGATTGTAGTAAGGAGTCTAGTAATTTAATTTCAGCTTTAACAGCTCATAAACTGTTACGAAGAGGATTTCAGGGATATTTAGCAGTAGTCAAGGATGTTGATATGAAGTATACAAGTTTAGAGCAAGTTCCAGTAGTTAAAGAATTCCCTGATGTATTCCCTGAAGATTTGCCAGGATTACCACCAGACCGAGAGATTGAGTTCGGTATTGATCTTCTTCCCGGAACACAACCAATATCCATACCTCCTTATAGGATGACACCCGCAGAACTTAAGGAATTGAAGGAGCAACTGGAAGATTTACTAGATAAAGGTTTTATTCGACCTAGCACATCTCCTTGGGGTGCTCCTGTCCTCTTTGTAAAGAAAAAAGATGGATCCTTACGTTTATGTATTGATTATAGGCAGTTGAACAAAGTAACTATACGAAATAAATATCCTCTACCTAGAATAGATGATCTGTTTGACCAGTTACAAGGTGCTCAATGTTTTTCAAAAATTGATCTGAGATCCGGGTATCATCAATTGAAAATAAAGAAGGAAGATATTTCAAAAACTGCTTTTAGGACTCGGTTTGGGCACTACGAGTTCTTAGTAATGCCATTTGGTTTAACGAATGCCCCAGCTGCATTTATGGACTTAATGAATAGGGTATTTAAACCTTTCCTAGACCAGTTTATTATTGTATTTATCGATGATATTCTGGTGTATTCAAAGAGTTCAAATGAGTATGAGCGACATTTAAGGATAGCCTTGCAAACCCTAAGAGAACATCAGGTGTATGCTAAGTTTTCAAAGTGTGAATTTTGGCTTAGTAGTGTTACGTTCCTAGGGCATGTGGTTACCAAAGATGGTATTCATGTCGATCCCAGAAAGATAGAAGCAGTACAGCAATGGCCACGCCCCACGACAGTTACAGAGATTCATAGCTTTCTTGGGTTAGCAGGCTATTATCGTAGATTTGTTAAAGATTTTTCAAAAATAGCTGCTCCTTTGACCAGATTGACTAGGAAAGGAATAAAATTTGAGTGGTCTGATGCTTGTGAAGGGAGTTTTCAGAAACTAAAGGAGTGCTTGACCACAGTCCCAATCCTTACCATTCCTACAGATACAGGAGATTACGTAGTATACTGTGATGCATCTAGAGTGGGCTTAGGCTGTGTGTTAATGCAAAATGGAAGAGTAGTTGCTTATGCATCCAGACAGTTGAAGAAGCATGAACAGAATTATCCCACCCATGATTTAGAGATGGCAGCTGTAGTATTTGCTCTAAAGATTTGGAGACATTACCTGTATGGAAGAACTTGTGAGATTTATACAGATCACAAGAGTTTCAAGTATATTTTTCAACAGAAGGATCTTAATTTGAGGAAAAGAAGATGGATGGAGCTACTGAAAGATTATGACTGTACGATTTTGTATCATCCAGGTAAAGCAAATGTAGTAGCTGATGCTCTAAGCAGAAAGTCAATGGGAAGTTTGGCTCATATAGCAGAGGTGCGACGACTATTGTTAGAAGAAATCCATAAGTTAGAAAGTAAGGGAATAAAGTTTGAAGTAAAAGAACCGGGAATATTATTGGCTCATGTGCAGCTCCAATCTTCTTTAGTGGAGCAAATCAAAGTCGATCAAGACAAGGATGCTAATTTGCTCAAGATTAAGAGTGAAATGAAGGATAGCAAGGATTCTGAATTCTCAGTGGATACTGAAGGGATATTAAGATACGGTAGACGATTATGTGTCCCAAATGTTAATGATTTGAGGAAACAAGTTTTGGAGGAAGCACATCGATCTACATATACCATACACCTAGGAACGACAAAGATGTACCAAGACATGAAGGAATTTTATTGGTGGGATGGTATGAAGAGGGATATTGCGGAATATGTTTCCCATTGCTTGACATGCCAGCAGGTAAAAGTTGAACATCAACGACCTGCAGGGTTACATCAGCGAATAGAAATACCAGAATGGAAGTGGGAGAGAATTACTATGGATTTTATCACTGGATTACCAAGAACTCCCAAAGGAAATGATTCTATCTGGGTCATTATAGAACGCATGACGAAGTCAGCACACTTTCTGCCTGCGAAAATAACCTACAACGTAACTCAGTATGCAAGGCTCTATTTAAATGAAATAGTTAGGCTACATGGAGTCCCTATATCGATTATATCTGATCGAGGGCCGCAGTTCACGGCACGATTTTGGAAAGCTTTTCAAGAAGCATTAGGAACGAGATTGGATTTGAGCACAGCTTTTCATCCCCAAACTGATGGTCAGTCTGAGCATACGATTCAGATTTTAGAAGACATGCTCCGAGCCTGCATTTTTGATTTTGGTGGAAGTTGGGATATGTACTTGTCTTTGGCTGAATTTGCATATAATAATAGTTACCAGACTAGTATACAGATGGCCCCATTTGAAGCTTTGTATGGTAGACGGTGCAGATCCCCCATTGGATGGTTTGAAGTGGGCGAGGCTAAACTTATAAGGCCAGATCTTGTACAAGAAGCTTTGAACAAGGTAAAGTTGATTAAAGAAAGGCTGCAGGCAGCTCAGAGTAGACAAAAGGCGTATGTTGACAATAGACGAAGGGAGTTAGAATTTTCAGAGGGTGAACAAGTATTCCTGAAAGTCTCACCCATGAAAGGAGTTATGAGATTTGGAAAGAAAGGGAAGTTAAGTCCTCGATATATAGGCCCTTTTGAAATATTGGATAGAATAGGTGCAGTGGCATATCGCATAGCTCTGCCACCAGAACTGAGTGATGTTCATCCAGTATTTCATGTGTCTATGTTACGGAAATACTTACCGGATCCTACTCATGTCATTCAACCCCAGGAAATTCAATTGGATAAGAATTTAACCTATGAGGAAAAGCCGATATCTATTGCTGATCGACAAGTGAAGAAGTTGCGGTCACGAGATATTTCTATGGTTAAGGTGATATGGCAAAATCACTCATCTGAGGAAGCTACATGGGAAAGAGAAGATGACATCCGCGCCAGATATCTGCATTTGTTTGAACAATGAGGTTAGTGTTTATCTACAATTGTGGTGATGAAATTCGGGGACCGAATTTCTTTAAGGGGAGAAGAATGTAATAGCCGTAAATTTAACGTAAATTTTAAATTAAACAAAATTTGAAATAAAAGAGATAATTTTGAAAATGGGGATTTCAATTAAATAAAATTTGGAATTAAAGAGAGGATTTCAAAAATGGAGTTAGGACCTGGTGAAAATAAGTTATTATTTACAAGGATTAAAGAATTATAAAAGAAATGTTAGAAATTTACGTTTCGGGACAAAAATGCAATTTCTTTAAAGTTTCGGGGTTAAAATGTAAATAAAAATTTTTTGCAAGGACTTCTCTCAAAAAGTAAAATTTTGCAGAAAGGTCCCCCGGGATATTTTAAGGGCCTCAACCAATCCAGAAGGTGGTCATTGACAGATTTCTCCATCTCTCTTCAGAAAATTCTTCCCGAAAACCCTCTAACTTCTCTCTAAGATTTCTTCGCCTACGGACCTCGGATTTCGACACCACCACCACCAACGGACTCAGGACGAAGAGTTCTTCAAATCCATCCAATTGGTTTATGGAGAATTGGCCAGAAATTGGCTGAAAAATTGAAGGGAAAATCGGCCAAAAAGGTAACCCCCGAAACTCCTACTTTTAGTTCTCAAATGAAAAAACTAACACCGTAGATCGATCCAGAAGGCACCGAAACCTTTGGATCTCAAATTTCAGCCAGATCCACCACCGCACGCGCCCCCACGCACCGCGTCTCTCTCGGTGATTGAAGTCCACGCGCAGCTCCTTGGGCGGCGCGTGTAGCGCGTGACAGCCGGACCTCCTTGCATTGACCTGCGTTGACCGAGCTCTCGGAGGTCAAATTTTGCAAATCCGGAGTCGTTTTCAAGGTTTTCGGACGTTTCGGACTCGATTTTGGGGTTTATTTTGCTGAATTCGGATCAGAAACTAGTACTTTAAGGTTGTCCAACTTTGTACTTCAAAGTGGTGAGTAGATGATTCTTTCTATGGCTTGTTTTTACTCTTCTTGAACTTTACATTGATAAATGAGTATGATTACATGTTATTTATACTTCCATATGTTCCTGAAATGGTTTGGAAATGTCTGAAATAATTGGTATATGATATGTAGTTCAAGAAGAGTTTGATTTTGAAATAAATTTTGAAACACATTGAACATTTGATTTTTACATGTATTTCGCATGACATGGCAAAGAAAATATGTTATGCATATGGCATTGATTTTACAGTGTAATGTTTGCCTCGGTTATGGGCATGATTATATGATTCCTCTTATTGGAAAATTTATTATAAAGATTTTGTACTGAGACTGAAAGCTCTGTCGCTTTTCTACATGAATGTAGATATATATATATATATATATATATATATATATATATATATATATATATATATATATATATATATATATATATATATTGATAAACATTGTCGGTTATATGGCTTGAGACGGTAATGTGAAGGTGATATTAGTGGCAATGTGAGGAGGTAGTTGGGTACATTCCCTGTTGATTGAAGTTGTAGTCAGTGGTATTGTGAGGAGGCAGTTGGGTGATGAACTCACATTCCCTGATTACCTATTGTGATGATGGTAGTGGTAATGTGAGGAGGCAGTTAGGTGATGAACTTACATTCCCTATCGATCTATTGAAGTTGTAGTCAGTGGTATTGTGAGGAGGCAGTTGGGTGATGAACTCACATTCCCTGATTACTTACTGTGATTTTGACTATGGAATTGTGAGGAGGCAGAAGGGTGATGAACTCACATTCCATGTTTATCTTTTGAGTATTATATTAAAGAATTGATTTTTAATGCATATCAAATTTGATTTAAACTTAATTTGTATCATATGTAGTTACAGATATTTGAATGTGATTTGAACTAAGATTATTTTGAAAATGCGGATCTCATAAGAATGTACTTTTGAACAGAAAATTTTGGATATGATAAGTTTTAATATATGAGTACATCCTTATGTTGATCTGAGAAGTCATAGGAGGTATTATCTGCTCACTGAGTTGTAAAACTCACTACACGTGGTTGATATATTTTTCAGATAAAGACCCAGAATTTGGTCCTACGGCTACTTGACCAACTAGGTGTCATACTTCGGTGGTGAGCCTAACTTGTTTCTAGGCTCTCAGTGTATTATATTGTAATATATTTGTACTCTAGTGTTGCTCTGAATGTCACAGACAGGATCCTTGTTTCCGCTGTAAACTTGATGTATATAGACTTGGCATGTATAATTATTAATTTTGTAAATTTGTATACGTTTAATAATACTTGGATATGCGTTATTGTGAGAATATTTGCATATGTGTAATAAAGAGTTTATCGGATATTAAAGGTAATCGCATTCCTAAAGTAGGGTCGTGACACTTCTGTTATTGCCTGTGATACTATTGGTATTCACTCTACTATTAATCATAATTTTGCTATTATTGATGTATAAACTAACTCTGCCGCTCCTAAAGACTCTTCCCCTGCTACTATCCCAGTCACTCATCAGTAGCGAACTCCCGAGCCTCTCGTTCCATCTCATTCTATAACTACAAGGGCTATGGATGGTATGTTTAAGCCTAAGGCACTACTCCTTACATATGTTGAAATTAAGCCAAAATTAGTCAAAGCAGCCTTACTTAGTCCTAAGTGGAAAAAGGCAATGAATACTGAGTATAGTGCATCAATGAAAAACAACACCTAGCAACTAGTCCCATTGCCACCTCATAAACAATCCACTGGATGCAAATGAGTGTTTTGGATTAAGAGACATGTCGATGGAATAGGACAAAAATAAAGAACTCGGTTAGTAGCAAAAGGCTTTAACCAAAGAGAGGGCTTTGACTACAAGGAAACTTTCAGTGATATAGTCAAACCCTAAACTATTAGAACTATTCTCACATTAGCACTTCAGAAGGGCTGGAAACTTCAGCAAGTTGATGTGGATAATGCTTTCCTAAATAAAAAAATTTTAGAAGAGGTGTTTATGCAACAACCCCCTGGCTATGAAGATCCTTCTAATCCTCATTTAGTCTGAAACTCCAAAAATCATTGTATGGTCTTAAACAAGCACCTCGTACATGGTTTGAGAAATTGACTTTCATTCTTCACCAACTTAGATTCTCAACCAACAGATGTGACCATTCTTTACTTATTAGAATAACACCTCAACACACTATATATCTACTTATATATGTGGATGACATTATTGTGACTGGTTCATCAATAAAAATTATTTCTCAACTTATCTCCCAGCTTAATTTTAACTTCTTTCTCAAAGACTTAGGTAATCTCCATTTCTTTTTGGGAATTGAGGTCAAACATCTCAATGATGGGTCTTTACTTCTTTCTCAAACAAAATATGCTAGAAAATTATTGGCCAAAGCTGATATGTTAAGCTATAAAGGTTATAAAACTCCTATGGTGTCTAGCTTAAAACTTTCTACTTATCAAGGCACTCCTCTGCCTAATCCACAGTTGTATAGATCAATAGTAGGTGGCTTACAATACCTTACTATCACCAGACCAGAGTTATCCTACTATGTGAATAAAGTTAGTCAGTTTATGGCAAATCCTTTAGATAGTCACTGGATGGCAGTGAAAAGGATTGTGTTATATTCAAACCACACTGTCTCTTGGTTTGGTTCTAAGAAAGTCTACATCTTTGAACCTTTTTTCCTCTTGTGATGTTGATTGGGGGAGTGATCCAGATGATTGTCACTCCACTATTGGTTCTGCTATATTTTTAGGAGCAAATTTGGTCTCTTGGTTTTACAAAAAGCAAGCTGTGGTCTCAAGGTCAAGTATCAAAGCTAAGTACCACAGTTTGGCGCTTACCATGACAAAAGTTGTATGGCTCAAATTTTTACTTCATGAACTTCAAGTTCGTGTAGCTTCACAGCCCATCATATATTGTCATATATTGTGATAATCTTAGCACTGTAATGTTGACAGCTAACCTAATCCTCCATGCTCTCACTAAACACATAAAGATGGATCTACATTTTGTGCGTGAAAAGGTTTAAGCTAGCTCAAGCTATCTTGGTTAGCCACATTTTTGTTGTAGAACAAATTGCAGACATTATGACCAAAGCTGTCTCGAGTTCCCTGTTTTTAAATTTCATAACAAGCTCAGACTAGTAGATACTTCTGAGCTTGAGGAAGGATGAAAGGTATAAGGCTAGTCACATGATGATATGTAACTTTAGTTAACTATGGTTAAGTCAGTTGCATAGTAACTATAATAAGTTACTATTACTGATGTATATAAGTGAAGATGTAAAGCCTTTCTGAAGCAAGAAAATATAGTGCAATAATTCATTCAATATCTATCTCTAAGACTAATTTTTGGCTCCTGTTTCTCTTACTTCTTATGTCATTATAGATTCCACCTACGAGACATCAAATGAAGTTTAATGGTGACAGCTCGGTGCAGTATCCCAGCTTTGCCAAAAGTGGAGTAGTTTTGAGGAATGCTATTGGGGATTGGATTCTAGGATTCACTAAAAGGCTTGGCTAATGTATCATCACCTATTCGAAACTCTAAGGCATAATATCGGCCTTGAACTTTGTGTGAGAGAAAGGTTTTATAGATTTCTTTGTTGAATCAGATTCAAAGGTGGTTACCAATATTTACTCGAAGGACTTTGACAGAAGAAATCTTGATGCTAGTATTGTCTTCCACATCAAATGCCTCTTAGCGAGGGATTGGAGAGTATGCATTCAACACTCTTTTAGAGAAGGAAATAAGGTTGCTGATTGGCTTGCTAATAAAGCTCACAATGCAGACTACACCACCTAGACAATCCTACCAAAGGAATCGATATGCTTTTGCTTGATGATATGAGAGATGGCACATCCCCCATTCTATTCTGGTTTAGCTTGCATGGCTTTCTTTTATTTGTACAAAAAAAGACGTTTTGTCTCAAATCATGGCTTCTCAAACATTTAAATCGTATCGCATAGCTCCTTCTATTAAATTTCCATTAATAATTTTAACATGAGTTCTTAAATGACATCTTAATATCTAAGTTGACATATTTACAGGCTATGTGGAAGAAAATCTCACTAAAAACTACCAACTAAACGGCCAAATATCTACTATACCTAGCATTAGTATGGCAAAAGGTCTGCCTCGCCCATTTCCATATGGAAACCTAAGCCTCACCATCATACGTGACAGTGGCACTGTCGTCGCATCTCATCATTGTTACCTCATCTTCTCCTTGTCGCACCCTACCATCAAGGGCACAACAACACTTGAATTCCCACTATTTTTCTCTGTCGTTTTCGATTGGTATCGTTTAAACCCTTCCCATTTTTCGTTTTCACATAGTCTAATTAATATGCCAACATGTTATTAAAACTTCATGTATATTTGTTTGGTACATTTATTTTTTGCTTAGTATCGTTTTTGATTCATCCTAATAGAGGTAGTAGTAATTTCGTCTGATTCATGCATTTTCGTTTCTAGACATGTATTCTAATGCCTCGCCTGCCAATTTTTATGCATGCACGTTGTACTCTTAGTTACTTGGTGTTTTAATGGCGTTTACACAATATTTAGTTAAACTCATGGACTAAAGAGATGAAACTACAAAATACCTTTTTAAATTACGAAGGGTACATTTAGGCTAGCCAAGACCTTGAACATGATCTGTTTTTTGTGTTTTTGCAACCCTCTGTTATTATGTATTTTCATTGAAGCTCTCGACTCCCTCTGTACACTCCCTGTCCCTACTTACTTGGATACTACATATATATATATATATATATATATATACATATATATATGTATATATATATACATATACATATATATATGTATATATATCTACATACATATATATATGTATATATATGTATATATATATACATATATATATATATATGTATATATATATACATATATATATATATATATATATATATATATATATATATATATATATATATATATATATATATATATATATATATATATATCACTTAAGGTAGTTTGGTCATGTATGGAGAAAGCCTGCAGAAACCCTAGTGAGAAGAGTAGATCGGATGGAGAATAGTCCAATAATTAGAGGTAGAGGGAGATTAAAGAAAACAATAAGTGAAACTATTAAAAATGATTTAATAGTTAATAACTTATCTACTGATCTTATCCATGATAGACTACTATGGCGTCATTTGATCCATGTAGCCGACCCCACCTAGTGGGAAAAGACTTAGTTGTTGTTGTTGTTATATATATATATATATGTAGAAAATGCACCATAAATCATCTATTGGGCCTAGTGGCTAAAAGGGAAACCTCTAATGTAATGTCGTTTGTGAAATGGTCAAGCAATGCAATGGTTAAGGGCAAATTCAAAAGTGAGATCAAGTGATGCTTGTCTCAAAAACACAAAAGCAAGGCCTTTTTTAATTCACTCTAATGGCCCAATGGGAATGCCTCTTTTTTCCTTGTCTCTCACTCTCACCCACTTGTTTATAGGATTACAACAACCAAATAATAGGGCTACCTTATGTTCACATCATGTTCTTTATCATATTATATTTTTTTCATTTGAACCAAGGTATCCTCCCACTCATTAACTGAGAGACTAATCTTTCGAAAAATTGAGATCGCCGAAATGGATATACCTCTTCTAAACAAGTTTGCTCCATACACATGCCCTGATTAAGTAAAAATTTGAGCTAAGGTCAGTGAGTTGTGTAGACAGTACACTTTGAAATTGTGTGGTGTAGTATGGAACTAGGTAAAGAGACGTTGTCTAACTTTAATGGCACCTTCATGCATTTGGTTTCAAGTTTTCAAGAAGATACACTTTTCATTACCAGCATCATTCATTCATATTCTCAATTTCTAATTATTTGGTGTAAGACAGTTGAAAATTAAAGTCACTTGAGTTTGAATATTATAATCACATTTAATACAAAATAGAGACTATTCATAGCTTAAAAAGGAGATTTTAATTAAACAAAAATTTATGTTTTCAAGCTGTGATAATAGAAAAGCAAAAGCAAGTTGCTGCATGCAATTTAGTCTTATTTCAAATGACTTAGTTGTTACCTAACATGTTCGTTCCCGTCGCTCAATGCTTGACATTGCGTTTTGTTAAATGACACTACTAGATGGACAACTTTTTTAATCTGACCATGCATCATGGGGGACAGTTTGTGTATAACCTCCAATTGAAATATGTAAATGGAAGCACTGATTCCTGGCATAATGTTGACCCTGATAAGATATCTATCCCTGAGCTATGGGGATTTATGGAAGAACTTGGATATGCTTTCTATGACAATATCTCTTATATGATTCCTGTATGGATCTTGAAACTGGACTAGGAGTTTTAAAGATAGGAAGTAGACATTTTATTGATGTTGGATCACTTGAAGGTGGGCAACACTTTAACATTTCATTCAAAATTTAACCTAAAATTAGATACATGTTGATTGTAACAGTCTAATATAAACTAACTACGTGGAAATACCTAAAACTTTCTAATAAGAAATTATATTGCGGATAGCTTGGCAACGGAGGAAAACGCCAATATTGAAATAGCACTGTAACAAGTCACTCGAGTTGTGCCAGTAAAAAATTATACAAAGTTCATGTACAAATTTATAATTAAGTAATCGAATTATTTACATGCGTTGTATAAAAGTTTGTAGAGTTCATTTATAATTTTCTATTTTAAATGGAGAGGAAGTAATATAAAAAAGAGACCTAAAATATATAACTAGTGTTTTGTCCCGTGTGACAGATGTTGTTATAAATAATATTTAAATTAATTATAATATTGATTAAATATCATTTAAAAAATATATAATGTAATTGATATTGATTAAATGTTTGTGTAATATTGATGTATCAAAATTTTTACTTTTTCATTTTCACTTTTGTTCCTAATTAATTAAGTGTATTTTTTTTCTCTCAATTATTTAATTTTTTTATAATACTAATTAATTAATTTTTAAAATTACCTCATTAATTTATCTATAATTTTTGCAAGAGTATATTTAATAATTATAAAAAAATTTCTCTACTTTATTTATTTATTTATATTATTTTCCAATTGTTTTATTCTACATTTTTTAATTATATCTTTGTGTTTTCTTCTTTATTTATTATTAAATTTATTTGTAATTAGCTTTTTTTCATTTTATGATATTTTATATTTTATTATTATGGAATGTAATTGTAATTTACATATATATATATATTTTTTCACTTAATTTAACTTACATTTATCTTTGTGCTCACTTTAGCATATTTATGAGATTACATTATTTGTATTAAAATATTTTTTTTAATATAAATTATGAGGAAAATCTATTCTTCCTTTGTTTTTCTTTCAATGCATTTTCTTGCATTATATAAACAGGTAAAGAGGCACAGAAAATTAAAGGGAATTAGAAGGAAGTTCTCCAATTCTATAACTATGAGTTTACATAAAAAAAATAAAAAAAAATCTTCATAAAAAAAAAGTTAGTGACATATTAGAAATTTCTTTTCAACTGCACATCTATATCTACCAAACCCACAATATTTATATTCAGCACTTTAGTATAGAGATAAGAGTAAAAGCATGACCTACCAACAAATGAACAGAGGACCATTTTAAAAAAAAGATTGTTGCACCATCAATTTCGCAATAATTTTTACATATAATTTTTTGGAATAACTTAATTGATTGAAATCTAAATTTACGTTTAATTTTCTAGTTTGAAATTTTTCTCTTTTAGCCCTGTTTTTTTCTCATGATGGTGGAGGAATGAATTTAGAGAAGATGTGACACATGAATAATTTTTATCAAAGTTTTAATCTTCCTTAATCTGTGCCACTAAAGTTTATGTAAGTAGTCTTATTTATTCCTCTCGCCATCTCTCCTAAGGTAGTGTTTTCACATGATACATCTCCTACATATATATGTCTGTGTATTTATAATTTATTTATCAAAATTTCAAAAAAAAAATTAAAAGTGCCACTTGTCAACAAATAACAATGTAACTATTTTTCAATTTCATTTAATGCTTATAGATTATTGTAGAATTTAAAATTTTTAATTATATAAATAATTTTTAATTTATTAATCAATTTTTTTATTTAAAAATAAATCCAAAATATAATAAGCAAGCCAAAAGAATTGAAGTCTGTTAGACAACCATATGACTATCACAACCAAAAAGCCCAATTGAGAACGAATCTCTGCGGCCCAAAGCACTCCACAGAGAATCTGAACCATAAGTCACGCTCTGATCACACGTCTCTATACATCCACCAGCCTTTGGTTCCTGTTTCCTTAACTCTCAAGGATACATAAGTATGAACCAGTAGAACAGATACTGTTCAAGGAAGGTCGTGGCCTTGATTTATCTCTGCTACTTTTAAATATTTCACCTTTCTTTTTATTCTGCCCCATGTGAACTCTCATTTTATTGGTTTGTCTTGCCGAAAGGACAAAATTGCTAATCGGCTTTAGCCGTGTGAACCGATCGATATATAGAAGGTTAATAAAGGTTTTTACTCGTAGAAAAAGATATGTTCGTGCTTCTGGACACGGTTAAACTTCAATTGTAGTGTGAACTACGTATTTTTCAGAGCAATATATGCCATTCTTCATCGTTTCTTTTCCAAATCATGGATAGGAGGCACACTGGACCAAAATGAAGAAGGCAAAGAGAGACCCCACCGGACACAAATAACCTGTTGCGCTTGGCTGCGTCTAAAACGCCGCTTTTCACTGCATTTTTTCTTTCAAAAAAGTAAATATTTTTATAATAATTTATTACAATATTTTTAAGAAAAACTGTAAATAATATATTTAAAATAAAAAACTATATAATAAATAAATAATTTATAAACTTCAAATTTTAAAATTTAAATTTTAAACTCTAAATTCTAAATTTCAAACGTAAACTTAAACTTCATATCTTAAATTTTAAATTTTAAATTTTAAATCATAAACTTTATATGTTTTTTTTTCAAAAAAATGGTAAAATTAATATATTACTAAAAAAAAGTTTTATAATAAATAAATAATTTACAAATTCTAAATCTAAAATCATAAACTTTAAATTCCAAACCTAAAATCTAAAAATTTAAACTCTAAATACTAAGTCTTAAAAGTTTGAGTTTGAAATTTAGGATTTATAAATTATGAAATTTTTTTGTTAGAAATATAGTTTGAATTTTGAAATTTGATATTTAAAATTTATTCATTTATTATATGAAGTTTGTATTCAAAATATATTATTTATAATATTTTTTTAAACGTCAAACTTCAAACTCTAAATTCTAATAATAATATATAATTTTATTTATTAATATATATTGTTCTTATTTAATAATATCTTTAACAATAATGTACAGATTCTTTTAATCGCCATAAAAGAAAGTTAAAAAGAAAAAAAAAATTATATGTTTTTCTTATTAACATAAGTTTGATTTTTTTAGGAGCACTTTCGAAAGGACATCCTTGACTATAATACGTACAAAAAAAAAGGCTTACACCATGTTGATGGATTTTGAATTTAAATATTTTAGAATTAGACAAAAGATGAGACCTCTTCCTGTTTCCTGATCAAATTTGTTTCCAACCCTCTGAAAGTAAACTATTAAATGTATTGGGTCAATATAGAGGAGTACAAGCTTTAAAATTGTTTGTGAAAGAATCTAACCTAAATAAAATTTGTTTCTTCCTACTCCAATCGTTTCAGTCTCTTTTCATTTTTCCACTTTCAATTAGGACCAATTCCTTTTAAGTTGATTGGTGACGTTATTTAATTTCTCATAATCCTTTTACACATGGGTAAGTTTATTTAGACCATTTATATTATTTTATAATTTCTATTGTGAGACACAATAATCAAAATGTAAAATTTTTGTTCAAAATTTTCTACTGCTGTTTTGTAATTTAAAGATTATAATTATTTGACATGTATTAAAATAAATTTAAATATTCAAGTGTTATATGACACCAAGAGTAGGTTATTGCCGATTTTTTAATAAAATTTAACAGTATAATATGAAAGAGTTATTTAATGTATAATAATAATAATAATAATAATAATAATAATAATAATAATAATAATTTAGCTACTTTCAACCGATTAACAATTTCAATAATTAAATTCTATCTCAATATAGTTAAATCCTATCACTATTTTACTGAAATAGATTCATCTTTT
The DNA here is from genome assembly GCA_037074535.1 of Gleditsia sinensis. Lineage (NCBI taxonomy): Eukaryota > Viridiplantae > Streptophyta > Magnoliopsida > Fabales > Fabaceae > Gleditsia > Gleditsia sinensis. The sequence continues at coordinate 15,182,388 of CM073469.1, read as the reverse complement.
TCTTAAAAAAGAAAACATTTTTAGACGAAGAAGTATCTTGCTTCCCAGTTATTTATAAGGAAATATTGACAAGCCAACAACCTCCATTCATAGATTATACTAATATTATTAAATTATTTGACAGAAAGTTTTCTCGTTACTTTAATTCCTCTAAATTTTCCTTTATTTATCCATTAGTGTACGAGAGATTAAAAATAACGATAAGGAAGCTTAATTAAAATTAAAACAGTACTGATATTGGGGCATTTTACATCATTATCTTGAAAAAAAATGAATTACTATTTTGATTTTTAAAATATACATTTTCTTTTCAATTTGGTCCTTCAAAGTTTAACTTTTTCATTTTAGTTCTTCAAAGACTTTTTTTTTTAAAATCATCCTTACATTAACCTTGTTAACAGATTTACTTATTTAACCTAACCTAGTATATATTTCATTGAACACTAGGGATTTATTCCAAAATTATTATTATCACTTTACTTTTTCGAACAAAAAGTCCTCAATTATGGATAAAACACAACATATCAAGTTCGGTCAAGTACTTAATAGTTAATTAAAATATCGATTAAGTTAAATAACCAAATATGTTAATAAGGTGAGAAAAATTTTGAAGACAAAACAATCTTTGGAGCATTGAAATCAGAAATTTAAACTTTTAAGAGGACCAAATTGAAAAATATACATACCAAAAGATTATTTCACTAAACAAATTAAAAATAACAATAAAAGACAATATAGGCAAAGATTTAGAGACATCTGGAAGTGGAGATATATTGACATTATTGAGCTAGTGTATTCCTTAAGACTCTTGTTCTTAGTGCTTATTATGGGTGTAGCCCCTTATACTTAACGTGATTTTGAAAAATATGAGAAAATAAAGTTGCACAATTAATAATAGTTTGAAATTTTGATAGTGACAGGAACTTAATCTTGACAAGTGGTATGAAAGTGAGTTCACGGATTTAAAAACCCTGAGTGACACTTGAGGGGTGAGATTGTTGGCTTTATTGTGCTAACATCTCCCTTATTTAAGATTTTTAAGCTTAATATTTCTACCTATGGTGCCTGAAATGGGTGAAACTCCTCATACTTAATACAGCTTTGAAAAATTATAAGAAAATAAAGTTATGCCCACACTAATAGAACAAGTTTTTGGTATAGAAATAGATGCTTGATCTTAACAAGATATCGATAAAATTGTTTTCCAAGTATAAGGAGCACGATTTGAATATCAGTGGGCTTTGAATATCTTTGTTTGGATTTTAAAAGTGATATAATAGCGGCATAATTGAATTGTTATTGCTTTTTTATGAGACTACCAGACAACTGAAAATCAATTAATTGTGAATTACTAGCTTGATCATTTTGGCTTTGACGCAAAACTTTTGTGTCATAAACAGTAAACTAATCAACAAACACCTTTTTATTTTTTACACAAACTGTACACTAATTTGAAATAGACATTAATTATCGGAATCTATAATTGGTGAAAGTAAGGTGAATTAATTATAACTACTTGGTATAGTTAAATTACCGGATAAATTTTTTTAAAATATAGTTTGTAAAAGTTAATATATAATAAATAAATCAAATTCACACACACACACAGATATATATATATATATATATATATATATATATATATATATATATATATATATATATATATATATATATATATATATATATATATATATATATCTTCAAAATTTATCTCACAATTTTTTTTTGAAAACTTTAAAAGTTCCAATTTTTTTTTCTTCAAATATAATTGGATGTGTTCTTTTGGCTAAAATGAACACATCCAATAATATTTTAAGAAAAAAAATGCTTGATCAGGTAGAATAACATAGCACAATTTTAAAAAAAAGAAAAGAAATGGTGGCTTTTATTAAAAGGAACTAAGAAGCAACTGTAGAATCCACACACTCACGCGATGAAATCAACCAAACAATCATATGGGTAATATCTCTACCTAATTCTGTATGGGCAACAATGTCTCAACTTCTAAAAATCCAAAAAAAAAGAGTGTTGCGGAATTTTCTCCTTTTTTTTTACAGTAATTCTCACACTTTTTAAATATAGAATTAATTTCATTCAAATATTGAAGTTGGATTTTCTTACAAATCATTTTTTTCAAACTTAACATTATAGAAATTACTTAACTACTAACATTGGCTAAAAGTAGTCATCGAAAAATTTCGGTGAGCTGCAACATCGCTACCTATACATCTGCCATTGATAATTTCAAGATATAGATAATTTCATTAACTGATGAAAGAGAGGAGTTCTACTCTAGCTAGTAGCTAGAATGATTGGACGAAGACCATTCATAATTGACTTTGGAAAGATTAAGCATAAATGCGTTATTACTGTGCTTCTAGATGACTAAGAACAATTCCTCGAAAGTGAGTGATAAATGACATGATTAAGCATAGTAGCTAGTAGCTAGAATGATTGGACGAAGACCATTCATAATTGACTTTGGAAAGATTAAGCATAAATGCGTTATTACTGTGCTTCTAGATGACTAAGAACAATTCCACGAAAGTGAGTGATAAATGACATGATTAAGCATAATTAATATCATGTATAATTAAGATTACAAATTGTTAGAAAAACAGTTTGAAAAAAATGTCTGTAAAAGTATTTATTAAAATTTCACAAAAATAGTATATCTTTTAGAAAAGTCACAACTTTTTTTAAAAAAATGTGTCTCAACATAATTCTTATTATAAATAAGAGTCTGATTGATTGAAAAAAAATAAAGTAAAAAAAATTAATTTTCCTTTTCCATTATTTTCTCTAAAACTTAAAATTTTTTTAAAAGAAATTTTAGAAATTACTGTATGATAATTTTTAAGTATTTGGGATCACTTCTACAAGTGATTTGTCATATACATTGTGGTATATATAGTGGAAAAAATATCACTTTAAATACATTGTGTTTATACAATTTCTAAATATAATTTCATCTTCAATCTCTTTATTTTCAATAACATATGAACCGCACTAAGTCGGGTTTCCAAGAATTGGTGACCCAGCATGATTCTTGAAAACCAGTGGGCTAAACATATTATGACATGGCGCCATCATTAAAAACAATAAAAGAAAAAGAAGTCAAAAAAGGGGGAGCAAGGCCAGAGTTCTTAGCATTCTTGCCACCCCGGAACTTTGTAACTTTGCTGAAAACTTCATATGTATAACACATATTAATATTTTACAGACTTAAATAAAAAAACATATGTCACATCCCAATTTAATAGAATGCGAATAACACAATTAACAGATAACTTTACTCTTATTTATTTGTATACAGTTTCACAATATAACATATCAGAAAAAATAACATACGTTTACAAGTTTTCAGTATAACCAATTATACATGCAAAGACTATACTTATGAATATTACAACAGAAATAGTGATCCTGCCTGTTGCATTCAGAACATACTCTAGATTACAATGACATAATATTTTAAACATTTTGAGTATTGGAAGCAACGTAGGCTCACCCCAGAGAATATGACACTTAGCTGATTACGTAGCTGCAAGACCAAACTCTGTATCTTTATATGAAAAAAAAATGTAAGCATTGTGTAGTGAGTTTGAAAATTTAGTGAGCAGATAATACCTTCTATGACCTCTCAGATCAACATATGGATGTACTAATATATTAAAAATTTATCGTGTAGAAAATATTAATTCAGAAGTGCATCCATATGAGATCCACATTTTCAAATATTCTCAGTTCAAATCACATTCAGATATCTTTAACCATATATGATACAATATGATCGTTAATCAAATGTTGATATGTATCAAAAACATTTTTTATAAAAATATTAGGAGGATCTCATATCAGAACCATCATATCAGAGTTCAATCCATTCCATACTTTGTTGGTGTAGGATTTGCCTATACTTAGCATCTCAGTCAAGGTTTGTCCTACCACCATTCAAAAGGACACGCGAAAGGACTCTAATATGGACAATTTTCCAAGCACAAAGCAAGGGAAGACAAATCACATATTATATAACTGGCATCTCGCCTAGATAGGAGGCATCCCACTCTCCATCACATATCATATCCCGTGTGGTGGCCCTCACACGAGGCTAGCACCACTCTTACTAGTTAGGGTATCAAGATGCACCATGGCTCTAACATTACCTGTTGTTAGCAAACAGTGTTTCTAATAGGATTCCTCCACAGAAAATATCATATGCACATATGCCATATCATCCAATATAGAGTTTTCAATATAATACAGACTTTCAGTCTCAGTACATATTCATCTTTCATAAATTTCTCAATCAGGGTTTATCAATGTACATGCCATTTTTTAAGGCAATCATATAACTTTATAAATCAATGCCACGTGCATAAATATTCACTTTACCATATGATGAGAAATACATTTAATATCAGATATACAATGAGTTCAAAAATCCATTTTCAAAACTATACTATTCTTAAATTATATTCCAGATTGCAAACAATTCAAATAATTTAATCAATTTTAGAAACATATAAAAGTATAAATAACTTATAAACATAATCAATTACACAATTAAAGTTCAAGAAGAGTATCGGGCAAGTCATAGAAAGAATTATCTACTCACAAAGTTAAGATTTCAAGTTGGACAACTCCAAAATTTATGTTTTCGGTCTACTTCTAATCAAATAGACCACAAAAATGAGTCCAAAGGGTCCAAAAACCTTGAAAATGACTTCGGATTCACAAAATTTGACCTTCAGAAGCTCAGCCAATGTAGGTCAACACAACAGGGTGCTAGAACATGCGCTGCACGCACCACCGTAAGGGCTGCGCGTGGACGTCACTCGCCGAGGAAGAACCAGCGTGTGGAGGCGCATGCAAGGGAGGATGGACCTAAAATTTGAGATCTTAAAGTTTCAGTACCTTCTGGATCTATCTATAGTATTATTTTTTGGGTTTGAAAACCACAGATAAGAGTTTCAAAAATTACTTCTTCAAGTGATTTTTCCCTCTATTTTTCGGCCAATCTCTAGCTAATTTTTCAAAAACCAATTGGATGGATTTATAGAACTCTTCGTTCTGAGTCCGTTGGCGGTGGTGGTGTAATATCCCAAAATTTTAAAATTCCATATCTTGCTTTAATAATTATATTTTATGAGAAGTATTTATGTTTTTCCCTTAAAGATAAAAGTTTTTATTTTCATTTTAATTTTATTCTAAAAATCTTGTTTACTAGAATTACTAATTTTTACCTCTTTTGTTGCACTAAAATCCCAATAATGCCCTCAAAAAAATCTGGTTTATGTAAAAAATGGCAAAACTACCCCTAGATGTTTATTGTTCTCCTACCCATGTGAGAATTTCCTAAAGCTTCTGCATATTAGTTTTTTTTTTCTTCCTTCTTCCTCCCTGCATCTTTTCCCTTCTTCTGTGCTCTTCATTTTTCAGCCCCAAATCTTCCTTTCTTCCATCTCCTTCCTTCAATCCTCAACAAAAAAATATCAAGGCACCTTAATCAAGTAACATACATGAAGATTGGAGGAATTATGGCAGCAAAAACACATGAAAACAGCAGAAAATCGAAGCTACAGTAACCTGCGCCCAGCTTACGTAAATTTCAGAAAATCTTGTGATTCTTGGTGTTTTCTTGAAATACTAAGTTATGGGTTTTAATAAGGACATAGTGTAGTATATGTATGACGAATTTCATGGCAAGATAACATGATTTGGTGCATAAATAATGCAAAATGTTCTTCGGTGAACAGTGTATAAACAGTACCCTGAATTGGTTAAATATGCAATCCAAAATTATCAAGTAGAAGAGCATGTTTTGGGGGTGTTGGTGACTGATTTTTCTTGGAGAAAAGGCTATGTTAGATAAAGCTTCAAATTGGTAAGTAAATAGCAAAAATTATAATATGAGGTTGAATTATATTTTGTATTTAAATTTTATACTATATGTTGAGGTTATGTAATTTAAGTTATTGGCAAATTCTTTTAGTTGAAAATTGGTGAATTGGATGGTGTTGAATTTATGTGGGTGAAGCTAAACGTATGTGATTATAGGGTAAATGTTTTTGGAAATAGGGAGCATTAAGAAAATGTTTTAGAGAGAGGAATTGAGATATGTGGGATTTATGTGAGCATAGGAAAAATGAGACAAGGGAATTAGTGATCATAATTTTTATTTGGAAGTGTTGATAGTGGAAATTTTGGTGGAACTTAGACATTAAATTTCTTACAATATAATTAGTGATTTTAGCTGCCAAAAGTACATCGAAAGGTTTATTTGAAAAGAATCAATTGAGAAACTTTTATGATAGTTTAAAAATCTACTAGAAGAATCAATGGTGCTAGAACTCCTTGATGATGGAATGTGGAAAGTAGAGTTTAAGTGAATTAGTTTGGCCTACCAAAGTGAAAGTGTGGAGAACATTTTAAAATAACGTTCGAATAGAGCATAAGTGATCTAGGTACATGTATTAATGGGTTATGTCATACTAAGATGATGTCCTTTATGTAAAATTTGGGATAGTTCAAGATTAGAGATTTTATGTGTGTACATTTGTTATGAAACCCTTTAAGGTGCTAGGATTGGTAAAGTGGAATTGAAGAGGTTAGAATTTTATGTTGCTATATTAGAAGCATAAGAAAGATTTGAGTTCAATGGTGACGAAAGTGTAGCATTAAAATAACGTTATAGAATTATCATGTCGACATAAGCTAAAGTTGTTAGGTAAGTGTTAGTGACACATGGGAACTTAAAATGATTAATGGATGTTAGACTTAGATGATGGGATGTATGGTTTGAACTTCATATGTAAGATTTTAGAATGACTTAGTATAAGTTTGGAATAAGAAAAGTTGGTTACCCTATATGGATGTGTATATATTATTTTATGTGTATGGTTCCTAATTATATTGACTAATGGATATAAATATGCGAATTTGAGGATAGTTCAAATATTAGTGAAGATGACCCATAATGGTATGAGAATTTATTAGAATAAGTTCTATATGTATAATGTATTGGGTATATTCTATCCCAAGGGTGTAAAATGTTCTAACGAAAAAATTTAATATGATGATATTCCGTAACTTATGATGCTTATACTATGAACACATATAAGTATGTGAATATTTATGTATAATGGCATTTCAAATAATATTTAATGATGGCAACTCTAATGGATACTGAAATAATAAATAATGATATAAGATTATAAAGTTATATGTAATGAAAATGAGGTATGACTATTAAATTGAAATTTCGTTATTCAAGTAAGCACATAGATATGTATATGTGCATTTTAAAAATGTAAATAAGTCGAAAGAAAATGAATGAATGAAAGTGATATGACTAAGTGTGATGATTATTAAATTTGATACTCAGTGATGGTAAAGTATCAAATGTGGATATAATGATCATGACGATGTGATCACAATGGGTTATTACTAGATGTTGATTAAAATAACACTTTATATTAAAAATTTAAAACAAAGAAATAATTAAATAAGATTAATAATAATCACATTGGATTCCTTTTCAGAAACACTATAAGTTAGCGGCAGAGATAGCTAGCCTTGGTGCACCTTGTAACCCTAGTTAGCAAGGGAGTTGGTAGCCCCTTGTGCGAACGGGCACATGAGGATTGAAATGTGAATAAATGTGGAGTTAAGGTATGTCTCTTCCAATAGCCAGTGGCAATTGTTCTGGTTACCTATGATAAGAATGAAGTGATTTACCTGTCCTATTACTATGTGCTTAGGACAGTCATCATATAGAAAGGTTAGAGAGTTGAGGAGATCTCCTCCTAACCTTATGATATGAATGACAAGAAAATGATGATGTTACTCATTCCATTGCTATGTGCTAGACATGTATGTAGTGATTTACCTACCCTTGCTGCGTGCTTGGGTAAAATGATGATTTTCCCTTATTAGACTGTGTGCTTGGGTATGTTGAAATGGTTCTGGATTGGAATCCTCCAAACTAAATAAAAAAATGATAAAGATAATAATAAATAAAGAATAAAATTGAAAGATATTAATAAAAGAATAAGTCTTATTAATATATAATAAATTAATATAATTATTTTACTTTAATTATACTCTTGAATATACATAGCTTGAGTATTAAATACATATCTATATGTACACAAATAACATGGGATAACTTTATATGACGTAGGAGCATAATAATATAGTGGCATAATTTTAAGAAAGATGATAAAGTGGATCTAGCCCATTTGATATAGCGTGTGCAAAAGTTTGCACGTAGAAATGTTCAAATGTCTACTTAAAGGAAGAACAATAAAGGAAAGTGACTGAGAAAAGTCAAAGAGTCTTTTAGAGGTCTACATGTTTATGATGATGAAACTAGATAAGGAAAAGTATGAGAATGGATTAAACCAAGATAAACAAATGAACTAGTAATCTTCAATAATGTTGAATAAATTTTATAAATAAGATACTATTCATAACATATTTCTAATGAGTATAAGTAAATAAAACTAGCAAGGATACTTCAAAATATTCCTAACTTAAACAACATAAGTTGAATCGTAACATAATATAAAATATAATTTTTCTACATGTTATAATTGTGTTATTTACTTGTTAAGTCGTAAGACTCACCCCATTCTTTTAAATAATTCCAGATGAGGTTAAAATTGAAGGCATGTCGAAGCAGTAAAATTTTCGAGGTGAGTCCAAATTTGTCCTGATGAGTTTTGTTTCTTGTTGTCTTATGTATTTGTACTCTAGACTTGCTCCACATTACCACAGGCAAGATCCCTGTTTCCTATGTGTGAGAAGAAAAGGTAAAACCTATGTAAAGCAAGAAATGCAAAATGAATTGGCATTGCTTAATGAAGCTAGATCTTTATTTATATATTATATGTGTTTAAAGTTTTACAGAGTGAATATGTGATCACATGCTAAACCATAATGATTATCGAGTTTTAGATTCAAAATGCATCAGTTAGGCTTACGAAGTGGGGAGAAATCTTCATTTTGTGCCGGTCTCGTGCTCGGATAAAAATCTGGGATGTGACAGGTGGTATCGAAATCTGAAATCCGGAAGCGGTAGAATTCTAAAGAGAAGTTTTGGAGTTTCGGGGGAAAAAAATTTGGAAGAGAGAGAGAAATTCAAATTTTGCAACTCCTTGTGTGGTTGAGGCTCTTAAAATATTTCAAATGACCTTTTTGCAAAAAATTCAATTTTTAAGGGAGGTTCTTGCAAATTTTCTTTATTTACATTTTGACTCCTAAACTTTTAAGAAATTACATTTTAGATCCAAAACGTAAATTCTCATATTTTCTTTATAATTTTTCAACCCAGGTAATAAATAAATATATTTTCAATGGTTCTTATCTTCATTTTCAAAATCCTTTCTCTTATTCAAAACTTTCTTTAATTTAGAATTTCCTTTAAATTTTAAGATTATTACAAAATAGTAGTTAAATCTATAAAACATTGACCAAATATTATTATATATCTCTGAATGCGCGGTGATGCTTGCGCTATTATTATAGATCGCACTCGCAGGAATGGTTCCCCACCATTGCCATTTACCACAAGTGCCTCAACTGAATTTCCCTTAGCCGGTGGTGTTATAATCATCACTATCTTTTTTTTTTGGACTGGCATTTAAGTGGCTACTGTCGAAGCTTATAATTTTGCTCCCGGTGATAAGACGCAAAATGAAGGACCCGAGATTCTTAAATTGTGAAATAAAGTTGGCTTTAGTCTTCATATCTCATAATTATAGGCCACTCCTGTACATATAAATTTTTAAATTTTATAAAATTACATTCATATTTTTATTTTTAATTTAAAGTTAATTTTTTTATATTTATAAAACATACACTCATATATATTTGCTCAATTTTTAAAAAATTTATATTAAATTATTTATTGAAATTTTCATAAATTTTAATTTGATATTTTAATAATTTGTATTGTATTATTGAATTAATATATTTATGAATTTTAAGAAAATAATATCTTAAATATAAGTTTTATTACAAATTTTATGAATGAAAGAAATATTTTTTTGTAAATTAAAATTAAAGAGTGTGAATGAGTCTTTCGAAAACCTAAAAGTACAAAAATTAATTTGACTTGATAAGAGAGGTTGATATGGGACTTTTGCCCAAATATGAGACAATATAGACGAATGGTAGTGAAATACCATATAATTTGACTTGTTGATTTTTAGTAGAGCTAACTGGAGATGGGCGACCCGGGGATATTAAATTGTGAAATAAATTGGTTTTAGTTTTCGTATATCATAAATTATGGACAACTCCTATACCTATAAATAATAGAGTAATTATAATAACACTTTCTCTAATTTTAATCTAAAATTAGAAATTCCTCTAAAGTTTATAATACATACTCTCATATACTTAAATTTTAAAAAAAATTACATTAACCGTTTTTATTTTAAGTTTTCATAAATATTAATTTGATCTTTTAATAATTTATATTATATTGAATTAATATAATTATGAGTTTCTAGATGAAAAATATATAAAATATAAGTTTCATTAATAATTTTGTGACTAAAAAAGATATTTTGATATAAGTTAAAACTAAAAAGAATGTAAATGTAAATTTTAAAAACTTTAAAAGAAACAAAAAGAATTTGATAAAACTGGTTACTACATAGTAGACGTACGTGTTGGTTTAGGAATTTAGTTGGAAGTAATATTATTATTATTATTATTTAAGTGGCAATTGGCCTTCGGTATGCATGGTAGTGGTATATATAGGATTCCTTTATAAATGAAAATAATATTGAAGAAGAAAGAGGAATTGAGAGGTTAGGATATCAGGTAATTAGAATGTGGAGGTTGAAGATAGGAGAGGGTGAGAAGCAGCCATACATATTCAGCACCAACAACTTTGTGGGGAGGCAGACATGGGAGTTTCAAGCTGAAGCAGGCACCCCAAAGGAGCGAGCAGAGGTTGAAGCCGCTCGTCTCAATTTCTATAACAATCACTTCCATATCAAGCCCTGTGCCGACCTCCTTTGGCGCTTTCAGGTCTTTTTCTTTTCTCTATCTCCTTTCCTTTCCTACCCTGTATACCTCTCTATCTTAAACAAAACCAAGCAAACAGCTTAGAGGAACTAAGATTAAACGGTTCTTTTTTAATATAGTTTTATAGGATTCTAAGTCTAAAATATCATAATATTTAAAATTCTTATATTTGATATCATAATTTAAATTGTTATAAAAGGGATGAAATTGATGTCTTATAAAAGTTAACAAAACTTAAATTTTATGATGTGAGATCTTTTTTTTTTGGAAGATATATCATTTCAAAATGTGTTATTTTATATCTCCTTATATCTATTTGATTAATATAAAATATATTAAATATCGGCATATGCCAGAATTTTTTTAAAAAAATTACATTTAAGGAGTTTAGTTAGTTAATTAAATTGTATGTATTTAAATTTAAATTCGGGTGAGAGTCTTTTGTACAAAGAAGATTAAATTGCTTCTACTTCTACTTCAAGGTATAAGTCCCAAATTTTTGCTTCTCTCTTAGAGCAGTAAAACATATTATATATACATTTCAAAGCAATTCTATGTTGGCCAAACAGTCCTACAAACTAAAAAAAATGCTTTTTCAAAAATAAGAATTTTTTTTGGTTCAAAATAAGCAAGGCTAAACAGGCTGTTAAGGTTTAAGAGTTTTAAGATTTAGACTTAGAATTTAGGGGTTTAGTGTTTATAGTTTTAGAATTCAAGGTTTCATGGTTTAGGATTTAATTTTTAATATTTATGCTTTTAGATTTTAATAGTTACGAGTTTAGGTTTTAGGGTTTAATTGTTGAGTGTTTTTATTAAAATAAAAAATGTTATTTTAAAATAGTAAGAGGTTGTATCATATACATAAATTATATAAGCATTAAGTTAAAATAGTATAGAATATTTCAAAATCTATTAAATGTGATAGACTGAAAGTTTAAAAAAAATTCAAGCAATATCATCGGATAAATAATGTTTTGAGATTTTGAAACATAATTCTCCTATTAGATTACACTTTACTTGCTTCTATGTCTGCTTTGAGTAAGAGAAATATTAATTGTATTAATTTTCATAATTCTCAAATTTGTAATGTCTAAATTCGAATTCAATTCACTCTACTTAAGTAAACATAACTAGGAAAAGTGTACAATATTTGTTCCTAAGGTAAGTAGATGATAGTTTTTTTTTCTAAGTAAGACATTAGAGCCTATTTGGTTTTTTTTTTATTCATTTGTTATTGAAAATGAAAAATATGTACATAAAGTTAGAGCTTCATAAAAATACTATTTTTTTTATTAAAAAAAAAGATTGAGACTTAGATTAGAAAATGTCCCAAAAAAATTCAGCAAATTGACCAAAACGATGGGAGGCATTTTTGTAACTTTCTTCACTTAATTTTTTATTTTTCAGAATTTTCCGCCAAGACATCTAACAAGTAATGATTTGGTCAATCATCGATATTCAAATCGTGACATGTGATAATAAGAGTATTTTTTAAAATTAATTTTATTACATGTCATAATCTGAATATTTTAATAGATAAAAAATTATTTACTGTCGGTATACCAAATACTAACTCTTATCTTAATTAATTTTAAAAAACATAACGTATGTCGCCTTAATATAATCTAATTACAAGTTCCCTCGCCCTCATCTTTGTTTCAATTGCATCTGTCACCATACCCTTCAAATCTAAGATTGAAACTGAAATTACGAAATTACTTTTACGCATTTTATTTTTGGACAGAGCTGTTAAAAGTTAAAAAAAAAAAAAATAGCTCTTTCTCTGATAGAAACTTGCAGTGGATGAAGACGATGACCTTCTGCTTGAAACAAAGCACCGTTTCTGCAGCATCTGCTTCTTCTAGGTTTCCTTTGAAATCTCTGTTTGTGTTGGGTTAATTGATGCTGACCCAGTTGAATTGCTTCGTGAGAGAAACCTTCGTGATAAAAGCCGTCGGCTGCCTTTCTTCTTTAAATCAATCGCAACTTCTTCAACTCCGCCATCCCAGCGTCTCCTCACCGCCATCACTAATTGTGATGCAGATAAAAAAACAAACCTTCGTCTTTGATGCAGATAAATTCCCCTTCGTGATAGAAACCGTCGGCCACCCTTCTTCGCCACCCACCATCAACCGTCGGCGTGACCCACCGTCAAATTTTAGACCCTCCTTAAAGTACTAGAAGTTCAGAGAAGACAAGACTCAAAGAGTTCTTATCTGCAACTTCTGATGCAGATAACGAAGAAGAAGAAAAGGAAAAGAATTCTTCATCCAAATCGTTTTGGCAATTCAAGCGAAATAGCAGTTTGAATTGCGATATTTCGCGTGGGAAGAGCTTGATTCACTCATTACAGTCTCTATCACGAAGCAATTCAGCTGGATCAGCGCCAATTAACCCAAAACAAACAGAGATTTCAAAGGAAACCCAGAAGAAGCAAGGGTTGCAGAAACAGTGCTCCGTTTCAAGCAGAAGGTCATCGTCTTCATCCTCTTCAAGTATCTATAAGAAACAGTGCATTTTTTTTTTTTAACTTTTAACAACTCTGTCCAAAATAGAAATGAGGTAATTTCTTCAAGATAGATTTAATAAGACATTTTAACCGCAATGTATAATATATAATAAAACATAGATGAGAAGGGATATTGCAATGATTTAAAAAATTGAAAGAATTTATAATTGCAAGCACAAATTAAAGTAAAAAACTATTATTTTCCTTTAATTCTATCAACTATCTCTCACGTTCTTTCTTTTCTTAAAATGAGACTTTTAGACTAAAGCAGGGTTAAACTGTTTTATAAGTGTACACTTGGTTAAAAAGAGTGGAATGAATTCAAATTTAAATTTATTTTATTAGATTTATGTATTTTAAGATTAAGTTGGATCTAGCTGAGTTGATCCAAAAATCAAATTCATTAATTTTTTACTATTTAAATCTTGTATTATATTCTCTTTCATTGTTTCTCATTTTTTTAGTTTATACGTTTAATTTTTTTCTAATAAATTAAATATTAAAAAGGTGACTATTTAAACCAAAACGGTCTTGATTATAAAAGTCTTATTAAATTGACTATAAATAAATTTTTAGTCATTTTTTAGATAAAAAAAATGTTATTAGACCCAATGAATTAAGGAATATCGACACATTGAGTTGCTAATAGAAAAATTAAGATTATTGTATAGTGGACCTAGAATCATGTGTGGCAAGTTAAATTTTTTTCGTTAAATATATTTTAATATTTTTATTCTAATAACTTAGTTATCAAATTCTAAATGAAAAAATTAAAATAATAATTTTAAAATACGTAGAAAATTTTCTCCTATAAAGGTTGAGCTCTTTCTCCCACCTTCTTCTCTGTTGTCTACCTCATCATCTTCTCTTATATCCCAGTCTTCCAATGAGCATCCATGGTGGAGATTTCAAGCATTCTCTCACATTTTCGCTACGCTCTCTCTCTTCTTTGTTGCCTGGATAGTGCAGAAGGTAATGCCATTCGAACGCTGCACAAGTCCTTGAAAGCTTCCAGTTTTTATCTCATCTGGAATGGCTCGTGGAAGGGTGCGGGAAAAACACAAAAATGCTTTTGAATTAATTCGATCGGAGTGACAATTTGGCTGAATGAAGTTTGAAAAAAGAGATAGAAAACAAGTTCAAACTTTCTAAATAATGAAAATCTTAGCAAATAAAAATTGAGAATCAAAATTTGACATGTTCTCAACCTAATTTCATTTGTAAAAAAGATTTCGATTCTTTTGATGAAAACAAAATAAGCTGTAAACTTGGAATATAGTAACAGAAAGCTTAGGTAACATGGTGAAATATAATTTATCAAAAAAGAAACAAGGTGAAACATAAGCTTGCAAATTAAGTGATCATTGATTTAAATATGAAAAATGATTTGATCCATCAACGATATTTAGATCATAACATATGGCAAAATTAGTAATTTTTAAAATTATTTTTGTCACGTGTCACGATTTGAATACTGTTGGTGGATAAAAAATTATCCACATTAGTGATTTAACATTCACATCAACATTTTTTCAAAACAATGATGGGACTATGAACAAAGAATTTAATTATATATTTTTTAAATAAAAGAGTAACATTGTTTCGTTATGCATTTAAATCTGTCTTACTTGTTAGCAGTGGCCATGTTCATGTATTATTAAATGTCATACTAATTTAATTGATGCAGTTCCTGAGAGAAAAGAATTTCAAACAAACAATACCTTTTGTGAAGATAGAAGATGGGGAGAAAATAACCCATAAAAAAGTCACCAGCACAGTGAGAAGGGCGGCATATCACCTATCAGCTTTGCAAGCGTGGGACGGACACTGGCCTGCTCAAATTGCAGGTCCCCTGTTTTTTCTTCCGCCACTGGTGAGTGTGTGCTTAGCAATTATATATAGAAGTTATATTCAATTGATTAAAGTCTCTGTATGAATACGACCTTGTTTAATTTCATACCAATTAAAGGATCCGAAATGGTGTGTGAATGGTGCAGGTGTTCTGTATGTACATTACAGGGCATCTTGATAGGGTATTCCCAGAAGAGTACCGTATAGAGATCCTCCGCTACATTTACTATCACCAGGTTTCTATATTTGAAGTTCAGAATCTTATTCAATTTAAATTAGGGAAAATGTATATACTCTCACCAACTTTGGGTCATTTGCAAACAACTCTGTTAACCATGAAAGTCAGAAATGACCTCTTTCCAATACCATTAGCAGGCATTTAACATTATCTTTCAATTTTTGTTAACAAAATTAATTGAGATTCACATTACTCGCTCCAAATATATGAACTTGTAATCCCACCTCCCATTTAACTTTAATGGTGAAATGCCATGTGAAAAAAACATGACATCTCTATTATTTTTGTTAATGAAAAATGGATAAAAAGTGTCAAATTGCTTGTTAGTGAAAGTTGGGAGAGATAACTTATAACTTTCAAAGTTGAAGGGGATATTTGCAGATGACCCAAAGTTGAAGGAGAGTATTTGTGTTTTTCACTTCAAATTATAAAGTGAAGTTTGAAGTGACTAATTAATGCTGAGTGTTGGTATAAAATTGAAGAATGAAGATGGAGGATGGGGACTACACATAGAGGGACATAGTACCATGTTTTGTACTACATTCAACTACATATGTATGCGCATCCTTGGAGAAGGTCCTGATGGAGGTCAAGACCATGCTTGTGTTAGAGCACGAAAGTGGATTCTTGACCACGGTGGCATCACCCATATACCCTCTTGGGGAAAGACCTGGCTTTCAGTATGTCTTTAATTTATATTCATACTTTAAATATATTTTTGGTCCATTTAATATTGTAAATTAAAATTTTCACTTTTTTGGTTCATCTAGTTCAAAATGAAGCAATGTTACCCTTGATTCACAGTTATGCAACTATTTTAACAGAAAATGTTGATATATATGTTAAACCACCAATGAGGCCTTTTTTTTTTCTAAGTGAATCTTAGCACTCCAGCAATTGAAATCACGTTTCATTTATGTGATACTCCTCTCTCACACTATTTCCTCTAGCTAACGTGTAATATGATTTCAGTTGTTTGGGTGTTATTCAAATAGTTCACATAGAAAATTAAATAGGCATATATGTGCCACGTTGGTAGTTTAACATTCACATTAACTTTTTCTATTGAAATAGTAATAAGACTGTGAATGAAGTATTTAATTATAACTCTTTTAAAAAATAGAAGGTAAAATTTCTATTTTTAATTAAGGCTTAAATATACTTTCAGTTCATCTAATATTGTAAATATTTCAATTTTGTTGTAAATGAAATTTACACAAGGAGGAAATATAATGTAAAGACAATTAGAGAGGAATAACACATAAAGAGAAATATATATTTCTTATTCAATTGTTTTATAAAAGCCTCTATTTATAGGCATACAATCATAAATGTAGACAACCCAAAAGTCAAAGAGAATGTATGTGATTCAATAGCTTTAGAAGTTGAAAAAATAAAAGGACACTCATAATAATAATGGATTTAATAATATTCATTATTTTGGGAGTTGAGAAACCAAATGGGCATCCACAATAATAGATGATTTCATAACACTCCCCCTTGGATGTCCATTTTACAAGAAATATGCCTCATTAACACCTTACTAGAGAAAAATCTAATGGGAAAAAACCCTAGTGAAGGAAAAAGAGTACATCATTCCTTGTATACTCCACATGTAATATCCCAAAATTTTAAAATGCCATATCTTGCTTTAATAATTATATTTTATGAGAAATATTTATGTTTTCCCTTAAAGATAAAAGTTTGTTTTCATTTTATTTTTAGTCTAAAAATATGGTTTACTAGAATTACTTATTTTTTTTCTTACCACTTTTGTTGCACCAAAATTCCAAGAATGTCCCTTTAAAAATCTGGCCCTTTGAAATTTCAAAAATACCCTTCTGCAAAAAAAAAAAACCTGAAGCATGAAAAGAAAATCACGCAGGGAAGGGGGAGCTTCAAGTTTTCATTTTGGGTTCTTTTCCTTTCTCCCATAATTCTATTATTGAAGCTACAGTAACCTGCACCCAGCTTAGGTAAAATTTCAGAAATCTTGTAATTTTTGGAGTTTTCTTGAAATACTAAGTTATGGGTTTTCTTAAGGACATAGTGTAGTATATGTATGACAAATTTCATGGCAAGATAACATGATTTAGTGCCTAAATCTTGCAATTTTTTCTCCGATGAACAGTATCCATGAACAGTATCTGCCTGCATGAACAGTGTCACTGCGTGAACAGTATCTGCACAATAAATTTTTGGATTCCAAAATAGCTAAGTTGAAGAGCATAATTTGGAGTTGTTGGTGATCAATTTTATTTGGAAAAAGCCAAGAAGAAGCTAGTCCAATTGAAGCTTCAAATTGGTGAGTAAATGACATAAATTATGGCATGAAAAAAAGAATTATAATTTGTCTCTAAATTTATAAATTGTATAATATGATTATATAATATAAATTTATGACAATTTTGGTATGTTGAGATTGTGACTTGGGTGATGTTTGATATTTGGATAGTATGTCATTAAAATATATAAATGTGTGAGAAGTGAATTAAGATAGGTAGGTAGTAGACATGTTAGGAATGATGAAAGTAAG
The DNA here is from genome assembly GCA_037074535.1 of Gleditsia sinensis. Taxonomy (NCBI): domain Eukaryota; kingdom Viridiplantae; phylum Streptophyta; class Magnoliopsida; order Fabales; family Fabaceae; genus Gleditsia; species Gleditsia sinensis. The sequence goes on along the minus strand of CM073469.1, from coordinate 15,164,208 downwards.
ATTTGTTAGGATTGCTTGAGGATTGGCTAGTGATGGGAAAATGTCATAAGAGGAAGATTTGAGCATATTAGGTTCACTTGAGGATAGGTAAAACAAAATTAGGAAATTAGTGATTTCAATTTGTAGGAAGTGATTAATGAAGGAAATCTTGGAGAAAATTATAATGCATACAAAAGTTTGCGTGAGAATAACTAATTGATGAATGCCTTATGGTGTTTTAAGAAGTGTAATCAAGTGAGTTAGTGACATCAAAGTTTCTTGAGGAATAAAAATATATAAAGTATAATTTAAATTAATATTTGATCTATTAACTTGGGAATTTATGTATGAGTAATTGTTGGAAAAAAAATCTTCTTGAAATGATTGGGTGAATTAAACGGGATTGATATGAGCTAAAATAAGGTACTTTTAGATATGATAGAAGAAAGGCTTAAAATTTTTGATAATGAGTTTACTGGTGTTAATAAGAGGATATAGAGTTATTGTGATGAGGTAAGTTGGAATTGTTAGACATGTGTCAATGGTGCCTGAACGTTATAAAATGTTTAGTAGATTTATTGCTACGTATATTTAACATATTAGTTAATGAATTTTAGAAAAAAAAATAGATGATAAATTAAGACGATGAGATTCATGGGAGGATGTTCACATGTGAGAATCAAAGATAATTTGATAGAAGTCTGGAATAAGAAAAGTTGGATACCCTATATGGATGTGTATATATTCTTTTATGTTTATGGTTCTTAATTATATCGACTTGTGGATATAAATATGTGAATTTGAGGATGGTTCAAATATTAGTGAAGATGATCCATAATGGTTTGAGAATTTATTAGAATAAGCTATATATGTATAATGTATTGGATATACTTTATCCAAGGGTGTAAAATGTTATAACCGAAAAATTTAATAACGTGATCTCCCGTAACGTATGATGCTTATACTATGAACATATATAAGTATGTGAATATTTATGTATAATGGCATCTCAAATAATATTTAATGATGGCAACCCTAATGGATATTGAAATAATAAATAATGATACAAGATTATAAGGTTATATGCAATGAAATGAAGTATGACTATCAAATTGAAATTTCTTTATTCAAGTAAGCACATGGATATATATACGTGCACCTTAAAAATATGAATGAGTCAAAAGAAAATGAATGAATGAAAGTGATATGACTAAGTGTGATGATTATTAAATTTGATACTCAGTGATGGTAAAGTATCCATTGAGGATATAATGAGTATGATGATATGATCACGATGGGTTATTATTAGATATTGATTAAAACAATACTTTATCTTAAAACTTGAAAACAAAGAAATAATTAAATAAGATTAATAATAATTATATTGGATTCCTTTTCAGAAACACTGTCAGCTAGCGGCAGAGATAGCTAACCTTGGTACACCTTGTAACCCTAGCTAGCAAGGGAGTTGCTAGCCCCTTGTGCGAACGGGCACATGAGGATTGAATTGTGAATAAGTATGGAGTTGAGTATGTCTCCTCCAATAGCCAGTGGCAATTGGCTTGGTTACTTATGATGAGAATGATGTGATTTACCCGTCCTATTGCTGTGTGCTTAGGACAGTCAACATATGGAAAGGTTAGAGAGTTGAGGAGATCTCCTCCCAATCTTATGATATGAATGACGAGAATATGATGATGTTACTCGTCCCATTGCTATGTGCTTGGGATAAGACATGTATGTGGTGATTTACCCACCCTTGCTGTGTGCTTGGGTAAAATGATGATTTTCCCTTATCAGGCTGTGTGCTTGGGTATGTTGAAATGGTTATGGATTGGGATCTTCCAAACTAAATAAAATACGCTAAAAATTATAATAATTTAAGAATAAAATTGAAAGATATTAATAAAAGAATAAGTCTTATTTATATATAATAAATTAATATAATTATTTTACTTTAATTATACTCTTGAATATACATAGCTTGAGTATTAAATACATATCTATATGTACACAAATAACATAGGATAATTTTATATGACGTAGGAGCATAATAATATAGTGGCATAATTTTAAGAAAGATGATAAAGTGGATCTAGCCCATTTATATAGCATGTGCAAAAGTTTGCACGTAGAAATGTTCAAATGTCTACTTAAAGGAAGAACAATAAAGGAAAGTGACTGAGAAAAGTCAAGGAGCCTTTTAGAGGCCTACATGTTTATGATGATGAAACTAGATAAGGAAAAGTATGAGAATGGATTAAACCAAGGTAAACGAATGAACTAGTAATCTTCAATAATGTTGAATAAATTTTATAAATAAGATACTATTCATAACATATTTCTAATGAGTATAAGTAAATAAAACTAGCAAGAATACTTCAAAATATTCATAACTTAAACAACATAAACTGAATCGTAACCTAATATAAAATATAATTTTTCTACATGTTATAATTGTGTTATTTACTTACTGAGTCGTAAGACTCACCCCATTCTTTTAAATAATTCTAGATAAGGTTAAAATTGAAGGCATATGCCGAAGCAGTAAAATTTTCGAGGTGAGTCCAAATTTGTCCTGATGGGCTTTGTTTCTTGTTGTCTTATGTATTTATACTCTAGAGTTGCTCCACATTACCACAAGCAAGATCCCCGTTTTCTATACGTGAAAAGAAAAGGTAAAACCTATGTAAAGCAAGAAATGCAAAATGAATTGGCATCGCTTAATGAAGTTAGATCTTTATTTATATATTATATCGTTTAAAGTTTTACAGAGTGATTATGTAATCACAAGCTAAACCAGACTCATCATTGAGTTTTAGATTCAGAAGGCGACAGTTAGGCTTACGGAGTGTGGAGAAATCCTCATTTCGTGCCAGTCTCGTGCTCGGATAAAATCTAGGACATGACACCATATGTTCTCAGTATCATTGAATATCTCTGAGTCGATGCATCCCAATTTTATATACTAGTCTTTCAAATGCTGAAGTAGGTAAGGCTTTGGTGAATAAATCTGTCAAATTACCACTTGAATGAATTTGTTGTACGTCACCGCATATAAATAAATATCATATTTAAGATCGGACCTTATGTGGATAAGATAAACATCCAGCATCTGCATAACCAATGAGTTATGGTCTAGATCCATTTGCATATAGCAATCCCATATCAATAGTACCTCAGAGATATTGAAAGACATATTTAATTCTATTCTAATGTCTTCACATTGGACAAGAGCTAAATTTAGCTAATAAGCTGATAGCAAAAATTATATCAGGCATTGTATTATTGGCAAGATATATCAGTGCACCAATTGCACTAAGATATGGTACTTCAAAACCAAGAATTTCTTTATTATCATATTGAGGTCGAAAACATATTATTTCACATCAAGTGAGCGAACAACCATTGTGATATTTAAATGGATTTTCTTTGTCTATATAAAATTCTTTTAGGACTTTTTCTGTATAAGTTAATTGATAAATAAAAATTTTATTTTTCAAATAATAAAATTGTAATCTAGAAAAATTGTTTTCCAAGATATTTCATTTCAAATTCTTTCTTTAAACACTTTACTATATTTATAATCTCTTCAGGAGTTCCAATAATATTTAAATTATCAATATACACCATAATAATAGCAAATCTTGAATTTGCTTTCTTTATAAAAACACATAGACATATATGGTCATTCTTATAATCATCATTTAACAAATATTCACTGAAATGGTTACACCACATTCGTTAAGATTGTTTTAATTCATATAAAGATCTTTGTAATTTAATTGAATAAACTTCCTGGGATTTTTGAATTATATGCTTCAGGCTTATTAAATTCTTCTGAAATTTTTATATATATGTCACTATCAAGTGAGCCATATAAATAGACTGTAACAACATCTATAAGATACATATCAAGTTTTTCATGTACTGCCAGACTAATGAGATACCAAAATATAATTGCATCTACCACATGAGAATATGTGAAATTATAATCAATTTCAGGTCTTTGTGAAAACCTTTTGCAACAATCCATGCTTTGTACCTCACAATTTCATTTTTCTCATTTCTTTTACATACAAATACCCATTTGTACCCGACGGGTATTACACCTTCAAGTGTTTGAACTATAGATTCAAATACCTCACAATTTTTAAGTGAATTCAATTCTGCTTGAATTGCGTCTTTCCATTTTGCCTAATCACATCTACATCGACACTTATCGACAGATGTAGATTTATAATCATCATTATCATTCAAAATATTAAGTGCTACTATTTACATAAAAATGTTGTCGACAATTGTTTCTTTTCGATTGATTCGTTTCCCCGTAGATACATAATCTATTGAGATCTCTTCATTTTCATCAATTTCAGGTATCTGAACTTCTTCTGGAAGTACTTTGTTTGTTATGTTTCTAGTCTCTTCAAGAGCATCTATTTTTTATATTGAATAATTCTTTCTTTCTTTTTACGGGGATTTTTATTTTTTAAACCGATTGGTCTATCACGCTTCTAACGTGCTTTAGACTTGCTATTGATTTCATTAACGAATTGTCCTTCAGGGATATCAATTCGTACATGAGTATTTACAGCTGGTATATGTGACTTGGTCACTCTCTTTAGATCAGTAAATACATCTGGCAGTTGATTTGTTATTCTATGTAAGTGAATTATCTTTTAAACTTCAAGTTCATATTATTTTATGTGAAGTTCAAGATATAACAAAGCATTCCATGTAATTTCTTTAACCAGTTGTTTTTCATTTTCTCACCCTAATGTTGGGAAGACTAGTTCATCAAAATGACAATCGGCAAAACATGCCGTAAATACATCTCCTGTCATTGGCTTAAGATATCTTATAATAGAAGGAGAATCATATCCAACATATATTCCTAATATTCTTTGAAGACCCATCTTAATGTGTTGTGGTGAGGCTATTAAAACATATACCGCACACCCAAAAATTTTAATATAAGAAATATTTAACTCATGACCATAAGCCAATTATAAAGGAGAAATATTCATGATAACTTGTTGGTTTGATGTGTACTAGTGCTGCTGCATATAAAATTATATGTTCTCAAATGAAATCAGAGAGCTTTGTTTGCATAAGTAAGGGTCTAGCTCTTAATTGAAATTGTTTAATAAATGATTCAGTTAACCCATTTTGTGTATGAACATAAGCTATATGATATTCTACATTTATGATAATCGACATACAATAGTCATTGAAAGCTTGTGAAGAAAATTTACTAGCATTATCAAGGTGAATGAATTTAATTGTATAATCTATAAATTGTGCTCTTAATCGAATTATTTGAGCAAGTAATCTTACAAACACTCTATTACAAGTTGATAGCAAGCACACATGAGACCATCTACTGGATGTGTCTATTAATACCATATCTAAATAGCCCACATTTAGGATAAATAGGTCCACATCTTTAGGATAAATAGGTCCACATATATCACCATGTATACTTTTTAAAAATGTTGGAGATTCAGTTCCAACTTTAGCTAGTGATAGCTTAATAACCAATTTGCCTTAAGAACAAACAACATATGACAATTCCTTAGATTGAAAAATCTTTAGGTTTTTCAATAGGTATCCATGTGAATTTTCAATAATTTTTCGCATTATTATTGATCCAAGATGTCTCAACCGATCATGTCAAATATATGAGACTTAACTCAAACAATTTGCAAATTGTGAACAGTGCATTAAAAGAATCATTTTTCTAGTAGCTAGATACAATATAAAATGGGTGGTATAAGATATCACTATATTGATGCAAGTGATAAATAACCATAACATAAGATTTAGCTAATTTAGAAAGAGATAAAGTGAATGTCAAGAAGAGTTTCACATTTCACAAATTATTTAGTAAAGTAGGCAATTAATTAGCCTTCTATACGATATCCCACATACCAAATTCAAGAATATCTACAACCACATACGGTATAATTGTATACCCATACAGAGGATTCAATTAAATAAAACATATAGATAGATATCAACTAGAGGTTATGCTCAAATTATAGTCCGTATTATAGAAGATTCTTCAACTATATTGTAGAAAATTGTAGTTCAGTTTTAACAGGATATAAATTCTAAAAATAGAATACTCATAAATGTATAATTCAGAAAATTAAATTTCTAGTGGTTATAGTTCGCATTCAAACCAACCCATAAGAGAATTATTAGTCTTTCAAGAACCTTTTATGATACTTCTACAAAATTTCTCATTATCTTGGGCCGGATGAAAATATGATAAACCATGACGAATAAAAATCCATCTCTAGTATTTCTAAGAATAATTACATTAAAACAACTTTCAAGACATTCATGCAGATAGAGGATTAAATAGAAATGTAATTAACAATCCTTATTAACATGAGACGATCCAAAAGTAATAATTCTCATTTTGTTATGTAGCACCATCAAGCATGAATAATTTACTAGTATCTACAAGTGTTTCAGCACTGATTACACATCTAAGAACTATAATATATCCGAAAAACTATCCCAACATGGGCAACGCAATTATGCTAAATTAATTGCAAGGACTAACCACAGGAAAATTTATCTTAACATATATGGATATCTCCATGAAATATTATTTTTCTTTTTAAATTTCTTTTGTGAATAAAACTTTTCATGAAACAACCATACTTAATTATATGTAAATCATAATAGAAATCTATAGCACCAAATTCATTTTTCACATAAACAAATGCAATGTCAAGTAAGAATAAAATCACATACCTTTCAAAAATGCATGATAATGAAAATTCCTCTCAAACAAAATTATCCCACAAACTCAAATAAATATTACCAACTCCATTCTTCTTCTAAATGTAGACATGAAAAAAATTTGAATCGCCTTAAAATTGTAGTTCCAACAACTTCAAATACTCTAATGGCAATGGGGACACAATAAGATCTCTTTCTTGTGATTTGAAAATGAATAGCCAAGAGTAAACTTGTGCTGATAACATGTTGTAAATAAAATTTACATAAGGAGGAAATATAATATAAAGGAAATTAGAGAGGAATAACACATAGAGAGAAAGATATATTTCTTATTCAATTGCTTTATAGAAGCCTCTATTTATAGGCATACAATCATAAATGTAGATAACCCAAAAGTCAAAGAGAATGAATGTGATTCAATAGCTTTAGGAGTTGGAAAAATAAAGGGACACTCATAATAATAATGGATTTAATAATATTCATTATTTTGGGAGTTGAGAAACCAAATGGACATCCACAATAATAGATGATTTCATAACAAATTTGATTTATTTGGTTCAATGTTATTGCTTATTTTTGTCATGACCCCAGCTTGGGATGCGTGACCAGCATGGATGTAGGGGTCACTCCCCAATCCAAGTCTCAAATTAAAACTAACCAATATATAATTTACCAAAATGAATCATTTAGTCATCTTTGATAAATTTCACATTCATAACATAAATAATTAACAGCTTACAAAACCGAATTCACATTTCATTTAAGAAAATATTATCAAAATACATAATGTTTCACTATTCATAAATCCAAGCCGCAACAGAAAACAAAGATTTTGCTTGTGACTATTGAAGCATATCTAAAATACAAAATGCAGACAAATCATCAAACAACAAAGAAGCCCTTGGAAACAAATAGGGCTCACCATAGGTGTCTCTACTCAAGTTTGTGCCTTGAGGGCGATCGATCAAATTCTTTGTTACTATCCAACAAAAGCATGAAAACAGAAAAGGGTGAATTGTGCAACTCTGTGAGTAGATAAAATCTATTATAATTGTTAAACCAATGCTATTGAAAATTGAAAAAATAAAAAATAAAAAAATTAAGAAATATATCTCTAAAAAGATAAACATTAGCCTTAAAATAATTAAATATTTCAAACAAAACAAGTACATATATGGGAGGACTCAAAATTAGAGCCATTTAGAGATTCCTAAGCACATAGCAAGGCAAGGGTAATCACCACCATAATCAGAATCAAAGATAACCAAGCATCCCGGCAATGGTTATTGAAAGAGGAAATCCTTAACTCCTTTAACATAACAATTTATTTATAAGAGTCCAATTCTTGTGTCTCAATTCACATATAGGAGTAGCAATACCCCTACTAACTAGAATTTCAATGTGCACTAAGGCTAGTATTCACTACTACTAACTGACAATGTTTTTCACTAAGATTCCTCTTAAGAAAAAAAAAGTTACAATATAAAATAAATTTACTACATCAAGAAAAGAAAAGAAAGCAAAGTAAGATTTTGCATGGGGAAAATCCCTCCAACTACAAAATAAAACCAAAAACATATATTCAATCAGCTTCATAAATCAGGTCAAAATTTTCTAAGTCATTATCCATTTGCCATCATGGCTTCTTCAAAGACATACATATCTAAAGCCATAACTCATAACTCAAGCCAATTCATCATGATCTCTAAATTATAGAACATCATAATCCAAGCAAGAGAAGTACAAATACTTATTCTACATTTTGGGCTTACTGGCGTTGTAATAATGGGAAGTTTGTATCGCGTCGCTGAGGCTTCTTTCCAAAATCCTTCCATTTACTTTCCCTCAAACTAAAATTTCATAATTCCACTTTTCAGCATAAAACATGCAATACAATCAACCATCAATATTAACTATAACATCAAAGTCAAGCAACTTATGAAATAAAGACTAGGGTTATTACAATTCACAATTATGTCATTGTTTTAACAAAAATGCTGACGTAGATTTTAAACCACTAATATGGTCTTTTTTTTCAAGTGAGTCACTAGATAACACCCCACCAACATGAAATCACATTTCATTCATGTGATACAGTTTTCTCACACCATTTCCCTCAAGTTAAATGTAATTTTAGTTGCTTGAATGTTATTCAGATGGTCCACATGAAAAAAAAAAACAATATGTGTCACATTCGTTGTTTAACGTTCACCTTAACTTTTTTCTATTGATACATTAGCAAGATTCTGAAGGATTTAATTATAACTCCTTTCAAAATAGAAGGATGAAATTGCTTCGTTTCAAACTACATGGACTAAATTGAAAAATTTATAATACTAGAGAGATAAAAAATTTATTTAATATTTTAATAAATTATATATACACCAAAACTACTTCTGTTATGTGTTATTCATATATACCCTGCTATTGCCGTTGCTGCAGATACTAGGTGTATTTGAATGGTCCGGGTGCA